>CAXIVR010000014.1:57871033-59083533 GCA_964035755.1 Teleogryllus oceanicus
TCCTCAGGTACGTTGGCACATTAAATCTGCAGGAGAGCTTGGTGAATACACTCCACCTGGCCGAGTTGGATGTTTTTAATATCTAACGTAACGACAGCACAGCAGTGGCTGTTTTGGGCCTCTCTTCATCTACTTCCTCCAGTTGTTGGCAGTCGGGCGGTGTGACAAGCTGGACTGTAAATCAACAGTCGAGCGGGCTCTGCGGAAACCATACTGATTTTCTGAAGGCCTCTCCTCTCCACAAGCACTTTTTCTGGTCTGGTACTAATAATTCTCTCAGAACGCTTGCCAGCTGTCAAGCCTGCACAATGGCCGGTATGATGGTGGAATCTTCGAATTATTCCCCTTGGGAGGAGCACCAAGCGCTGTTTCCATCTTTCTGGATGCCCCTTCCCTCAAGCACGAATAATAAGATCCACAAAGATGTCGGTGTGAGCAGGTATCGTGCCCGAGGCAATATTGGAATGTTATCCGGTCCAGGAGCCTTTGTGTTGCCGATTCTGCTGATTGCGTGCAAATTTCTTCTTGTGTTGGAGGAATTATTTCTAGCTCAGGTAACGCTATATTAACTGAGTCACCGAAACAAGGAATAGGGCTGTCCTGATTCGAGCAGCATACTGGGGCAGTTGGAGGAACGTAGGTGCCGCTGTCTTAACCTACATGACCGTCTTGGCACGGCCTACCCATGGATCCTTTTCACCTCGTCACAGACTTTTGAGAACATAAGCGTTTGCTCTTGCGGATCTCTATCTTCAACTGGCTTCAGGCGAGTTTGTATTGCTCTTACGTTGAGGAACGTTGTCTGCACGAGCTCTCTGGCACTCTTCTTCTGGCTCCGAAGGCACCTCCGTCGTAATTGGGCGATTTCCTCAGTCCACCAGTAAACTGGTGAACGTCAGTTGCCCCGTCTGGTATAGCCGCATCACAGGCTTTGGTTATCCATTTCATCACCTGCCCAGCTTTGTCATCTGCGGTACCTGTTGGCACTATCGTCTCCAAACATTGCCGGAAAAACTTCTTCGTCGAACGTTTTTGCATTCCACCCAACTGGCTGATATTTCGGCACAAAATTATCCTCCGCTGATTTTTCCTCGTACAAAAGTGCCTGGTGGTCACTGGGTATAAGTGTTCACTAACTCTCCAGGACACTCCCATTCTCAAAAGATTATCTGACATGAATGTCAGATCCACAACAGATCCACGCCCCCTCGGCTTGGAAGGTGTGTATGTCTCCTGTGTTGTGGCTCTGCATTCCAGAAGGGGGAGAGGGATGCCGAACTGCTCGACACCTCGCTCATTAGTGGACGATACACTCAACCGC
Source organism: Teleogryllus oceanicus (assembly GCA_964035755.1). Lineage (NCBI taxonomy): Eukaryota > Metazoa > Arthropoda > Insecta > Orthoptera > Gryllidae > Teleogryllus > Teleogryllus oceanicus. The sequence continues at coordinate 57,872,355 of CAXIVR010000014.1, forward strand.
CCAGGCGTTGAAATCTCCAGCTATCACCAAGGAGTTTCGTCCTCTTGCGTCGTACACTAAGCGGTCAAGGAACTACTCAAACTCGTCCATTGTCGCGTTTGGTGAGCGTAGCTGTAGATGTAAGCGCCGTTGATTTTACCCCAGACAAATCAGCTCCGGGTCTCGTACATTTACTTGCTGGAATGTGTTTCCACAGGCCCAGATTGCCCGCCTGGTTGTGAAGGTCGAATATACGCTGTATCTTCACGGTTAGTATACTGCTCGCATACTATTGCTAAATCAGCCTCCATTCCTAACCGACTGTGCCAGGATATCCTGGGCGACTGCGCAATGGTTGAGATTGAGTTGTATAATTCTCATTTTCTATCCGTTATTGTTTTTCTGCGCTTTTTGGTACGATGGACACCTGCTGCACCCAGTAGCATGTCTGCCTTATTTCCCCTTTTCCTCTAGAAAAGCAAGCACTTTGCGTCATTTGTCATGACTTAGCAGAGTGATCATCACCACCACAATTCCTTACAGTTGGACCGGTCATGTGTGTTTTACATGCTTTTTCTGAGGTGTCAAAATCCAAACATCTGTAACACCTCAGGGGACCTTCTTCTCACAGAGTGCAGTACACCCATCCTATTCTTATTTTACCGATGGCCAACAATTTCTTAGCCACCATAACAGGAACGCTGATTATTGCTACCTGTGTTCACCATAGGATGGTCTTGGGGATTTGACCACAGTAGCTGGAGATCACTGGCTTCAGGAAGTTTGTCACAGAATCCTATGCCTCTTTAGTTGTGACCTCATCCAGGTCCTTCACTGAATAGTCACGGTGTAGTGAAACCTCACATCAGCGTCCGATCAAACACCTTCTTTACAGAGGACTGAAAATCTGTAGTTTGTCCTCCGGCGAACCCTTCCAGTTGCAGAAAGGAGATCGCGCCAGCTGTCTTCCGGATGTGCGTAGCATTCTCACCCAGATCTTTAAGCTCAGGGTCAGTTTTCATTTTTAAGGATGTCACGCGCGTACGACAGCGCGTCGTCCTTCTTCTTGATCATCAGGGCATCTGGTCTGGGTGGCCTTTCACGCGTTTAGAGCAACACGCGTTCTTACGAGTGACCACTTGCCCTCGGGCTCCTTCTCGTGCCACTTCCGGAATCTTGTATTTATTTCCGCAGATGGTATTTCTGCCCGGATTTTATCTCCGTTTTTCGCAGACTCCTTCCTTACGCAGGCACCTGGGGTTCCGGTTTCGCGAAGGATCGCTTCTCGTTACTAGTACTCCCGCAGCCACCTTCGGGGACGTCTGAGTGCACTCTTCCTTCCCAGTAGTTTTGTTGCACTGAGGATCTGGTCTGGGTACGATCCTCGCTTTTTGCAGTCACTACCACCTCATTAAAGTGCGTATGGATCGAATACGCCAATTTCTTAATCTCACCATGAACATTATGGCGAGGCAACAAAATTGAGAAGCTCAGTTATTTTCTTCTCAAAGGCTACACAATGCCTGTTGTTTCTGCCAGATCGTCACTAGTAGCAAAGGGATACTACAGCAGTGGTCCACTGCTGAAGTACTGCAGTCGCTGGTTGACGACGCGCCTGGGGCCCGCTTGCTCACTCCCAGCAGACGCCGGTACGCTGGGGATCCGGGCCCCTGCACCGTAAACTGAGATCCCAAAAGACCTTCCATATTGGTTTGACTGGGGTGTCCTTCCCGCCTGTTGGTCCGTGAGAGGTATTTTAATTGCCTCTTGGCCTCTATATCTAGAGATTCTCCCCTGTACGCCACCTGGGGACACGTCGCTTAGGGGTGGAAACACAGCTTTCACCCCTTTACCTGGGCGGGGTTGTAACCAACCAGACCGTATCCCGACATACTTTCAGGGCGCTTCAGTACGGCTTGATTTACATGCCATTCCGACAGGAGTGACATCAGAACCCCCTTCTCGTCTGTTGGTCGGCCCATTGCCGCCGAAGGGATTGGTTACCACAACCTTGGCACAGGTTGCTCGACTCGACAGGGTCCACCTCTTGAAGGTGAGAGCGGAGTTAGGATGGAGAGGCTGAGACTCTCTTCCGAGAGACTTGTAATCGCATCACATCATGGACCCCTGTGTGTGTGTGTGTGTGTTTTTTTTTTTTTTTACGAGGGTAGGTGGAAATCTTCAAAAGTACCATGCGGCCCGTACCACATGATGAGTGTGAGATTGCTACCCCACTAAAATAACCTCCTTCTCCTCAATCCTCCCCATGGAACCATAGATTGGGCATTACATCTGAGAGTGGATTAAATTAAGCAGTCACAAGCCACTTCTCTTAAATCAAAACGTAAAGGAAGGTCAAGCGAGGATCAATCGACTTCCCTTCTTTCCTTTCTATTCTCTGAGCTCAGCTATTATGGTCTGCGCATACGAGCTCACCGCATCCCAGTTGGTTTCTGAGGCGAGCATGCACCCAACCATTGCTTCAGGTGTCAGCGGGTCGATCCCGAAATATACTCATAACGTGCCGTCGCTGCAGATGGTATCAACGGGCACCAAAAAAAGAACACATGCTCGGCGTCTTCTACGACAGCAGGTTCACATAATAGACAGAATGGGAGTATCCTCAAGCTTGAACCTGTGGAGATATGCCGAAAGCATCCGTGTCCAGACAGCTGTGTCAGAAGAAATTTACTTCGCCGTGTTTGGTTGATCCACACGGTGCAATGGAGGAATCATGCGGTATGTCATCTTCCTTTAATGGACTTGTCCATCGATCCTGCCATTCGAGCAGTGTTGTCGAGCGATCTGAGTTCTCCTCTTCTTTGTGATATCGCCTCCCGTCTTTTCCTGCTTGAATATCTACAGGAGAGCATCCCGCGATGACGCACACCATCGTTTGACACAGTGCGGAATGCACAGAAAGCTACCCGCAATGCTGATAACCTGTACACTGACGTCATCCCTCGGATGTAACTGTTTATCGACATGGAGTTAGCAGGCCCATGCTGAGGCTCCTGTAGAGCAAGACGGACCTCACAGCAAGGCCAAGCTTCCGTTTCTCCTGACAAGGCCCTATGTTGTGCATTAGTCGCGACAATGCTGCATTAATTACCGCCCAGCTTTGTGCTGGCGTCACTTCAGGTGGTCAGCAAATGTCAGACGGGCGTCAATCATGAGACAAGATGTTGATCGACGGCTGCGATACAATATGAGTGATCTCCGACTTTGGGAAGTGATGGTTTCTCTCTTTTTCCTGCTAGTGACTAGGATAACCTCAGTCTTGTGCTCAGCTAACTGCAGCCCTGAGGACTTCAACCACTATTCTTAATAGCGATCGCTTCCGTTGCAAATATACAATTTCCTCAATGTACTTTGCAACGGCGACGATAACAATGTCGTCCGCGAAACCAATAATACTGGTTCCTTCTGGGAGAAGCCAGAAGAACCATCGTCATACATCACATTCCATAATGGTGGACTAATGCCCGACCCTTGCGGGACACAGCCGTGATATTATGTACCTTCGGCCCCATTATTTGTATTGTAAATCAGGGCTCTATTACTCAGATACTCAGCCACAATCTTCCTCAGGTACGTTGGCACATTTAAATCTGCGGAGCTTGGTGAATATTACTCCACCTGGCCGAGTTGAATGCATTTTTAATATCTAACGGCAACGACAGCACAGTACTGTTTTGGCCTCTTCCATCTTCCATCAATTGCTTGTCGGGCGGTGTTAATGACAAGCTGGACTGCGTCAACAGTCAGGCGGGCTCTGCGGAAACCATACTGATTTTCTGAAAGGCCTCCTCCCTCCTCCACGAAGCTTTTTCTAGTCTGGTACTAATAATTCTCTCCAGAACCTTGCCAGCTGTATCGAAGCATACAATGGCCGGTATGATGATGGATCTTCGGGTGATTTATTCCCCTTAGGGAGGGCACCAAGCGCTGTTTTCCATCTTTCTGGATACACCCCCTTCCCTCAAGCACGAATAACAAGATCACAAAGATGTCGGTGTGAGCGAGTATCGCAGTCTTGAGGCAATATTGGAATGTTATCCGGTCAGGAGCCTTTGTGTTGCCGGTGCTGATTGCGTGCAGAATTTCTTCTTGCGTGACTGGAGGAATTATTTCTAAGCTCAGATAACGCTATATTAACTGAGCCACCGGGGTGGCTCGGGAATAGGAGCTGTCACAATTCTGGGCAGCATACTGGGGCAAGTTGGAGAACGTAGGTGCGCTGTCTTAACCTACACATGACCGTCTTGTACGGCCTACCCCATGGATCCTTTTCCACCTCGTCACACAGGCTTTTGGAGCATAGCGTTTGCTCTTGCGGATCTCTATCTTCAACTGGCTGAGCGAGTTTGTATTGCTCTTGCAATTGAGGAAAGTTGTCTCTGCCTCTGGCACTGTCTTCTGGCTCGAAAGGGCACCTCCGTCGTAATTGGGCGATTTCCTCAGTCCGCAGTAAACTGGTGAACGTCGAAGATTGCGCCCCGTCTAGACATAGCCGCATCACGGGCTTTGGTTATCCATTTCATCACCTGCCCAGCTTTGTTATCTGCGGTACCTATTGCTTTTCTCGTCTCCAAACATTGCCGGAAAACTTCTTCGTCGAACGTTTTGCATTCCACCCAGCTGGCTGGTATTTCGGCACAAAATTATCCCTCCGCTGATTTTCACCTCGTACAAAAAAAGTGCCTGGTGGTCACTATGGGTATAGTGTTCACTAACTCTCCAGGACACTCCCATTCTCAAAAAAGATTATCGGCGCAGATGTCAGATCCACAACGAATCCCACGCCCCCTCGGCGGAAGGTGTATATGTCTCCTGTTGCTTAAGCTCTACATTCAGAAGGGAGAGGGATGCAGAACTGCTCGACCTGCGCTCATTGATGGACCCAGACTACCCCACTCCAGCCCTTGAGCGTTGAAATCTCAGCTATCACCAAGGGTTTCGTCCTCTTGCGTCGTACCTAAGCGGTCAGGAACTGCTCAAGCTCGTCCCGTGTCGCGTTTGGTGAGGCATAACAACTGTAGATGTAAACGCCGTTGATTTTTACCCAGACAAATCCAGCTCCGGGTCTCGTCATTACTTGCTGGAATGTGTGTTTCCACAGGCCCAGATTGCCCGCCTGGTTGTGAAGGTCAGATAACTACGCTGTATCTTCACGGTTAATTATACTGCTCGCATACTATTGCTAAATCAGCCTCCCATTCCTAACCGACTGTACCAGGATATCTTGGGCGACTGCGCAATGGTTAGGGTGGAGTTATATAATTCTCATTTTCTATCCATTATTGCTTTCTGCGCTTTTTGGTACGATGGACACCTGCTGCCCAGTAGCATGTCTGCCTTATTTCCCCTTTTCCTCACAAAGCAAGCACTTTGCGTCATTTGTCTCATGACTTAGCAATTGATCATCACACCACAATTCATGCACAAGTTGGACCAGTCATGTGTGTTTTACATGCTTTTTCTGAGGTGTCCAAATCCAAGCATCTGTAACACCTCCAGGGGACCTTCTTCTCACGCAGGTGCAGTACACCATCTATTCTTATTTTACCGATATTAACAATTTCTTAGCCACCGCAGCTTAGGAACGCTGATTATTGCTACCTGTGTTCCACCATAGGATGGTCTTAGGGATTTGACCACAGTAGCTGAGATCACTGGCTTCGGGAAGTTTGTCCATGACCCTATGCACTTCCTCTTTAGTTGTGACCTCATCAGGTCCTTCATCTGAATAGTCACGGTGTGGTGAGAGCCCTCACATCAGCGTCCGATCCAAACACCTTCTTTACAGGACTGAAAATCTGTAGTTTGTCCTCCCGGCAGACCGCTTCAGTTGCAGAAGGAGATCGCCGCCAGCTGTCTTCCGGATGTGCATGACATTCTCACCCAGATCTTTAAGCTCAGGGTCAGTTTTCATTTTTTTAAGGATGTCCGCGTACGACAGCGCGTCGTCCTTCTTCTTGATCATGTGTGTGTGTGTGTGTGTGTGTGTGTGTGTGTGTGTGTGTGTGTGTGTTTGTGTGTGTGTGTGTGTGTGTATGTGTGTGTGTGTGTGTGTGTATGTGTGTGTGTGTGTGTGTGTGTGTGTGTGTGTGTGTGTGTGTTTTTTTTATATATAAAACATCGAACTTATCTGTAATTTTTTTTTATACTTACTGACTTTTAAAATGATAAATAAAGTAATTAAAAAGGAAATTGATATTAATTTTCATTCCTTTGAAATTTCAATTGGTAAATGTTGACCCAAAAGTTTGAATTCAATGGGATCATTTTTTTAAAATTTTAGTTACAAAAAAATACAATATTCTTTAACCATTTTAATGAATGGGGAGGTAATTGATAGTGAGCATGGGCATATCCATTATTTCTTAATTTCGAAAAACATTGTATTGATTGACTGCAAACTTCTTTTGTAGAAGTCCATGAGCAAAAAAAAAATTATGGGTTCTACTCAAAAATCACCTACTTAATAATTAATTTTATACAAATGTACCCCCCATGATTCATCCAATACAAGTTAGGCATCTCAATCCCCCCTTTTCCCCAAAAAATCTTCTCAAAATGAAAATTTTTTCAAAAAATTTCCCTCAAAAGAATCCTAAAACCCTTGGTTTCCCCAACTTCATTTCCCCCAAAAAGTCAGTATTTCTCTTGTCACAGTCATTTCTCCCCTCTGCAAAATTATAGCACAAAATATCTCAAATCTGTCATATATGCAATTGAACATCAAAAAAAAATCTCATGGGAATTTTGGGTGAAGTAAAACCTTGGGGAAATTTTGGAAAAATGACTAGAGTCAATTATATTTTCCCAAAATTAATGTGCTTCTGAAATGTTTACCCCCAATAAAAATATTATCAAGCTCATTGAACTTAATTCAATTCAATATGTTTACTTGTACTTTTAAATTTTTTAATTGAAACCAAAGTTAAGATAAAGTTAAATTTTTCTTATATTCCCAAAGGGATATCAGTTTTGGCACCCATTTTAAAACAGAATTTGTGCCCCTGTCAGGTTTTTGAAATTGGGTTGTTGTTTTGAACCCATCAATTGACCATTGATTTTGAAACCCCTCTCAACGGTTTTTGTCCAGTTTCCCCGATCCCTTGAGCAAATGCTGAGATGGCCCCTTTTTTTTCCTTCTGGAAAAAAATGTAACTTCATTTTCTTGCGCTTCTAGAATTCAGTGGAAATACAATTATTCAAATTTCGTTTTCCCTGTTTCTGCAGGAAGTAAAAAACAAAAATGTATTGCTTATTTATCCTTGAAAATAGATTTTACTACATGGGGGTTTTTTTTTTTTTCTCCCTTTTAAAATTCAAAATTTAAGTAGTATATGATTTAGTGTAGGGGTCAAGAATTTTGAAAATGTTTAAAATTCCCTTTTCCCCCTAACCTATCAGTTTTTTAAATGTTTTTTTTAAAAAAAATAAATAAATAAAGTGCTTGTTATTTGTTTTGAGTATACTCCAAAACCCACCTTTTGAGTAGTGCCCATTGTACCTGTCAAATCTTTTTATTTTCTATAATGGAAACCACAGATAGTTTTTTATATCTTGATGCCAAAAAGAATGTTATATTTTCCCTTCTATTTCGATCTCTCTTCCTTCAGAAACTACATTTCTCTTATGAATATTATTTTTATAATGTTATTCATTGTAATAATATGTAATTTAATGTTGATTGAGATTTTCCTTGAATAAAAGTTTATAATATCCATTGAGCATATTCATTATTTCATCAATAAAGAGTACAGTAATCACCTGATAGAAAAGAAATAATAGCACAGAAATAAAAGTTCCAACTCCCTAAGAAGATATATGTAATATACAATGGTCCAAGCAATTAACAAAATTACTTGCAGAAAAATATTAAGGCCAAAATTATATTACTTATGTTTAGTATTTTTTATTTTTATTTTTTTTATTCGATATTTCTGTATTAACTTCTATCAGAGAACTATTTTAGCGATTCTTTCAATACAATTTTCAAATTTTATAATCCTTTGAAGGGGGACCCATAATCATTCGCACACGGGAGATGCCAGGGGCACGCTGGGGCATGCATAAAAGGGGCGGGGATAGGACCTAGGACGTATACAATTCATCCGCAAGAGGACTCTACTGTGCATTAGGTAATATCGAAAACATAAAGTGGCGGAAATCCACGAACTTTTTGGATGATCATTATTTACAGAAAAGAATCGTTGATAATCACGTTTACGCCAGCATTCTTAAGTCGGATTTAACTTAAATGTATTTATTGATGAAAATGTGGTTCAGAGTGTGACGTAGCAACACGAACTGTCATGGCTCCTGCGGGTTTGACGAGTTTCATACAAAGGAGGTTCTGCAATTGTGTATGTGTGTTTTGTTGTTGTTTTGAATCTTCAAAACATGTAAACTATTCCTCGTGAAGCATTCTTTTGTGGTGGCAAAGTATGCTTTGTGAAATCTACTAATAAGTTGTAAAACCTAGTACTGTGAGATGTTATTGCACTTTGGACTTTTTATGGACATCTGTCCTGTAAAAGGCATGCCAGAATGCTGTAATGGACGTGTTGAGGATGGGTAGTTGATCATACCCATTTGTTTCTCTGCAGAATCAATTCATTTCTAGTCTCTCGAAGTGTACAGTACGAGTTTTCATCATGATAACGAGAGGGAGAAAGTTGGGAACGATACCATTGATGTTGCTAACAAGGGTTGTTTGACCCATACGATACACTTGCATGTGTGAGATCAAGTTTACTGACAACAGCAGCAGCCATAACATTGATATTCGTTATATTAAAGATCGTAAAGTATCAGTATATCGACATCAACAAATTCACCACTATGCCATCTTTTATGTCAGCCTTGAATGTCTTGTGTGGTGGTTTTCCACGATTAATGTAGATTATATGTAAAACGTCTTGAACAACTTCAAGGTTGTTATTTTATTTTTCTCAATAGTGGCACCAGTTTTATGGTAGGCAGTCGACTTGCTCAACTGGATTTTGCTGCTAGTTTCTTGAAGTTGTTGCAATTTGCTTTGGTGTGCCATTTGCATTGGTCTCTTGCTGCTCGAGCTTTACGAAGAGATGATTTACTGCAACATTTGGTGAACCCTGTGCTGTGTCTGTATGTTTTATATTGTACTACAGTAGCCCTGATGGGCATGGTAGACGTCACAGACTCCTGGACACAGTGCATGCGTAAGTTGCCTCTGTAAAATGAATAAGAATATCTTATCACACCTCAGTTTATAGGCAAATATCTGTACATTTTTTCTTTGTATCAATAATTTTTGTAGGTCCATATTGGTTAATGCTGTCATCAGCAGATTTTGTTATTAGTGCAAGTGTTTATTGCATCTGCCATATACATACATCATCGTATAGAAGGAATCTCTACTCTTGCCTGTTTTAAGAGCTCAGAAAAGAGAGATCTGTGGAGTGTTGTCATTGTTTATGATATTTCTGCCATCCTTACTGTTGTGTTTGATGCTGTGATGCGGTTTGGTAAGTAACCTTTTTGCAATTATAATGCAATTAAATCCTTGGTTTTCAAAAAATTATCAGAAAATATTTAAAGTTTGAATGTGTAGTTACCACTTCTCATTGTTCTTTCAGTTGGTTCAGAAGAAGATGGTTGCAGTGCTTTGTTTGGGCATACCCAGGTGTTTTATTCAACAGTTCTTTCAGTCTTTGTAATTGCCAAGTTTTTGCTACCGGTGTGGACTGTTTTGTATATGCTTCATCCAACTGAAGGGGATACTCACATTTCAGAAGTTGCCCTGGCCAGTCGCTATAGCATGGTGAGTCTCTTTGTGGAGTTAATTCGCAATTTTAATTAAATATGTTCTTGTATAATTTTTTAACTACGGCATTTTCAACATAAACACCAATTCCTTGTATTTAGATTCTAAAAGACGTTTCAAATATATCAATGAAGTATTTGCGTGTTTTTTTTACTAGGATGGCTCATCTGATCCTGTGAGTTCTATTCGCGGATATCACCAGTACCGGCGAATGTTCCTGCCACCTGGAGAATCGGATCTTCCTCCTTCCATGCCCAGTGGGGATCCAGTGCTTCGTCTCCCATTCGTTAGTGACTTTTCGTCACTCTCTGGAAGCTTTGGAGAATATCCATATCCTTCTGAAATGAGCCCAGCTCCAGGTCCACCTGCTTCAGCCCCACCAGCTCCTCCTCCTGCCATCCACAAAAAAGGAGGGACTGGCATCTCCATGCTTCCACCTACAACAGGATTGTCCACCATCTGTGAAGAGACTGACAGCACGAGAAGGATCTTTACGTTCGAAAGAGGAGTAATACTCTGTGGTTCAGGTGACACACCACGAAAATTTGGTATCCCTCCCTCCTGCTAGGCAGGTGAATGCTCTTTCCGATTCTACTCATAGGCAAAGCCTTTGACATGCTTAAAAACAATTTAAAAAAGTACAGGGTCCCGATATTTCTTTAATTGTTCTCGACGTCATGAATCTCTTTCTCCCTTTTCAGGAAAAACAGTAATGGTTTTATTTACACATTAATTGTATTTTTGTTTATTACAAGAAGCAAGTTTTAGATAATTGCATGTCAAAACAACTCGAGAATCACAATTTAAAAATCTTTAGCTAGCACTGCTCATTGACAGCACAATTCTAGCCTGAATCTGTCTTTTATCTCTGTAGGGGGCTTCTGTACCAAAGCTGTTGGTCCTCTTTTCTAGCTACACCGTGCGTTTGGCACAGAATGTGGCAAATATTAGCCATATGTATAGCACAGATTGTACTCATTGATTCCATTGCACCAAAAAATACTCTTAGCTTTGGGATTCATTTGATGTAGAAATTGTAAATTTAAGTTATGTGATATATTTAGTGCATTACCACTGCTTAGCAGTGTGAGTGCATGATATTATGTATGTGTTAGCTTAGTTGTAAAAAACCTGGCAGCTCAACCAGTTTAGCTCATTAGTAGTTGTTTCAAGTAGTGCCATGGCACCAACCTCATGTAGCTAAACACGGCACTAATTTGTTGCCTATATCCAAATTTTATCTATGAAGTTTCATTTTAGCTGCAGATTACTGCTTATTACTATTTTAATTAAGTGTGACCTCTGTGTGTTTGCTTTCTGAAGTTACAATGCAATTTTAAATCTTGTTACTGGTGTTGTATGATCCCAATTATGTATATAGTTGCAAGGTATTAACTGTGTATGTGCTGCAGCAAGGTAGACCTAGCAGCTTGTGCCAAATATTGGACGGATAATTGTTCATTCTGCTGTCATGTTAACATTGACGTTATAACTGCATTATCCATAAAATGCTACTTTCCGCAATTATTCCCTATGTAAATTTTTATTTTATTTTTTTTTTACCAAAACATGAACAGTATTCAAGGCTTGATGCTAGAAAACCTTGTCTGAGCTGTGTTGCATGCTAGGGATCTTAGTTTTAATGTGCTTATTTTGAGATTTGGAAGAACTGTATGTCTGGTTTGTGGAAGATGCGAAGAAGTGCAAATGAATTCTGTATTGTGATGTTGACAAATTGCTCATGCGTCTATTGTCAATCTGAATGGGTTTAGTACAAATACTCATTTATGCAGTACTTGAGAGGCGTAATATGCCTTGGACATTTTATAAATTTAGCAACTGCAGCCACCGATTCCTTTTATCTAGAATCTAAGAAACACGACTTCCAATCAGAGGATGATGTGATGCGACTGATAAAATTTGAATAATTTTTATTTTGTCTTTATAAAAATATTTTATTCCATTGTTGATAGTTTTATAGATTACATTCTGTCAAAAAGAAAATACTCGATTATAATTGTAATTCTGAGAGCACATTGCTCTTTAATGAATCTGCTACCATTTGAGATGAAGTGTGCAATAATTAAAATACAACGAGAGATTTAAAATGTGTAATACATAAATGAATACCACCACAAAGGAAAACTAATCATATCTTTCATTTGTGAGAAACTAAAATATTACTACCTTTATTACATTTTACAGGTATTTATCTCACAGTTATTGATGTATGATCATGAGTTGGGAACCAAATTGATTTTTTTTTTTTATTTCTTTTTTTTTTTTAAGTGAAGATGTTGGGTGAATTTCCTATAATATTATTATGAAATGTAATTATCTGTAATGTATTGCTATCTATTTTCATAGAGCTTAATTGCTTTATCATACATTAAACATCGAAGTCAAGATACATTCTTATATTTACTGTATGACAAATGATTAATTTCATGGTTCTATGAATAAACCTAGTTGGGTGAGACCATTGTGGTTATGAGGTAAATAGCCATCTCTAATTCCATTCTTTCCGTGGTGCTGCAGTTTGCATATTGTGAAGACTGGATTGGATGATGCATGCGTGCAAGAGCAGAATGTCTTGTCAGAAGTGTTGTAAACCATTTACCCCCTAATATTTGAATCCACAGTTGCAAATGTGATGTTTCTTGGTTATGTTTGTGAGGGGTAGAAATGCCTGTGATATCCCAGCTGGTGTATGCTCTCATTGTCTTGTACGCTGTGAAGGAAACTTAAGTAAATAAAGTTCATCATCATCAAGAGTCCTGATTATTTGACAACCCCATATTATAAACAATAACCATACTAGTTGAATTTTACTAGAGCATCTAGAAGAATATATTGAATTCAGAATGGGGAAAATCACTTGATGCCGAATCTTCACAATTGCCTTCCAGTTGGTATGCTGCAAGATGGTAATATTTTCTTTTTCTTCGTTATTGAAAGGATGCTACAACCAAACAAAAACTCTTATTTTCAAATGTTTTGACATAGAATCAAAAAGAAATTTACAAATTAATTTATATGCATTAAAAGATAAACTTGTGTCATGACAAAATTATATATTATTATGTCGTGAAGATGTTCGTTATAATTTGAAGAATATTTACAGCTATGCAGCAATAACTTGAGTTACAAATCTCAGCAGTTCAGAAAGTATGTTTTTACTTACTATTAATGTTTGTTTTTTATTCATCTGCAATAAAACACTCTTGCAGATTATATCAAATTTAACTTTCTCCTCTGTTTTCAAAGATGTTACCTAAGTAAACAAGATGACAAAGAATTAATATCCATATACATTTCTTATTCAATCACCATGCCAAAAGTCTAGATTATGCTTTAATTTTCAAGGAAATGGAATTTTTCTTAGTTGAGAAAGATTATTGATTAATGTTTTATGTAGTAGTACTATGTACTACAGTAGTACTAAGTAGAAGTTATAGGATATTTATTAATCATAAACATCTACCTATCAGGCAAGAAAGAGAATGGTGTATGAGTGATGTAACCTTGCCCCTCTGTCACTGGCCCATCCCATCCACTAGCTCCACCCTCTCCCTCCCAACTCTACCCTATCTGCTTCACCTCACCTATTGCTACCCCAGCTTTGTTTGTTACAATCGTTATTGCTATGGGTAGTGGTAAACAGATGTTTTGTTGCTTATTCTATACAAACTTCCAGTAACAGTCTTGATCTTCAAACATTCTAAGTGGAATTGCGCTATTGGAATATATCAAAATGCATTTAGAAAATTTGTTGATACTTCAGAAATATCACCTTTTTAATTTACTTACAAATCTATGGTTTTGTCAAACCTGACTTAAAAGTGGAATATATTTTTGTGCAATTCTGATATTTATAATTACAACACACATTTGGAAATAACATGCAACAGGTGTCAGTATCAACAGCTCACTGTAAGAAATCCATATAATAATAATTGAAATTCTTCTTCACTCCAAGGATTATGCTAATGAACCTGTTCCGGTGCCCATTTTGCTCTTGATGTCTTCCAATATCTCTTCTTCCACTGTAAAACCCTTGCGATTGCCAGTAGTCTACTGTCTGACATTCGCTCAAATGTTCGCACCATCTTTGTCTGTTTCTTCTCAGAGTAAATGCATGTATACATTCATTTTTGAGAAACATTAATAAGTGCTTTTGATGTAACTTACTCTTGTATCATCCATACAACTGATGAAAATAATCCTTCTTCTACCTTAACTTTGTTACTTACTGATTTTTCCTAATATAATAGCTAGATTTCCAGAATTATGGACAGATTAACAGAATTATTAACTGAAATATAATTTGTTCAATTAGACCATAGGCCTCCTATTTACATTTGGTCAAAACAAAATCATCTATTTTTATGTTTATATATTTTTATGTTATATTTATATTTTTTTTTTTTTATCTAAAATGTAAAACCAAGAGTGCTCCTCATGAATTTCATTTCTGCCATTTGGATTCTCAATTTGTCCTTCTCTGACATTACTCTTATTTCATCTCCATATGTGAGAACTGGAATAGCCACGTATTGAAGAATTTTACCGTGTTTCTGTCCTTGTTTATTTTTAAAGTTTCTGTAGATTGTATAACAGATGCTTCTGAATCCTATGTTTTCATCTAAATCAATGTCCTTTTCATAAGATACATAACAGTCTAAATATTTGAAGTATTTTACTTGTTCCAGTGTCTTTTCTTCTATTATTGTTTTAGTTCTTATAGGATACTTTCCTTTGAATGTCATTGTTTTAGTTTCTTCAATGGATGCTTGAAAGCCATAATCTGCCACAATTTGGTGAAGTTTGTAAACTGCCATCTGCTTTTTATCTTCAGAGTCTTTTATTACTTTATTGTCTGCATATAAAGGGAGTTTAAAAGGTTTTATTAAAATAGATCCCTGGATCCACGTTTAACTTCACATTCTAAACATGTCCTCCATATATACTAAAAGAGTCAGTGATAAAGAACAGCCCTGTCTCATTCCTTTATTAGTAGGAACATCTTCTGTCAATATTCTTCCAACTACCAATTTGATGCTGGTGTCTTTATAGAGGCTTTTTATTTCTTCTACAAGGTGTTTTGGATATCCTCTATTTTCGATAATGCTCCATAGTAAGTTTCTATTTACATTGCCAAGTGCTTTAGGTCTATAAAAGCCAGGTGAGTTTCACAATTAAATTCCATTGTTCTTCAATAATCCTTTTAAAGTAAAGATGGCATCTGTAGTTGATCTCCTTTTCTAAATCCCCTTTTTCTCTTCAGAAATAAAATGATCGACAATTATTTTTAATCCCTACGTTCAGTATTCTTGCATAGATCTTATAAGATTTATCTAAAAGACTAATTCCTCTATAATTATTTGGATTTCCTCTATCTCCTTTCTTAAAAGCGAATTTCCTTTGATACACAAATTTAAGTCCAAATTAAAATCTTCTCTGCTACATAACTGTTTCTTTACAATTAGAGACTACATTGACCATTAAAAATTATTGTGAGGCATAGCTAAAGTCAGAGTAAGTAGCTGCTTTGCCCAGGAGATGCCATGTCCTAGGCACAGGTTAGGCATAGGTCAATGTTTATGTCATCATTCTGAGCCTTCCTCAGGGCGAAATCCTTTCTCAGGAATTTTGCCCTGAGGAAGATCACTAGAATAGCTGTCTCCCAGTCAGCCAAGCAGCTAAAATATTTATTTTAACAATAATGCATAAGTTTATATTTGTATTGCATAATTTTAAAACAGCAGTATAATAAATACAAAATGTCTGTAACATGCAGTGTTACAGCTTCTGATCAATGACACCACCTTGTCAGGTTTTCACCCAGTTTCTCTGATCCATTGAGTGAATGCTGAGATGGCCCTTGTTTACTTCTGCTCATAAATGGCTTCATCAGGGCAGGTTTTGTTGAGCTCTGTGCTATGCTTGTGCAGCTTTTGTAAGTTAAAGTGAGGAGAAAAGCTAGGGTTTTAGTTTCCATTTTGTTAGAATGCTAAATTCTCAAATCTGTTTTTTGTTTACCAATGAAAATAAATTTTCTAAAAGCGGGGAGTGAAAATATCTATTTTCAAATGTTACTAACTTCACTTTGTTGGTATTTTTATTCATCATTCAACTATTTATTGTCAAAAGGTAGGAAAGAGATGCAGAGCTCATGAAACATGCACTGATTGAACTTCTTCCCCATTCATTGCATACAATCTTTACTGTTATTTGACAAAATAAACCAACTATATATTTTTTTTTATTTATTATAAAATAAATAAATTAATTAAATTAAATATAACATAAATTCATATTGGAAAATTTACTCACTGTTTACAAGATATTTGTGAACAATTGAAGAGTGCACATTTAAATTTAGCCCTAAGGATAGGAAAGGAGGAAACAAGTAATTTTAACAAATTCTCATTGATCCAGTAATATTTCTTGTGCTTTGGAGGTCATGTGTACAAAATTTTACTAAGATCAGACAAATCTGTATTTTGTAGAAAACAAACCTTTTATAAGAAAAATTTGAAAAAGTAAGATGTGTTGCTGCCCAACAAAATTTTACTTTTCAATAAAAATACATTCTTGGGCTGTCCCAGACAAATAGACAGAAAGTTGCAAAAATTCTGAAAATGATCATCATTACTATGAGCAGCTGTAAATAGATCCGCCTTGCATACTCTTGACAAACTTCCAGTAACAATTTTGACCTTCAAACATTTTCAGTTTGGAATATATCAAAATGCATTTAGTAGAAACCAATGATGAAGTATGGGTTAGTTGTTGAATTAATTTTTCCTTGATTCAGAAATTACTCTAAATAAAACTCCACCGTATTGTTAGTTGATAAAAAGATTAGGAGGCAAGAAAATTGTATTCTTTCAGTTTATACCAGTATTTTTAAAGGGAATGCATAGGATGAAAATAAAAAGACCAAATCATTGTACTCTACTTTCTGACAAAAAAAAGTTCTCCATAATTGCTGTCAGCTATCCAGATAAAATAAAGTGTTTTTAACTATAGAATGCCATGAGATAGATGTATGAAAAATATTACAAACTATTGTCAAGAAATATGTCAAATTCCAGTTGTGATTGTATTAATTAAAGGTTGAAAAACAAAAAATCATGAAAAATTTAAGATTCCTGTGAATGATACATGGTACTTGCCACATCATCTTTTCCCCAATTACGAAATGTCAATAAGATCTCTTAACCCATTACATCTGGTATAGAGGACCCAGGAAAAAGGGGGAAAAAATGCCAGAAAAGGTTGAAATACAGGAGTCCTAACCTCATATGACCCTAAGCAGGTTAGTACCTGCTGTAATTCAATGTACAGCTTGTTTAAAGAAAAAAAAGTGCTAACAAATGGATATCGACACCCATTTTTGTAAGTCCCGAGTAGAATATTGAAATTCCTTTGCTAATTTCATAATAAACTAGAGGTGCTAAAGAATAGCACAGACTTTCTCGTAATATAATTTCCTAATTTCCTTGGTATGGACTGGTACAGTACAGTCTTGCCCCTCTTCCTTGCTTGCTTCCATCTATTGCAGTCCAAAGAAATTTTTTGAAATTTTCGCCTTTTGGTTTCAAATAGTAGAATCTAAATTATATTTTAATAATATTCAAGAATGCTATAACATTGTCCCAAATAGCAATTTCATTGAAAAATTTGAAGCCGTTTTCAAGAAAATATCTATTAAGCATTATGAAATGTAAAATTTGAAGTTTTTTCACAGGAATCTATTGAGTTTTTGAAAAACTTCATTTGTATTGAAGTACTTCCACGAAAAATGCAATAATGTATACAAATCAGTGAAAATGTGCATATTCATGGCATAAAGATTTTTCAAAAATTCCTTTTGTGTAATTTTGAAAAACAAAACACTACCCAAAATGAACTTTATGTCAAATTAAACAGTGCAATTAACTATCCTTTGGAAAAATTTGGAACCATTTTTGAGAAAATGGCGATTGAGCGTTTCTGAAAATGCGAAATTTAGAGCTCATTTTTACAGAAAACTGTTGAGTTTTAGGAAACTTTATTTGATTATTTAAAGACATGTACTCTAAATTTAATAAAGTGAAGAAATCGCCTCTTAGTGTAAGCAATGAGGCCAGCGCGATTTTTTAAAGTTATTCTCTCTATCCGAGGACAAGGTTTAATCCAAAAATTTGGAGCAATTTGTTAGAAAATTTTGAGGTTTCATGTAAAGTACCCCCAAAATTCAAAATATCCATTTCAAACTCTCGAGTTCATTCAGATCGACTACAGAATATCAATTTAGAAATTGTCTGAATAGTTTAGGTGACCGCAGACAGACGGAAGGCACCACTTTTGTCGTCAATCGATTTTTCGGTATGAAGATCGTACAAAACATGGTTTCTGACTACACAATGGGTTAGAGGAAGTAATTTACTACATATAGGAGCAAGATTTATCCACTTTTTCCGTTACCAGGGCCTGGCAATAAGTTTTTCTGTCGAAAAATCGTCTTTTCCCTGCAGCATTACAATACTTTCTCTATACTTCAAAAGCAGTTAAAGTATTTAAAAAAAACGTGTATTCTGCATTCAATTGTAGATAAAGAATAATTTAAAAAGTTGTTTGCTCTTCCTGCGTTACGCAGGTAATATGATTTTCATGCACTGTATACTATTTCAATCCTACCAATAAAGACAAATTGGAAAATTAGTTATTTGTTGTTAATGAAACAGAAAAATATTTCAAGAAGAAAATACGGTAACACAGAAGGAACGTACTTGGGTGGCAGCAGATGAGTGATTACAAAAGAAAATTCAACGCCAAATCTTTCAGGGGATTTAAAAAGGTAAGGGTGGAAGACTAGAAAGAAAGGAACCATGATACGAATGGGAGCTTGTGCTAAAGAGAGGGTTGCAGTCCCATCGAATGGCGGAAAAGTAATTTTTAACAGGCAGTCTTCTTCCATGAATCATCCTCCCAAATAAAATACCAGGAAAACAAAACATATGCCTTCGTATCACACCCACTTTTCCACCTGCATTTACTACAAAAAGCACACTTGGATTTTCGATTAAATGCTCCCCGAATTTTGTACCCTTGAGTTGCCTGGGGAGGGGGCAATGGGAAGAGGGTGGCGCTAGTAAGAGAAGAAAATGGAAATGTCACTGAAGACAACATGAAGTTATAATGAATAACATTGCACATACTATTTATTTTGAGGAATATTTACATAGATACGATTCGGAATATGAATGAATTGATTACACAATGTCTTCAGGCAAATAGAATGAACCCTGAATAAAATTAATACATATGAAAAGCAGATTGTTCCATGTCCCGGGTGGAGAATGTACCTTCACAGACCCAGGTTGATGCGACGTGTCGACTACTATGTTGCACCCAAGCAGGCCGAGTCGATGTTAGAATTCAAGCTCCCACATAGTCCCGCGGAATCGTGGGGTGTGTCACCCAGACAGAAACAGGTATTACCGCGCACGTTTTCTTGAGCCCTCGCTTTGCTCGTTGCGCCAGGAGTGGGGAGTTTGGTTATTTTGATTGTAGGTTGTCTTAGTGACAGGCAAGAAAGTGAAAGAGGGTATTACTATCAATGTTGGGGGTAGTAAAATAGCCTCCAAGCCGTCTCTAAGATACTTAGAGTCCACATTGACACGAGACTGCATTTCGACGAGCGCTTGCGTATAGTCAGCGAAAGCGTCTCGCATGGCCTCCGTCTTGGCACGATTGTCTAACGTCGGGGTCAAGGCAAAGTAGCCGAAGGCTACTGTGGCGTAGTTAACACTATGCTGCTCTACACCACCCCATGTGGGCTGATGCCCTTAGGGATCCAGTCGTACGTTCGCGCTGCGAAGTCAGTGTACAGAAGGTTCGACTTGAGGGTGGCTTGGCTTTTCCCGCACGGTTTCGTATGATGCTGTGTGGATGCCGACATCCCTATAGATCTCATGGCACAAGAAAGGGCCAGGCTGTACAAAAGTAAGCGAGAGGAGCTACAAATAGGAGCGTCATCATGAAAGAAAAAAAGAGGTAACAATGGCTCAGTGGCAAAGGCGATGGAGTCTATCATCCACTGGTCGATGGACATTTCGTCTTATTCCTGACATGCAAAGTGGACCCAAAGGAAACACGGAGACGTGGATCATCATTTGACCAGTTGTTAACGGGGCACGGGTGCTACCGTGCATACCAACCCCGTTTCCGGTTGGACGATGACTTCTCATGCCCAACCTGTGATCCCTGGTTGAAGATGTGGTGCATTTGTTTTTCTCTGTCCGCGCTTCGTTGAGAAGGGAAGAACTCTACCGACTCCTCCTACAGGTTGTGACTCCTGATACTATCGTCACTAGCATGCTGGTGTCCCAAGAGAATTGGGTGCGGTAGGCACCTATGCCGCAAAAGTTTTAAAAAGCTCGGGTGGAAGAACGATTTCGAAGAGTATCCCGTGACATAGAGCCGATTTACCCTTCCGTGATGCAATGCCTGACGGCAGCTCCGCAGAAGGGAACCGGAAGAATGGGAGGGTTTTAGTTGGTAGGCACTGGCTGGCTGTGAATCCTACACGCTGCGGAGTGCGGCTCCACAGTGTCTTTGGAAGATCCCCACATACACTCTCTCTCTCTCTCTGGAGCTAGTGTGTCAACTATTCAAAAATTAAAAAATTCAAGACATACCCAAATCAGTCTCCAGAAACTCCTGGCATACAGTTTTTATTTTTAAGCATTCTTTTTAGTGAAATATGAATTGTATTATGTGACGGAATTACTATTTATTAAACGAAATACCAATTTCTTTTCTTCGAGTAAGATCAAGCGGTAAAGCAATGATTGCGACCGACAAGCGGATCATTCATGGTAGCATCAGTGTTTTTATAGCAAAAGGTAATGCCACAGTTAACAAACTTTTTCCATTTTTACATACTAAAATTAATTGGCAGTGGGCAGCAGCAACTGAGACACATTTAAAAGAAAGGGGTTTGTGTGAAAGTGAAAAAGTAGAGACACTGTTGTTAGAAGGGGACATTGTTGATTGCAGGTCTTTTCCTTGTTAAAACAAAGACACTTTTGGAGAAGACAGGCAGGAAATTTTTACTTTCGTTTTTTGCTTATGCAGTATAAAGAAAGTATTTTATGCTAGGGGGAAAAAACTACGAAGACACAGAAAACTCTTATTGCCAGGTTCTGGTAATGAAAAGTGGATAAATCTTCCCCTACATATAGTAATTACTTCCTCTAACTTGTTGGGTAGTCAAATTCATGCTTGTGGGTCTTTGATCAAAAATCCATTGAAGGCAAAACGTCTGTCCATGACAACGCTAGCGGCTGAATCGTAGGCATGATTTTCACCAAAATTGATATTTTTCTATTTATCTGGTTGATGTCATTTCTGTTTCATAATCCCTTGAATTTGAAACTGATATTTTAATTTTAGGGGGGTACTTTACATAAAGTCCCTGGGATATTTTCAAAATAAATGCACCAAATCTTTTGATTAAATTTTGTCCTCTCAGTGTCAAGAACACTTAAGAGAGAGGTGTAGGTTTCATTTTCATGGAAATACCTTATTTTTAGAAAATAGCAAAAGTTAACTTATTTTTTTGGAGTCTTCCTACAACTATAATTATGAAAGATACATTTTTTCTTTAATGAAATGTGTTCATCAGAAACAGACCTTGAAATTTGTCTTGTTCAATTTGCTGAAAGTATTAGTATTCTTTGTGGCAAACATGCAGAATTATTGAATTTTAATCAATTGTTTTCTGAAATAGGTCTTCAAATTCTTCTTTCAATTTTTTCCATATATATAGTAAAGGCAGTGGTGCTGGGTTAGTATAACTAACTTGCCAACAACACCTTCTTGATATTTATATAACATTGTTCCTCCATAACATTATTATTTTTTATATTCCCCTCAGTGTAGGCATGCACAACTTAAAACAAGAGATCATATTTTGTTTTTTTATTTGCCATTTATGCACCTGCAGGAGGTGAATCACCTGTTCGGAGGTTTTCTATTGAACTTTTTTACTTACCTTTTACACATTAACTTGCAAATGAATAAAACATTGCAACGAGAATGAAATTATCTTTAACAATACAATAAATAGACATTTTATGTAAAACCATTTCTACTGCTGCCACATGTTTTGAAAAACCTTCCCCAAATATATAACTATTTCTCACATTTTGTAGGTTTAAAATTGGGAGAATTAGGGATATAACATATTTAAGGAAATAAAATGTTCTTTTACTATGGGTTATGGGGCCCCTTTCAACATTTTAAGGAGTGAAATGGTTCCCGTGCCTCCCCTAATGCACATGCCAAGGCCAACAAGGTTCCCTTCTGTAGTAACTGAACTTTCAACAAATACCACAACATCCAGGTATGCACCAAAGCATTTTTCCTTCAACCAAAGTGCTTAATCGCTATTACAGGGGAGAGAAGAATAAGAGCAATACATGATTTTCAACCATAAGGATTAGGCCTATTAACCTGTTCTGCCCCAGTACAGATTGTTGCTCAATCTTATTTTTGGTATCCCTCTTTGCTTCTGCCTAACAGCCAGCATATAGTACAAAAGTTGCTTGGGCTGAAAATTATCTATTCTAGAGATATAAACTAGCTATTTTAATCCCCAGCAGAAAATTATCCAGAATTTAATTTCATTATGGACAAGGAGAGGAAATTCTTAGGCATGAAAGCAAATCATTAAAACATCATATTTGAAGGAACTGACTATATTTAAAATGAAGTACAACAAACATCACAAATGTCTCCAATTCTTTGCCTTTCAGAGCACTGATCATTAATTAATATAAATAATAAAGTATCTAAAATGTCTGAAATAGAAGATTGTGAAAATTTTATGCAAATTAAATATCCACATATTCATTCTGAAATTGAGAAGTTTTCTTTGCAAAAATTTATTGACATACCGAATCCCCGCATGAGGAACTATTGCTAATTTACCATGTAGCACAAATGAATTAATTTCAACACAAAAGACAAGAATAAATAATGCAAATATTTATAAATCATTTTTCATAAATAAAGCAACAAAACTGCTTACTCTCAGAAACTGCGGACTTGTTTTACACTTGCCACATCAATAAAAAACAAATTAATAAAAAAAGGAGTGTGAATGTTCATCTTTCACAATAATATTCACAACAAATATCGGTACCTTTTGATTTCAGCACTCACAGAATGACATGAAACGGAAGAAATGTTTTGATTTATTCTAAAGCACCTGATAAAATTCAGATAATAAAAAATATACAATAGAAAAATGTAATATGTTTTGAAACAAACTGGACTGTAAAATGTACAGAGTTGTTTGAAGGGAATGTATTAATACAACAATACCTCATTTTCATCTCACCACAATTTGAGGTCCCTTCAATCAAAATAAAATTCAATTTAAGAAAAATCTTGAATAAAGTCACATTAATGTGAAATAGAAAAACAGTTCTTGAGCAGAGACCCCACTATGGAATGAGATAATTCTCTACAATGCAGTTACAGATAGTACGCACCGACAGGGAACCAAGAATGGGGTCGGTGAGGCTGTAACTTATCAGTCTATCTTGTCTAAAGCTGCAAGTCGTTCAAGCAAGGGTGGATCACGAATAATGCCAAGCGTGAATATAGCCAGTCATACACAGGAAGCTCAAATGTCACGACTTAGTTTGATCAGAGCACTACGCAAATATTTTGCTTTGCCCAGATCACGGGCAAATTTGTCAGCCTGGAACTCATGATGTCTGCTAAGAATTGTCATACTGAAGTTCAGAATCTGAAATAAAGAGAAAATTTGTCAATTATACACATTTTTATTAAGAAGTAGTTTTAAAGTTATCTTTATAGAATTTTAACTTTCATATAGCACAACTTATTCAGTTTCAGGTCAACTGAGCTCAATTCTCAATTTAAGGCACTTGCAACGCTCCCCACAAGCACAATAAGTAAAAGTAAGTATTAACTCATTAGTGTCAGAGAGACATGGCACATGGTGCGGTTTGAATTTGTGCATGCTCAGATCTGAAATGGACAAGTTTAAATTTGTTCTGTGTTTCTCTTTTCTTTAATGTTCACATCTTCAGATTTGTTTAAGCGTTGCACCAATACATAGTCAGAGATAAGAAAGAATATTTTTGTAGAAGGTATATTTTTATTCCTCTATTCAAAACAACATGGATGAAGAGGAATATAACTTGAAAATGAGTGCATCAGCCAAAACACATTTCTTACCTTACCATCAACAAAACACATATAATGTTATAAAATCTTAATAATCAGTATTTTGATTCAATCAAATACTGATGTCGAAACTTATTTTCTTAGAAAATTCACTGTACCATTTATGGTACCTTAAGCTCTAAGGAGAGCATTTCAATTTATATTTCATTTTCCATCGTTGACAAAATGCTGGTAATGCTCACACATGTTTGTTCTATTAACATTATAATAGAAGAAAATATTTTTAGACTTTATCAAATATTACTTCACATGCATAGGATGGGTTTGTTAGCCTATTGTGTATTTTTATTTTATTACATGCAATGTTTTTTCCAATAGTTTCCAAACTCATGCATGTTTTTGAAAACAAATATTTATACAAACTATTAGTTTTTAGATCTTTCTTTATGAGAATTGGAGAATCAAATTATTTATGATAATGATCTCATTAGCGTACTTTGAAGAGTCTAGATGCTCTAAGTAAGAACAAATCAGATCTTAATATTTAGCAGATGAAATAAATATTTCATAAGTATTCTGATTCTCAGTGGTTATAATATATGCCTTCAAAGGAATTACTGGGAAAGTTTAAATGGAATTACAATGAGCTTGTATATAATTCAATGAAATGGAACAGATTTGAACATATTTAGCCATGCACTGCGTACTAATGATTTCAATCCTACCAATAAAGACAAATTGGAAAATCAGACCATATGAAATTCAGATTTTCAAAACATTTCTCACAAGAAAATAATTTGCCCTATTCATTTCTATTTTGACAACTTATTCAAATTTCAACATTAACCCAAAATAGTCCACATCCAAAATAATGGGTGGCAGAAGTGTGATAAGAAGAACTACATACCGAAGAACCTAAATTAAGCAAGACTGAATGTTAAAGGAAAAAAGGGATAGCATTCATTCTGCCATTAATAAGGAAAACGAATACTTCTCTAAGTGGAATGATAATTCTGCAGTATGTGGCATTGAATATCTGTAAAGTAATCCAATTACTGGCGTGAAAAGATACAGCCAAAATGTGAAAAACACAAGTGCCTTTCCATTCTTCCTACAGAATACAATAAATTTGTGGGAGGAACTGACAGAATGAACCTGATTATCAGCCAGAAGCTTGTACACATCGTAACCTGAATTGGGATTGGCCTTTTTGGTAGCCATTTCATGCCTGGCAACTATTCAGAAAACAGCAAATCATCCATCTGAAATTTTTATAGAGAACTAAAGGGGGAAGTAAAACTCAAAGTACAGTAAAATCCCTTTTTGTACTTTTCAGAATCAATGGAAATAGTATAAAATGCATGAAAGTTAAAATGATATACTAGTGACACTCACATTATTTACTGCAATAATGGTCCTATTTTATTTTCTCGACATTACTTTGCAAGATAAAGTACTATAGTTGTGCACCAGAAAGCGGCAAATTTTCAACAGAAAAGTTCTCATTGATGGGCCCTGGTAACAGTAAGTGGATAAATAACGCCCTACACGAGTGTTGTTCAATAAAGTAACTTTGTTTGATATAAAAGACAGCAATCTGAGTTTTGATTTATATAATTTTTAACATAATCCTCTCAAAGTTCAAAGCACTTGGCCCAACATTTGTTCAGGATCAAGATTCTGTCTCTAAAGTGTTTTTTTCAAGACCTTCAAAATAGTCATTGACCATCTGGATGCTTCTTCATTCTCACAAATTTTTGTTAAATAGGAAAATTTTTAATTTTGAGAACAAATAAAAGTCCTTGGGGGCCAAATGAGGTGAATAGGGTGGATGTGGAACCAGATGAAAACAAAATTTAGTAAATTTTTGCTGACAAAATGGCTTTAATGCGCTGGTGCATTTGGTGATGCAAAAGCACTTTTGGGGATGTTTTCTGTGACAGCTGCTTTGTTTGTACAAAAGGGGATGCATAGTATTCTCCAGTGATGGTTTTCCCTTTTCAAGGTAGTCAGAAAAAAGAATACCTTTAGTCTCCCAAATAACTGATGAGCATTTTTCCTCTTGGAGTCTATTGTTTTGACTTTGCTTTTTTCTGGAAATGTAATGAAATTTCATCCATGGTAAACAGATAATGCAAAAACCCAAAAGAATTTTCTTGAGTATCTGCAAACACCAGCACATGTTGCATGTGATTTTGTTTAAACTCTGCAATCAGCAATCATGGCACCCATCTGGTAAAAGCTGCTTCATGCTCAATTCATGGTGCAAAATAAATGCACTTGGTCATTTGAATACCTGTCTCTAACTCGTGCACTTTTTACTCTCCTATCTGCAAAACAATATGGACTCGGTCAATGTTTTCTGGCATCGCAGCTCTTTGGAGCCTCAGGTGTCGTGAGTCTTCAATGCTTATCCTGCATCATTTAAAATTTATTGACCTAAAATCTCAAAGCCTCATAGGAAGGGCATCAGTCACCCAATGTAGGTGCTATCCCTTTCAAGGATTTCTTGCAATTTTTCCTTCCATAAAAAAAAATTGGGTAACACCAAAGATTCCCAAATTTTATCCATTTTCACTCTGGCTTCAAACCTTGTATTAAGTTGCTGTCCCAAAAATGGTAGTGTGATAATGGTCAATGAAAATAAAATTTTTCTCTCTTTGCTGAAACTTAAATTCAAATACATAGATCTTGCTGTCATCATCTCTTAGTATCGAACCAAGTTACTTATCAAATGACATCCATACAACAAATTACCTCCTCTAACATGTGGTGTAGCCAAAATCCGGTTTAAAGGGTCCCTGAAACTGAAAAATTGATTGATGGCAAAACATCTGTTTTGTCCTTCTATGGGACAAATTTTCAGATCTTTACAACTGATATTCCCGATTGATGAAAATGAACTTGCTTTGCAAGATTTACTACATACATATGCAGTACATATTATTAATTTACTATAAATTGGAACAGAATTTATCTACTTTTCAGTAACTACGAGATTTTCTGTTGAAAATTCGTCATTTTTCACAGCATTAAATAATTTTCTCGCATTACTCAAATTACTTACAATACATATGTAGTAAAGGGAAGTAAAAAATGAAGAGAAAAAAAATTACATACAAGATGGCAAGTATTCTTCATATCAACATGTAAATTGGGATGAAAATGCATTGTAAATAAAGACCTTTGGGGACCAACGAAAAATTATGTAAAAGCAGGAACATTAAAGCAGGGTTTTACTTTTCTGTGCCACCAAAGAATCGGGCAAAACACCAGCACTAATAATCAGAGCGACATATGTTTTAACCATGCGGATCATTTGATTTAAAACATCGAGATGAGAAGAGAGGATGTCCAGGTTCCAAATGCAGCCCTGAAGCTCTAAGATTGTCATAAAATGTAATGTTGGCTTACGGGATATACTAAGAATTATACACTATATATTTTCCTGCAATTTGAATCAATATTAGTATTTTTAACACAAATAGATGTATTGTTTCATTTTCATAAATAAATAATGTACACAAATTCCTATTTATTTTGCTCTCATTGTGTACACACCATTAATGGTACAAGTATATCTACTGGGCTATATAATAAATTTATTTTCATCATATTCTTCATTAAATAAATATAATCAAGTTCAATCCTAAAACAATGAAAATCAAAAAGAATAATTCTAGACACTAATGAGTTAATGCATTGAACAAAGAGCTACACAGACTTTAAATACTTGCACATTTTATTTATGACAATTCAATATTATGGCAAGTGTAAAACAACACCCACAACACCACCACTAAGTTTATCAACACTTTATCCCTATCCCTTTCACACACAAAATTCTAACAATATTTTATGCCCAAAAGCAAAGACAATACAATCTGCAACGGCAATTTTATCTCATGAAATAGAGATCATTCTCAACCTTTAGCTTTTGAAGTGGGGTTTCAACAATACATAAGATAGGAAGTTATTCAATGATGCATATCAGTTTCTTCAGTAGTGTTATTATGATGCCTCGTTTGTACCTTGTGAAGTTGGGGCTTTTCCATACTGATAGAATTTTTAAAAGGGTTTGATTAATAATAGACATCCACTTACTGCATGGTATGAGAGAAAATGAACTGCAGAACTATTAGCAGGCCAATGATGACTGGCTGCTCATTGGGAAAACCCAAAAAGCTGCATACATGGGCTTGAATTGGAAAACAAACCAAAACCAAGAAAAACAAGGTTCACCTGTAAACAATTGCAATTTAATTTTACTACAAAGCAGCAAAAAGTTTCACACCTTCATAAGACTAAAATCTTTGCATTGAACTTAAAATTCTAAAATTTTTTCAAAAAAATGAGCTGTTAATAAACTATATATAACATCCACCATAAAAACAAAATAATATATTTTTATTAAAATGGACTTATTCAAATCATAAGGGTGGTACAGCTTTGAAACCTGATTGAACACGAACAGAAAAGTGTTTTTTGGCATAGGAAGGTCACAATATATCAAGTAAAGATCTACACATCAAATTCAGAGCTATGTTTGTTGAAATCATGAATATAAAGCTGATTACCTGCATGCACACAAGTGTTTTGATAACATGATTTAACTTCCATGACCAAGTTCATGTCCCAACACAGCCAAAACTTCATCATCATCCCTCCCACTTTCTCACTTTCTTTTTCTCACTTTCTTTCTCTTCATTTTCTCCGTATTTGAAATATCTTTTCAGATTCACTTTTATAATCCTTCAGCAATGTGTCAAAGAGAACTATTCTCTTATTTTTTAAAAATCCATAAAAGAATGCATTACTGTGATTAGATCTTTGGAACCTGTAAAATAACAACAAACTAATAAGTAAAATAATTACTGACAATAGTCTGGACAGGTATTACTAATCACAACTGAATGTTAGGACCATATTCAGTAGGGAAATCTCACCTTCTACAACATACAACCTTAGAGAAATTTCACACTTGCAGCCAATTCCTCAATGCGTGGCAGAGAACCAGGAGACAAAGGAGTATGGGGATCAAACAGTGGCATGATGTAATTGGGATAAATTGTTGCAGGAAAGGCTAAACAGCATGGCGAAAACCACAAGTAAATGAAGAAGTATTTTCCCCAAAGCACTACCCAAATGATTGCAGCAAAGAGAGGAAGCTTATGCTTGCCTACTAAAAATTCTTTGATCTTGTCTTTGATGAAGAAACCAGCGGTCTGTAAAGAAAGAAAGAAAGCATGAAACACTATATTAATTAATATATTATGAAACATTTTAATGAATTTATTTGTGCAATAATACTTTTTAAAGGCTGGGGTTCAAGATTTATTTGCAGTTTATGTTTCACATGTATTTTTTGACAATAAAAAAAACTGACATTACTATGTACAAATTTTGTAATTGCCTATAGAACTCAAGATGATTAAGATTTTTCCATTTTTCAACAAAATAGGTATACAACTTCATCCACCAAACAGTTGCCATCAGAAATGAAGACAATTCCATAGCTATCTATATTCTCTTATCTGGTAAGAAAGACTAGTCTTGGACATACAATGTTTTTACTAGAAAGGTTTTAGATAATTTCCCCTTTTTATACAAGCAAGAATTTCTAGCATGAATTTAATGTGACAATATTTGTATGCCAGAATACTCAAATCTTAGATGTAGCTCAAATACAAGAAAAATATATCATATTCACCTCCAAATGTGAATTTTTGGACATGCATGTTTTTTCTATCAATCCTTGTTTCCACCAATTCCTTTTTCTACCAATCTTTGTACAGTTTGAATCAATTAGCCTCTTAATTGACAGAGCAAATACAAGAGAAGGAAATTATTCTCTAATTGTAGAAACTAAAACCAATAAAGGCTGCACTCCATAAAGAACAGATTGATTGATTGTGTGTTTTTCCCATGAACATCAATTATGATCATTAATCCCAAAGGAGTAGTGCTAGAAGTAGACCAGTGTGTTAGTGAGGCAGTTGTGACCAGTTATGGTCTACAAAATTTAAATCAAAACAAGAGTCTCAAATCAATACTTCAAATAAAAAACATATTCTACACAAAGATACAGACTAACAATTTTCATTTCATTTCTTCTGTTCTGTTACATTTATCTGGCTTTATCTACTTGGATAAAACTTGTATGATAATTTAAAAAATAACTAATATGTAAAAATTAAATATAAATTACAAATCGATGTCGCTTAACCTTCAGGGTGACTATTCTTTGAACAATTTAAATTAAAAATTAAGGGAAACATCTCTTAACAAACCTCTATCTGCTTTTAGCAAAGGTTGAAACAGGATTATATGTTGTTTCTGCAGCAGTTTATTGTAATGCACTCGAGATCTGTGAAAATTTTACACAACTTTCGATCTACCCTGGGTCTACATTAAAAGGGAAGTTGTTAAGTTCCAACCATTTTCGTCTAATCAATATTTGCCTACCAAGGGTAGCCGCTCTTTTCCAGAAACAAATTCCTCTGCTTGGCTCAAGTTTTTCCTTTGCAACCAATTTCATTGCCCTAACAAGTTCAAAGGAAAATTTCCCGTACAATTAGCGATGTAGTGCATGTAGGAAAATTTTAGAAAAATTATTTGTCTGACATTTTAAATTCTTCACAATTAAATATTTTTAATAAATGTTATGGGCAAGCAGTAACTAACAGTCATTTTGTAAGCTATTTTTAAGACAAATTCTCTTGAACACATTTTGCCTTAAGGAAAAAAAAAAAGAACAGGCACTTGAATAATTAAAATCGAACTACAATGATGATGGTGCAGAACTCAGAACAAAATTTTTAAAATTTGAATTGTGAGAAACAGTTTTAGATCCAACAGTTATGAAAAAACTCAAAAACAGAGTGGTGAAAAATTTGCGAACTATGAAAATTTTGGCAGAAAAAAGGAATAATATTGTAAAACAACGTATATTAGCATCAGCATCTTCAGCTAGTATGCACTAAATTTTTTCCACATTTGGACTTGTTCAATCAAAATTAGCATGACAACAGAAAAGCAGCAAAATGGTGTTCCTTTGTAAACAATTGTATAACTGTAAAACTTTGTAAACAATCTTGTAAACATGACTTCTAGAATTCAGTGGGAAATATAGTTATTCAAATTTTCGTTTCCATGTTGTCACAGCAGGAAGTATTGACAAAGGACATCATGGATAAGCCCAAATTTATTGCTTATTTATCCTTGAAAATATATTTTATTACATGGGAGTGTGTGTGTTGTGTGTTTTTTTTGTTTTTAAATTCAAAATTCAATATAATAAAGTATATGACAGAGTAGGGATCCAGAATTTTAAGCGTGCAAATTCACTTCTCCCATAGCATGACATACACAGTTATAAATGGCTTTTGACATAAAATAAATAAATAAAATAATTTGTAGAAGCTAGTTTTAATAAAATAATTCTTGATATGTTATAATTTGTAATAATTCACCCTAAAATTTTAATAATTCTTTGTATAATTTACAATAAATCATATTTTTTTATTTAAATCAATGATATAACTTGACTATGATTTAAATCATCTAAACCTTGCTAAAAACAATGCAAATTTTTATACAATAAATAAAGTGCTGCTCAAAAGGCAAAAAAACTTGAACAAAAATTTCTTGCATTTTCCTAACTGTTCCCAAAAATAAGTTTAATCTTCATATCCCAAATTATGTTGAGAAAGAGAGAGAATTTGTTTCTTTCCTTGTTGAAACCTTATTTCTGAGTATTTAAATGTCACAAAATAATTGAATTCCAAACTGAAAACCTCTAGTTGAATTGGGCTCACTGCTAAGTCGCTAGCCTTTCACCACTGAGACCCGGGTTTGATTCCGTCAATCTCATGTGAAATTTGACCCAACAAAACTAGTTTGGCTGCTTCACAGGGCTAGTAAAACCCTATGAAGTGTCCTGTACCCTACCTATCCTTATTCCTTCCTAATTCGGGCGCTGGGTAGTGCGCAGGAGCACGTGGTGTAGGCGTGTCCGAAAATGCTACCTGGCAGTCCTCTTGACAACTGACTCGGAGATCGACAGACATAATATAACGAATACAAAATATCAAAACCTCCCATGCAACACACCCAGAAATTTACAATCCTTCAAAAACAACACACAAAAGCACTTGGTATTCAATGTGTGAAAACTATAATTCTTCTAGGTTTACGTATTTACCCCTTCCAAAAAAAATCATTCTACTTTGCAGGACAATTATATCTATAAATATTTTTTTCAGCTTCTTATTATTTACGAGGACAAAATGAAAGTTTAGCTTTTTTGGTAACATGGATCAAATGGACAAAATTACTTTCTGCTTTCTGAAAAAAGTAATACCAGGTGATCAGTTTAAACACAACCCCTTTTAGGCCTTAGAGAAAAGAAAGAATTGCAACCTGCTTCTGTGATAGCTCCTTTTGACTGTATTTCTGCGGCAACCTTCACCCGAACCCCATTCCTGGGCCTGCATCATACCTGTTTGAAGCAAAACAGGCTGTCTTCAATCACTGTTTTAAGTTAACATATGATGTGCCTCAGTATGAGCAATACAGATGCAGTGCAGGAGTGCTTCAACACAATCCTTTAAAGAGTGCCAGGCGGTTTCCAGAGAAAAATTCATCAGGGCATTCTGGACAAAGTACCATTCTGCAGTTAATGAAGTGCTATCGCAACACAGAGGGGAATTTAATGAAAATGCAGTCGCCAAAAAACAGAGCTAGTGCAGCAGAAACTAGAGGAAGTTTGGGATGTCAACTCTCCCAAAAAATAATTAAGAAATTTTCATCAGCAATGTAATTTCTTGCGGAAGTGCACACTGTCCACAAAAAGGAAAATGTGCATTCAAACAGTGGGCATCTCCGAACTTAAGGTTCCTGATCAGGCTGCTTGCTTGAATTATTGTAATGGGTACACGATTTTTGCAAAGTTCATGGACCCTTGATAAAGTGCTTTTAGTGATGAGGCTTACTTTGGATGATAACCTACAAAACAGCAGACACTGGGGTACTGAGAGACCACGAAACAGAAGAGAGACCATTGCATTAAAAGTTTGGTATGGAGTGCCATTTCTCCAGAATAATTGGTTCTTTGTTTTTCAAAGAAATAGTACCGCAGATATCAATCTGAATATATTGAGAAATTTTGCATCTGTCTTGAAAGGAGGACAGAAATTAAAGTTTTATCATGATGGAATGATATCACATACTGCAATGCAATTTCTGGAAGAAATTTGAAACGGAATAATTTCACGAGGGCCCCTTTTCCTGATTTGTCCTCACCAGATTTACCTTAGGATGCCTCAAAGTAAAGTTTATGAGAACAAGCCATAAAATCTCAAAGCTGCAAAGAACCATCGAAGAAGCAATTTGGATGATTGACAAAGAAACTACATTGGGTTGCAGCAGCTCTCTTCCTCTGGGGGGCATTAGATAGATAGATAGATAGATTTATTAAAAGTTAACTTGAACTTTTAATGCTCATTGGAAACATTATTCAATTAGATATACAATTACAAAACTATTACGAATATTTACAAAAATAATTTCAATTAGAATTAGACATTAATATCCTAATTATAATTAATTTTGAGTTATCTATGTTGACTTATAAACTTTTCTAACCTCCCCTCCACTTCACTTCATTTCACTGTGCTGCACTACACTACACTCCCCTCCCCCTTTCCCCCCAACCACACTACACTTCACTGGGAAAAAGAGACATGACTATATTATTAATAATACTAACAATTATAAAATGAAACTAATAATAATAATAATAATAATAATAATAATATTGATAAAAGTCCCAGTGCTATTAATGATGACCTAATGTTAAGTATATTTTTAAATTTCACTACACTAGAAGGAAAAAGTCTCTAGTCTTTTTCAAATATTTGTTCCAATCTACTATAGTCGATTCACAAAGGAGAACTTGCCTACATCAGTTCTTTGCTTTCTACATCGTATTTTCCAGGGATGGTCACCTCTTACTGCCCCTGCTGGGGTCCCCTTTGTATTCTTGTCATTACGCATAAAAGCCCATTCCAGTCTCTTAGATAAGGGGTTTTCATTCATCCCGTCCATCAACGTCCATGAGAGAGGGGTTAAATGTACTTCCGACAGTTCACCTCCGGATCGCTAGCCACTTCCGACCCTCTCAAACATATGCCAGTCAATTTTCTCGCCTTCTATGGGGTTTCATATTAAATGATCACCCAGACTATATAATTTATCTCTTCCATTCTTAGAGTTAAACCATCTCAAGATGCCAGAAGCAATAGTTATATCAAATACATATAAAAAAACCAATTCCATAAACTTTATACAGTGAAAAATTTGTAATATAACAAGAGCTTAAAACTCTCTTAATTGAGATATTTTCCCAACTTTTTGTTTCGTCTCATATTGTTCCGTGAATTTGATCATACAAACTAATATAATACAAATTTTTGTTCAACATCGATTTACAAGAAAAACTAAGACCTTTTAAATTAGACTAAACTATTTTTAATATTTACATCCCAAGATATAAGTCGAAGATAAATGTTTAAAACCTTATTTTTTATTGTTACCTCATTCTTGATTGACACTAAATTTTTTTTTCTGGGATCAATTTATTTTTACTTAGTAACAGTAGTCAGTTTCCTTCCAAATTGCCCAGTCTAAGCTAGCTGGACACATCTTTGAATTTCTGATTACAGTGATATTGAATGATTGAATGTTTTTGGAGTACTTAGGCTTGGTTTTCATATTTTACCTCTTGCTACATTCTGAAGACATAGAGCTTGAGAACTTGATTGTGATTAATATTGAAATAAATCTTAAGGTGCAAAGTAAAGTGAGTCATAGGAAAGAAAAAGGACATTTCACATAAAAAAACTGCTGCTTTAGCGCACTTAAAACTAAAACTGTTATACACGCGAAATGCTAACAGAATGAAAATATCACAAAATTCAGAAGAATCAAAACCCATAACAGGAAAGTGGTGAATCCGCCAAAGGAGCGGGAAATTATGGATGTAAGAAAAATCAGTCTTAGGACAATGAGAAGAATGATCATGATAACATTGAATTAAATTTACATCTGACTTTAGTCATCAGCTGAAAGATTTGGATTGTCTCCTGTGAGAGTGAAGGAGGTTAATTGAATCAGGTTTAAACATCCACAAAGGAAAAAACAGAAAATCCTCCAGCAATGAACCAGAGACTGCAATGGGCAAACAACTAAAGTGGCGAATGAGGACTGGGCAAAGTTATGTACAATTCTATGACAAAATTAAGGAATAGTGTATTGCAAGATAAAGTGTTTGGGCACAGATTGTGATCTCTATTGGCATTAATAAATACACATTTTCATTTTTTTATTGTTGAGGATTTAGGCTAACAAATTTTGTAAAAATACTATTCCATCATTGTTTAAGTTTGAATTCTTTACCCTCCTTCAGGTATGCTTAACTGATGAATCTGTAATGACTGTGATGGCAGGAAAAACAGTCAGAATTTTGCTGGGGACCAGGTGAAACTTTCCCAAATATGAATGTGAGCAACAACTGATGATGAACTCAAATTTTGGAATGGAGTGTATGTCTGAACAGTCCTTTCAATACCCATAGAAATTTATAGAGTATTTCCAAGAAGGAAAGGAAAAACAATAACCACAAAACAAGATGTCATGAACATCTAGGAGAATTGATCTGTATGATAAATTAAAACTCAAGTGAAAGTTGTTATACATTTCCAAACAGAATAAAGTTGTTGAACTAAATTACACACATAAATATTAAATGTATGAATGTAACATATATAAGGATTAGAGGTGATGTGTTTTGTCAAGGCCTAGAAAATTCAGTAGTAGTGGTGGTTACACAAAGATAAAGGCACAAAAGGTAGTTCTCAGGAAAAATTCCGGGGAAATTACCTGAGACGTCAAGACACATAAATGAAATCGCACCATTGTTTCATGTTACTTAAAGTCAACCTTTTCTTGTTTAAACGTTCTTAAAACAACAGGCAGTACTTCACATAAGACATTTCAAGATTGTACATAGTTGTTAATTGGAGATGATTTGGATGTTTTTTTTAAAAGGGAATATTTAAGTTAAAAATTAATTATAAATTATGGGGTTTTTAAAGGAACTTTCTCAAGGTCAAGTAAATATTGAATCAAATAAGTTAGCACTTTAAATATTTATTCTTTTGCAATAAGGGTTTTACAATATGATTTTAAAACAATAAAACCTAAAATAAGCTAAACTGACATCTCAAAAACCCTCAAATGTCATTCATTAAATCCTAAACATCTGGGCCCTATTCAGGACTTTTCCTGTTTTTTACACAGTTGAGGGAAATTGAAGATATCAATGCCAGCAAAGGTTATTTTAATTTAGATCAATTGATATGAAGGTTCAGAAAATGAAATTTGCCACTTCATTTAGCTTTTACTCAGTTTCAATTTATGATCAAGAATTTTGGGTACTTCTAAATGTTTTTGAAAATGAATCAACATTTCACAACTGCTTGAGTAGTTGACAGGGTTCTCACCAACACTCAAATTAAATTTCTCCTGGGTTCTAATTACCTAGTTAGTTTTTTTTACCATACTTGAAACTGTTTTCTCTATCCTTAGACATCAAGCTCTGGACACAAGACTGAAAAATTTATATTTACAGATGAAAATATTAATATTACAATTTCAAAATTTTGTCACTTAATATTACAATTTTTAATCTAATTTAGGGCAAGGAGTATAATTATTACAACCCTTTTAACCAGTGGATATAACACTGTCTTCTTAGCAACAAAAACCAAGTTAATTAGATTTCATTTTAGAAACTAATGAAAGCTAACTAAAAAAATAATCACCTGAAATATCTTACCTGTTTATTAAAATATGTCTTTCTTCTACCACAAAGTGTGGGAGACTGAAAGAGCATATTAATGATGTGTTAACAGGTTCATTAGCAATCAAACCAATAGTCTGCAAAGTTTCACTGTGACCTGTACTTCCCAAGATGCGCTAAATTTACCACCAGCTTTCCCGAGATTACAAATCCATCAACATATATGACAAGCTGAAAAATATTTACTAAACCATTATCCATACAAAAACACCAGCCATTATTTCAAGTTTAAGGGGCACATTCACTTACAAGTAACAATAAATCCAAATAAATCTTTCATAATGCGAAATGAGCTCTGGGCTGATTGTACAACCGTGCTTTCTTTTATGTTTCAGGAGTCATTATATCTTCAAGATCAGTAGGAAGTTCTGCACTTCTTCATAAACTCGATGCTAGTCAGATTTAAAAAAGTGCAAATTACCAATGCATAAATTAAGACAAATAATTCAAAATTTGAACATCTTTAAAAACTATTCTTTTACCTGTCTAATTGCCAGGTACAATTCCCATAGGTATTCTATGGTTAAAAATGATATAACTCCATAGTAGATATAAAATTCTTCTTTGACTGCATTTTCAAGAATATTCTCAGCCAAGCCAGTTCGACCTTCTTGGAACACTGCTCAAGATCTGACTATGAATTCAACGAAATCTATGTTTATGAAGAAAAAGAACTTGAAAGATTGTAAATCAATAAAATCAACCCACAATATAACGACTATCATAAAAGTTATGGCTCATTTCGCTCAGACATTTCTATCAACTACAACACAACCACCACGCACATGTGATACGATCGTTCTCGCGAACATATGCAACGAGTTATGGAACGATTCATCATGCAATCTCAACTCGTACAGACCAGAAGCAACTGAAGTGAACGATTCACCCTCACTCGCGTACGTCGGATTCTGCTCTCTTGTGGACGATATGACATTAAATTCAATGCCGAGAATCGCCAAAGAATGCAGAACGCAGCAAGAAAATCAAATTTCAGTTCTCTATTGACAATTTCAAGAAAATAATTGCGCCAAACTACTTTTTTCCTTATTTGGGCATGATAGAAAGCCGTGTGACCAATTATTTATTTAAGTATTGGACGTGCATGTAGAATTACTTATTGAAATTAAGCAATCTTTGTTCGGCAGAATTTTTGCTGAATAAATAAGCTTTGATCTTGAATTTTTAAATTGGTTTTCGATTTGTTCTAGACAAGTGATTCATTTTACATAATCAAAGTATCATACCACATAAAAGCAATGATAATATGAAGGTAAAATTGGTATGAAATGAGAAGATGGAATTTGGAAATGAAATTTGCACTTTGTGTCAATCCATTTTCAACAATACTAATAATGAATTTACGATAATTTAAATTTAATAATTATTAATTTCATTGAGATGTGTCTTCTGTTTATGATGATGGTGATAATAATAATAATAATAATAATAATAATTAATAATAATAATAATAATAATAGTAATAACAACAATAACATAAAAATGTATTTGAGTAATTCGTTGTCATTTTTCTTAAGTATATGTTCATCTAACCAAATTTGGCGTGGTTATTTTTCTAGTTTTATTTTTATTTTAAAAACGAAACAAAACACTGCGTAACAGAAACTACGCTTTTACTTTACTGTGTATTTGAATGTAGCATTAAAAACGAATAAAGTTTGTAAATGTGAAAGAACTTCATTTGTTCTTGATCCTACTTTTTCACAAAGCGTAAATTTGGACATATTTGATTTTAATAGTAGAAATTATAATTAAAATTACTCACGAAAATATAACGACGCAATGTCAGGTCAAGGAATAAATATTTTTTCCAAAGTGTGCCATTATGCACTGAATACACAGAAAACACTGTGTTGAAAGCATATCAATTCCAGCTCTAGAATTGTGTGGTATCAATTATACAATTTTCTCTGCTTTCCATAGTGGTACAACTCGATTTTAAGATGTCACTCATAAGCACTAGGAGGAAATGACACTGCGGCTCGTCAAATCGAAATGAGTGGAAGCAGTATGAAGAGAAGAAATACTGTTCTCAGGACTCAAGACTTCTCTGTTTGTATCATTTTCGTGTTAAAAATTTTGAAAGACGATCACAAGTACGCCATATCAACAAAATTTGAAAATAAATAATCCATATATCAATGACTATCAACAAAATAAAATATGTCTATTTTCTGCAAAGCGTCAACAAAACTTCTTGCATAAAAGCTATAATATTCAATCGAAATAAAACTCAATTGTACACAGACAAATGATATGTCACTCCACCATTGTCAGGTCATTCTCACCGAATAAAAAAAAGCTACACCAATTCTTCAAGCATTTTTATCTTTACTCCTTACACAAAGAAATTACAAATTCAATTCTGAAAGAAAATGATTGCATAATACCCGAATTAGGATAAAACACAGGTAAACTCTTTATTAGCCACATAAGCTGAGATTGATATAGAACGCACTGTAAACTGTTAACTGTGTGAAGGCGGCTCCACTCATTCGTTATTCGGCGAACACCGAGCAACTGCTCGCCGAATCCCGAGTAGTGTGGACGAGTTGCTTGCTATTTGCCGAGTGACGAACATTAGGGGTTCGCTCTACCCACTGCTTGACGGTCTTTTGGACATATCAAAGGGAGCGAACATTCGCCGAACACGTCAGCTGCTCGAGATTGGGCGAGCGCTGGCTCACTGCTCGGCGAATGCCGAATAATATGGAGCCGTCTTAATACTTAAATTGTTGCTTCCAAAATCTAGACAATTTTGGACAACGAACTCAGCAAAACTTTGCTGATATAACACAAGCTCAAGTTCAAAGTTCCCTAATATTCTTACCTTTTGCTCTCTTAAAGTATAAATTGCTTATTTGGTTATGCGTTAGTTTTGACGTTATTACGAGATTGACAACAATAATTTAAACAAATTTGTAACATTGACTTTCAGGGAGTTTCCCCTTACCTGGTCCCGCGAGGGTTTGTATTGTTTACAGTAGAAAGACGTGCATCGGAGGGTCTACTTCTGACCTTTGCCCGAATACTATAGGGTGAATTCAGTTGAATTTACAGACCTTTCGTGAATTATGTACTGTTTTACTTTCTGACGCTCTTTCGCAGTGTGGAAGAATATTGTACTTTGCAAGAAAAAAAGAATTTTCGACAGAAAAGCATTGCCAGTATCAGCAATTAGAAAATATCTCAAAAATCGCCTAACCGTTAAGACAATTTTCTTCAAAAATGATATTATAATGAGACAAGAATTAGGTGTTATATTTCGTCCATATTAACATCACAGCAATATGTATAGACATTACCAACTGGAATAAAGCAACAGGTTGGCAATGTTTTAATGTTATGAGACTGTCGACTTGAGAACACGGACTGAATTAACAACCATAGAGACAATGTAGTACTTTCAGGAGTGAGGACGAAAATGATTAATAGAGCACTTCAGAGTGACATGCCTCATTGGAGAATTTGGATATAAGAAATGCAATGTAAAATTGACGGTGTATTTGATTTCACATGACAGTACATTTGATTGAGAACAGTATTATGAAAAAGTAATGGTCTAGAAAATTTGGGAGAGTAGATATAGTGAAGTGTACATTTGGAATTGGACCTTGTGTTCAATTAATGTTTTGTTTGTTTTGTAAATGTTTAATGTTTGGTAATGTCCAACTTTGTCAGTTGATATACGAATCAGTAGTTTCCGCCAAAATAACTTGCTTAAGGGCGGGAATATATTTTCAGAAAACGCCGATGTCTATAACTAACTATAACACTCGACGTAGAAATCATATTTATCAGGTGGCAGTATCAGCAGCTCATACAGAAAATCCACATACGATACATTATACCTCTCACAGAATATAGGCGATGCCTTGTGCGGCCAAATCTGGCTTTTCCACAGCTTGGACAACCATCGCTGGACACTTGACCAATCCTGGCGTCGAGGCGTATCCGCTCTTATCATTGGCTTTTGCTCCAAGTTTCAGACACGTCCCCTTTCCTCCCCTCGAAGATTTTCCTCCTAGTTATCTCAAAGGGGCGGAGCAATTTCTGAGGTCAGTGACGCTGCCTCGCTAACGTGAGCAGGGGTAACAGGAGAGGGAGGGTGAGAGGAAGTAAGAGGAGGTAACAGGAGGGCACAGAAACGAAACGGATTGGTGCGCGCGGCGCGAGGATCCACTCCGCCAATTGCACTGGACTTGGCCCTGAACCCCGTGTGTCGACAGACCAAGGGGCAGCAGGTCACGGGATGGGGCTGTGACATTTTTATCGAGTTCTTTACCATGAAGAATTCTCTAATTTATGGTATCTAATATTATGAGAAATTTGTGTCAGATTAAATTTATAGTATTGAAAGTTTTGTTTCTTACAAACTATTTTAAAATGCTAATGGTTCTAAAACAAGGAACACTCTAATTTCATAATCATTTTTAGGAAACACAATATAATGCATTTACATAATATACACATTTCCTATCAAAAAAACAAAATTCATGTTCATGCATTTAAAACTTGTATTTTGACATTATTACGCCTTTACTAAGAAATGCAAGCACATAATACATTTTATTACGCATTATGAAAATGTAATCGCCTATTTTCTATATGAGCAGGTGCATGCAAACAGTGATTTGTTAATCAATTAAAAATCACTGGCCGGGTGTCCTAAGTAGATTACTTTCTACGTAAAATTATATTGTTAATATTGTTTAGACTATTTGTAAAATTGATGCCTTTATAGTGATAATCGGTGAAAAAGGAACTAGGGAACCTCCTATTAGAAATATTTCTGAAAATATAATTGTCTTATTCTTCATATATTTTTCAAAAGTTGTATATTTTTCTGTTACACTGCTGAGAGAAGATTATATCTATCCCTTCTCAGTGATATTTTTATTTATTTATTTAAGGTAATATACAGGCAACAGTAATGGGAATCTGATGGCTCTGAATAGGCGCTAACATAATTAATTATTTTCAACATATCACATTGCATATATTAATAGCAAAATTGTAATAATTGATATCTTTAATAAATAGCTAATAATATAAACAGCAAATTTTTAATTCTTTTAATTTGTGGAAATCTACACCGAAGTTAAATATTTTCTTAAATATTTTTGAATAACCACGTAGTAAAAAAAGAATAAATTTGAAAACCTTAAAATGTTACGAATCAATGTAATTTTCTTAAAACGAGCTATTAAGAAAGAAACAAAACTTGTTTGAATAAACTTTAA
Organism: Teleogryllus oceanicus; assembly: GCA_964035755.1. NCBI lineage: Eukaryota > Metazoa > Arthropoda > Insecta > Orthoptera > Gryllidae > Teleogryllus > Teleogryllus oceanicus. The sequence continues at coordinate 57,914,557 of CAXIVR010000014.1, forward strand.
AGATATTGAGTATTAGTTAAAAATTTCAATTCCTGGGACAATTTTCCAATTAAAATATTTAAGGAACACAGTGTTTCCGAATCGTATTATCTATCCAATTTTGTTAGGTTTTGTATGACTCCCAGAAACAGTTTCTGGAGTGTTTAGTTCGATTCAAGAAGTTTCCAATTCAAACATCCGGAAACCTGACACGGTTATCGATATTGAAGTAAGAAACGGTTTTTATTCACAGGAAACACACCGTCCTTTGTTTTCTAAACGATTAATTGTGAAATAATTTTAGCCATTGTAAGATATACGCATGACAACAATTTTGTGCTCATAAGATCCCAATACTTGAATGCATATCAACCTGGAAAATACATTTGGTTTTAGATCACACGGGAAAACACAGAGATTCAATGAGATCAGTGTTCTCAAATCTGAAAACTAAACTACAGTCTTTATTATTTTCACGAAATGAAACTTCATACCTTCTTTAATAATATAAAAGAACTGTGTATTGTGCCTAAAGATCTTGTCACTTATATAGTGCAATATTATCTGCAAAATTTTCTGAAAATTAGTATAAAAGTCAGTTAAAATATTTTTATTAATTACAAGATTAAAGAGTAAAACAGTAAAAATGACTAATTTTAAATGAAATAAATGACAAAGACAGTGTTACATCAAAAACGCAAAATTAGTTATAAAGGCATGCTAAAATCATCCCTTCACGCGTATTAGATTTATAAATCCATAGCTAAGAAAGTTTAAAGAGTTAGCGGAGGACAGTGAGCCAGCATCTCTCTTATAGTCGACAAGCTATGCCTTCTTCGGCTCTTTCATTATCGCGCACAGGAGCATGCTTCTTTACAGTATGTCCTGTTCTTCATTTCTGGGGGATAGGGGTGGGTAACTGCACGAGATGTCGGTGCGAGAAGTGGCAGTGCCCGGATCCGAAGGTGAATAACAATTTCTGCCCCGGGCGAGCCACGGACACCACGACAAGGGGTCTTGGCGTGATCCCTGTGAGTTTGAAAAGAGTTCTGCCACTCTGTTTGCACTCAAAATGCATCGTTGGATAAAATCTTGGTAGTAAGAGTAGATATTACCATAAAGATGTCTTTCTGGCTTCCTCGAGGCCAACTTTACTACCTAGTCAGAGGTTTCATTTCCACTTATCCCCACGTGGCCAGGGACACAGGAAAAACGTAATTCAAATGATGGAGAATTGGGCGATATCTGATGTATTTGATGTTGATATATGATGTCAAAGGTTTATTGTGAGAGAAAGAGGGAAATGGACGACAAGGCCGTAGCTGCTCGTCTGAAGGGGCCGCGGTTCCGGGCTCGACATGATATGTGTTCGTGATAACCTTTACGCCGCATTCTCCTACAGAAAACCCCAAACATAAAAATCACAGTGGTCGTTATATGACCTAGTAGTTAAAAAGAGACATTAAAAATATATACAAAACAACAATTTCCACCTCGTCAAAGAAATTTGACATATAAGTGAATTCAGACTCTCAATAATCGTTGCCTAATAAAACCTAAGGACTTTATTTTCCTGGGTAAATAGGTATTATAAAATGGAAATTTATTTAATCAAAAATGAAATTTTCATATATGGTCTAAGTTAATCTGACTGGTTATTTATAACTTAATATTCAACTCTCTCTAGAGATTTCTCACAATATTGCAATGATATTCATTGTAGCCACACATATTTTATTCACACTTTCTCTATTTCTGTTGGTAAAATAAACATATTTATTAAAACTGAGTACCACTGAATTTAATACGTTCTTTCATTACAATATTTCGTAGTTTTTGGTTTTTCGAGGAACAGTGACGGAAAATAATTGGCCTAATATTATTAAGATCATTAACATTTTACTTTATATATTTTACATTCTCGAATGCGCAGCACACTACTAGAAATAATGATATCATAGTAGTATTTAGGTTTTGAAGGGAAAAATTATTTTTGAAATCACGAACCCCAAAAAAATATTTCCAAAAAGACTCTGTGAACATGTATTTATTTTTAGACCTGTTGTAGGAAAAGGACCTGTACGCATGGTACCGCAAAACAATTAAAATGACATTGACTTCTAAATCAATGTATTCTTTTTCAAAATTGATATTATACTAGCAAGTTCATTGCTGGGATTCTGAACTAATGATATCTCCAATATTTCGAGGGTATGTTGCATTATGCTCACATTGCATGGCTGAAACTTTCTGAAAAAGAACTCTTTCTTTTTACTTTACACTCTCATTCGGGAATACACTATACCGTTATTACAAATAATGTAGTAGTCGTCACCTTATTAATATCTCTGGGATTTTTCAACATTACTAAATTACTAATCTGTTTCCAATTTCTCAAGTGAACTCTTTTTACCTTCTTCTCGGTATAACTAATTCTACAAATGAAGTTACAAAAATTGTATAACAGTCAAATTTAGAAAATTGCAGTGAAAGCATACAAATTTTCCGTGAACGTATTAATCTAAATTCATATATTGACCGCACTTTCTTCTAAGGAGTAGAGAAAGTTATGTAATGCACGCAAAAACGGCGAATTGCTCGGCGCAGAAAAACGCACATTACACCGCCCTTGTGACGAAAAATGGATAAATCCACTTCCTGCTAAATTAGTTAAAAATCTCCAAATCGTGGTGTAGCCAGGAATCCATGTTTTGTGGGTGGTTGATAGCGAAAAATCGACTGACGGTAAAATGTCTTGTCCGTCCGTCCCTGAATAACGCTAGTGGCCAAACCGCCTAAATGATTCACCAAAAATTGATACCCAATTGATCTGGTTGATGTCGAAGCGCCTTAAATTCCAAGTCCGATATTCAATGAAAGGAGGGTACTTTACATGTAGCCACAGGACATTTTCAAAAGTTCAAAACAAATGGTTCCATAATTCTTTATTACAAATGTAATAAAATGTAAATGTACAATTCGTTGATATTGAGGCATTTAAGAGAATATTATAGTCTCATGTCTGTTGAAACAGATTTTCGTAAGTATTCCTGCCAAGTAAAATATTGAAATTTGAGATTTTTCCTCATGAAACTTTTTCCTTAAAGATAAGATTTTTAACAAGATCATGCAATTCTTTAAAACTTTTAGTATTTCTGCATAAGTTTCGTGAAAAAATACGGGGCAGGAGAAAGTATGCGCTGCTTTAGCATCACTATATTCTTTAAAAACTGTCCTACTTAGACATTAGCCCTTCTCGAATAATTGTAAAGTCCCTTTCTAGTTTTATTATGACAATGTGGTACTGAAGTATGCATGAAGAAAAGTAAAATATTGTACTTTCTTTCTATAGAGAAAGTTCGCATTCTATTAAATTATAATTATATTATATTTAATATATTTTATTGTCTATATTATACATTTTATATTATATTATATCACAACATATTTAAACTAAAAGGATTGACCTCAAAACGGAAAAAACATATACTGAAACGATTATGTTCTATTTAGCATAGGTTTTATTATATTTAACTACTTTATGGCAAACTGAAACACAAATCGCTTTAATGGAATGGCTAACGCTATAGGTATTGTCGGCTTGCTAACGTTGTGAGTTCGAACTAGAAGGTGATTTTTTTCTCTTCTGTTACGGTATTTCAGTAGTAATATGTCCAATATTTTGTAATTAATATTAATTTTTGAAAAGACTTTAGGGGTCTCTGGGGCTGGGGTTTTGTCGTCCATCAGTAATGACGACTAGAAGTTTCCGTTCTGTACCAACTGACCGAGGCGCTGGTGGTCCCGGCCATTTGAGGAACTCTATATTTCTTGAATATTGAAAAAGTTAACTTTTCAAACTACAAAATTGAAAATAGAGATCTTACTGGTTGAAAACCTTTCCCAATTCATGTAATAGTATAATATTATGGAGCAGTACATTAGAGAAGAAAGTATGTGTTGTTGTAGTTCAATCATTTCGTTGTTTATATTATAAGCATTATAATGTCTTTAAGAAGCAATCAATCAACTATTTGCTGATAATTAAAATATTGTTAGCATTTTATCATTCAAGTTTAGGTTACAAGTTTCGCGAATAACGAATAACTTGTCCGGAAATTCTCTTAGTTGTGTTAATTGGTATTAAAATAACAGTTACTTCGTTTAATACTACGCGCTCTGTATTTCAGACTCAAAGCCACGACGAGTTACAGTTCAGTCTGCACGCGCAATGAGATCAACTGAAGACATGGAGTGGGGGCAAGATAGCAGTTCGCAGATAGAAGCTACTCATGAGCTCCTGCACACAAAAGACATTCGAATCGAAATATTTCTAACTAGAATCAACTATAGAATAGCATCGCGCTGGATATTCCATATTCTTATCAAGAAATGTGAGTTTGCTGTAACCTGAAGTAATGTTGTATATCATAAGAACAATAAATGTCAAGATAAATTATTCTACAACACCCTCATCGGTGCTGTAAGGTACCTGTGATAGTCTGTGGATTAACTATTAGTAGATAGAGGAATGGACGCCAGATCAAACTTTGTTTGATTATATATTTTTTACCTAATGCCTGGAACATTAATCACTACTAATGTACGAGAGAGACATTCCAAAAATTCCTTTCATGATGAACAAACTTGTTTTTTGTAAACGATAATGATTATATTAAGATTGTAAAGGTATCTTGTATTCCGCCAATGACGAATCGAAATTTAAAGAGATAGCCCAAATATTAACAGTGTTCAATTGCAATATCATTATCATATTTTTTATGTAATCAATCGTTAGAAATAATATAAAAAGTTCAAACATAAGTTGTATAATCACTAGTACTATATATTTAATAGTTCTAGAGATAACTGAACTTAATAAGTCTGTGCTTATTATAAAATTTTGCAATAAAGGTAATTTTCTGGTCTTTTATTAATTTAGAAAGGAATATGTCTTTTTACACGTTTTAAACAAAGTCTCTTAGAGACTATTACGGAACTCATTAAAATTACCTATTTTGTGTGTGTGCTTTAGGATAATGCTAATAGAACGTAATCCCTTAATTGTTTGGTAAGAATGATATCTATTTTCTTTTATGGTCTTCTTAAATTTTAATGTAAGTCTGGTAGGTGGAGCCACATTTCAAATGTATGAATCTAAAACATAATAAAGTACGTCGATTTGACGTATCATGTGAAAGAAATCAATATTTTTTTATTATTATCTCCATTTTTAAATAAATGTTTTGATGGCTTATCTTAGTGGTAGACTGAGACTAAGTGGTGACCATTCAATCGTCCCACTTTCACAAAGAAAATAAGGAATTTAATTATTTAGTTATATCCAATGATGTGTAGGTGATCCAATGCACAAATCACCTGTCATTTGCTGCTCACATAGGAAACAAGGAGGTGCGAATTTGATCTCAAAAATGTCTGGGATAATGTCGTTCTTTTTAAATCTAAATATTAAATTTATTATAAAATTCATAAATATGATAACGGAGTTAGATAAATAAATATATTATCATGTATTGTTAAAAACACTGCCGTCTTCTAATATTGCATTTTCCAGAAATTGTACCGTTTTAGAAACGAATATGTTTAGAGAATATGATTTCTATTACGTCTTAAATGTTACCTCAGAGAAAATGGAGAAATTATAGAACAAACATTTTTGCACCTGTAGATACATTTAAGATTCTGTAGATTACTGAGAGACCAATAACTCTCTCAGAAGGAAATCGTTTGACAATTGGTTTTAAATCGGAGGTATTGAGGATCGAGTTCTGCGCGATGCCCTTTTTTCTTCTGTCTATGTCTCATTTTACCTAAGTCTGATGGAATTAAAAGATAAGTGGAATGTTTAGTGGAAAATACTTGTATTTATTTATTGCTTATAAGATATTTGCTTGAACTTTATACTATATATAATGTGTAATTAGTTTGATAATTGCTTTTATTACAAATATTTATACAAATGTGTATTTATTTATATTTAGTTAGTAAGAATTTAACTCTAACCTCGTTTGGAATTAAGATAGTGAACGTTTGACATACATTTTGTATCTACTTCAAAATGTTTGTCACACTGTTTACTTTTATGTAAAATGAAATATGAGTGCAACGCTTATCCCGTTCAGTGATATCCATATTGTGACCTGATAAACCGGGTATTAATTGAGTACTAAGATGTAATTCTTCTGGCGCAGGAATCAAACCCGCATCGTTCGACTTTACGACCAGTTGCCTGACCACTGAGCCCGAAAATGCGGTTTACAGTTGTCTCTTGCCCGTGTATTCCTCTACGCATTTGATATTTGTCACCGCTGTCATCATTTACATACGTCAGTATGAGGGAAGGTTTGACATTTAAGTAATTGATAATGTTGTGACTTTACACAACGTCGTGCCCAGATTGTGACAAATTACTCGTTTTTTCTTGATTAGATAAATACATCATTTTTGCAATATGAATCATTTATGTAAAACTAAACCTCACTTTGAAATGACAACTGCAAATGCAGAAAATTCTCAGTACCGTTTTTTGTATTCACCTTTGAACTGCTGTAATATCGTTTAGATGGATTTGAACTATGATAATTCGTTATCTCAGCACAAAAACAAAACTTGTACTTCTCGTTTTTACTTTCGTATATCACGTGAATATACGTAGTATATTCGTATGTAACGTATATAATGCAGTATATTCGTGCGTATACGTAGTATAGAGAAAGTTATGTAATACAGCGAAAATCGATTTCGCGATTAAACGTAATACACGTTTTGGAGTCGAAAAGGGTTTTATCCAAACCGTCTCGGTCCATCCGTCTGTAATCACTACTAGCGCCTAAACCACATAAAAATGATCCTTTCCAAATTGAAGAAACCCTGTTTTTCTGGCTGTAGTTGAAGTTTAAATTTGAAAAAATCTTTGAAATTTGGGGTACTTTACATGTTTTGACATTTTTTCAAAATTTTCTCAAAAACGGCTCCTAATTTCTGGTAAGAAGAGAAATACACTTAGAAGGGATGACATAGTTCCAATTCTCTATGGTTAACTCTGAATTTTCGAAAATTTTAAAGTTTGAACATTTTTTGGGGCGTCATCCTACAACTACAAATTGAAAACAGATTTGTTCTTCAAATGAAATATGTTGTCCATAATCTGCTCTTGCATAACAATCATGTAGCTTTCTGAAATGGATGGCATGTTTCGTGCAAAAGCAAAGTACATTTTTACAATTTTAAAGAATTGTTTGAAATGCAAACTGCAATGAAACCGTTTTTCTTTCTTACTATTAAAACGTTTCAAACCGATTTTGCGTGAAATCGTACTTTTACTGTTTCTTTTCGTTGCAAGCAACATTCCTGTCTTCAGCTAGCAAACTTCAACAAGTATCACTCGTCAACACATCCTAATATGTAAAGCTATCAGCAAGTGACTGCGGGGAGTACGTGGTTCAGTTTGTTTGAAGAACTGGAAGACCTTCGAGTTCACGTCCTGGCCTGTCTGGCGCAACTTTTATTTTTGACCATGTGTGATTTTACTAATACTTTCCTTTCAATAATTTAAGGCATGCATTTACGGTTGTCGTTTGAGAGTTTCTAAAAACGAAATGAAGTGTTATTAGTAAAATTTGTTATATATTAAGAAAACATTACACACAATACGAGAAAATAAAGAGTTTATTTTATATAAATGTGAGTAGATGAACAAAAAGATAATAACTGCGTAATGATAGGTGATTTTTCTGAAGTCAATAAATGTTTGATTCGCAATTACTTGCAGCAAATGAATTTGAAATGTCGGGCCGTGTCGAAACTTGTCTGTGTTAGCCCAACGTTATCGTCTAATAATTCACCTGGGCAGAGGCATAAGGGGCTGAGCGTCAGGCTAGAACCGAAGCGCAAATTACATAGTAATTGAAATAGAAACATTCTTGCGACTAACTATTTTATAGTGCCGCGTAGATTTCTTTTAATATTTTCTTATTGTCTCTTAGAGGTAATTTATTTAATATTTTAAATTGCAGAAGTGCGGAAAAGCAATGAGTTTGAAGACAAATTGTAAGATTCTTAATTGAGTAAAGCCTACGGAAATGCTATATGTCTGTGTTGGGTAGCGCAATCGCTTAGGTGCGTGGCTTCACAATAGAGGAACGCGTGTCTAAATCTCCCGTACGATATCAGCGGTTTTACTAATGAGTAATGAAAATAAATTTAATAACGATGTCGAGAATGTTCAAACATTCCTTCTTTGCAAGAAGATACCATTACAAACTGGTGAAAGAATTTTGATGTACTTTCGATTACTGGTCTTTATCAGATCATTCACTACTCCATATTTTCCTCTGTTCATAGGCCGTTTGGTTTTTACATTGGTAATGTTCGTTTCTTCCCAATCCCTAATACGAGTATTACGTCCTTTTGTAATTAACTTTATTTATTTGTGTCTCACTGTTCTTTGTCAAGTTTTCTAGCTGAAATTTTTCTTTGCTCTTAAAAATTAAGAAATGCTTACACTCTTTGCTACTACCAAAATATGAAGAACTAGAGGTAGTACAGAATGGGATAGACTTTCTCGTAGCAAATGTTTATGCAATTTCCTTTGTGTGGGACTGGTTTTAAGGTTCTTGCCAACTCACATAAGGTTCTTTGCCGTTCTCTTGCCAGCTGACACTATCGCCGCACAAAATACATTTTTTGACATTTTCAACTTTTCGGTCTGCAAATAGCTCTTTTTCACAGGAATCTATTGAGTTTTTGAAAATCTTCCCAAAGTCATTTGAAGCACTTCTACTCACAAGTTAAATAATCTATACAAACGGCCCAAATGCTCATATTAACAGCGTGGAGAGGGTATTTCAAAAATTACATTTGTGTAATTTTTAAAACAATAGAATAGATAATATCTCGTTTATGTCATCGATAGGCTTGCATTTGCATTACCTTAACTAAAAATTTAAAGAAAAATTTGGAGCCGTTTTTGAGAAAATCTTGTTTATGTAAATTTTTAAAATTGCAAATATTGCACGCCATATTGTGCGAAATCAACTAAAACTTTTAAAAAATTCGTATGACTCTTTTTTATTAAAGATCTAATTATACAACACATTTCTCATTTGAAGCCAAAATCTCTATCTTTAATTTTGTAGTTAGAAAAGACGCTGCAAAATATTCAAATTTTTTTAGCGATTTTTCAAAATTCGGAGTTAACTCGCATACTGATATTCTACCTTTTATAAGCATATTTTACTATAGAGTAAATAGTCTCATAAGAAATTTACAGAAAAATTTGGAGCCGCTTTTGAAAACAATTTAAAATGTCCGGAAGGCTAGCGAAAAACACCCCCAAAAATTAATGAATGCCAAAATCGCATAGCTTCAGCCTGTATGAAAACGACAGTTTCCTTCCAATTTGGAAAAATCGTATGCATGGTTTAGCGCTAGAGTTGTATTGTTGAAAAAATAATTCTTGGTTTTAAAACCATGCATTTGTATAATAAATATTCGATTAGTTGAAGTAAATATGTTTATCATGCCCATTTGCTAACATTCTGGTTATTACATTGTTATAGAATGATATTGATTAATAAACAAGTCCATTATTAAATATTCTTCAATCATTCATTCAAGAGTATGCTACTACTATTTTATAAAGTGCCGTTTTTGTAAGCTTAAAAAGTCTTCTGCACACGCTTGTTGAACAAAATATATTACATTATTTAATACTGGGTATAAATTCCATTTGCTTTGATTATTGTCTCTCTAGTCTTTAAATATAGATTCTGGCAACGTTGCTGTAGTCGCAGGGTCAGTTAAACGTCTTTTCTCTTAGACAAGCATGTTTATTTTTTATTAGACAAACTGTATTTTCTATTTTTTCAAACCCATAACTGACCACATATGACCCGTTGGTGATCAGTACAGTGATCAGTGAATGTCAGTGGAATTTAAGAAGTGAATGAATTTGATTTCTTAGTATTTCTTAGAAATCATCCCAACTGCGGATCCAAAATAAAGACCTTAGGGTCACGTGCCCTCTTCATCCTAGAAAATATTCATTTCCCTTTCTCTCATAATGAACTAGTGGTAAACTAGTAATGAATAAGAACATTAAGATCTTTATTTATACAATATTATCATCAGAAACAGTTCTTTACCCCTTAACTTGACGTTGGAAATACTTGTTACATTATTTTAGAGACACCCAATAAAGTCACAAAAGATCGGTAAAACAAAATGTTGAAAGGTTTGATTAGTGCATAATCCAAATAATTCAAAAATGTTGGTGGATATCGTTTAAGACTTCGAGAACGGCTGCAAACCTTTTGAATTCATACATAAGCGATTTCGCTTTTTGGAGTCAGCGTATCACTTGAAAAATAGGTAGAAAATAATATTTTGTATCTGTAACATTTAATCCAGAAATTAATAAAAACATAAAAATGGAGACTCAAAATAACAATGTAAAGTCAAGACACATGGTTGTAGGAACTTCGATAAGGATCTAGAATAGAAATACGTATATTTCAGTAGAAAGGAATTTAAATATATTGGAGTGATTATTAGAGCAGGGGATCTATTGCCAATATTGACTTTATTAAAAATAAGCTAGGAAGGCCAATTATTAGTAGACTTCATAATATTTATAAACAAAATTTTCGAAAGAAAACTAAGACAATATAAGGCGACAAATGGTGGAGAGCTGTGTTACAAGAATCGGAAATTATACTAAAATGATGCAATAAACTCTCGGTTAAAATGCTGCGAAAATGAATTTTTGGAGACGATGTTGTCAGTATAATGTTTGATAGAATACTAAACAAGAGATTAGACAGATAATAATGATTGAGAGACAAGTGATCGAAAATGTAGAATCCAAACAACTCCAATGGTATGTTGCAGAATGTATGCTGACAGAATATCAAAATTATCTTGAGTGAATCCCTTTGAAAGAAGAAAGAGGAAGGCCAAGAAATTCAGGTACGTTATCGATTTGACAATGCATGGGTACAAGAATAGAGGAAGATGTCTGACGGAATAAAACATTGGTGTGTAGATTGGTGAAAACGGTCAGAACTCAAAATACCGCTTAAGAATTACACAATTACCTTAAACCCGAAGTGGAAGATAATGATAAAGAAGCTCCTATATTATGTGTGCCAAGTAATAAGAAGGGGCAAGATCTGTTAAGATCTTTGCTGGAATACCCAAACCAAAACCAAAGTTACGTTCTTATTTGAAAAGATTAAATGAAAACAAAGAAAATTTGATTATTTTCTAGAGGGGAGTCCTTTAGATAACAAATATCAGATATTACTCTATTTGGTATTTATGATATTTGTAAACTTTGTCCATTTATCGGCATGATCGCTTTTTCAATGGGAACAACTATTCTTCCGAATTGACAGGTCGAAAAGTAAATATTGTATTTAGGTAAAAAAAGATGATTGAATCTATGTTTTCGAAATTGACGGACCAGCTGGCAAGAGAAAACTAGCACAAGCAGTAAATTCACATTTCTGTATGTTGCACCAATGAATAATGTCAATTCCATAATTAAAATCTATTTTCGATCCAATTAACAATATATGGGTCTTTAACTCTGAAATCTTTGTTTTAGCGGCGATAACATAATTCACTGGAAAGTGTTCGGCAGTTTATCGACGAATGACAGAAATGTACCTCATAATAGCCAGTAGGACTTGATGGTATTCCAAAGGCAGATTTTTTAAAAACTCCAGACATTTGTCTATCATTTCTCTCATGGTATGCAACATGGCTCCCGGTTAATGTTGAAATATCTAGTATCACTTTCGGAATCCTAAGACTTAAGTAAAAGGAACGCAATGGTGACTCCTGGAAGATTTGGTTATGAACCCAACAAAGGATAGCGTACATTTCTCCTTCTTCTTTTCCCGACTCAGATTAAAGTGGTCGCCGGAAGCTAAAAGTGACCAAATGCCAATGAATTATAAATTTGAGGTTATTTCGTTATTACTTAGATTTTCTTTGTAAAAATCGTCTCTGCGGCGTGAGATATACTATATACGAACACAAACTATCAATCATCGGCAGCATTTTAAAACGTTACATTGTAATATAGTAGCAATGCGTTTCAACAATACACATTAGAAGTTATAGTTTTAAAATTCAACCTTAATTCATATTATAGTACTTAATTAAATTACTTTATAAATATTTATAACTTAAATGAAATTCTTTTCCCAAATAAAAAATTAATTGCTTATTTTGTTTACAATATTTATTAACAATTCATTAAAAATTATAAATATGCAGTGCACATTACTTGAAGATGCGTTAGAACACATATCCATAAATTGGCAATTTTGTATGAAATGTAAAATGTATGGAAAATAGAGAAAATTTATTTAATAATATTTACAGAAGAGGATCCCTATTCATTTTCTAACGATTATCGTGACAATAGATTTCGAAGTTTGACGAAATTTTTGAAACATTATTAATAATTACAATTTTGAAATATTTTAATGACAGGAGAATCTTCTAGTGATTCTAATGGATTAGCAAAACAGTGTTTGTATAGGTCTGCTTATCTAGAAGAAGTGGGGTGTACATTCGATGACGTGTAAAAACTTTGTGTGCATTGCCTGGGTCTCTGAAAAATAAAAATATCGTAATGTAAAATATACTTAAGTATAATAATATAAATATATTAATTTCATTGTGTTGATTGGAAATCATACATAAATTATATGTAAGTAATATATTGATATGAGTGTATGTGTATGTGTGTGTGTGTGTGTGTGTGTGTGTGTGTGTGTGTGTGTGTTCTCCAATGTCTACGCAATAGACGAAAGCTGGTGTTTCTACCTTTGTAAACATTAAGATATTAAAATGTTATATAAGAGTCATATGTCGTTTTTGATTCTCACGTAAAAATCCTCAAAGACTAGGTATCACATAAGGATTTTAATATTTATTGTAAAGAACTCCATGTAAAATGCAATCAAATTCTAACGTTAGATTGAAGAGGTATCAATTGTGATACCCAAAACAAAAGATCAAAATCATTCATTTGCTTACAGCTGCACTCCTTACCAACTAAGTACGTCTGCAGTAGAAAATCAAACTTTCATTGTGACTAAATGAACTTCTTAAATACTTTAAGTTTATTTAGTATTTCCATATATCAAAACTATTTTATTATTACAATATTAATGTCCAGCGACCATAGTATTTTAATTGGTCATCTGAGAAATTGATGATGAAGCATTTCACACTGAAAGCTGCTATCTCGAGACGTGTTTGTGAAACTGACTCAAACGTATTTTTAAGTTATTAATTTTTCTAATAAAATAACTAGGTTAGACAATGCATACAATGCAAATTATTTGCATTTTATATTAAATATTATAATGGTCAAAACGACGAAATGTAGACATGGAGCTTAATAGTCGTTCTCCCCAGTGTTATTTTTGGCAAAACCCGTTTTATAACAGTTTTAAAATATGTTTACTGGGAAATTGTACGCTCTATTTATGTAATTGAAATGTATATACAAAAATTTTATGTAAAACTGTTGGTTGATTTAATATTTATATTCAAATATTTACTATAATATAACCCGCCACCGCCACTTGCAATGTTCAAGATGAATAGTCCCGCCTCCGAAATGAAGCTAAAGCTGATTGGTCAGCTCGATTCTGCAGGGCGGGGCAGGGGTCGGAAACTTGGTAAAGTTTTGGCTCAGGGACATCGCCCCATTTTTGTGCAAGCGAGGGTACATGTTATGTGAATGTTCTGTAGTGAACTGTTGATACTGACAATTGATGAATATGATGAATATGAAATAGAATAGCTTAATAAAGAGGAGTGTTACAGGAATCTCGAAGGTAGGATTTTGTTTATTTGTAACATTCTTATCTACAATCTAATGTATTGATGCAATAGAATGATTTTCCCTAGAATATTACGGCCTGAGTCAGGCGAAATGAACATTTGCGAAATATAGGCAAACGAGGTATAATGCCTGACTGAATTTGGAAGAATTCCGAACGTATAGCCTAATGAACTTAATTTTGTTTAATTCATTGAAATGATAGTTCCGTTTCAGGTTTTAATTGAGAAACCCAAAAATTTTGTTAACCCTAAGATCAATAGTTTATTTCAAAACTTACTGAAACAGTTTTCCTGAAAGTGATGCCTTTCATTTTTCAAGTAGAAACTATAAAACATTTTTACCTGGTTTTCCCTGAAATTTAAGGTCATTATTAATATTTATACAGTCGCTTTAAATAATCGCAAACGATAAGATTATACACTTGCTACTGCATTCTACAAAATAATCACTCAATTTTTTTCTAACAAAAATAATTATTTGGCAATGGTGCAAAAAATTAGCGCATTTCACCAACAATTTTAAACCACAGGGGAAAAATTCTGAAGGGCCATGATAGAGGTAGTGTATCGTTATGAGTTTCATCCCGTGGAGTTTCTGTCCCAAACTTAAGTCGGCTGGGATTGGGGATGAAATACTATGAATTGGAATTATTTGCGTATGCTCGGCCTCCGCGTAATTGAAATCCCAGAGCCAATCCTACAATTTCAACACAGGCCATCTGTACACCGCGGAACGAGGTTGCCAATGAAGGAATCAGCGACAGCGGCCTGGCGACGGGCCGTGGCAGTGGTGGGCTGGGCGAATGCCGATGCGTCGCCGGCCTTCCATTCGAATTATTATAATTACTTATCGATTGCATCCAATTAGCATAAATTAATTCCCTGAATTCGAAAGCGATCCGGAAACAATATTTGTAATAAATGGAATGCGCGCGCAAATACGGCGTCCATGGGCGAAAACGCTGCGGTGACGGCGAGCGGCTGCTGCGGCTCCAACCACGCCATGCCGATGCGGGTGCTGGACATTCCTGCACATTTCTTTATTTATTTCATTTATTTTACGTCAAAAACAGTTTAAAAATGTGTGTTTCGTGATACGGGGAGAAGTGAATTCTGTGCAGGTTTTCAAAATTCTCTGATACTTACCCATATACATCTTGAATTTTGAATACAGAAAGAAATGAGTTTTTTTAGATTACTAATAAAAATATTCATTGTTACTAAATGAAATATTTGGAAAAACTGTTATTAAAATAAATCGGTGAAAAAGTCCTCAAATCAAATCATTAATCAGGATGCTATAGAAAACAAAATTACGATTCGCCAAAAATAGCCTCCTAGGGTCAATCTGTTGTAGAGACATGAGAGACGTGTTTGCATGTTTTATTTTTCTCGGCATCTATTGCGTGTAATTGGTGGCTGAAACAATTGGAGAGACGGAGAAACATAGTTAAATTTGAACGAGTTAAATTGCTAAATCAGCCTCCCATTCCCTAACCGACTGTGCCAGGATATCTTGGGCGACTGCGCAATGGTTGAGATTGAGTTGTATAATTCTATTTTCTATCCGTTATTGCTTTCTGCGCTTTTGGTACGATGGACACCTGCTGCACCCAGTAGCATGTCTGCCTTGTTTCCTTTCCTCACAAAGCAAGCACTTTGCGTCATTTGTGCATGACTTAGCAAGGTGATCATCACCACCACAATTCATGCACAAGTTGGACCGGTCATGTGTGTTTTTACATGCTTTTCTGAGGTGTCCAAAATCCAAACATCTGTAACACCTCAGGGGGACCTTCTTCTCACGCAGAGTGCAGTACACCCATCCTATTCTTATTTTACCGATGGCCAACAATTTCTTAGCCACCGCAACAGGAACGCTGATTATTGCTACCTGTGTTCCACCATAGGATGGTCTTAGGGATTTGACCACAGTAGCTGGGAGATCACTGGCTTCGGGAAGTTTGTCCACCAGAGCCCTATGCACTTCCTCTTTAGTTGTGACCTCATCCAGGTCCTTCATCTGAATAGTCACGGTGTGAGTGAGAGCCCTCACATCAGCGTCCGATCCAAACACCTTCTTTACAGAGGACTGAAAATCTGTAGTTTGTCCTCCGGCAGACCGCTTCAGTTGCAGAAGGAGATCGCCGCCAGCTGTCTTCCGGATGTGCGTGACATTCTCACCCAGATCTTTAAGCTCAGGGTCAGTTTTCATTTTTTTAAGGATGTCCGCGTACGACAGCGCGTCGTCCTTCTTCTTGATCATGTGTGTGTGTGTGTGTGTGTGTGTGTGTGTGTGTGTGTGTGTGTGTGTGTGTGTGTGTGTGTGTGTGTGTGTGTGTGTGTGTGTGTGTGTGTGTGTGTGTGTGTGTGTGTGTGTGTGTGTGTGTGTATATTTATATATAAAACATCTAAGGAACTTATCTGTAATATTATTTTTTATACTTACTGACTTTTAAAATGATAAATAAAGTAATTGAAAAGGTAATTGATATTAATTTTCATTCCTTTGAGAATTTCAATTGGTAAATGTTGATCCAAAAAGTTTGAATGTCAATGGCGTATCATTTTATTGAAATTGTTAGTTACACAAAATACAATATTCTTTAACCATTTTAATGAATAGGGGAGGTAATTGATAGCTGAGCATGGGCATATCCATTATTTCTTAATTTGCGAAGAACATTGTATTGATTGACTAAGCTTGAAACTTCTTTTGTAGAAGTCCATGAGCAAATAAAAAATTATGGGTTCTACTCAAAAAATCACCTACTTCAATAATTAATACTTCCATACACCAATGTACCACTCCATGATTCATCCAATACTAAGTTAGGCATCTCCAATCTGCACCACTGCTTCCAAAAACCAATCTTCTCAAAATGCAAATTTTCAAATAATTCCTCAAAAGAATCACTAAAACCCCTTGGCTTTCCCCAATCTCTCAGTTTCACCAATAAGTCAGTATTTCTCTTGTCACAGTACATTTCTCTCCTCTGTACTTAAAATTATAGCACAAAATATCTCAAATACTGTCATATATGCAATTGAACATCAGAAAACAAAATCTCATCGGAAATGTGTGAAGTAAAAACTGCTTAGGGAATTCTGGAAAGATGACTAGAGTCAATTAGTATTTTCCAATAGTGTAATGTGCTTCTGAAATGTATTACCCACAATAAAAATATTACTCTAAGCTCATTGAACTTAATTCAATTCCAATATGTTTGCACTATGTACTTTTAAATTTTGAATTGAAACCAAAGTTAAGATAAAGTTAAATTTTACTTATATTCCAAGGCATATCTAGGTATTCAGGCACCCATTGTAAACACAGAATTTGTGCCCCTGTCAGGTTATTTGAAATTAGGGTTGTTGTTTTGAACCCATCAATTGACCATTGATTTTGAACCCATCTCAATCAGGTTTTTCGTCCAGTTTCCCTGATCCATTGAGCAAATGCTGAGATGGCCCCTTGTTTTGCTTCTGGATATAAATGTAACTTCATTTTCTGTGCACGTCTTCTAGAATTCAGTGGAAATACAATTATTCAAATTATCGTTTCCATGTTGTCGCGGCAGGAAGTAATAAGAGCAAAAATGTATTGCTTATTTATCCTTGAAAATAGATTTTACTACATGGGAGTTTTTGTTTTTTTTCTCCCTTTCAAAATTCAAAATTTAAGTAGTATATGATTTAGTGTAGGGATCACAGAATTTTGAAAATGTGCACACAATTCACTTTTCCCCATAGCACGTCATATGCAGTTTTTAACTGTTTTTTTGACGTAAAATAAATAAATAAATAAAGTGCTTGTTATTTGTTTTAGCAGGTATACTCCAAATAGCACACCTTGTGAGTAGTGCCCATTGTACCTGTCAAATCTGTTTATATTTTCTATAATGGAAACCACAGATAGTTTTTGATATCTTGATGCCAGAGAGAATGTTATATTTTCCCCTTCTATTTCCGATCTCTCTTCCTTCAGAAACTACATTTCTCTTATGAATATTATTTTTATAATGTTATTCATTGTAATAATATGTAATTTAATGTTGATTGAGATTTTCCTTGAATAAAAGTTTATAATATCCATTGAGCATATTCATTATTTCATCAATAAAGAGTACAGTAATCACCTGATAGAAAAGAAATAATAGCACAGAAATAAAAGTTCCAACTCCCTAAGAAGATATATGTAATATACAATGGTCCAAGCAATTAACAAAATTACTTGCAGAAAAATATTAAGGCCAAAATTATATTACTTATGTTTAGTATTTTTTATTTTTATTTTTCAATTATTTTAGAGAAAAAGATACGAGTTAATATTTAAAAGGGTAGAAAATTTTTCAATGAAATTGTATATTTATTTATTTATTCGATATTTCTGTATTAACTTCTATCAGAGAACTATTTTAGCGATTCTTTCAATACAATTTTCAAATTTTATAATCCTTTGAAGGGGGACCCATAATCATTCGCACACGGGAGATGCCAGGGCACGCTGGGGCATGCATAAAAGGGGCGGGGATAGGACCTAGGACGTATACAATTCATCCGCAAGAGGACTCTACTGTGCATTAGGTAATATCGAAAACATAAAGTGGCGGAAATCCACGAACTTTTTGGATGATCATTATTTACAGAAAAGAATCGTTGATAATCACGTTTACGCCAGCATTCTTAAGTCGGATTTAACTTAAATGTATTTATTGATGAAAATGTGGTTCAGAGTGTGACGTAGCAACACGAACTGTCATGGCTCCCTGCGGGGTTTGACAGGTTTCATACAAAGGAGGTTCTGCAATTGTGTATGTGTGTTTTTGTTGTTGTTTTGAATCTTCAAAACATGTAAACTATTCCTCGTGAAGCATTCTTTTGTGGTGGCAAAGTATGCTTTGTGAAATGCTATATAAGTTGTAAAAACCTAGTACTGTGAGATGTTATTGCACTTTGGACTTTTTTTATGGACATCTGTCCTGTAAAAAAGGCATGCCAGAATGCTGTAATGGACGTGTTGAGGATGGGTAGTTGATCATACCCATTTGTTTCTCTGCAGAATCAATTCATTTCTAGTCTCTCGAAGTGTACAGTACGAGTTTTCATCATGATAACGAGAGGGAGAAAGTTGGGGAACGATACCATTGATGTTGCTAACAAGGGTTGTTTTGACCCATACGATACACTTGCATGTGTGAGATCAAGTTTACTGACAACAGCAGCAGCCATAACATTGATATTCGTTATATTAAAGATCGTAAAGTATCACGTATATCGACATCAACAAATTCACCACTATGCCATCTTTTATGTGTCAGCCCTTGAATGTCTTGTGTGGTAAGTGTTTTCCACATTAATGTGAATTATATGTAAAACGTCTTCGAACAACTTCAAGGTTGTTATTTTATTTTTTCTCAATAGTGGCACCAGTTTTATGGTAGGCAGTCGACTTGCTCAACTGGATTTTGCTGCTAGTTTCTTGAAGTTGTTGCAATTTGCTTTGGTGTGCCATTTGCATTGGTCTCTTGCTGCTCGAGCTTTACGAAGAGATGATTTACTGCAACATTTGGTGAACCCTGTGCTGTGTCTGTATGTTTTATATTGTACTACAGTAGCCCTGATGGGCATGGTAGACGTCACAGACTCCTGGACACAGTGCATGCGTAAGTTGCCTCTGTAAAATGAATAAGAATATCTTATCACACCTCAGTTTATAGGCAAATATCTGTACATTTTTTCTTTGTATCAATAATTTTTGTAGGTCCATATTGGTTAATGCTGTCATCAGCAGATTTTGTTATTGTGCAAGTGTTTATTGCATCTGCCATATACATACATCATCGTATAGAAGGAATCTCTACTCTTGCCTGTTTTAAGAGCTCAGAAAAGAGAGATCTGTGGAGTGTTGTCATTGTTTATGATATTTCTGCCATCCTTACTGTTGTGTTTGATGCTGTGATGCGGTTTGGTAAGTAACCTTTTTGCAATTATAATGCAATTAAATCCTTGGTTTTCAAAAAATTATCAGAAAATATTTAAAGTTTGAATGTGTAGTTACCACTTCCAGAAAATTGACAATAACAAAATTCATTGTTCTTTCAGTTGGTTCAGAAGAAGATGGTTGCAGTGCTTTGTTTGGGCATACCCAGGTGTTTTATTCAACAGTTCTTTCAGTCTTTGTAATTGCCAAGTTTTTGCTACCGGTGTGGACTGTTTTGTATATGCTTCATCCAACTGAAGGGGATACTCACATTTCAGAAGTTGCCCTGGCCAGTCGCTATAGCATGGTGAGTCTCTTTGTGGAGTTAATTCGCAATTTTAATTAAATATGTTCTTGTATAATTTTTTAACTACGGCATTTTCAACATAAACACCAATTCCTTGTATTTAGATTCTAAAAGACGTTTCAAATATATCAATGAAGTATTTGCGTGTTTTTTTTACTAGGATGGCTCATCTGATCCTGTGAGTTCTATTCGCGGATATCACCAGTACCGGCGAATGTTCCTGCCACCTGGAGAATCGGATCTTCCTCCTTCCATGCCCAGTGGGGATCCAGTGCTTCGTCTCCCATTCGTTAGTGACTTTTCGTCACTCTCTGGAAGCTTTGGAGAATATCCATATCCTTCTGAAATGAGCCCAGCTCCAGGTCCACCTGCTTCAGCCCCACCAGCTCCTCCTCCTGCCATCCACAAAAAAGGAGGGACTGGCATGCTCATGCTTCCACCTACAACAGGATTGTCCACCATCTGTGAAGAGACTGACAGCACACGAGAAGGATCTTTACGTTCGGAAAGAGGAGTAATACTCTGTGGTTCAGGTGACACACCACGAAAATTTGGTATCCCTCCCTCCTGCTAGGCAGGTGAATGCTCTTTCCGATTCTACTCATAGGCAAAGCCTTTGACATGCTTAAAAACAATTTAAAAAAGTACAGGGTCCCCGATATTTCTTTAATTGTTCTCGAACGTCATGAATCTCTTTCCTCCCTTTTCAGGAAAAACAGTAATGGTTTTATTTACACATTAATTGTATTTTTGTTTATTACAAGAAGCAAGTTTTAGATAATTGCATGTCAAAACAACTCGAGAATCACAATTTAAAAATCTTTAGCTAGCACTGCTCATTGACAGCACAATTCTAGCCTGAATCTGTCTTTTATCTCTGTAGGGGGCTTCTGTACCAAAGCTGTTGGTCCTCTTTTCTAGCTACACCGTGCGTTTGGCACAGAATGTGGCAAATATTAGCCATATGTATAGCACAGATTGTACTCATTGATTCCATTGCACCAAAAAATACTCTTAGCTTTGGGATTCATTTGATGTAGAAATTGTAAATTTAAGTTATGTGATATATTTAGTGCATTACCACTGCTTAGCAGTGTGAGTGCATGATATTATGTATGTGTTAGCTTAGTTGTAAAAAACCTGGCAGCTCAACCAGTTTAGCTCATTAGTAGTTGTTTCAAGTAGTGCCATGGCACCAACCTCATGTAGCTAAACACGGCACTAATTTGTTGCCTATATCCAAATTTTATCTATGAAGTTTCATTTTAGCTGCAGATTACTGCTTATTACTATTTTAATTAAGTGTGACCTCTGTGTGTTTGCTTTCTGAAGTTACAATGCAATTTTAAATCTTGTTACTGGTGTTGTATGATCCCAATTATGTATATAGTTGCAAGGTATTAACTGTGTATGTGCTGCAGCAAGGTAGACCTAGCAGCTTGTGCCAAATATTGGACGGATAATTGTTCATTCTGCTGTCATGTTAACATTGACGTTATAACTGCATTATCCATAAAATGCTACTTTCCGCAATTATTCCCTATGTAAATTTTTATTTTATTTTTTTTTTACCAAAACATGAACAGTATTCAAGGCTTGATGCTAGAAAACCTTGTCTGAGCTGTGTTGCATGCTAGGGATCTTAGTTTTAATGTGCTTATTTTGAGATTTGGAAGAACTGTATGTCTGGTTTGTGGAAGATGCGAAGAAGTGCAAATGAATTCTGTATTGTGATGTTGACAAATTGCTCATGCGTCTATTGTCAATCTGGACGGGTTTAGTACAAATACTCATTTATGCAGTACTTGAGAGGCGTAATATGCCTTGGACATTTTATAAATTTAGCAACTGCAGCCACCGATTCCTTTTATCTAGAATCTAAGAAACACGACTTCCAATCAGAGGATGATGTGATGCGACTGATAAAATTTGAATAATTTTTATTTTGTCTTTATAAAAATATTTTATTCCATTGTTGATAGTTTTATAGATTACATTCTGTCAAAAAGAAAATACTCGATTATAATTGTAATTCTGAGAGCACATTGCTCTTTAATGAATCTCTGCTACCATTTGAGATGAAGTGTGCAATAATTAAAATACAACGAGAGATTTAAAATGTGTAATACATAAATGAATACCACCACAAAGGAAAACTAATCATATCTTTCATTTGTGAGAAACTAAAATATTACTACCTTTTATTACATTTTTACAGGTATTTATCTCACAGTTATTGATGTATGATCATGAGTTGGGAACCAAATTGATTTTTTTTTTTTATTTCTTTTTTTTTTTAAGTGAAGATGTTGGGTGAATTTCCTATAATATTATTATGAAATGTAATTATCTGTAATGTATTGCTATCTATTTTCATAGAGCTTAATTGCTTTATCATACATTAAACATCGAAGTCAAGATACATTCTTATATTTACTGTATGACAAATGATTAATTTCATGGTTCTATGAATAAACCTATTGGGTGAGACCATTGTGGTTATGAGGTAAATAGCCATCTCTAATTCCATTCTTTCCGTGGTGCTGCAGTTTGCATATTGTGAAGACTGGATTGGATGATGCATGCGTGCAAGAGCAGAATGTCTTGTCAGAAGTGTTGTAAACCATTTACCCCCTAATATTTGAATCCACAGTTGCAAATGTGATGTTTCTTGGTTATGTTTGTGAGGGGTAGAAATGCCTGTGATATCCCAGCTGGTGTATGCTCTCATTGTCTTGTACGCTGTGAAGGAAACTTAAGTAAATAAAGTTCATCATCATCAAGAGTCCTGATTATTTGACAACCCCATATTATAAACAATAACCATACTAGTTGAATTTTACTAGAGCATCTAGAAGAATATATTGAATTCAGAATGGGGAAAATCACTTGATGCCGAATCTTCACAATTGCCTTCCAGTTGGTATGCTGCAAGATGGTAATATTTTCTTTTTCTTCGTTATTGAAAGGATGCTACAACCAAACAAAAACTCTTATTTTCAAATGTTTTGACATAGAATCAAAAAGAAATTTACAAATTAATTTATATGCATTAAAAGATAAACTTGTGTCATGACAAAATTATATATTATTATGTCGTGAAGATGTTCGTTATAATTTGAAGAATATTTACAGCTATGCAGCAATAACTTGAGTTTACCAAATCTCAGCAGTTCAGAAAGTATGTTTTTACTTACTATTAATGTTTGTTTTTTATTCATCTGCAATAAAACACTCTTGCAGATTATATCAAATTTAACTTTCTCCTCTGTTTTCAAAGATGTTACCTAAGTAAACAAGATGACAAAGAATTAATATCCATATACATTTCTTATTCAATCACCATGCCAAAAGTCTAGATTATGCTTTAATTTTCAAGGAAATGGAATTTTTCTTAGTTGAGAAAGATTATTGATTAATGTTTTATGTAGTAGTACTATGTACTACAGTAGTACTACGTAGAAGTTATCGGATATTTATTAATCATAAACATCTACCTATCAGGCAAGAAAGAGAATGAATTGTATGAGTGATGTAACCTTGCCCCTCTGTCACTGGCCCATCCCATCCACTAGCTCCACCCTCTCCCTCCCAACTCTACCCTATCTGCTTCACCTCACCTATTGCTACCCCAGCTTTGTTTGTTACAATCGTTATTGCTATGGGTAGTGGTAAACAGATGTTTTGTTGCTTATTCTATACAAACTTCCAGTAACAGTCTTGATCTTCAAACATTCTAAGTGGAATTGCGCTATTGGAATATATCAAAATGCATTTAGAAAATTTGTTGATACTTCAGAAATATCACCTTTTTAATTTACTTACAAATCTATGGTTTTGTCAAACCTGACTTAAAAGTGGGAATATATTTTTGTGCAATTCTGATATTTATAATTACAACACACATTTTGGAAATAACATGCAACAGGTGTCAGTATCAACAGCTCACTGTAAGAAATCCACATATAATAATAATTGAAATTCTTCTTCACTCCAAGGATTATGCGCTAATGAACCTGTTCCGGTGCCCATTTTGCTCTTGGTCTTCCAATATCTCTTCTTCCCACTGTAAAACCCTTGCGATTGCCAGTAGTCTCGTGTTCGGCATTCGCTTCAAATGTTCGCACCATCTTTGTCTGTTTCTTCTCAGAGTAAATGCATGTATACATTCATTTTTTGAGAAAACATTAATAAGTGCTTTTGATGTAACTTACTCTATGTATCATCCACATACAACTGATGAAAATAATCCTTCTTCTACCTTAACTTTATTTACTTACTGATTTTTTCCTAATATAACTAAGCTAGATTTCCAGAATTATGGACAGATTAACAGAATTATTAACTGAAATATAATTTGTTCAATTAGACCATAGGCCTCCTATTTACATTTGGTCAAAACAAAATCATCTATTTTTTATGTTTATATGTTTTTTATGTTATATTTATATGTTTTTTTTTTTTTTTTTTATCTAAAATTGTAAAACCAAGAGTGCTCCTCATGAATTTCATTTCTGCCATTTGGATTCTCAATTTGTCCTTCTCTGACATTACTCTTATTTCATCTCCATATATGAGAACTGGAATAGCCACGGTATTGAAGAATTTTACCCGTGTTTCTGTCCTTGTTTTATTTTTAAAGTTTCTGTGAATTGTATAACAGATGCTTCTGAATCCTATGTTTTTCATCTAAATCAATGTCCTTTTCATAAGATACATAACAGTCTAAATATTTGAAGTATTTTACTTGTTCCAGTGTCTTTTCTTCTATTATTGTTTTAGTTCTTATGGGATACTTTCCTTTGAATGTCATTGTTTTAGTTTCTTCAATGGATACTTGAAAGCCATAATCTGCCACAATTTGGTGAAGTTTGTAAACTGCCATCTGCATTTTATCTTCAGAGTCTTTTATTACTTTATTGTCTGCATATAAAAGGGAGTTTAAAAAGGTTTTATTAAAATAGATCCCTGGATCCACGTTTAACTTCCACATTCTAAACATGTCCTCCATATATACTAAAAAGAGTCAGTGATAAAGAACAGCCCTGTCTCACTCCTTTATTAGTAGGAATGTCTTCTGTCAATATTCTTCCAACTACCAATGAAGCTGGTGTCTTTATAGAGGCTTTTTTTTCTTTTACAAGGTGTTTTGGATATCCTCTTTTTCGAAATGCTCATAGAAGTTTCTATTTACATTGTCAAATGTTTTTAGTAGGCTGTAAAAGCCAGGTGAGTTTCACAATTAAATTCCCATTGTTCTTCAATAATCCTTTTTAAAGTAAAGATGGCATCTGTAGTTGATCTCCCTTTTCTAAATC
The DNA here is from genome assembly GCA_964035755.1 of Teleogryllus oceanicus. Taxonomy (NCBI): domain Eukaryota; kingdom Metazoa; phylum Arthropoda; class Insecta; order Orthoptera; family Gryllidae; genus Teleogryllus; species Teleogryllus oceanicus. The sequence continues at coordinate 57,940,034 of CAXIVR010000014.1, forward strand.
CCTTTTGCTCTTCAGAAATAAAATGATCGACAATTATTTTTAATCCTTCGTTCAGTATTCTTGCATAGATCTTATAAGATTTATCTAAAAGACTAATTCCTCTATAATTATTTGGATTTCCTCTATCTCCTTTCTTAAAGAGCGAATTTCCTTTTGATACACAAATTTAAGTCCAAATTAAAATCTTCTCTGCTACATAACTGTTTCTTTACAATTAGAGACTACATTGACCATTAAAAAAAAATTATTGTGAGAGCATAGGCTTCCACAGTCAGAGTAAGTAGCTGCTTTGCTGCCCAGGAGATGCCATGTCCTAGGCACAGGTTAGGCATAGGTCAATGTTTATGTCATCATTCTGCAACCTTCCTCAGGGCGAAATGCCTTTCTCAGGAATTTTGCCCTGAGGAAGGTCACAGAATGGCTGTCTCCCAGTCAGCCAAGCAGCTAAAATATTTATTTTAACAATAATGCATAAGTTTATATTTGTATTGCATAATTTTAAAACAGCAGTATAATAAATACAAAATGTCTGTAACATGCAGTGTTACAGCTTCTGGGTCAATGACACCACCTTGATCAGGTTTTCATCCAGTTTCTCTGATCCATTGAGTGAATGCTGAGATGGCCCCTTGTTTTACTTCTGCTCATAAATGTAGCTTCATCACGGGCAGGTTTTGTTGAGCTCTGTGCTATGCTTGTGCAGCTTTTGTAAGTTGAAGTGAGAGAAAAGCTAGGGTTTTAGTTTCCATTTTGTTAGAATGCTAAATTCTCAAATCTGTGTTTTGTTTACCAATGAAAATAAATTTTCTGAAACGGGGGAGTGAAAATATCTATTTTCAAATGTTACTAACTTCACTTTGTTGGTATTTTTATTCATCATTCAACTATTTATTGTCAAAAAGGTGGGAAAGAGATACCAGAGCTCATGAAAACATGCACTGATTGAACTTCTTCCCCATTCATTGCATACAATCTTTACTGTTATTTGACAAAATAAACCAACTATATATTTATTTTTATTTATTATAAAATAAATAAATTAATTAAATTAAATATAACATAGAATTCATATTGGAAAATTTACTCACTGTTTACAAGATATTTGTGAACAATTGAAAGAGTGCACATTTAAATTTAGCCCTAAGGGATAGGAAAGGAGGAAACAAGTAATTTTAACAAATTCTCATTGATCCAGTAATATTTCTTGTGCTTTGGAGGTCATGTGTACAAAATTTTACTAAGATCAGAGCAAATCTGTATTTTGTAAGAAAACAAACCTTTTTATAAGAAAAATTTGAAAAAAGTAAGATGTGTTGCTGCCCAACAAAATTTTACTTTTCAATAAAAAATACATTCTTGGGCTGTCCCCAGACAAATAGACAGAAAGTTGCAAAAATTCTGAAAATGATCATCATTACTATGAGCAGCTGTAAATAGATCCGCCCTTGCATACTCTTGACAAACTTCCAGTAACAATTTTGACCTTCAAACATTTTCAGTTTGGAATATATCAAAATGCATTTAGTAGAAACCAATGATGAAGTATGGGTTAAGTTGTTGAATTAATTTTTTTCCCTTGATTCAGAAATTACTCTAAATAAAACTCCACCGTATTGTTAGTTGATAAAAAGATTAGGAGGCAAGAAAATTGTATTCTTTCAGTTTATACCAGTATTTTTAAAAAGGGAATGCATAAGGATGAAAATAAGAAGACCAAATCATTGTACTCTACTTTCTGACAAAAAATAGTTCTCCATAATTGCTGTCAGCTATCCAGATAAAATAAAGGAGTGTTTTTTAACTATAGAATGCCATGAGATAGATGTATGAAAAATATTGCACAAACTATTGTCAAGAAATATGTCAGAATTCCAGTTGTGATTGTATTAATTAAAGGTTGAAAAACAAAAAATCATGAAAAAATTTAAGATTCCTGTGAATGATACATGGTACTTGCCACATCATCTTTTCCCCAATTACGAAAATGTCAATAAGATCTCTTAACCCATTACATCTGGTATAGAGGACCCAGGAAAAGGGGGAATAAATGCCAGAAAAGGTTGAAATACAGGAGTCCTAACCTCATATGACCCTAAGCAGGTTAGTACCTGCTGTAATTCAATGTACAGCTTGTTTAAAGAAAAAAAAGTGCTAACAAATGGATATCGACACCCATTTTTGTAAGTCCCGAGTAGAATATTGAAATTCCTTTGCTAATTTCATAATAAACTAGAGGTGCTAAAGAATAGCACAGACTTTCTCGTAATATAATTTCCTAATTTCCTTGGTATGGACTGGTACAGTACAGTCTTGCCCCTCTTCCTTGCTTGCTTCCATCTATTGCAGTCCAAAGAAATTTTTTTTGAAATTTTCGCAACTTTTTGGTTTCCAAATAGTAGAATCTAAATTATATTTTAATAATATTCAAGAATGCTATAACATTGTCCCAAATAGCAATTTCATTGAAAAATTTGAAGCCGTTTTCAAGAAAATATCTATTAAGCATTATGAAATGTAAAATTTGGAATCTATTGAGTTTTTGAAAAACTTCATTTAGTTATTTAAAAAAATTAAACAGGAATTTCACATCTTTGGAAAAATTTGAAATTTTTGAGAAAGTGGCGTTTGAACGTTTCTGAAAATGCGAAATTTAGAGCTAATTTTTACAGAAAACTGTTGAGTTTTTGAGAAACTTTATTTGACATTATTTAAAGCACATGTACTCATAAATATAATAAAGTGAAGAAATCGCCTCTTAGTGTAAGCAATGAGGCCAGCGCGATTTTTTAAAGTTATTCTCTCTATCCGAGGACAAGGTTTAATCCAAAAATTTGGAGCAATTTGTTAGAAAATTTTGAGGTTTCATGTAAAGTACCCCCAAAATTCAAAATATCCATTTCAAACTCTCGAGTTCATTCAGATCGACTACAGAATATCAATTTAGGGGGAAATTGTCTGAATAGTTTAGGTGACCGCAGACAGACGGAAGGCCACACACTTTTTGTCGTCAATCGATTTTTCGGTATGAAGATCGTACAAAACATGGTTTCTGACTACACAATGGGTTAGAGGAAGTAATTTACTACATATAGGAGCAAGATTTATCCACTTTTTCCGTTACCAGGGCCTGGCAATAAGTTTTTCTGTCGAAAAATCGTCTTTTCCCTGCAGCATTACAATACTTTCTCTATACTTCAAAAGCAGTTAAAGTATTTAAAAAAAAACGTGTGTATTCTGCATTCAATTGTAGATAAAGAATAATTTAAAAAAGTTGTTTGCTCTTCCCTGCGTTACGCAGGTAATATACGAGTTTTCATGCACTGTATACTATTTCAATCCTACCAATAAAGACAAATTGGAAAATTAGTTATTTGTTGTTAATGAAACAGAAAAATATTTCAAGAAGAAAATACGGTAACACAGAAGGGAACGTACTTAGGTGGCGGCAGATGAGTGATTACAAAAAGAAAATTCAACGCGCAAATCTTTCAGGGGGACTTAAAAGGTAAGGGTGGAAGACTAGAAAGAAAGGAACCATGATACGAATGGGAGCTTGTGCCCCTAAAGAGAGGGGTTGCAGTCCCATCGAATGGCGGAAAAGTAATTTTTAACAGGCAGTCTTCTTCCATGAATCGTCACTCCCAAATAAAATACCGGGAAAACAAAACATATGCCTTCGTATCACACCCACTTTTCCACCTGCATTTACTACAAAAAGCACACTTGGATTTTCGATTAAATGCTCCCCCCGAATTTTGTACCCTTGAGTTGCCTGGGGGAGGGGGGGGCAATGGGAAGAGGGGTGGCGCTAGTAAGAGAAGAAAATGGAAATGTCACTGAAGACAACATGAAGTTATAATGAATAACATTGCACATACTATTTATTTTGAGGAATATTTACATAGATACGATTCGGAATATGAATGAATTGATTACACAATGTCTTCAGGCAAATAGAATGAACCCTGAATAAAATTAATACATCTGAAGAGCGGAATTGTTCCATGTCCAGGGTGGAGAATGTACCTTCACAGACCCAGGTTGATGCGACGTGTCGACTACTATGTTGCACCCAAGCAGGCCGAGTCGATGTTAGAATTCAAGCTCCCCACATAGTCCAGCGGAATCGTGGGGTGTGTGCACCGAGACGAAACAGGTATTATCCGCGCACGTTTTCTTGAGCCCTCGCTTTGCTCGTTGCGCCAGGAGTGGGGAGTTTGGTTATTTTGATTGTAGGTTGTCTTAGTGACAGGCAAGAAAGTGAAAGAGGGTATTACTATCAATGTTGGGGGTAGTAAAATAGCCTCCAAGCCGTCTCTAAGATACTTAGGAGTCCACATTGACACGAGACTGCATTTCGACGAGCGCTTGCGTATAGTCAGCGAGAAAGCGTCTCGCATGGCCTCCGTCTTGGCACGAATTGTCTAACGTCGGGGGTCCAAGGCAAAGTAGCCGAAGGCTACTGTGTGGCGTAGTTAACACTATGCTGCTCTACGCAACCCCCATGTGGGCTGATGCCTTAGGGATCCAGTCGTACGTTCGCGCTGCGAAGTCAGTGTACAGAAGGTTCGACTTGAGGGTGGCCCGGGCGTTTCGCACGGTTTCGTATGATGCTGTGTGTGGGATAGCCGACATGCCCCCTATAGATCTCATGGCACAAGAAAGGGCCAGGCTGTACAAAAGTAAGCGAGAGGGAGCTACAAATAGGAGCGTCATCATGAAAGAAGAGAAAGAGGTAACAATGGCTCAGTGGCAAAGGCGATGGAGTCTATCATCCACTGGTCGATGGACATTTCGTCTTATTCCTGACATAGCAAAGTGGACCCAAAGGAAACACGGAGATGTGGATCATATTTGACCCAGTTGTTAACGGGGCACGGGTGCTACCGTGCATACCAACTCCGTTTCCGGTTGGACGATGACTTCTCATGCCCAACCTGTGATCCCCTGGTTGAAGATGTGGTGCATTTGTTTTTTCTCTGTCCGCGCTTCGTTGAGGAAAGGGAAGAACTCTACCGACTCCTCCTACAGGTTGTGACTCCTGATACTATCGTCACTAGCATGCTGGTGTCCCAAGAGAATTGGAGTGCGGTAGGCACCTATGCCGCAAAAGTTTTAAGAAGCTTCGGGTGGAAGAACGATTTCGAAGGAGTATCCCGTGACATAGAGCCGATTTACCCTTCCGTGATGCAATGCCTGACGGCAGCTCCGCGAGAAGGGAACCGGAAGAATGGGAGGGGTTTTTAGTTGGTAGGCACTGGCTAGCTGTGAATCCTACACGCTGCGGAGTGCGGGCTCCACAGTGTCTTTGGAAGATCCCCCCCCCACATACACTCTCTCTCTCTCTCTGGAGCTAGTGTGTCAACTATTCAAAGAATTAAAAAAATTCAAAGACATACCCAAATCAGTCTCCAGAAACTCCTGGCATACAGTTTTTATTTTTAAAGCATTCTTTTTTAGTGAAATATGAATTGTATTATGTGACGGAATTACTATTTATTAAACGAAATACCAATTTCTTTTTCTTCAGAGTAAGATCAAACGGTAAAGCAATGATTGGCGACTTCGACAAGCGGATCATTCATGGTAGCATCAGTGATTTTTATAGCAAAAGGTAATGCCCACAGTTAACAAACTTTTTCCAGTTTTACATACTAAAATTAATTGGCAGTGGGCAGCAGCAACTGAGACACATTTTAAAAGAAATGGGTTTTGTGTGAAAGTGCAAAAGTAGAGCACACTGTTGTTAGAAAGGGGGGACATTGTTGATTGCAGGTCTTTTCCTTGTTAAAACAAAGACACTTTTGGAGAAGACAGGCAGGAAATTTTTACTTTCTCGTTGTTGCTTATGCAGTATAAAGAAAGTATTTTATGCTATGGGGAAAAAACTGCGAAAGACACAGAAAACTCTTATTGCCAGGTTCTGGTAATGAAAAGTGGATAAATCTTGCCCTACATATAGTAATTACTTCCTCTAACTTGTTGGGTAGTCAGAATTCATGCTTTGTGGGTCTTTGATACCGAAAAATCCATTGAAGGCAAAACGTCTGTCCATGACAAACGCTAGCGGCTGAATCGTAGGCATGATTTTCACCAAAATTGATATTTTTCTATTTATCTGGTTGATGTCATTTCTATTTCATAATCCCTTGAATTTGAAACTGATATTTTAATTTTGGGTGGTACTTTACATAAAGTCCCTGGGATATTTTCAAAATAAATGCACCAAATCTTTTGATTAAATTTTGTCCTCTCAGTGTCAAGAACACTTAAGAGAGAGGTGTAGGTTTCATTTTCATGGAAATACCTTATTTTTAGAAAATAGCAAAAGTTAACTTATTTTTTTGGAGTCTTCCTACAACTATAATTATGAAAGATACATTTTTTCTTTAATGAAATGTGTTCATCAGAAACAGACCTTGAAATTTGTCTTGTTCAATTTGCTGAAAGTATTAGTATTCTTTGTGGCAAACATGCAGAATTATTGAATTTTAATCAATTGTTTTCTGAAATAGGTCTTCAAATTCTTCTTTCAATTTTTTCCATATATATAGTAAAGGCAGTGGTGCTGGGTTAGTATAACTAACTTGCCAACAACACCTTCTTGATATTTATATAACATTGTTCCTCCATAACATTATTATTTTTTATATTCCCCTCAGTGTAGGCATGCACAACTTAAAACAAGAGATCATATTTTGTTTTTTTTATTTGCCATTTATGCACCCTGCAGGAGGTGAATCACCTGTTCGGAGGTTTTCTATTGAACTTTTTTACTTACCTTTTACACATTAACTTGCAAATGAATAAAACATTGCAACGAGAATGAAATTATCTTTAACAATACAATAAATAGACATTTTATGTAAAACCATTTCTACTGCTGCCACATGTTTTGAAGAACCTTCCCCAAATATATAACTATTTCTCACATTTTGTAGGTTTAAAATTGGGAGAATTAGGGATATAACATATTTAAGGAAATAAAATGTTCTTTTACTATGGGTTATGGGGCCCCTTTCAACATTTTAAGGAGTGAAATGGTTCCCGTGCCTCCCCTAATGCACATGCCAAGGCCAACAAGGTTCCCTTCTGTAGTAACTGAACTTTCAACAAATACCACAACATCCAGGTATGCACCAAAGCATTTTTCCTTCAACCAAAGTGCTTAATCGCTATTACAGGGGAGAGAAGAATAAGAGCAATACATGATTTTCAACCATAAGGATTAGGCCTATTAACCTGTTCTGCCCCAGTACAGATTGTTGCTCAATCTTATTTTTGGTATCCCCTCTTTGCTTCTGCCTAACAGCCAGCATATAGTACAAAAGTTGCTTGGGCTGAAAATTATCTATTCTAGAGATATAAACTAGCTATTTTAATCCCCAGCAGAAAATTATCCAGAATTTAATTTCATTATGGACAAGGAGAGGAAATTCTTAGGCATGAAAGCAAATCATTAAAACATCATATTTGAAGGAACTGACTATATTTAAAATGAAGTACAACAAACATCACAAATGTCTCCAATTCTTTGCCTTTCAGAGCACTGACTCGTATTAATTAATATAAATAATAAAGTATCTAAAATGTCTGAAATAGAAGATTGTGAAAATTTTATGCAAATTAAATATCCACATATTCATTCTGAAATTGAGAAGTTTTCTTTGCAAAAATTTATTGACATACCGAATCCCCGCATGAGGAACTATTGCTAATTTACCATGTAGCACAAATGAATTAATTTCAACACAAAAGACAAGAATAAATAATGCAAATATTTATAAATCATTTTTCATAAATAAAGCAACAAAACTGCTTACTCTCAGAAACTGCGGACTTGTTTTACACTTGCCACATCAATAAAAAACAAATTAATAAAAAAAGGAGTGTGAATGTTCATCTTTCACAATAATATTCACAACAAATATCGTACCTTTTGATTTCAGCACTCACAGAATTACATGAAACGGGAAGAAATGTTTTGATTTATTCTAAAAGCACCTGATAAAATTCAGATAATAAAAAAATATACAATAGAAAAATGTAATATGTTTTGAAGCAAACTGGACTGTAAAAATGTGCAAGAGTTGTTTGAAGAGGAATGTATTAATACAACAATACCTCATTTTCATCTCACCACAATTTGAGGTCCCTTCAATCAAAATAAAATTCAATTTAAGAAAAATCTTGAATAAAGTCACATTAATGTGAAATAGAAAAACAGTTCTTGAGCAGAGACCCCACTATGGAATGAGATAATTCTCTACAATGCAGTTACAGATAGTACGCACCGACAGGGAACCAAGAATGGGGTCGGTGAGGCTGTAACTTGCGTCAGTCTGTCTTGTCTAAAGCTGCAAGTCGTTCAAGCAAGGGTGGATGCGAATAATGCCAACGTGAGTATAGCCAGTCATACACAGGGAAGCTCAAATTGTCACGACTTAGTTTGATCAGAGCACTACGCAAATATTTTGCTTTGCCCAGATCACGGGCAAATTTGTCAGCCTGGAACTCATGATGTCTGCTAAGAATTGTCATACTGAAGTTCAGAATCTGAAATAAAGAGAAAATTTGTCAATTATACACATTTTTATTAAGAAGTAGTTTTAAAGTTATCTTTATAGAATTTTAACTTTCATATAGCACAACTTATTCAGTTTCAGGTCAACTGAGCTCAATTCTCAATTTAAGGCACTTGCAACGCTCCCCACAAGCACAATAAGTAAAAGTAAGTATTAACTCATTAGTGTCCAGAGAGACATGGCACATGAATTGCGGTTTGAATTTGTGCATGCTCAGATGCTGAAATGGACAAGTTTAAATTTGTTCTGTGTTTCTCTTTTCTTTAATGTTCACATCTTCAGATTTGTTTAAGCGTTGCACCAATACATAGTCAGAGATAAGAAAGAATATTTTTTGTAGAAGGTATATTTTTGTTCACTCTATTCAAAACAACATGGATGAAGAGGGAGTATAACTTGAAAATGAGTGCATCAGCAAAACACACATTTCTTACCTTACCATCAGCAAAACACATATAATGTTATAAAATACTTAATAATCAGTATTTTGATTCAATCAAATACTGATGTCGAGAAACTTATTTTCTTAGAAAATTCACTGTACCATTTATGGTACCTTAAGCTCTAAGGAGAGCATTTCAATTTATATTTCATTTTCCATCGTTTGACAAAATGCTGGTAATGCTCACACATGTTTGTTCTATTAACATTATAATAGAAGAAAATATTTTTAGACTTTATCAAATATTACTTCACATGCATAGGGATGGGTTTGTTAGCCTATTGTGTATTGTTTATTTTATTACATGCAATGTTTTTTCCAATAGTTTCCAAACTCATGCATGTTTTTGAAAACAAATATTTATACAAACTATTAGTTTTGTAGATCGTACTTTATGAGAATTGGAGAATCAAATTATTTGTAGATAATGATCTCATTAGCGTACTTTGAAGAGTCTAGTATGCTCTAAGTAAGAACTATCCAGATCTTAATATTTTAGCAGATGAAATTAAATATTTCATAAGTATTCTGATTCTCAGTGGTTATAATATATAGCCTTCAAAAAGGAATTACTGGGAAAGTTTAAGTGGCAATTACAATGAGCTTGTATATAATTCAATGAAATGGAACAGATTTGAACATATGTTACGCTTCATGCACTGCGTACATAATGATTTCAATCCTACCAATAAAGACAAATTGGAAAATCAGACCATATGAAATTCAGATTTTCAAAACATTTCTCACAAGAAAATAATTTGTCCTATTCATTTCTATTTTGACAACTTATTCACAAGTTTCAACTTGTTAATCCACAAATAGTCCACATCCAAAAATAATGGGTGGCAGAAGTGTGATAAGAGAGAACTACATACCGAAGAATTGCCCACAATTAAGCAAGACTGAATGTTGAAGGAGAAAAGGGATAGCATTCATTCTGCCATTAATAAGGAAAAACGGAATACTTCTCTAAGTGGAATGATAATTCTGCAGTATGTGTAGCATTGAATATCTGTGAAGTAAATCCAATTACTGACGTGAAAAGATACAGCCAAAATGTGAAAAAACACAAGTGCCTTTCCATTCTTCCTTACAGAATACAATAAATTTGTGGGAGGAACTGACAGAATGAACCTGATTATCAGCCAGAAGCTTGTACACATACGTAACCTGAATTGGTATTGGCCTTTATTGGTAGCCATTTACAATGCCTGGCAACTATTCAGAAAACAGCAGCCAATCATCCATCTGAATTTTCATAGAGAACTAGGGCAGGTAAAACTCAAAGTACAGTAAAATCCCTTTTTTGTACTTTTCAGGAGATCAATGGGAAATAGTATAAAATGCATGAAAGTTAAAAAATGATATACTAGGCGAGCACTCACATTATTTACTGCAATAATGGTCCTATTTTTATTTTCTCGACATTACTTTGCAAGATAAAGTACTATAGTTGTGCACCAGAAAACGGCAAATTTTCAACAGAAAAGTTCTCATTGATGGGCCCTGGTAACAGTAAGTGGATAAATAACGCTCCTACACATGAGTGTTGTTCAATAAGTAACTTTGTTTGATATGAAAGACAGCAATCTGAGTTTTGTAATTTATATAATTTTTTAACATAATCCTCTCAAAGTTCAAAGCACTTGGTCCAACATTTGTTCAGGATCAAGATTCTGTCTCTAAAGTGCTTTTTTTCAAGACCTTCAAAATAGTCATTGACCATCTGGATGGCTTCTTCATTGCTCACAAATTTTTGTTCAGCCAGGAAAATTTTTAATTTTGAGAACAAATGAAAGTCCTTGGGGGCCAAATGAGGTGAATAGGGTGGATGTGGAACCAGATGAAAACAAAATTTAGTCAATTTTGCTGAGCAAAATGGCTTTAATGCGCTGGTGCATTGTCGTGATGCAAAAGCACTTTTAGGATGTTTATCTGTGACAGCTGCTTTGTTTGTACAGAAGGGATGCATAGTATTCTCCAGTGATGGTTTTTCCCTTTTCAAGGTAGTCAGTAAAAAGAATACCTTTAGTCTCCCAAATAACTGATGAGCAGTTTTCCTCTTGGAGTCTATTGTTTTGACTGTTGCTTTTTTTCTGGAATGTAATGGCGAACCCAAATTTCATCCATGGTAAACAGATAATGCAAAAAATCCAAAGAATTTTTCTTGAGTATCTGCAAACACCCAGCACATGTTCGCATGTGATTTTGTTTAAACTCTGCAATCAGCAATCATGGCACCCATCTGGTAAAAAGCTGCTTCATGCTCAATTCATGGTGCAAAATAAAATGCACTTGGTCATTTGAGATACCTGCTCTGCTAACTCGTGCACTTTCACTCTCCTATCTGCCAAAACAATATGGACTCGGTCAATGTTTTCTGGCATCGCAGCTCTTTTTGGAGCCTCAGGTCGTCGTGAGTCTTCAATGCTTATCCTGCATCACTTAAATTCATTGACCTAAAATCTCAAAGCCTCATAGGAAGGGCATCAGTCACCCAATGTAGGTGCTATCCCTTTCAAGGATTTCTTTCGCAATTTTACCTTCCATAAAAAAGAATTGGATAACACCATGAATTCCAATTCTATCCATTTTTCACTCTGGCTTGCAAACACTTGTATTCAAGTTGCTGTCCAACAATGAGCTAGTGTGATAATAGGTCAATGAAACAATGAAATTTTACTCTCTCATTGCTGAAACTTTAAATTCAAATACATAGATCTTGCTGTCATCATCTCTTAGTATGCGAACCAAGTTACTTATCAAATGACATCCATACAGCAAATTACCTCCTCTAACATGTGGTGTAGCCAAAATCCAGGTTTCGTGGGTCCCTGAAACTGAAAAATTGATTGATGGCAAAACATCTGTTTGTCCTTCTGTGGTACAATTGTTCAGGTACTTTCACAACTGATATTCCCCGATTGATGTAAATGAACTTGCTTTGCAAGTTTGCTACATACATATGCAGTACATATATATTAATTTACTATAAATTGGAACAGAATTTATCTACTTTTTCAGTAACTACGAGATTTTCTGTTGAAAAATTCGTCATTTTTTGTCACAGCATTAAATAATTTTCTCTGCATTACTCAAATTACCCCTTACAATACATATGTAGTCAAGGAAGTAAAAAATGAAAGAGAGAAAAAAATTACATACAAGATGGCAAGTATTCTTCATATCAACATGTAAATTGGGGATGAAAATGCATTGTAAATAAAGACCTTTGGGGGACCAACGAAAAATTATGTAAAAAGCAGGAACATTAAAGCAGGGTTTTACTTATTCTGTGCCACCAAAAGAATCGGGCAAAAACACCAGCACTAATAATCAGAGACGACATATGTTTTAACCATGCGGATCATTTGATTTAAAAACATCGAGATGAGAAGAGAGGATGTCCAGGTTCCAAATGCAGCCCTGAAGCTCTAAGATTGTGCATAAAATGTAATGTTGGCTTACGGTATATACTTAAGAATTATACACTATATATTTTCCTGCCAATTTGAATCAATATTAGTATTTTTAACACAAATAGATGTATTGTTTCATTTTCATAAATAAATAATGTACACAAATTCCTATTTATTTTGCTCTCATTGGTGCTTAGCACACCATTAATGGTACAGAGTATATCTACTGACCGTCATATAATAAATTTATTTTCATCATATTAAAACATTCCATTAAATAAATATAATCAAGTTCAATGCCTAAAACAATGAAAATCAAAAAAGAATAATTCTAGACACTAATGAGTTAATGCATTGAACAAAGAGCTTACACAGACTTTAAATACTTGCACATTTTATTTATGACAATTCAATATTATGGCAAGTGTAAAAAACAACACCCACCAACACCACCACTAAGTTTATCAACACTTTACTCGCATATCCCTTTCACACACAAAATTCTAACAATATTTTATGCCTTCAAAAGCAAAGACAATACAATCTGCAAACGGCAATTTGTTATCTCATGAAATAGAGATCATTCTCAACCTTTAGCTTTTGAAGTGGGAGTTACCAACAATACATAAGATAGGAAGTTATTCAATGATGCATATCAGTTTCTTCAGTAGTGTTATTAATGATGGCCTGCGTATTTGTACCTTGTAGAGGATTGAGCTTTTCCATACTGATAGAATTATTAAGGGTTTGATTAAGTAATAGACATCCACTTACTGCATGGTATGGAGAGAAAATGAACTGCAGAACTATTAGCAGGCCAATGATGACTGGCTGCTCATTGCGGAAACCAAAAGCTGCATACATGGGCTTGAATTGGAAAAGCAAACCAAAAACCAAGAAAACCAAAAAAAGGTTCACCTGTAAACAATTGCAATTTAATTTTACTACAAAGCAGCAAAAATAGTTCACACCTTCATAAGACTAAAATCTTTGCATTGAACTTAAAATTCTCACAATTTTTCAAAAAAAGAAATGAGCTGTTAATAAACTATATATATACATCCACCATAAAAAACAAAATAATATATTTTTTATTAAAATGGACTTATTCAAATCATAAGATGGTACAGCTTTGAAAGCCTGATTGAAACACGAACAGAAAAGTGTTTGCACAAAATTTGGCATAGGAAGGTCACAAATATATCAAGTAAAGATCTACACATCAAATTCAGAGCTATGTTTGTTGAAATCATGAATATAACGCTGATTACCTGCATGCACACAAGTGTTTTGATAACATGATTTAACTTCCAATGACCAAGTTCATGTCCCAACACAGCCAAAACTTCATCATCATCACATCCTACTTTCTCACTTTCTTTTTTCTCACTTTCTTTCTCTTCATTTTTCTCCGTATTTGAAGTATCTTTTTCAGATTCACTTTTATAATCCTTCAGCAATGTGTCAAAGAGAACTATTCTCTTATTTTTGAAAAATCCATAAAAGAATGCATTACTGTGATTAGATCTTTTGGAACCTGTAACAATAACAACAAACTAATAAGTAAAATAATTACTGACAATAGTCTGGACAGGTATTACTAATCACAACTGAATGTTAGGACCATATTCAGTGAGCGGAGAAATCTCACCTTCTACAACATACAACTTGTAAAGAGGAAATTTCACACTTGCAGCCAATTCCTCAATGCGAGTACGCAGAGAACCAGGAGACAAAGGAGTATAGCGATCAAACAGTGGCATGATGTAATTGGGATAAATTGTTAGCAGGAAAAGGCTAAACAGCATGGCGAAAACCCACAAGTAAATGAAGAAGTATGTTCCACCAATACGCACTATCCAAATGATTGCAGCAAAGAGAGGAAGCATTATGGCTTGCCCTACTAAAAATTCTTTGATCTTGTCTTTGATGAAGAAACCAGCGGTCTGTAAAGAAAGAAAGAAAGCATGAAACACTATATTAATTAATATATTATGAAACATTTTAATGAATTTATTTGGCAGCAATAATACTTTTTTAAAAGGCTGGGCTTCAAGATTTATTTGCAGTTTATGTTTCACATGTATTTTTTGACAATAAAAAAAACTGACATTACTATGTACAAATTTTGTAATTGCCTATAGAACTCAAGATGATTAAGATTTTTCCATTTTTCAACAAAATAGGTATACAACTTCATCCACCAAACAGTTGCCATCAGAAATAGAAGACAATTCCATAGCTATCTATATTCTCTTATCTGGTAAGACCAAGACTAGTCTTGGACATACAATGCTTTTACTAGAAAGGTGTTTAGACTAATTCCCTTTTTATACAAAAGCAAGAATTTCTGGCATGAATTTGAATGTGACAATATTTGTATGCCAGGAATACTTCAAGTCTTAGATGTAGCTCAAATACAAGAAAAATATATCATATTCACCTCCAAATGTGAATTTTTGGACATGCATGTTTTTTCTATCAATCCTTGTTTCCACCAATTCCTTTTTCTACCAATCTTTGTACAGTTTGAATCAATTAGCCTCTTAATTGACAGAGCAAATACAAGAGAAGGAAATTATTCTCTAATTGATAGAAACTAAAACCAATAAAAGGCTGCACTCCATAACAAGAACAGATTGATTGATTATTGTGTGTTTCCATGAACATCAATTATGATCATTAATCCCAAAGGAGTAGTGCCTAGGAAGTAGACCAGTGTGTGTAGTGAGACGAGTGTGTAGACCAGTTATGGTCTACAAAATTTAAGTCAAAACAAGAGTCTCAAATCAATACTTGCAAATACAAAACATATTCTACACAAAGATACAGACTAACAATTTTCATTTCATTTCTTCTGTTCTGTTTACATTTATCTGGCTTTATCTACTTGGATAAAACTTGTGATGATAATTTAAAAAATAACTAATATGGTAAAAAAATTAAATATAAATTACAAATCGATGTCGCTAACCTTCAGGGTGACTATTGCTTTGAACAATTTAAATTAAGAAATTAATGGAAACATCTCTTAACAAACCTCTATCTGCTTTTAACTTAAAGGTTGAAACAGGATTATATGTTGTTTCTGCAGCAGTTTATTGTAATGCACTCGAGATCTGTGAAAATTTTACACAACTTTCGATCTACCCTGGGTCTACATTAAAAGGGAAGTTGTTAAGTTCCAACCATTTTCGTCTAATCAATATTTGCCTACCAAGGGTAGCCGCTCTTTTCCAGAAACAAATTCCTCTGCTTGGCTCAAGTTTTTCCTTTGCAACCAATTTCGATTGCCCTAGACAAAGTTCAAAGAAATTCCCGTACAATTGGCGATGTAGTGCATGTATGGAAAATTTTAGAAAAATTATTTGTCTGACATTTTAAATTCTTCACAATTAAATATTTTTAATAAATGTTATGGGCAAGCAGTAACTAACAGTCATTTTGTAAGCTATTTGTTAAGACAAATTCTCTTGAACACACTTATGCCTTAAAGGAAAAAGAAAAAGAACAGGCACTTGAATAATTAAAATCGAACTACAATGATGATGGTGCAGAACTCAGAACAAAATTTTTAAAATTTGAATTGTGAGAAACAGTTTTAGATCCAACAGTTATGAAAAAACTCAAAAACAGAGTGGTGAAAAATTGTGCGAACTATGAAAAATTTTGGCAGAGAAAGGAATGAATATTGTAAAACAACGTATATTAGCATCAGCATCTTCAGCTAGTATGCACTAAAGTTTTTCCACATTTGGACTTGTTCAATCAAAAATTAGCAATCGACAACAGAAAAAGCAGCAAAATGGTGTTCCTTTGTAAACAATTGTATAACTGTAAAACTTTGTAAACAATCTTTGTAAACATGACTTCTAGAATTCAGTGGGAAATATAGTTATTCAAATTTTCGTTTCCATGTTGTCACAGCAGGAAGTATTGACAAAGGACATCATGGATAAGAGCCCAAAATTTATTGCTTATTTATCCTTGAAAATATATTTTATTACATGGGAGTGTGTGTGTGTGTGTGTTTGTTTGTTTTTTTTAAATTCAAAATTCAATATAATAATAGTATATGACAGAGTAGGGATCACAGAATTTTGAAAACGTGCACAGAATTCACTTCTCCCCATAGCATGACATACACAGTTATAAATGGCTTTTGACATAAAATAAATAAATAAAATAATTTGTAGAAGCTAGTTTTTTAATAAAATAATTCTTGATATGTTATAATTTGTAATAATTCACCCTAAAATTGTTAATAATTCTTTGTATAATTTACAATAAATCATATTTTTGATTTAAATCAATGATATAACTTGACTATGATTTAAATCATCTAAACCTTGCTAAAAACAATGCAAATTTTTTATACAATAAATAAAGTGCTGCTCAAAGGCAAAAAATCTTGAACAAAAATTTCTTGCATTTCGCTAAACTGTTCAAATATCGAAAGTTTAATCTTCATATCAAGTTATGTTGGAGAAAGAGAGAGAATTTGTTTCTTTCCTTGTATTGAAACCTTATTTCTGAGTATTTAAATGTCACAAAATAATTGAATTCCAAACTGAAAACCTCTAGTTGAATTCGTGGCTCACTGCTAAGTCGCTAGCCTTTCACCACTGAGATCCGGGTTTGATTCCCGTCGAATCTCATGTGAAATTTGATCCAACAAAACTAGTTTGGCTGCTTCACAAGGGCTAGTCAAACCCCTATGAAGTGTCCTGTACCCTACCCCTATCCTTATTCCTTCCTAATTCTGGCCGCTGGGTAGTGACGCAGGAGCACGTAGTGTGAGGCGTGTACGCGGAGATGCTACCTGGCAGTCCTCTTGACAACTGACTGCGACGAGATGCGACAGACATAATATAACGAATACAAAATATCAAAACAAATCCCATGCAACACACCCAGAAATTATACAATCCTTCAAAAACAACACACAAAAGCACTTGGTATTCAATGTGTGAAAACTATAATTCTTCTAGGTTTACAGTATTTACCTAGCCTTCCAACAAAATCATTCTACTTTAGCAGGACAATTATGTCTATCAAGTATCTTTTTCAGCTTCTTTATTATTTTACGTAGGACAAAATAGAAAGTTTAGCATTTTTGGTAACATGGATCAAATGGACAAAATTACTTTCTGCTTTCTGAAAACAAGGTAATACCAGGTGATCAGTTTAAAACACAACCCCGCTGTTCGAGGCCTTAAGAGAAAAGAGAAAGAATTGCAACCCTGCTTCTGTGATAGCTCCTTTTGACTGTATTTCTGCGGCAAACCCTTCACCCGCAACCCCATTCCTGGGGCCTGCATCATACCTGTTTGAAGCAAAACAGGCTGTCTTCAATCACTGTTTTTAAGTTAACATATGATGTGCCTCAGTATAGAGCAATACAGATACGCAGTGCAGGAGTGCTTCCGAACACAATCCTTTAAAGAGTGCCAGGCGGTTTCCAGAGAAAAAATTCATCTGAGTCATTCTGAACAAAAGTACCATTCTGCAGTTAATGAAGTGCTATCGCAACACAGAGAGCGAATTTAATTGAAAATGCAGTCGCCAAAATACAGAGCTCGTGCAGCGAGAAACTAGAGGAAGTTTGGGATGTCAACTTCTCCGAAAACATAATTAAGAAATTTTCATCAGCAATGTAATTTCTTGCGCGGAAGTGCACACTGTGCCACAAAAATTGAAAATGTGCATTCAAACAGTGGGCATCTCCGGAGCTTAAGGTTCCTGATCAGGCTGCTTGCTTGAATTATTGTAATGGGGTACAACGATTTGTTAGCAAAGTTCATGAGACCCTTGATAAAGTGCTTTTTAGTGATGAGGCTTACTTTGGATGATAACCTACAAAACAGCAGACACTGGGGTACTGAGAGACCACACGAAACAGAAGAGAGACCATTGCATTAAAAAAGTTTTGAGTATGGAGTGCCATTTCTCGCACAGAATAATTGGTTCTTTGTTTTTCAAAGAAATAGTACCGGCAGATATCAATCTGAATATATTGAGAAATTTTGCATCTCGTCTTGAAAAGGAGGACAGAAATTGAAAGTTTTATCATGATGGAATGATATCACATACTGCCAATGCAATTTCTGGAAGAGAATTTTCGAAACGGAATAATTTCACGAGGGGCCCCCTCATTTCCCTGATTTGTCCTCACCAGATTTTACCTTTAGGGATGCCTCAAAAGTAAAGTTTATGAGAACAAGCCATAAAATCTCGAAAAGCTGCAAAGAACCATCGAAGAAGCAATTTGGATGATTGACAAAGAAACTACATTGGGTTGCAGCAGCTCTCTTCCTCTGGGTGGCATTAGATAGATAGATAGATAGATTTATTAAAGTTCGCTTTGAACTAATGCTCGGTGGCAAACATTATTACAATTAGATATACAATTACAAAACTATTACGAATATTTACAAATATAATTACAATTAGAATTAGACATTAATATCCTAATTATAATTAATTTTGAGTTATCTATATGTTGACTTATAGCTTTTCTAACACTCCACTCCACTTCACTTCATTTCACTGTGCTGCACTACACTACACTCCCCTCCCCTTCC
The DNA here is from genome assembly GCA_964035755.1 of Teleogryllus oceanicus. Taxonomy (NCBI): domain Eukaryota; kingdom Metazoa; phylum Arthropoda; class Insecta; order Orthoptera; family Gryllidae; genus Teleogryllus; species Teleogryllus oceanicus. The sequence continues at coordinate 57,959,064 of CAXIVR010000014.1, forward strand.
GTGCCCCAACCACACTACACTTCACTGAATAAGAGACATGACTATATTATTAATAATACTAACAATTATAATAATGAAACTAATAATAATAATAATAATAATAATAATAATAATAATAATGATAAAAGTCCCAGTGCTATTAATGATGACCTACATAGAATTAAGTATATTTTTAAATTTCACTACACTAGAAGGAAGAGTCTCTAGTCTTTTGCAAGTAGTTTGTTCCAATCTACTATAGTACGATTCACAAAGGAGAACTTGCCTACATCAGTTCTTTGCTTTCTACATCGTATTTTCCAGGGATGGTCACCTCTTACTGCCCATGCTGAGTCCCCTTTGTATGTCTTGTACATTACGCATAAACACGCCCATTCCAGTCTCTTAGATAAGGGTTCCCATTCATCTCGTCCATCAACGCGTCCATGAGGAGAGGGATTAAGTGTACTTCCCGACAGTTCACCTCCTTGGATCGGCTAGCCACTGTCCGACCCTCTCAAACATAGTCGCCAGTGCAATTTGCTCTGCCTTCTATGGGTTGCATATTAAACTGATCACCCAGACTATATAATTTATCTCTTCCATTCTTAGAGTTAAAACCATCTCAAGATGCCAGAAGCAATAGTTATATCAAATACATATAAAACAACCCAATTCACTGCGAAAACTTTATACAGTCGCAAAAATTTGTAATATAACAAGAGCTGTTAAAACTCTCTTAATTGAGATATTTTTCAACTTTATTGTTTCGTCTCATATTGTTCCCGTGAATTTGATCATACAAACTAATATAATACAAATTTTTGTTCAACATCGATTTACAAGAAAAACTACAGACTTTTCAAATTAGACTAAAGCTTGTATTTTTAATATTCACACATCCCAAGATATAAAAGTCGAAGATAAATGTTTAAAACCTTATTGTTTTTACTGGTTACCTCATTCTTGATTGACACTAAGAAATTTTTCTTTCTGGGATCAATTTATTTTTTACTTAGTAACAGTAGTCAGTTTCCTTCCAAATTGCACTAGTCTAAGCTAGCTGGACACATGCTTTGAATTTCTGATTACAGTGATATTGAATGATTGAATGTTTTTGTGGAGTACTTAGGCTTGGTTTTCATATTTCTTACCTCTTGCTACATTCTGAAGACATGACAGAGCTTGAGAACTTGATTGTGATTAATATTGAAATAAATCTTAAGGCATGCAAAGTAAAGTGAGGTCATAGGAAAGAAAAAGGACATTTCACATAGAAAAACTGCTGCTTTAGCGGCACTTACAGCTAAAAACTGTTATACACAGCAGAAAATTGCTAACAGAATGAAAATATCACAAAACTGTCAGAAGAATCAAAATCTCATAACAGGAAAGTGGTGAATGCAAGCCAAAGGAGCAGGAAATTATGGATGTAAGAGAAAAATCAGTCTTAGGACAATGAGAAGAATGATCATGATAACATTGAATCGTAAATTTACATCTAATGACTTCAGTCATCAGCTGAAAGATTTTGGAGTGTGTCTCCTGTGAGAGTGAAGAGGAGGTTAATTGAATCAGGTTTAAAAGCATGCCGACCAAGGAAAAAACAGAAAATCACTCCAGCAATGAAACCCAAGAGACTGCAATGGGCCAAACAACTAAAGTGGACGAATGAGGACTGGGCAAAGTTATGTACAATTCTATGACAAAATTAAGGAATAGTGTATTGCAAGATAAAGTGTTTGGGCAGCAGATTGTGATGCTCTATTGGCATTCAATAAATACACATTTTCATTTTTGTGATTGTTGAGGTTTGGGCTAGCACAGAATTTTTTGTAAAAGTACTATTCACATCATTGTTTAAGTTTGAATTCTTTACACATCCTTCAGGTATGCTTAACTGATGAATCTGTAATGACTGTGATGGCAGAAAGCAGTCAGAATGTTTGCTGGAGACCAGGTGAAACTTTCAAGTATGAATGTGAGCAACAACTGATGATGAACTCCATTATGGAATGGAGTGTGATGTCTGTGAACAGTCCTTTCCAATACCCATAGGAAATTTATGGGGTATTGCCAAGAGAAGGATAAGGAAATACACAATAACCACAAAACAAGATGTCATGAACATCTAGGAGAAATTTGATACTGTGATGATAAAATTAAAAACTCAAGTGAAAAGTTGTTATACATTATGCCAAACAGAATAAAGTTGTTGAACTAAGGTACACACACTAAATATTAAATGTATGAATGTAACATATATAAGGATTAGAGGTGATGTGTTCTTGTCAAGGCCCTAGAAAATTCAGTAGTAGTGGTGGTTACACAAAGATAAAAGGCACAAATAAGAGTAGTTCTCAGAGAAGAAATTCCTGGGAAATTACCTCAGAGACCGAGTCAAGACACATAAATGAAGTACGCACCATTGTTTCATGTTACTTAAAGTCAACCTTTTCTTGTTTCAAACGTTCTTAGAACAACAGGCAGTACTTCACATAAGACATTTCAAGATTGTACATAGTTGTTAATTGGCAGATGATTTGGATGTTATTTTTCAAAGGAATATTTAAGAAGTTGAAAAATTAATTGTAAATTGTATGGGGTTTTTAAAAGGAACTTTACTCAAGGTCAGAAGTAAAAATATTGAATCAAATAAGTTAGCACTTTAAAATATTTATTCATTGCAATAATGGTTTAGCACAATATGATTTTAAAAAACAATAAAAACCTAAAATAAGCTAAACTGACATCTCAAAAACCCTCAAATGTCATTCATTAAATCCTAAACATCTGGACCCTATTCAGGACTTTTCCTGTTTTTTTTACACAGTAATGAGAACTTCGAAGATATCAATGCCAGCAAAGAAGTTATTTTAATTTAGATCAATTGATATGAAGGTTCAGAAAATGAAATTTGCCACTTCATTTAGCTTTGTACTCCAGTTTCAATTTATGATCAAGAATTTTGGATACTTCCCTAAATGTTTCTGAAGAATGAATCAACATTTCACAACTGCTTGAAGTAGTTGACAGGATTCTCACCAACACTCAAATTAAGTTTCTCCTGGGTTCTATATTACCTAGTTAGTTTTTTTGACCATACTTGAAACTGTTTTCTCTATCCTTAGACATGCAAAGCTCTGGACACAAGCTGAACAATTTATATTTACAGATGAAAATATGTAATATGTACAATTTAAAATTTTGTCTACTTAATATTCACAATTCTGTTTAATCTTTAATTTAGGGCAAGGAGTTAATTAACCTTTTAACCAGTGGATATCAACACGTCTTCTTGGCAACAAAATCCAAGTTATTGAATTGCATATTTAGAAACTAATGAATGCTAAGCTAAAAAAAATAATCACCTGAAATATCTTACCTGTTTATTAAAACCATGTCTTTCTTCTACCACAAAAGTGTGGTAGACTGAGAAAGGCATATTAATGAGTGTGTTGAACAGGTTCATTAGCAATGCAAAACCAATAGTCTGCAAAGTTTCACTGTGACCTGTACTTCCCAACGATGCTGCTAATTGACCACCAGCTTTCCAGAAGATTACAAATCCATCAACATATATGACAAGCTGAAAAATATTTACTAAACCATTATCCATACAAAAACACCAGCCATTATTCTCAAGTTTAAGGGCACATTCACTTACACAAGTAACAATAAATCCAAATAAATCTTTCATAATGCGAAATGAGCTCTGGTCTCGATTGTACACCCGTGCTTTCTTGTATGTTTCAGGAGTCATTATATCTTCAAGATCAGTAGGAAGTTCTACAGCTTCTTCATAAACTCGATGCTAGTCAGATTTAAAAAAGTGCAAATTACCAATGCATAAATTAAGACAAATAATTCAAAATTTGAACATCTTTAAAAACTATTCTTTTACCTGTCTAATTGCCAGGTACAATTCCCATAGGTATTCTATGGTTAAAAATGATATAACTCCATAGTAGATATAAAATTCTTCTTTGGACTGCATTTTCAAGAATATTCTCCAGCCAAGCCGGTTCGACCTTCTTGGAACACTGCTCAAGATCTGACTATGAATTCAACGAAATCTATGTTTATGAAGAAAAAGAACTTGAAAGATTGTAAATCAATAAAATCAACCACACAATATAACGACTATCATAAAAAGTTATGGCTCATTTCGCTCCAGACATTTCTATCAACTACAACACAACCCACCACGCACATGTGATACGATCGTTCTACGCGAACATATGCAACGAGTTATGGAACGATTCATCATGCAATCTCAACTCGTACGAACCAGAAGCAACTGAAGTGAACGATTCACCCTCACTCGCGTACGTCGGATTCTGCTCTCTTGTGGACGATATGCACATTAAATTCAATGCCGAGAATCGCCAAAAGAATGCAGAACGCAGCAAGAAAATCAAATTTCAGTTCTCTATTGACAATTTCAAAGAAAAATAATTGCGCCAAACTACTTTTTTCCTTATTTGGGGCATGATAGAGAAGCCCGTGTGACCAATTATTTATTTAAGTATTGGACGTGCATGTAGAATTACTTATTGAAATTAACTTAATCTTTGTTCGGCAGAATTTTTGCTGAATAAATAAGCTTTGATCTTGAATTTTTAAGGTGGTTTTCGATTTGTTCTAGACAAGTGATTCATTTTACATAATCAAAGTATCATACCCACATAAAAGCAATGATAATATGAAGGTAAAATTGGTATGAAATGAGAAGATGGAATTTGGAAATGAAATTTGCACTTTGTGTCAATCCATTTTCAACAATACTAATAATGAATTTACGATAATTTAAATTTAATAATTATTAATTTCATTGAGATGTGTCTTCTGTTTATGATGATGGTGATAATAATAATAATAATAATAATAATAATAATAATAATAATAATAATAATAGTAATAACAACAATAACATAAAAATGTATTTGAGTAATTCGTTGTCATTTTTCTTAAGTATATGTTCATCTAACCAAATTTGGCGTGGTTATTTTTTCTAGTTTTATTTTTATTTTAAAAACGAAACAAAACACTGCGTAACGAAAACTACGCTTTTACTTTACTGTGTATTTGAATGTAGCATTAAAAAAACGAATAAAAGTTTGTAAATGTGAAAGAAAACTTCATTTGTTCTTGATCCTACTTTTTCACAAAGCGTAAATTTGGACATATTTGATTTTAATAGTAGAAATTATAATTAAAATTACTCACGAAAATATAACGACGCAATGTCAGGTCAAGGAATAAATATTTTTCCAAAAGTGTGCCATTATGCACTGAATACACAGAAAACACTGTGTTGAAAGCATATCAATTCCAGCTCTAGAATTGTGTGGTATCAATTATACAATTTTCTCTGCTTTCCATAGTGGTACAACTCGATTTTAAGATGTCACTCGTAAGCACTAGGAGGAAATGCACACTGCGGCTCGTCAAATCGAAATGAGTGGAAGCAGTATGAAGAGAGAAGAAATACTGTTCTCAGGACTCAAGACTTCTCTGTTTGTATCATTTTCGTGTTAAAAATTTTGAAAGACGATCCACAAGTACGCCATATCAACAAAATTCTGAAAATAAATAATCCATATATCAATGACTATCAAACTATAACAAAAATAAAATATGTCTATTTTCTGCAAAGCGTCAACAAAACTTCTTGCATCAAAAGCTATAATATTCAATCGAAATAAAACTCAATTGTACACAGACAAATGATATGTCACTCACCATTGTCAGGTCATTCTCACCGAATAAAAAAAAAATGACTACACCAATTCTTCAAGCATTTTTATCTTTCCTTAAAAAATTAAAATTAATTAAAAAAATATTATTCCCAAAGATAAAACACAGGTAAACTCTTTATTAGCCACATAAGCTGAGATTGATATAGAACGCACTGTAAACTGTTAACTGTGTGAAGGCGGCTCCACTCATTCGTTATTCGGCGAACACCGAGCAACTGCTCGCCGAATCCCGAGTAGTGTGGACGAGTTGCTTGCTATTTGCCGAGTGACGAACATTAGGGGTTCGCTCTACCCACTGCTTGACGGTCTTTTGGACATATCAAAGGGAGCGAACATTCGCCGAACACGTCAGCTGCTCGAGATTGGGCGAGCGCTGGCTCACTGCTCGGCGAATGCCGAATGTGTGGAGCCGTCTTAATACTTAAATTGTTACTTCCAAAATCTGAACAATTTTGGACAACGAACTCAGCAAAACTTTGCTGATATAACACAAGCTCAAGTTCAAAGTTCCCTAATATTCTTACACTTTTGCTCTCTTAAAGTATAAATTGCTTATTTGGTTATGCGTTAGTTTTGACGTTATTACGAATTGACAACAATAATTTAAACAAATTTGTAACATTGACTTTCAGGGAGTTTCCCCTTACCTGGTCCCGCGAGGGTTTGTGTTGTTTACAGTAGAAAGACGTGCATCGGGGGGTCTACTTCTGACCTTTGCCCGAATACTATAGGGTGAATTCAGTTGAATTTACAAGACCTTTCGTAGAATATGTACTGTTTTACTTTCTGACGCACTGCTTACGCAGTGTAGACAGAATATTGTACTGTTGCAAGAAAAAAAAAAGAATTTTTCGACAGAAAAACGCTTATTGCCAGTATCCAGGCAATTAGAAAATATCTCAAAAATCGCCTAACCGTTAAGACAATTTTCTTCAAAAAATGATATTATAATGAGACGGAATTAGGTGTTATATTTCGTCCATATTAACATCACAGCAATATGTATAGACATTACCAACTGGAATAAAGCAACAGGTTGGCAATGTTTTAATGTTATGGAGACTGTCGACTTGAGAACACGGACTGAATTAACAACCATAGAGACAATGTAGTACTTTCAGGAGTGAGGACGAAAATGATTAATAGAGCACTTCAGAGTGACATGCCTCATTGGAGAATTTGGATATAAGAAATGCAATGTAAAATTGACGGTGTATTTGATTTCACATGACAGTACATTTGATTGAGAACAGTATTATGAAAAAAGATATGTGAAGGTACATTTGGAATTGGACCTTGTGTTCAATTAATGTTTTGTTTGTTTTGGTAAATGTTTAATGTTTTGGTAATGTCCAACTTTGTCAGTTGATATACGAATCAGTAGTTTCCGCCAAAAATAACTTGCTTAAGGGCGGGAATATATTTTCAGAAAACGCCGATGTCTATAACTAACTATAACACTCGACGTAGAAATCATATTTATCAGGTGGCAGTATCAACAGCTCATTACAGAAAATCCACATACGATACATGTATACCCACTCTCACAGAATATGGGCGATGCCTTGTGCGGCCAAATCTGGCTTTTCCACAGCTTGGACAACCATCGCTGGACACTTGACCAATCCTGGCGTCGAGGCGTATCCGCTCTTATCATTGGCTTTTGCTCCAAGTTTCAGACACGTCCCCTTCCTCCCTCGAAGATTTTCCTCCTAGTTATCTCAAAGGGGCGGAGCAATTTCTGAGGTCAGTGACGCTGCCTCGCTAACGTGAGCAGGGGGTAACAGGAGAGGGAGGGGTGAGAGGAAGTAAGAGGAGGTAACAGGAGAGGGCACAGAAACGAAACGGATTGGTGCGCGCGGGCGCGAGGATCACTCCGCCAATTGCACTGGACGTTGGCCCTGAACCCCGTGAACGCCGACGAACCAAGGGGCAGCGGGTCACGGGATGGGGCTGTGACATTTTTTATCGAGTTCTTTACCATGAAAATTAACTCTAATTTATGGTATCTAATATTGTGAGAAATTTGTGTCAGATTAAATTTATAGTATTGAAAGTTTTGTTTCTTACAAACTATTTTAAAATGCTAATGGTTCTAAAGCAAGGAACACTAACTATTACATAATCATTTTCGGGAAACACAATATAATGCATTTACATAAAATATACACATTTCACTGGTTTGATATTATTATTCCTCATTAAGGAAATACAATATACACGCACTTCTGTCATGCTACCATGTCTTTACCGCCCATTCTTCGATATGAGCAGTGGCGTAAACAGTGATTCTGTTAATCAATTAAAAATCACTGCCGGGTGTCCCAAGTAGATTATCATTGCAAAATTGCTATTGTTAATATTGTTTAGACTATTTGTAAAATTGATGCAATTTTATATTGATAATCGGTGAAAAGGAACTAGGGAACCTCTCATTAGAAATATTTCGAAAAAAAATTGTCTTATTCTTCATACATTTTTCAAAAGTTGCTATTTTTCTGTTACACTGCTGAGAAGATTGTATTCCATCCCTTCCAAGATATTTTTATTTCATCACTATTTTAAAAAATGCTGTTAAAACAGTGCACAAAACTGATATGGTTTGGAATAGAAAAGCAACATAATTAATTATTTTCTCAACATATCACATTGCATATATTAATAGCAAAATTGTAATAATTGATATCTTTAATAAATAGCTATTAATATAAATAGCAACTTTAATTCTTTTTAATTTTGTGAAATCTACACTGAAGTTAAATATTTTCTAACATTTTGAATAACCACGTAGTAAAAAAAGAATAAATTTGAAAACTTAAAATGTTATGAATCAATGTAATTTTCTTTAAAATGAGCTGTTAAGAAAGAAACAAAAAACTTGTTTGAATAAACTTTAAAAGAGATTGAGTAGTTTATTAAAAATCTAATTCCGGGACAATTTTCCAATTAAAATATTTGCCGGAACACAGTACTTCCTGAATCAGGCTATCTTCCAATTTATGTTGGCTTTTGTATGATCTTCTGAAACAGTTTCCTGGAGTGTTTAGTCTGATCTACAAAGCCTTCGCAATTCAAACATCCAAACTTGACACGTTTGTTTGATAAACAAAGTAAGAAACGGTTTTATCTGGCAGGAAATACACTGTCCTTGTTTTCTAATGATTAATTGTGAAATAATTTCAGCTATTGTAAGATATACGCATGATAAATAATTTGTGCTCATAAGATCCAACATTTAAAATTTTTAGCCATCAAACTTAGGTTACATTTGGTTTTAGATCAACACGGAAAACACATGAGATTCAATGATCACAAAAGTTCTCAAATCTGAAAAACTAAACTATAGTCTTTATTATTTTCACGAAATGAACCTCCTCATACTTATAACAACACAAAATCATACAGTTTCAAATATCTGTCACTACAGCGCATGCAATATTATTCAGCAAATTTTCTGAAAATTAGTATAAATACAAACATTATTTTATTAATTACAAGACATTAAAAGTAGTAAAACAGTAAAAATGATCAATTTTAAAATAAAATAAATGACAAAGACAGTGTTACATCAAAAATGCAAAATTAGTTATAAAAGGTATGTGTAAGGCATGTCCCCTTCACGCGATTAGATTTGCAACCATAGCCAGTGAAAAGCTAAGTATCGGCGAGGACAGTAGCCAGCATCTCCTCTAGCCGATGTTGCGCTTCTTCGGCTCTTTTCATTATCGCAGTGCACAGGAGCATGCCTCAGCAGTAAGCTCTGCCTGTCATTTCCTGGGGGAGAGCGGTAAATCGCACGAGATGTCCGGTGCGAGAAGTGCGCGGTGCCTGATCCGAAGGTGAATAACAATTTCGCCCGGCTTAGAGCCACGGGATGACTGCATGACAAGGTTCATGATCCTTGTGAGTTTGAAAGAGTTCTGCCACCTGTTTGCACTCAAATGCAACGCTGATAAAATCTTGGTAGTAAGAGCAGATATTACCATAAAGATGTCTTTCTGGCTTCTCGAGGCCAGCCTTACTACTCCAAATAGAGGTTTCATTTCACCTGATCCCGCCAGTCAGGTGACACAGGAAAACCTAATCCAAATGATGAGAATTGCCGACATTCCTGATGCATTTGATGTTGATATATGATGTCAAAGGTTTATCAGGAGAAAGAGGAAATGGACGAAAAGGCCGTAGCTTCCTGTCTGAAGGTCCATGGGTTCCGCTCGACATAGATGTGTGTTCGTGATGTCCTTATGTATTCTCCTCGCAGAAAACCTAACATAAAAACAGTGATCGTTATATGACTCAGTAGTTAAAAAAAAAGAGATACATTAAAAATATATAAAAACAACAACTTCCAATTGTCAAAGAAAAGAATTACATACTCTGAATCTGACTTCAATAATCGCTGCCTAATAAAACCTAAGGACTTTATTTCCTGGGGTAAAATAGTATTATAAAACGGAATTTAGTTTAATTAAAAATGAAATTCTCATATAAGGTCAGCTTAATTGATTATTATTTATGTTCCTAATATCTAACCTTCCAGAGATTTCTCTACAATATTGCAATGATATTCATATTGTAGCTAATACATATTTTATTCATACTTTCATTTTGTTGGTAAAATAAACATATTTAATAAATCAGAGTACCATTTGAATTTGTATAATGTTCTTCATTACAATATTTCCATAGTTTTTAAGCTGAGGAACAGTGACGGAAAATAATTACCTAATATTGAGTTATTATTAAGATTTCATTAAATATTTTACTATATTATACATCTCGAATGCGCAGTACACTACAGAAACAATGTCGATATCAAGTAAAAATGGTATTTTAGGGTTTTGAAGGAAAAATTCGGCTTTGAAATCACGAACCCAAAAATTTCCAAAAAGACTTCTGCGAACATATTTATTTTTAGACTCGTTGTAGAAAAGGACCTGTACGCATGGTACTGCAAAAATTAAAACATTATTCGACTTTTAAATCAATGTATTCTTTTCAAAATTGATATTATACTAGCAAGTTTATTGATTCTGAATCCAATGATATTTCCAATATTTCTGGAGGGTATGTTACATTATGCTCATATTGCATTATTGAAACTTCTGAAAGAACTCTTTCTTTTATTTACACTCTTTCATCTGAATACACTATAACGTTATTAAGGTGCAATGTTTTGTAGTAAATGTCACTTTTATTAATATCTCTGGATTTTCTTAACATTACAATTACTAATCTGTTTCAAATTTCATGAACTCTTTATTTTCTCCGGTATAACTAATTTACAAATGAAGCTATAAAAATCATATAACGTTTTCCAAATTTAGAAAATTGCTTGCAGCAAAAAGCATACTAATTTTCCGTGAACGCGATAATCTAAATTTCATATATTGGTTCGCACTTTCTTGTATGATGAGAGAAAGTTACGTAATGCTACGCCGAAACGGCGAATTGTCGGCAGAAAACGCATATTACACTGCTCCCAGACGAAAAAATGGATAAACCATCGGCGTCTCTGAAAAAATCTCCAAATCGTGCAGCCAGAATCATGCTTTGTGGTGGTTGATAGCGAAAATCAGAACATTGTAAACATTCAGTCCTGTCCGTCCCTGAACAACAACGCTAGCGTGCTAAACCGTTCAGCCGGATTTTCACAAAATTGATGATTTCCAACTGATCTACGATGTCGTAAAGCGCCTTGAATTTGAAAACCGATATTCAAATTAAAAGAGGGTACTTTGTTATGAAGCCCTGGACTTTTTCAACTGTTCAAACAAATGGTTCCCTAATTTATTACAAATGTAATAAAAATGTAAATGTAATAATTGTTGTATAGTGGGAATTGCATTTAAGAGAATATTGTTGTCTCATGTCTGTTGAAAATAGATTTTTCAGTATTCTACAGTACAATATTGAAATTTGAGATTTTTCCTTCATGAAACTTCTTCCTTAAAGATAAGATTTTTAAATAAGATCAAGCGCAATTTTTCGAAATACGATGTTTCTCCAGTTTCTGTGAAAATATTACAGAAAGTACGCTCTGTTTTAGCATCAGTATTTCTTTAAAACTGTCCGCATTGAGACATTAGGCTCTTTCTCGAATAACAAGTCCTTTCTAGTTTTATTATATAATGAAATAAGTATGTACAATAAAAAGTAAAATATTGTACTTTTCTTTCTATAGAGAAAGTTCGCATTCTATTAAATTATAATTATATTATATTAATATATTTTATTATTCCCTTATATTATACATTTTTATATTATATTATATATCGTTATATATATTTAAACGCAAAAGTATCATTCTGAAACGAAAAAATATATACTGAAACGATTATGTTCTATTTAGCATAGTTTCATTTCATTTAACTACTTTTCAAGTGGCAACTGAAACACAAATCGCTTTAGCTGAATGGTTAACGTCATAGGCATTTGTCGGTTTACAATCGTTAGAGTCTGAACTGAAGGTGATTTTTTCTTCGTTACAGTATTCTTAGTAGTAATATGTCCAATATTTGTAATTAATATTAATTTTTTGAAAAGACTTAGGGCCTCTACAAGGGCCAGTTTTCAGGTCCATCAGTAATGACGACTAGCTTCCGTTCTGTACCATCTGACTGAGGCGCTGCGGTCCTGATTTTCGAGGAACTCTATATATTTCTTGAAAAATTGAAAAAGTTAATTTTTTCAAAACTACAAATTGAAAAATAGAGATCTTAATGGTTGAAAGCTCTTTCCTGGTCTGTTATATAGTATAACACAGCAGCATGACATTAGAGAAGAAAAGCATGCTGTTGTATAAAACTAATTTGTTGTTAATATAGTACTATAATTTCTTTAAGAAGCAAATCAATCAACTATTTGGTTGATAATTAAAGATTGTTAGTGATTATATCATTCAAGTTTAGCAAGCCACGAATAACGAATGCAAATTTGTCTGGAAATCTTCTTAGCTGTAAGTAATTGGTTTTAAAAATCATAGTTACTTCCTAATACCACAAAAGTGGTCTTAGTGGTTTAGACTGGCATTTCAACACGAGTTACAGTTCAGTCTTATCATGTAAATGTGGAGATCACCTTGAAGATATGGAAAGATAAAGTAGTGCCTGCAGGATAGTTACTCATGAGCCCTACACAAAATGGCTATCTGAATCGAAATAACTAGAATCAACTATAGAAATAGGATCGCGCTGATGATTCCACATTCTTATCAAGAATGTGGAGTTTGTTAACCAAGTAATGTTGCATACTATAAGCAACAACAACAATCCAAGATAGAATCACCTGCGTCATCCTCATCGGCGCTAAAAAGTGCCTCTGGAGAAACGGACGAACGCTAGTAGATAGAGGAAATCGACGCCAGATCAAATCCCGCCGAATAAGCATTTTTTCACTGATGCCTGGAATACATTAACTACCATCATCACAGAGAGACATCTGCAATTTGCAAGGAGAACAAACTTGTTTTTGTAAACGATAATGATTATATTAAGATTGTGTAGTTGGTATCTTGTATTCTATTAAATGTGACGAATGAAATTTAAGAGATAGCTCAAATATTAAATAGTTTTACACCGTACATCATTATCATATTTTTATAATCGTTAGAAATAATATGAAAAAAGTCTGTACTAAGTTGTATAATCACTAGTAATTTATATACTGACAGTTTCCAGATAATTATAACCTTAATAAAGTCTGTTTATTATAAAATTTGCAATAAAGGTAATTTTGTTCTTTTATTAATTGAGAAAAGAATATGTCTCTTTATACGTTTAACAAAGTTCTTAGAGACTATTAATAACCTATTAAAAATTACCATTTTGTGTTTGCGCTTTGTGATAAATGCATAACAGAACGCACCTTGCTACTTGTAAATAATTGATAATTTTATTTCTTTGGCGTATGTCTTCTTTAAAAATTTTAATGTAAGTCTTGTAAAGGAGCCATAATTTAAAACAAGGAACTCAAAACAGAATAAGTATTAGATTCTGACGTGACTCATGGAAAGAAATCTCAATATTTTTTATTATTATCTCCATTTTTAAATAAACAATGTTTTGATACTATTTATCTCAGTGCGGGGTAGACTGAGACTAAGCAGAGTATTTAATCAGTCCCACTTTCATAGGAAGAAAATAAGGAATTTTAATTATTTAGTTAGTCCAATGATTGTCTGCCATGCTTAGTAGGTGATCCAATGCACAAATCACCTGTCATTTAGTCTCACATAGGAAAACAAGGAGGTGCGAATTCGATATCAAAATGTCTGGGATAATGTCATCGTTCTTTAACTTAAATTATAAAATTTATTATAAAATTCATAAATATGATAACGGGATAGATAAATAAATATATTATCAAGCGTATTGTTAAAAACATCAGTTGCCCTAATATTGCATTCTTTCAGAAATTGTACTGCTTAGGAACGTAACATGTTTTGAGAATATTTAGATTTCTATTACGTCTTAAATGTTACTCTCTGAGAAATGGAGAAATTACAGAACAAATATTTCCCGTATCTGTAGGTACATTAAGGCTTGCAGATCATTGGAAAGACAATAACTCTCTTCAGAAGAAACATTTGATACAACGGGTTTTAAATCGGAGGCTGGAGGACGGAGTTCTATTTTCTCTGTTCCAAAACGTTACAAGTCTGAGAATTAAAAGATAAGAATGCTTTCAGTGAAATATCAACATTTATTGCTTATAAGATCTTGCAACTTTTTATAATATAATGTGTAATATTTGATTCCTTTTATTACAACATTTATACAGAATGTGTATTTATTTATATTTATTAGTAAGAATTTAACTCAATCCTTATTGAAGAAGATATAACGTTTGACATACATTTTGTATCACTCCAAAACATTTGTCATGTCACTTTACAAACAAATATATAAAACTAAGTTTCATCCTGTTCAGTGATATCCATTGTGACCTGATAACTGTATGAATTGAGTACCAAAGATAATTCCTTCGGAAGAACAAACCATCGTTCGATTTACGACCAGTTGCTCTTGACCATTTCCAAAAATGCGTTTATAGTTGGTTCTTGGTCGTAATTTCTACGCATTTGATATTTGTCACCGCTATCATCATTTACGGTAAGTCATATGAGGAATAATTTGATATTTGGCAACATAATAAAAGCAGACTTATACACGTCAGCTCATACTGTGACAAATTACTCATGTTTTTCTTGATTACATAAAATACAATCATATTTGGTAATATGAATCATCGAAAAATAACTATCTTGAAATGATAACGTAACAATGCAAATTCCTGTATTTATTTTATATCTCACCTTTTGAATCACAATATTTAGATGGATTTTGAATCCAGTGATAAATTCGTTGTATCAGCACAAAACAAAACTTGTACTTCGCGCTATATAACATATGTATAATGTATATTCTGTATGTGACGTATATATTGCAGTATATCTGCAGCGTATACGAAGTATGGAGAAAGTTATAATACAGCGGAAAATTTGGATCATGATTAAACGGTAACACGTTTTGAGTCGAAAAGTGGTTATAAGGTCCAAAACGTCCATCCGTCTGTGATCACTACTACGCCTAAACCACACGTTGATCCTTTCAAATTGAAGAAACCTCAGTTTCTTCAATAAATAGCTTGAAATTTTAAAACTGAAATTGGGTACTTTACACAAAGCCTTGATATTTAAAAACTTTCCCAAAAACGGCTCCTAATTTTCTGGTATGGTAATAGATAAATTACATTTAGAAGGATGATATAGTTCCACTTCATGGTTAACTCTGAATTTTCAAATTTAAAATCTGAAACATTTTGGGGTGCCTTCCTACAACGCAAAATTGAAAGTTAGATTGTCTTTCAAATGAAATTTGTTGTCCATAATTGCTCCTTGCATAACAATCATGGCTTGAAATGATGGCATTTTCAAACAAAACAACATATACTTATGAATATTTACAAAACTGTGCAATGAGTTGTTTTTTTCTACTATTAAAACGTTTAAAAATCCGTTTTATGAAATCGTACTTTTACTGTTCTTTCACAGCAACATTCCCATGTCTTCAGCAGCAAACTCAACGTATCACTCGTCAACATAATCCAATATAAAACATTATAAGTGACTGCGGGGAGTGACGCCATGGAATTCAGTTGTTTTCAAAGAACTGAAGACCGAACCACGTCCCATTTGTTCATGCAACTTTTTATTTTTGAATATAGATTTTAATTAATACTTTTCCTTTCAATAATTTAAGATATATTGTTATTGTTACTGAGAGTTTTCAAAACGAATAGCGTTAATAGTGTAATAGATTTGTTATATATTAAGAAAAGAATAATAACAATGAGAAAATAATATTTATTTTATAAATGTGAGTAGATAACAAAAGATAATAATAAGTGCAATGATAGGTGATTTTCTGGAAGTCATTAAATGTTTCTGATTCAGTACTATCGGCAAATGAATTTTAATGTCGGCACAAGCCGAAACTTGGTCTGCTAGCCCAACGTTACGCCGTCTAATAATCACCACCTTGGGCAGAGGCGATAAGGGTTGAGCGTCTGGTTAGAGCCAAAGCGCCTGGCACGCAAAAATTACATAGTACTGAACTGAAACATTCTTAAGTAGAATTAACTATTTTACAGAAAGCGCAGATTTCTTTGCTTTCTTATTGTTCTGTAGTGTAATTATTTATTATTTTAATTTATATAGCGTAAAAGAACGACGAAACAAAATTCGTAAGATTCTAATTGAGTAAGTCTACGGAAATGCTTACGTACGTTCCGTGTTGTAGCGCACCGCTTAGGTGCGTGGCTTCACAATAGAGGAACGCGTGTTCAAATCCTGCGGCGGATATCAGCGGTTTTGATTGATTATAATGAAAAATAAATCTTATAACGATGTCGAGAATGTTCTAAATTGTCTTTTCTTTTATGAAGATGCTCATTACAAAAACTGCGGAAAGAATTTGATGTATACTTCGACATTGGTCGTTTACTGTGATCATCTACTACTCCATTTCCTGTTCATAGGTCGTTTTGTTTTACATTGGTATTGTTCGGTTTTCCCCAGTCCCGGTATACGAGTATTACGTCCTTTGTAATTAACTTTATTTATTTGTGTCCTGTTCTGTTCTTTTGTCAAGTTTTCAAGCTGAAATTTTTCTTTGTTTTCAAAAATTAAGAAATGCTTACACTTCACACATCAAAAATATAGTAAAAGAACTAGAGGTGCACAGAATGGGACAGACTTTCTTCTCAGCAAATGCTTATAATTCTTTCGTGGACTGGTTCTTGCTGTCTTTGCTAACTCACATAAGGTTCTTGCTGTTCTCTTGCCAGCTGACATCTATCGCCGCACAAAATACATTTTTGATATTTTCAACTTTGGTCTAAATAGCTTCTTTCACAGAACGCTGAGTTTCTTTGAGAAAAAACTCCCAGTCATTTGAAGACTTACTCATACAAATATCTAAACAAATTTATTCAAATGTCATATTAATAGTGTGAGAGTGTATTTCAAAAATACTTGTAATTTTAAAACAATAGAATAGAAAAATATAGACCTGTTTATGTCATCGAGAGTTTTACTTGGCACACCTCTAACCAAAAATGGTAAAGAAAAAATTTGGAGCTGTTTTGAGAAAACTTGTTTTAGTGAAATTCTTAAATCAAACACAATGCTGCACAAAGGAATCAACTAAAAACTTTTAAAAATTGTAATGACTCTAATTAAAAGATCAATTATAAAGCAATATCATTTAGCTAAAAATCTCATCTTTAATTTGTAGTTGTAAAAAGATTACTGCACAATATTCATACCTAGCGATTTTCAAAAGTCTGAAGTTGAATCGGGACAATTGACATATTCAATTCTTATAAGCGCATTTTACTATAGAGTAAATGTCTCAAACAAAGAATGTACAGAAAATTTGGAGCCGTTTTTGAAAAATTAGAAATGTCTGGAAGGCTACAAATAGTCCTTCCAAAATTAAATGATTGTTTTTTCAAAATCGTGATAAGTTTTCAGCTGATGAAAATGATAGGGGTTCTCTTCATTCTGGAAAAATCGTATGGCTAGTTTAGGCGCTAGAAGCTATCACGGACTGACGGACGTTTTGGTTGTTTCCCAATTGGTTTTTGGCATCACGGATCTACAAAACTGGAATTATGGCTACAACGCAAGTGGTGACTTTTTCCTTTAATTTAGTGTATTTTTATTCGTAGTTTTCATACCAGAGCGCGGCAATTATTTTTTCGCAGAAAATGCACAGTTTTTCAAGGGCAGTATTAGTATAATATCTTCATACTACGTATATTACTCTGTATATACGTAAGTATACGAGTAAATGAATATGTGAAGTAACATACAACATCACAGATAAATTTTAAGAATAAGTTAGTGATGAAGCATGAAAATAATTCTTAGTTTAAAACCATGCATTTATATAATAAATATTCGATGATATTATAAATATGTTTTGAATAATTAAGTAATAATGATAGTCATAGACATGGTTGTAGGGAAATCCTATGATCTAGAACAGAAATAGGTAAGGGTTTTCAGTAGGAAAGGAATTTCCCAAATATCGTGGAGGATTATTAGAGCAGGGATCTAATAATATTGATTTTGTTGAACAAAAAATAGTTAATGGCTAATAATAGTAGATCACACATGAGAGAAACAAAATTTTCGAAAGAAAATCATAGCAATATACAAGACAATGGTGGAGAGCTGTGTTACGCATGAATAGAAATTAGAATTAAAAATATAAAATAAACTCATAATATGTTAAGAAAATGAATTTAGAAGATCAGATGTTGTTGTATACGTTTGATAGAATATAGCCAAACGAAGAGATTAGACAGATAATAACATTATATAATGGAAAATAATCCAAATAATCTAATGGTATGCTGCAGAATGTATACTGATGAATATCAAAAATTATCTTTTAAGGGAATCCTTCGAAAGAAGAAAACGAGGAAGGCCAAGGAAATCTTGTAAGTGTCATCGATTTGATAAATGAAGGGCAGAAGAACAGAGGAAGATGCCTGACGGAATAAAAACATTGCGTAGATTGCAACGGCTATTAGGAATCCAAATACTGCTTAAGAACCACACAATTACCCAAAACTAAGTGGAATGATATTGGATGTGAAGAAGTTCTCAGCATATACTGGTACAGAGTGTGGCATCTGCGCAAGATCTGCTAACATTAAACTAAAAGCAAAGTAACGTTGTTAGAATAAAAATATTAATGAAAACAAAGAAAATTTGATTATTTAGAGGGAGTCCTAGTAGATATACGCAAATATCGTCAGATATTGATTGGTCATGGTATTTATGATACTTGTAAACTTGTCCATTTAAGGTCGTGTTGATCGCTTTTCAATGAAACAACTTACCTTCCGAATTGACAGGTCATGCGCAACATTGTATTTAGGTAAAAACATGATTGAACATGCTGAAAAATTAACGCGGATCAGGCGAAAAAGAGAGAAACTATCACAATAGTAAATTCACATTTCTGTGATGTTGTACCCAAATTAAATAAATAATTCGACAATTAAAATCATTTTCGATCCACCAATAAATATATATCTCTTAATCTATAATCGCTATTTTTAGCGGCGATAACAAGGATTCATCGTCGGAAAGTATCTAGCAAATAACGACGAATGATACAGAAATGTAATTCATAGCTCACTTGATAAAGATTCCAAAGGTAGATTTCTTAAAAATCGTAGATATTTGTCTATCATTTCTCTCATGGTATGCAATGTGGCCTTGTTAATGCCGGAAACATCTAGTAACACCAAACCAAGATTTGGGCAAAAGAATTCATGGTGATCTCAAAGATCAAAGAACTGTTCAACATAAGATAGCACTTCTCCTTCTTCCTAACTTGATTAAAATATATTTGAACAAAAGTGACCAAACGCCATCGAATTATAAATTTGAGGTTACTTCTAAAAGATGTTATTTAGATTTTCTTTTAGAAACTGTTCTTCGGCGAGATATACCTATACGAATACGAACTATCAATCAATGGGCAGTACATTTTAAAACGTTACATTGTAATATTATAGTAAAGTAATGCGTTTCCAATAAGCAATAAATATTAGTAGTTATAGTTTTTAAAATTTAACCTAATTCTATTATAGTACTATAATAAATTATTTCTATAAATATTTATAATTTAAAATGAAATTTTCCAATAAAAATTAATTGCTTATTTTGTTTATAATATTTATTAACAATTCATTAAAAATTATAAACATGTAAAAAAATATTATTAAAGATACAGAACACATATTCAACAGCTACAATTTTTAGAATAAAATGTAAAAATACAGAAAATAGAGAAAATTTTATTTTATAAAATAAATATTTCATAAAGGAGATCCTGTTGATCACTTTCAATTATTTGTCATATGATTCTTAAGTTTGACAAAAATTTTGAAACATTGCTAACAACATACTTAAACACTATGATGGTGATAAATTTGAAAGATTTGTAATGGATTAAAAAACAGTGTTTGTATAGGTCTGCTTATTCAGAAGAAGCGGTACATCTCTGATGACGCAAAAATTTGTAAAAATGCTCTGTCTCTCGAAAATAAAATATCAGAATGTAAGCAATATATATTTATTATAATAATATACTATGTTAATCATTATGTTGTATTGGAAATCATACATAAATTATATGTAAGTAATATATTGATATGGTGTGTATGTGTATGTATGTGTGTGTGTGTGTGTGTGTGTGTGTGTGTGTGTGTGTAAAGTTTCAATAACATGTACACATGAAAGCAAAGTTTCTACTTTAAAATATTAAGATAATAGTTAAAATGTTATATAAGAGTTTATGTCGTTTTGATTCCTCACGCAAAATCTCACCAAAGACTAGGTATCACATATGATTTTTAATATTTGCGGTAAAGAACTGATGTAAAATGCAAACGACTGTTCAAAGAATTGAAGAGGCACTCAATTGTGATCCTTTTAAAACAAAAGATCAAAATCATTCATTTGCTTACAGCTGCACCCTGCACTTAATCATACAATGCTGTCTGTAGAAAATTCTCTACGCCAGGGACTAGCAACTTTTTAAATACTTTAAGTTTATTTAGTAATTTATATATCAAAACTATTTTATTATAATATTAATGTCTGTGACCATATATATTTTAACAAATATCTGAGAAATTGATGATGAAGTATTTCACAACTGAATGCTGCTATCTTGACATGTTTAGAAACTGACTCTCAGAAAATGCATTTTGGTTGTCAATTTTTCTATAAAATAACCAGTTAGACAATACAATGCAAATTGTTTTCATTTTAGTATTAGCTATTACATTAATAAAACGATGAAATGGTATATGGAGCTTAACAGTCGTTAGTCCAGTGTTATTTTTGCAAAACTGTTTGAAATAGTTTTAAAACAGTTCTTACTGGAAATTAAAGTAATTATTTATGTAATTAAATGTATATATAAAAATTCATGTAAAACTGTTGGTTGATTTATAATTTTTATTCAACATTTACTATAATATAACCTGCCATCACCGCCATTTTGTAATGTCTATGATTAATAGTCCCGCTCTCTGAAATGAAGCCAAAGCGGATTGGTCAGTCTATCCTTCAGTGGCGGGGTGGTCAGAAAAATCCTGTAAAGTTCCGGCTCAGGACATCGCCTATTTTTGCAAGGAGTACATTATTCACATCACTTTGCTAGATGGACATTAAACGATTAAATCTGATAGAAAAGTTTAAATCCAAAGTGAAATCGTCTCTCTGCTGCATAACTATTTCTATACAATCGAGACTATACTGAGCATCGCATGAGTAACATCAATTTAACAGTGATATTTAATCATTTAACATGTCCATAACAGAAAACAACCTGTATCATATTGTACGCAGCTCTGGTCGAAGGACCATCTCGATTAGATTTTATAATTTATTGGTGCATGCTCAGAATTTAGTAGGAAATATAGTTATTCACTCATCGCTCATGTCGCGTAAAGTACGTACCTGGGACGTAGAAGGATGATTGATAAGAGCCCAAATTATTGCTGATTTATCCTGAAAATAGATTCATTATACTCAGTTAACATTTGTTAATGTCTCAGAGAAAAAAACAAAAAACGCCTATTTTTTCTCATCAAAAAATCTGGTTACACAGCAGATCGCAGAATTTTGAAACGCACAGAATTCACTTTCGCCAGAGCACGTCACACACACTTTAACTGTTTTGACGCAAATAAATAAATAATGTTAAAATCAGATCCATTCATACGTAATTGACATCATCGAGAGTATTGTTATCAAAACAATATATTTGCAACTATCTGATATCCAACAAGCATATGATATGTCTTGACGCATCGTATTCAAAAATCACAAGAAATTGTAATTAATACGTTATGTTTCGTTGATCAAATCATAAAAGAAAGTCATGATTGATGAACTAATCGATATAATAACTTGAAATGAGATTACCGCATGATCAGAGTAAACTGATTATCTTTGGCAATCCAAACCAGATATCATGAAAGATCGTTTAATATCATTTATCATCATCATCATTCATTTATTTATTTATTTATTTATTTATCTATTTTATTTATTTATTTATTTATTTATTTATTTGATTGATTATGATTTATCATTTGTTCATTTATTTATTTATTTTATTTATTTATTTATTTATTCTATTTTATTTATTTATTTATTTATTTATTTATCATTTATCATTTATTTGTTTATTTATTTATTTATCATTATTTATTTATCATCATTTATTTATCATTTATTATCATTTATCATTTATCATTTATTTATTTATTATTATCGATTTATCATCGCATTTTATTTATTTATTTATTTGTTTGAACATTTATTTATTTATTTACTATAGTCATTTATCACTGATTTATCATTTATTTATTTATTTATTTATTTATTTATCATTTATTTTGACAAAAATCAAATAAGTTAAAAACTGCGTATGACGTGCTATGGGGAAAGTAATTGTAAACACTTTAAAACTGATCCTACATCAACATACACTACTTAATTAATTTTATATGAGAAAATAAATAAAAATTCATAGTAAAATATATTTTCAAAGATAAATAAAAAAATTTTTAATTTTTTTAAAAAAATAAAAAACAAATAATTTTAGAATACTATATATCAAAACCAAAAAAAATTTTTCCCCTTGATATTTAAATTAACTAGAAAAAGAAAAATAATATTTAAACCCCCCAGACCCAATTCCTTCTCAAATGATTTACAAGAAGATAACATCTAAAAAAATTAAACAAAGTAAAATGCAAAAAACACTGATTGTTAAAAAATATATACAAATTTTATAAAAAAATGGGGAATCTTTTAAATAAAAAATAAATAAAACCAAAAATCAAGTTTATACCTCCTCAGCAGATTATTTCCCTACCTTAAGCTAGCAAATCCCCAAAACCCAAAATTTATTGTTTTCACCAGTTCTCTGAAAAAATTGGTTTTTAAAACAGAACCATCCTAAAAACAAAATTTTAATTTTTAAACCATGAGTGTAACAAATCAGAAAATTTATTTTATCGAACCCCTCAGGGGGTTTTGGCTCGAGGATTCATCCAAAAAAAGCTATTGTTCTCAAGATTCTGAAATTTCAAAAGACTGAGGACTAGGGAAACCCAATATTTATCCAAATGCAGAAATCCAGAAAGATGGAAATGAATGAAGGCAGTAAAGACAAAATTCAACATACTTTTTAAAATTATTCAAAAATTCTGGAAAAATCTTGAAAAACTTGAAAGATCGTTTTCATTAAAATTGAGAACAATATAAAAAGCATATACCATTCAAACTGACAATCCTCCTAAATGAAATTTTAAAGTTCTTTTAAAAAATCAAATGTTCTTTAAAAGGTAAACAACTGCTCACTATACATAACAAGCAAAAACAATTGAAGAGACATAACACTTAATCTTTAACGGCTTCGGGGTCTTGATATCCACGCATCTTTGTTATTTCAAATTAAACGCGATTTTTTCATCCAATTTTAACTTGACGTTTTGGAGCGGTGGGCATTTTGAACCCCAAAAGGGGAAAATAATGTTTAACCCTTGAACTCCCCCATCTAATGTGTATTTTGTTTACTTTTTTAAAAAACTGTGAATACAGTCTAGCAAGCCCCTAACAGAAGTTGAATTAGATAACATTTTCAATGATTCACACTATTTGGATACAGGGGATGAAAGTGATGCTGAAGTTAGTGAATTTGCCACTTAAGAGCATGAATACGAATCTGAAGCATCCTCTGATGGGCTTGAATGCAATGAAGATAAAAATCCTGATCCAACAAACTATTACAGTGGTAAGAATCCTAATTGGAAATGATCTAAAACCAAGCATCCAAACTAAAGCTAAAAATGTAATTGTCCATTTGTCAGGATTGAAAGTGCTGCTAAGAATTTGAGCTTGGAAACATGTTAAAAACCCAATACTTATTTGTTTCTGATCCCAGGCTGAATATTATTTTATGTACTACAAACGATCAAACAAGAGCAAGCAGGGACCAGTTCAAAGAGCCATCCCCGTCATACACAATAAACTTAGTATTGATTGAACTAACGACTTATGTAGGATTGTTATATTTACCAGGATGTATGAAATCCGGGCTGAGCGGTCTCAGGCCTTCGCATTCGAGAGACCCGGAATCAATCCCCGTCCCGGCCATCCTGACCGGAGTTTTCGTGGTTTCCCTCTGTCATCCAGACGACTGGGAACCCCGAGTTCTAATAGCGTCGAAGCCAATTACCCTTCACGGGACATATAATGGCTAAACACAAACACAACAAAATGAAATCCGGACATGAATTTGCGGCACTGTATGCAACAGATGGTACTGGCAAGGACATATTACGTGCAACCATATGTGTGTCACAATTTCTATTGATTTCATCTTGTCTCCAATTTGATAATCATTCCACCAGAGCAGAAAGAAAACCATGATAACCTAGCAGCTGCGCGTGAAATAGACATCTATTTGTTTCTAACTGCAAGTCTTATTATTTACCAGGGGAGAATGTCACTATTGACGAAATGTTAGCTCCAATTTGTAGGCTATGAAACTTCGAGATGCATATGCCAAAAGCATAAAGTAAATATGGCATAAAAATAATGTACACGTGCGACTCAAGTGCTTATGTATTACATAATGCATTTGTGGACACAGGTCAAGGGCAACGAAATGATTCACTGTCTTTCTGTTGATCTTGACCTCGAATTAAATATAAAGTAGAACCTCTTAAGGGTAGGTCAATAAAAGACAAGTGTTTTTTACAATGCCAACGTTTCGGCCATTTATTTGGCCTGCTTCAGGGCTATAAATATACAACAATACAAGAAAAATATACAGGTAGTGCACTTTTACATGATGTATCATTACATACGAAGACTAACAATATTCCAACTATAATGTGCTATGCAATAGGGCAGAGGGGGGCTTCATGTAAAGAACCGTCAAATTTTAAAGAATGCTTTTCAAAATTTCAAAGTTTCAACTGGGAGAGATAAAAAGGTTTTCCATTTGGAAAAAATCCTATGCATGATTTCGCACCGCGTGTCTACAGACAGACAGACAGACAGACAGACAGACAGCAGGACAGACAGACAGACAGACAGACAGACGGACAGACGGACAGAGGACAGACGGATAGACGGGACAAGAGGGACAGACGGACAGGGACGGACAGACGGACAGACGGACAGATCGGACAGGACGGACAGACGGACAGGACGGACGGACGGACGGACGGACGGACGGAGGGACGGACGGACGGAGGGACGGACGGACGGACGGAGGGACGGACGGACGGACGACTTGGGACGGACGGACGGACGGACGGACGGACGGACGGTTTGACGAGGTTTTGGACGGACGGACGGACGGACGGACGGACGGACGGACGCGGATGAGACGGACGGACGGACGGACGGACGGATTGACGGACGGACGGACGGACGACGGACGGACGGAGGACGGACGCGACGGAGACGGACGGACGGAGGAGACGGAGGACGGAGGACGGATGGACGGATGGACGGAGGGACGGACGGATGGACGGACGGACGGACGGACGGATGGACGGATGACGGATGGACGGATTGACGGACGGACGAGGTTTGGAGGGACGCGAGGAGGTTTGGGGGAGGATTGACCGGAGGGATGAGGACGGACGGACGGACGGATGGATGGACGGACGGATTGACGGATCGATGACGGACGGACGGATGGACGGATGATCGGATGGACGGATGGATGGATGATGGATGGATGGATCGGACGGATGGATGGTTTGGAGGATGGATGGTTTGGAGGACGACGGACGGATGGATGACGGACGGATGGATGGACGGAGGACGGATGGACGGAGGACGGATGGATGGATGGATGATGGACGGACGGACTGATGGACGGATGGAGGACGGAGGATGATGGACGGATGGACGGACGGATGGACGGATGGATCGGATGGATGGACGGAGACGGACGGATGGATGGAGGATGGATGGACGGACGGGATGGACGGATGGACGGACGGACGGAGGATGGACGGATGGATGGACGGATGGATGGACGGACGGATGGACGGACGGATGAGGACGGACGGAGGAGGACTGGATGGAGGAGGACATGGATGGATGGATGGACGGATGGATGGAGGGAAACGGACGGATGGATGACGGACGGACGGAGACGGACGGAGGACGGATATGGACGGACGGACGGACGGACGGAGGACGGACGGACGGACGGACGGATGGACGGACGGGACGGATGGAGGGACGGATGGAGGAGGGACGGACGGATGGACGGAGGAGGATGGAGGAAACGGAGGACGGACGGACGGAGGGATGGATGGACGGATGGATTGGACGACGGACGGGACGGACGGATCGGACTGGACGGACGGATGGACGGACGGACGGATGGATGGATGGACGGATGGATGGACGGACTGAGGACGGATGGACGGACGGATGGATTGACGGACGGACGGAGGGAGACGGAGGGACGGAGGGAGATGGATGGATCGGATGATGCGGACGGACGGAGGATGGTTTCGGACGGATGGATGGACGGACGGACGGACGGACGGATGGACGGACGGAGGATTGGACGGATGGACGGAGGACGGACGGATGGATGGACGGACGACGGATGGACGAGGACGGACGGACGGACGAGGATTTGACGGACGGACGGAGGACGGACGGAGGACGGACGGACGGACGGACGGACGGACGGACGGACGACGGACGGACGGACGGAGGACGGACGGAGGGACGGATGGATGACGGACGGACGGACGGATGGACGGAGGACGGACGGACGGAGGATGGACGGATGGACGGACGGATGGACGGATGGAGATGGAGGACGGATGGATGGACGGACGGACGGATGGACGGATGGATGGACGGAGGACGGATTGACGGATGGACGGACGGATATGGAGGGGATGGATGGATGGATGGAGGATGGATGGACGGACGGACGGACGGACGGACGTTTTGATTTCAATTAATATTTCGGCATCAAGTACCCATCAAACAAGGATTCCGGCTACACTACGTGTGAGAGGATTTTTTCTCTTAATTTAGCAATTGAATTTATCCACATTCTCGTTATCAGGGCCCGGTAATGAATATTTTTCTGTCGAGAATCCGCCGTTTTTTCGCGCAACATTACATAACTTTCTCTATTTTACGTATATTACTCCGTATATTCGTACGTATACGGGAAAGTAAAAATCAGATGGGTATATTTCCCATCTTATCACAAGGAAAACGGCTGTTATGTGTAATGTGTGTAATGTGTGTATGTTAATCATACATTTCTGTGCCCCAGGTTTGAGGCTGACCGGACGAGACATGGTGTAAAGAACGACATGTCAAGTGTACTAAAGGACAGAGAACAATACAATCGATTTCTCAAATTTTTGAAGGGCATAAACATGTACGAGGCTATATAAGACAAGGGTATAAACTTTAATAATCTGATATAAATGTTCCCATAAAAGTAATAACATTCCATGTACAAAAATAATAATGTTATTGTGTAGATGTCACTAATAACCTTTTGTAATTGATGCGACATAAAATAAAATAAATAAAAAACTTTCTCTCAACTCCGTATATACGTTCGTATACTGGGAAGAAAACTACAAGTTTTGTTAATCATGGGACCTGGCATTTTAGTCGTAAATGCTGATAAATCGTTACAACCAATGTCATTATAAATTATAATCAGTGTATGGAAAACGAATTGAAATATTAACAAACTATCAACAAAAATCAAGAAATACTTTCATTTTTAGATACTAACGAAGCAACAGTTTACTAATGGATAAAACACGAGGTTTATTTATTTATTTATTTTACGTCAAAAAAACAGTTAATAACTGCGTATGACGTGCTATGGGAAAGTGAATTGTGTACATTTTCAAAATTCTGTGATACCTACACTAAGTCATATACTATTAAATTTTGAATTTTGAAAGGAGAAAACAAAACTCCCATGTAGTAAAATCTATTTTCAAAAATAAATAAGCAATAAATTTTGAATTTTGAAAGGGAGAAAAAAACTTCCATGTAATAAAATCTATTTTCAAAGATAAATAGGCAATAAATTTTGAATTTTGAAAGGGAGAAAAAAAACTCCCATGTAATAAAATCTATTTTCAAGGATAAATAAGCAAAAATTTTGAATCTTATTAAAGGAAAAAAACCATGTATAAAATCTATTTTCAACAAATAGGCAGTAAATTTTGAATTTTGAAAGGGAGAAAAAAACTTCCATGTAATAAAATCTGTTTTCAAGGATATGTAGTTACTTTTTTTTGCATTTTGAACGGGAGGCCATGGAAAACGATAATTTGAATAATTGTATTTCCACTGAATTTAGAAGAAGGCAAGAAAATGAAGTTACATTTATGTCCAGAAGAAACAAGAGGCCATCTCAGCATTTGCTCAATGGATCAGGAAACTGGGCGAAAACCTGATCGAGATGGGGGCCCTTGACCCGGCAGTACAATAGTTGTTACAGGTGTTTTTTACTATTTATACAGTCCAAATGGTAAATAATGCATTATGATCATTGGTAAAATTAATGTTACTTTTCTTGTGATGCCCCAGTATAGCTCTAATTGTATAGAAACAGTTATGCAGCAGAAACATTTCACTTGGGATTTAAACTTTCTATCGAATTTAATGTTTAATGTCATCTGGCAAAGTGTTGTGAAATAATACATGTATTGTATGTGAATTTTTGTAATGGGCTGTTGATACTGTCACCTGATGAATATGATTTCACGTCGAGTGTTATAGAATGATTCTGGGATTTTCTGAAAAATATTCTGCCCTTGACAAGTCATTTTTTCAAAACCACTGATTCGTAAATAAAAAAACACGGTAATGTAGAATTCCTAGATTAATGAAGAGAGGTTACATGAATCACGGGTGGGATTTGTATTATTCACAATCTGTTTTGTAATCTAAAAAGTCTGGGAGCTATAAGATGTATTTCAGAATATGATGCCATATCTCAGGCGGAAATGAAATTCGCAAGTATAAAAACGAGCAGTATGAAGGTGACTGAATTTGTAAGAATTCTGAACGCGTAGCATAATGAACTTAATTTTGTGTTCAATTCATTTAAATGGACGTTCCATTTAAGGTTTGACTGAATTGAGAGACCTAAAAATTTTGTTGCCTTAACATCAGTCAATGGTCATCAGTCAATCAGTCAACTTTCATTTTTAGATACTAACGAAGCAACAGTTTACTAATGGATAAAACACGAGGTATTTCTGTTTCCATTTGCAGGCAAATTTCCGTGGCTGTCAAACTCGAATCAGCACTTTGCGGTGTTTTGTGAAACGCTGTGAACTATGCACCACGAGCATTGAAGTTTATTGTGTAACGGCTGGCCATTGTGGTAGACAGAAAAGTTTCATGCAGCGCGAGCAGTATAGTTTTTGAAGGGTCAATGTTCGGTGAGTGGCTGCATTGACCAACTCCATCATGCTTGCAAGATATTTATTGTGCAACCATCCGTAGAGTGTTACATGCACACATTTCGATAGAAACACATGTTTAAAACTGAACAATTGTGTGTTAGCACCTTTGAACATTACGAAGACCTGGTAAGTTCGTTTTGCTCGTATTCAGTAATAAGATATGTTGAAAATTCAATGCGCCAAAGAAGTATCATTAACGCCTTGCTTTCTGACCTAAAGGAACTTGTAAATGTTACATTCATTGCAGTCGAAGAACTTTTAGTGTGTAAGAGCAAATTACTTAGATGCAAAATATTTCTTACTGCAACATTTTTACACTTATGTTGTTACGAAGTGCGTTTTCTATTCAAATACATCTCTTTTAAATGGCAATAAGAACTACCTTAGTTGAGATCATTTCTAATTGAGGATCAAGCTAATTTTCTCGAAGTGGAACAAATGCGGTTTGGACAAGATAAAGTGATTTTGCTTCCACATTAATGCTATAAACCAGGGCTCTCCAATATGCAACCCGCCAGCTGCGTAATAATTTGGCAAAGCCAAGCAAACAAATCCAGAATTACAGACATCACAAAGGTGTAAATTAATAGTTATTAACGTCATTGGGCCTGTAAACGACAAATAACCAACCGAGTTTGTTGAGAGTTATCGGTCTAGTGTTGTTCAAATTCTCGTATTACTATATTCTTATAAAACTAGGTGTGCTTAAACAGCACGTACTTTCTCGCATTATTTCGAACTTCTCCGTTATATTATACTACTAAATAAACATGCAAAAGTGCTTGCAACAAGCCATTTTTTTCTACACCGAAACTCGAAGTAAGGTCCTCCGAGTTGATTCACTGAGCGCCTAACCTCGACGCTTTCGAAACGCAACGAGTTTCGAACTCGGGCTTGTAGTTATAATAGTACTTTCCGTAATTGTTGCAATTTTCGAAAATTCGGAGAGTTTATCAAAAATGAGCGTAGCACAAACTTTTTTACCACACTTTTTTACATACGAGGAGAAAATTGAAAGAAAAAATTTGAAGTGGATTTTTAAAACAAAGATGTTTTTAAAATTGCATAAATTTCAGACAAAAATTACGCAAAATCTTCTCGTTTTTCAAAAAGTTTTACAAACAAGTAAAAAATTGTCTTCACCTTTCTGATTTTTTAGAACAGACTTTTTTAAGACAAAAACCGTTATCTTCGACTTTATAGTTTTGAAATGTGAGACTAACACTATTTTTTATCGTCAGTTGGTACAAGGGATGGTAAAAAGCATGGCGTCAGTCCCATCTTTAGCGAACTCCCCGTTTTTTCGAAAACTGAAAAAAAAATCAAAACTACAAAATTGAAACTGTTTATTTTTGTCCCAAGTGAAGTCTAGTTGAAAATAAGCTTTTAAAAAATTGCCAAGTGCTCCTTTTTTAGAAAAAATAATAGATTTCATGTAAATCGTGCTTAGTTAAATTAGTTATGTGATATCAACTGAGTGAGAGTGAAGTATTTCGTAATGTTTCCTTGAATGTTCTACTACAGAGGTAATTCAATGGGATAGCGTTCCCCCACTAAGCACCTGAAGATGTAACAAAACTAGTTACGAAACGTTGTGCAATTGCTGAAATAAATGATTGTCATAAAAAACTTTGGATACTTTTATTTGTGTTCCAGCGATTTGTGTACTTTATTGCATTGCAGAGTAGATGTGCTTCAAATGACTTCCAATTAAGTTTTTCGACAGTTCAAAAGATTTCCGTGAAAGAGAGCTTAAAATTTCGCATTTCCAGTAACGCTTAAATGCCATTTTCGAAAAAAAAAAAAAGGGTCCAAATTTTTCAACGAAAATTGCCGTATATGACGAGGTTTTACTCTTCTATAATATTCTTAAAGTAAATTTTTGTTGTACTATAAGAACACCGAAAAATTGAGAAAATTAAAAAAAAGTATTTTGAGCTGCTATAGATGCCAGATGGCTAGAATATGTGGCTAATTCGTAAAAAAACTATCTCAGACCAAAGAAATCAGAAAACTAACAAGTACGAGAAAGTATGTGCCAATCTGTAGCACCACTAGTTCAAAATTGTAGAGCTTCGAATCAGACCATATCATTTGGGGGAATATTCATTTTGGAAAACATCCTACGGTAAGTTTAAGTGCTTCACGGACAGCCGGGCGGACGGGCGGACGCACGGGCGGGTGAACTGACGGATAGACGGGTGGACGAACGGGGGCGGCGAACGGACGGGCGGACGAACGGACGGGCGGACGAACGGACGGACGGGCGGACGGGCGGACGGGCGGACGGGCGGACGGGCGGACGGGCGCGGACGGGCGGACGAACGGACGGGCGGACGGGCGGACGGGCGGACGGACGGACGGGCGGACGGACGGACGGGCGGACGGACGGACGGGCGGACGGACGGACGGGCGGACAGACGGACGGGCTGACGGACGGACGGTCTGACGGATAGACGGACGGACACATGAACAAAGGTTTAAAAGAACACTCACACTTTTTTGTTATCAGGGGACCCCAAAACGCGTATTTCCTATAAAATCTTCCCTTTAAAATAGATTTTCCCCATTACTCAACTTTTTATACAATACATGTGTTACTTTATCTGTACGTACGTATACGAGAAAATAATAAAATCACTTTCACCACGTGTGTCATACACTATGTTTAGGCAGCCTTATTGTCTTCCTTTTTATTTTAATTCATGTACACAAATCACTTAATTTGGTACCATGTTACATTAAGATCAGATGTAAGCTGATCAGATGAAAGTATTTTGCTTTCTTTGTTATATGAAGTTCTATCTGAACGTAACACACCATTGCCACAAAAGTAACAGCGTTTTCTTGTGACTGTCTAAAAAAATATTTCTGAGTGGAATCCTCTTTTTAGTTAAATGATATCATTCCTCAAAATGACTGGGCCAGTATTAAACGATAACATTTTTTCTCTCTCAGGGCCCTGTCTTGTCAGATGCGTTTTTATCTATTCTTGTGGTTTTCATTTGTCTCACGCGGAGCTTTTTATAGAGTCGTCATAACCCGTGCGCGTGCGGTCAACGCTTGAGCCATTCCTCGCCTCGCAGATGTTTCTTCCTTCTAGATGACGCGCCTGCGGTCCATAAGGAAATCTCGTACGCTCTTGACCTTCATGGTGAACTGTTTTGCTCCGCTGAATTGCCCTATGTTTATATCATCAAAGTTGCTGCTGTCGATTGTCTGGACGCATTTTCTCTTCGCACTACTAGGCATCTACATTGCACGAGTTGCTTATTCAGCATGCCAAAGAATATAATTTGTAATACTTTAGTGCAGAAGTGCCCAAATGAATAGAACTCGAGAAACGGCACTATTTAAGACGTCTTGAAAGTTTTAGTTTCTCCAGTTTTATAGTTTCTTATGAACTAAAAAAAATTCGTGGGCTTCAACACTGGCACAAATCGGGAAAATACGAAGTTTGAGTTATGCTCCTTATTTTAAAACGTTTTACATTATTTAACATTTGTTGTTATTATTATGATGATGATTATTAAAAGAACTCATATGAAGCATTTTAATAATTTTTATTTCTTAATGCACCACTTTCTAAGCGTGTGATACCTGTAATTTAACAAACACTTAAAACTATGCCCAAGTTTATCTCGAAAATACTTTTTTCGAGATGCGCCAATATTGCAGCCCCCGAACGAAGTAACCGCGTTTATCAATTCAGTTAAACTATGAACATTGTTCCGCCAGCGTCGGGAAGCAGCTGTTTTGTAGATGAAATGGGCAACGAGCGTGTGCTTATCAATCCCGGATTGCCCGAGCAGCGTTTAAAGGATCGGGCTCATCCTTTCTTGGCTTTTACCTACTATCGTTTGAAATAATTCCACTGGGTGCAGTTGCACAGTAAAAACCTCCTCCCGCAGCTCTACGTCTTGAAGCTGTGCCCATTGAAAGTTAAGTGCTACAATAATTGTGATCAACATCGCTAACACATTCGGTGGTGCATACTAACATAGTTCAGTAACATGAATTACAAACGCTGGCAAACGCATGTGTAATGTATAGTAAATGTCCTTGCCCAGGTCTACCCAACCGAGAGCAAAATTTAAGTCGCATACATAGAGGGTGACGTCCGTGAAACATCATTCCATCAACTTTCAATGGAACTATTAATGCATCATCATCAACATCAGCGGATCTTTCAACCTCGATCATCTCAGCCCCTCACGATAATGTAACCTCAGAACGGAAAAATTCAACCAAATGAAGTCAATAACTGTCTGTCGGCTGTCGGACCCGCGTCTGCTTCAAAGTGCAACGGTAATAGTACAAATTCAGAATCATAACCTCATGAGCCTAGTGATAGGCTGGGCACAACTCGTAACCTACCAAAAGAGGTAGGAAAGTGATCGGTGAAGTGTATATACCAAGCGATTGAATTTTTAATACCCACTAGAAACAGATTTGACCCTCTAAACTGTCTGCAAGGAAACGGAACCAGTTCATTTCAGAAATACCGCCGATTATTATATATTCCAAAAACATTCAAATCCTTACTGTTCATGTCAACAATATTGAAAACGACCATTGTTGAATTCACGACGATTGCCTACTCATAGGCAAACTAATGTGTTTCATTAATTGACCGATCCCGTGATCCATATCCTACAATATTGAAACCATTATAGACGTATAAAAACAGCATTCATCAACAGCAAATATAAAATTAACTTCAACAAAATAAATGACTTCAGAAATATAATATAATATTTCATCAGCAATAACCAATAGTTCCACACTTACAAGGACCGAACCAACCAAAAGTTCTTAGGGATCTACAAAACCCTGATCCCTCTATTTATCAAGATTTAAAAGCCAAATACTCTTCACTAGAGTCACCAGAATACTCAAGAACAATACTCCTACACCAGTGGTTTCTGCCAAACACTCAGGACAGTTGAATATAGAAACCATACTTCAAACTAACCAAGATTATAAAGAATAATACAGTGCATCTGCTGTTTAGATTTCGGCAACTCCAAGAATAAATTGTAATTATTTGATTTCTTGTATTTATTGCTCAGAGTCATAACTCGGCCCCTGCACAGACGACCCACCAAAAGGTAAAATATTGCTGAGGTCCTCACAAAGCTGATATCCGAACATTAGAATGCACATACTTTTAAAACGTGTAAGAAAATAAAGCAAAATATCCCACAAAACCGTCCAAAAATCTAGAATTAACAATGAAACCTCTGCCCTTAATAGAACAACCACTTTTTTAACTTACGTTACACGACCCACATAATAATTTACAAAACAATCTCCCCTAAAATAATCCTTCCCGAAACAGTTTATGCAATTCTCCACCCTTGCATACATACTGTAGATTTGAGGGTGAGCATTCTTTAATACCTTTCATACGCAAACTCCCTCGGGAAATATAAGATAACCACAAAACTAGAGTAATCCATTATTTCCCAGATCTATTAATACCTTCTTTCTCCTTTAGTTGGCGAAGGAAACGTAGCGGTATTTGCGTGGTCAGACGGAAGAGCAGGCCTCATGGCCTGGGCCTCGCCATGTAAAATAAGACATCAATTCAATTCACTCACCTCTGCTTCTCTCACTCCATCCCTTTCCGCGACACGAGAAAAATGAAATTATCATTTGAAGACACTCCAGCTTGTGCAATGATGATATGAAATATATAAAAAGACTTTAAATCCAGAAAAGCAAAGTATTCCGGGAGATCGGTCGGGAGCTTAGAGCTTGTCCCGACTGGGGCGGTGCCCCGCTGGTGGGAGAGTCCTGGTTAGGGGGAAACGCCACTAGCGGGAAACCACACCACAGTAGGTCGGTGCCGGATCTCGCCATTCAGTGGGGGAAGATCATCGCCATCTCCAGAGAAAAAACATGCAGAACATTCCATAAACATTCCAAAACAGTCATAAAATACTCCAAGTTACCATATATTTTAATAGTTATTATTAAATAGTGTTGATATCGAAATTTATTACTAACAAATATATCTTTGGAATTGCGCTGCCAAGGAACGGGCCTCCTAGGTTGAACACCGAAGATGGACCAGCTCGTTACTTCCAATATTTAACCGGGAGCAGTGGCTCAGTGCAGTGCATCAACTGATGTCACTGCAGCGCCTCTGACCGGGAGGTCCTAGGTTCCCACTCCCCACAGCGGCAGGATTTTCGACACTAGCTTTTCAGCTAGGTCAAATTCAGTCGCTGTCTGGAGGAAAATTCTAGCGGCCGGCTGCTCTGATCGGTAGTTTTGCGTGGTTTCTCCGATTAACACCAGGCGAATGCCGGAGCAGTACCCTACCAAACGGGCCACGGACCGCCCCCAACACTTCCACGCTCCGCACACCACGTTAATTCAGTTCAATGGTGCCTAATTTTACGTGACGAGGCTCAGGCCATCGCCCCTGCTCTTCCGCCTGACCTGCAAATTTGGTTTCTTTCGCCCTACAGCAACGAAAGAATTACGTCCATCCCCATCTAGCCCATCTCCATCATCAGATTTTCAAATTTAACCTTAGGTTACTCTAAGCCGAACTGCGCAATGTCAATGATTAAACATACAGTTTATACGAAAATTTGGGCTTTTAAAAAATTAGTGATGCAGTGGGGTTAATTTCCTCGCTCCATTCGAGATAATCGCGCAACACAAAAAAATGTGTTTTGACTTAAATCGTGTTTTAAGGAATGAAAAAGGGAATGAAGATAGATAGCATCATTCCTTATATTTTAATGGCCAAATGTGCAAAACTACATTAATGTATGAATAAAACTGTAGTTTTGTATAAAACAAAATCAGTTCTTATGTATCAGAAATTAATTATCTAAATTGCAGGCTAAATGATGCTTGACAAAATAATCTACCTTTCAGTGAAACTTTACTGCAAGGGGTCTCTAATACACTTACTCCTCTTGGCCCCTTGAAATAGGTATTAGTGTAGATAATTCAGAGAAAGGAGGTAAGAAAGAAAGAAAGAAAGAGAGAGAGAGAGAGAGAGAGAGAGAGAGAGAGAGAGAGAGAGAGAGATTATGTATTTTAATTAAAATGAAAGAGTTTTCTCCAAAATTTTGCAATGTTTTACGTTAATGTCTTAATGTGAAAATGGTCTTCCTGCTTTGAAGGACGGCATAATTCACCCAGCCAGATTGCAAGTCGGTTGCATAGCACATTGAGTACCACAATGGCCCCCGGCGACATCAGCTAAGACCCCTCTGAAATAATACGAGGCCGTCGACGGACACCACGCACGTAGAAATCACAGCAGTGAAACCGAATTAATGTAGTGACAGCAGGTCATATCCTATCCGGATGAAGTATAAAAGAAAGTGAAGCGTGACTTGCAGATTTGCTGCATGTTTGCCAGCCAATGTAGTTAGGTACTTTAAATAACTTATATTGTTCATAGTATATTGGCAACACATGCCGTTAGGTATAATAAATGCGCTTCATATAGTTTGGTATTGCCTGTGCTTGATAAGGCGTTTGCACTGAGCTTGTTGCCCAAAAATTAAGCTACCAGTTGGTGACAGTTTCACTGACAGATAAAGAGCCTTCCTTTTTCTAAAATCAAAACAAAACAGTAATCGTACTTTCTCATTTGCGTCAATAGTTCCGCCAAAAGGCGAAGAAGGTTTGGTAAAAGACACCTCCATCTTGTTCTTGAACAATGCGTCATTCAATAAGGTCGGAAGAACCCATTATAAGTTCAAGAGAAAGAAGTCAACATCCGTTCTGCTCAGAAGTTGCGAATAACTAGCCTCTCTAAGAGCGACGAGGCGGCAAAGCACTGACATGCCTTTTATTTCTTGTACGTGCGAGAGACCCCAACGAGAGAGCTCGCATCTATACTCATGGGGACATAAAGTCTCTTTTGTAGCCGAACAGACGCTGTTCAGACGTAAATAGCTTCGCTCTGCAAACATTTACGCTAGTAAAAGGTGATACTTAGCACATGACACACAATTCATTCATTGTTTGTGCGAAGTTCATTTTGCCAACATTTTGACAGTGCTTCCCACGTATTTCATTATTTCATGTTGTGATTTTATTATTCTCTTGAATATAAAATTGCAATAAAATATTAAATAGTGAAACACATCTAAATGTTATATGTTTTATTTAATAGAAGAACTTTTTAAAGAATATTAATAAGTTTTTAAATAAGGGATAACAGTAATGAACTAAAATAGTGTTTCAATGATAAAATAGGTTGCCTGAAGACCATAAAATTTCAGCAGGCCCTATGGCCTGTGACTGCCGCTTGTAAGGACATTATTTCTATATCGGCCATTTCTGACCACGCTACTCTCTTCTGAGATCCAGCAAAGCGAGAGAGAGAGAGAGAGAGAGAGAGAGAGAGAGAGAGAGAGAGAGAGAGAGAGAAAGAGAGAAAGAGAGAAAGAGAGAAAGAGAGAAAGAGAGAAAGAGAGAAAGAGAGAAAGAGAGAAAGAGAGAAAGAGAGAAAGAGAGAAAGAGAGAGAGAGAGAGAGAAGAGAGAGAGAGAGAAAGAGAGAAGAGAGAAAGAGAGAAAGAGAGAATGAGAGAATGAGAGAATGAGAGAATGAGAGAATGAGAGAAAGAGAGAAGGGGAGAAGGAGAGAAAGAGAAAGAGAGACCTGTGTAATTATGGTGCTTAGCTTTTCGGCTGTATTCCTTTGTAAGACCAAGCTGTTAAGCCTTGAATTATGAAGTGACAGGATGATGAAGAGGGATGAAGGGACAATTACAAATACAACCATGCCTATGCAGGACTGGAACCTGCAGCCTCCTTGACGCAGATGACGGCTGCAGTAACCACCTGCACCATTACTACTAATATTTCAACGGTGATTATAATTACAATAATAATTAATATAATTATAATAATAGTTATTACTATTATTATTTTAACGTTTATTTTCTTTTTTCATAGGGACAAATACAGGTTATACATGACTAAAGCATATTTATTAACGTATTTTTGATACGAATTCACATCTACCCTACTCTCATAAACTTTCGCGTTATTCCGGTTGTTGAGATAACCACAGCCTTCTGCATAAGAAGGTAAATATTCACATCTTTGAAACTTTTACACAGTGTCTTCGGAATTACTGCGGTGCTAGAGATGACAATGGGGATGATTCTCAGATGGTCCATATGCCAGCATGTATTGTGGTCTTCTCGACGTACTTTTCTTGAAGGTATTTCGTGTTTGGTATGGCTATATCGATCTGATAGGCTTGCCTTTTCGTCTTGTGTACTAGAATCAGATCAGGCCGGTTGTGAGGGGCGATCTGGCCTGTGAGAATTGTTCTGTCCCAATACAGTCGACATTCATCATTTTTGAGGACATTGTTAGGTAGTACCTACATATTTATAGTCGGGTACCTCGCATTCTATAAGCTGGTGTTGGCAAGCCATCTCTTGATGCAGGATGATCATGATCTTTCCAACTGTGTCATAGCGTGATGTATTAATCAGTTCCCGAGAAATGTGTGCATCCAGTTGTAATATGGTGGATGTTTTCCTGGGGCATCCATATCGACATATTATTATTATTATTATTATTATTATTATTATTATTATTATTATTATTATTATTATTTTTTCGTTTCTAAGAGACAATTGTGAAATTTTGAAAAACTCACTATCTCCAAAATATGTTTTTGCGGAAAATGCGAAGCTTTGTAGCTCTCGCTAAATACAAAAATCTAATAAGAACGTGATCTTATATTACATATCACGTAATTATGCTCAACTGATGAATTTCCGATGTTGTCTCTATAATCATAATTAAGTTAATAATGTCCTGGGCATTGTTTGAAACAATGAACATAGGTAATATGTATTTTTCATTGACATTTAATAGGGATTAAGAACATTTTTCATAATATAATATTATTAGTAGATATATAATCTTAAAAAATCTATACATTTTCTCTCAGTTAAGAATTTTCGAGATAATGAATTCTGGGAAGAAAGATCACAATTGCCCACGGAACGCATTAAATTCATGTCATCATAGGGAGTTCACAGGCATTAAGTAGTACTGTGCAACTTCACCTTACACAGCTCGAACTGTGCAATGACATTTGCCAACATAAGCGTACTTATGTAAAGGATTATTGAAAACACTGACTGTTAAACAGAGGAATAAAAGAAGATAGACATGAAAATCTCTCTCTTAAACCGCGGGGCCTGTTTGAATTATGCAGAGTATGACTTCATCGTCCGAATATGGAACCTCAACACATCATTTACCGTGCTCCACTATAATGCCATGAATACATCTTCAGGCAGTGAGTAATTACGTAATTTGTTTTCTTTCCTGAATGCTGGCCAAGAAATGTCATTCCCTCGCGAGTTCTATAACATACAACCATAGGAGTGCGCAGCTTATAACAACAGGGGCAACCACATTTCGGGACCCCTTTTAAAGGAATGACATTTGCGGACCCTACGGGAGGTGTAACACATGTACGCAGATTTTATATTGACCTTTTTTATTTACATGTGATTTATTTCACTAAATGAATAATAAACGTAAAACGAATAATGATCGTACAACATAACTACGTTAATGAATAAAAAACTGCCATGAGATTGAAAGCATAATTTTAATAATACAATTAATAAATACATTTGATTTTATGCACTTTATGATTTTATTACACTGTTGCCAGACGACTTGGAGAGACCATTCCCCAAATATCATATAACAATCTCCCAAATTATACGGTTAAGAAACGGGAATTGAATGTATTTAAGGAAATAAAATGTGTATTATGTAAAGCTAAAGGGTCCTTTTCAACATTTTTAGGCGACCATGCACTCCTGCCTCCCCCCGTTTGCGTATGCTTATAATAACATGTAACTCCCCAAAACAAAGCAAATGATATTAATTTTCAACATTTATCTACAACATAACTTACTTTAAGCAAAAAAGAACTTCATAAAACAATGAAAATAACTTGTGACACAATTGCTCTCACATGTTCTAATGAACTTTTCTTCTCCAAAGTAAAACCGTCTCATTTTTTGTCAATTGTATTTTTCAATGGGCGAACTTTTCTGTGGATTGGCTTTTATCAGTCCTATTTGTCAATAGACAACGGAGCGATTCTGAATAAGTAATTATTCAATACGTTAAACTGATGATTAACTCCATTTATTTATTTCAAGAAAATCACCTTTTCTAAAATTACTAGAAATCTTAAAACATTACTACTCACAAACATCCTGGACAACGGAAGCCGATTACAAAAAAATACATATTGAATCCAAAATGTATTGCTAATTCAGGGCAAAGAAAAACTTATTTTTTTGTCTTAAAATATAAAGTTTGAAGTTTTACATATATTTGAAAAAAGTAGAAGGTCTTCGCGATAACAAATTGGAGTTATATAAAAAAGTCATAGAATTTGATTTTTTGTGGGTGTTTATGATCTTTTTAAATTTCTGGAGACACTTTCTTTCCAACAAAACCAATGCGTTTTCATTACGAACGAAGAAACCAATGAAATAATAAATTAAGATTATCAAGAAAAATTAATAAAATCCAATCTGTAAGAGTGAAGAAGCCAAAAATACGTACTGAAAAAAAAGAAACCACTAAAAAAGCTAAAATCATATTAAATATATGTAACATTTATATGGCAATGACAAGAATGTCCCGGAAAAGTCAAAATCAAAATTCTTAGTCATTCCTCCAACGGGATGCATCATATGTAGCAAATCTGCCGCTGAAGCACCGTGAGCTGCAAGGCCCTAGGTTCCACATTTTCGGCGCGTGCTAAGAAACTGGGTTGGAGCTCACCACTCTTTGCATGAGCATTATGGACTGACTTAGCTGCCTCAGGGCATCAGCTGATGTCACTGCAGTGCCTCTGACCGGTAGGTCCTAGGTATCGAGTTCCA
Source organism: Teleogryllus oceanicus (assembly GCA_964035755.1). Taxonomy (NCBI): domain Eukaryota; kingdom Metazoa; phylum Arthropoda; class Insecta; order Orthoptera; family Gryllidae; genus Teleogryllus; species Teleogryllus oceanicus. The sequence continues at coordinate 58,000,841 of CAXIVR010000014.1, forward strand.
ACGTAGGCAGAATTTTCGACTCTAGCTACTCAGCTACGGTCCGCCACGGACCACGCACGATCTTTCATTCCTCTTTGTCCAATCTTCACCCCTTACCCACACACACACTAACATACACTACACTACCACATATTCCGGGAGACCGGTCGGTAGATTAGAGCTTGTCCCGGCTGGAGCGGTGCCCCGCTGGTGGAAGAGTCCTGGTTAGGGGGAAACCCCACTAGCCGACAGTAGGTCGGCGCCGGATCTCGCCATCCAGCGGGGAAAGATCACCGCCATCTCCCGAGAAAAGCATGCACTACACTAACGGGACTTATGACCAAAGCAGTTGACGCGCCCGGAAACACGAAAAAAACAAACCAAACCAAACCGACTGAGGGGTGACTAGCTGATGGGATATACCTGGTTGAAGAACACCTGCTAGTCGACGGTAGGTCGGCGTTGCATCTCGCCATCCAGCTGGAGAACGTCACCGCCAACTCACGATGAAAAAAATATGTAATATACTTACGGAACTAACGACTTCATTAGTTGACGCGCCCAGAATCAGTAACAATCAAACAATCAATGTATGATATAAAACATAATAAAAGGAAGAAATTAAATATGTATAAAAGGAAGATTTAGTTGCGTCCGATTACAAAAGGAAAATCATACAAAGACAGATCCATAAAAGGATAAAGGACGTTGGTCGACACGGCTGTGAGATTCCCTCACCATGCTGATTTCAGTTCAAAAGGACTCGGAAAACTTTGTTTTCTATTTCAGGCCTTACACATCATAAGTTAACAGTGTGGCTTAGACAGTGCTTTTAGAAATTAGTATGAGCCGATTCTTCATCTAATATACAATATGTAATGTATATATGGTAATGTACGAATGGCTCTAAGAATTATTGTACACGGGTATGATATAATTACAGCGAGACTCGAACCCGACAATGGCTAAGGCTCTAATCATGATGAGGCACCAACCATGAAATGAAAACGGCATGACCACGCCTTTGGAAGGGTGAATGAGTGGGGGCTTCAACGACATTGCTCATTAGTCCCGTAAGTGTAGTACGTTGTATGCTGGAAAGTGACGATGTTTCCTTCCCCGTTGAAATCTTAAGTCCGGCACCGACCTCCACCCCGGATAGCGGGTCTTCCTCCTCCAAGGATCTGCCACTGCAGTGCCTCTGACTGGGAGGTCCTAGGTTCGAGTCCTGACGGAGGCAGGATTTTCGACACTTGCTTTTCAGCTAGGTCGAATTCAGTCGCTGGCTGGAGGAGAATTCTAGCGACCGGCTGCTCTGATCGGGAGTTTTCCGTGGTTTCTCCGATCAACAGTAGGCGAATGCCGGAGCAGTACCATACCAAATGGGCCACGGACAGCGCGCGATCTTTCCTTCCTCTTCCTTGTCCTATCCTCTCCCCTTTACACACACACTTACACGAACATGCACTACACTACCACATATTCCGGGAGACCGGTCGGGAGCTTAGAGCTTGTCCCGGCTGGGGCGGTGCCTCGCTGGTGGGCGAGTCCTGGTTAGGGGGAAACCCCACTAGCCGACGGTAGGTCGGCGCCGGATCTCGCCATCCAGCGGGGGAAGATCAGCGCCATCTCCCGAGGAAAAACATACACTACACTAACGGGACTAATGACCAAAGCAGTTGACGCGCCCGGAAACACGAAACAAACAAACAATCCTCCAGGGATCTTCCTGAGCGGGGTATGTCACAGCCGGAACAAGCTCTAAGCTCCCATCTCTCGTCCCACATACGTGGTAGTGTTGTGAACGTACGTGTGTGGAGGGGAGAAGATGGGACAAGGATGATTGTGCACGATTTGTGGCCCACTTGTTAGGACACTACTCCGGCATTTTCCTGGTACTGCTCGTAGAAACCACAAAAAAGGAAACGATCAGAGCAGCCGGCCGGTGGTTGAATTCAATCTACGTAGATATAGTCGGTAGGGCCTCCCGGTCACGCTGTGGGCTATCGCGGGCGGCACACCTTTGGAAGCTCCCGGCAGGGGCAGAGCATAATGGGTTTGGAAGCGCCGCGTCGCGTCGCTCGCTGGCCGGTGCTCTCCGCGGAGCGGCGGGCGATGCAGGGGCCGCATTGTGCGCGAATGTCAGTGCGACCTTTCGCTATGGCGGTGGGGGCTGGAGGCGGCGGCGGCGGCGGCGGGCGGGGGGGAGGGGGAGGGGCCCTTCGCCGCCGCCGCCGCCGCCGCCGCGGGCTCCACTCCAGGAGCAGCAGCAGCAGCAGCACAATTGGCCATGGACCGGAGGGTGCGGACGCAGCCGCGGTCGCGGAGTGGGGGGGGGGGGGGCCCGGCCCGGGGGGCGGGCCCCCCCCCCCCACAAGATCCCGCGCTGGAATATGAAGATCGCGCGGAAGGGTGAGCACAATAGAAAGGACTACTCTCCAAGAGGCGCTTAGGGACCTTTTTCAAAAAGCCATTTCCAAATTGTCGCAATTCACCATTGTGGTGGAAGAACAACGCTGAAAATATAACTCAAGTTGTATTCGCACATTCAAATAACCGTTAATTAAATTATATAATTTTATAAATTACATAACGTATCAATAATTAAGAACGAAAAGTAAATAGTTATCAATATTTAATTCATCAACACAAGGGTCTCACAATGCACTTTATTTTTGGCTCTAATGCAACAAAATTATTTCGCGAAAAAAGTATGACAATTTTAAGAAAATTGTTCTTGATATAAATCTTTTTATTTTATAGGTTATTGTTTTTCTTAAGTAGAAAAAAACGTCATTTACATAGATATTTTTGCATTCATGATATAAGAAAAGTGTGCGTGAATAAATATTAAAACATATAAAAAATATAATTTTGACGGATGCCCAATGCCCACGCAAAACGTTCTATTACTCGTACTGATCACAAAATTCCGATATCTTGAAATATTTGAATTCAAAGAAATGAGGTTGTTGATTTTATTAGTGGAGGGAAAAAGTGTTTCTCGAAGACACTCATATTCGTCACATTTTTCCTTAGAAGAATTTTTTCTTTAAATTTACTACCTCGGCGTCATTTTGTTTACTTTTTTGCATTTTATAGAAAGTAAGGTACAAAACATTTTAAACTGCAATAACCTTATTAACTAACTAATTAAGTAATAATTCCTTATTGGTTCTATTTTTTGAGCTCAGAAGAAACAAAAGATTTCACTTTTCAAGAAAGAATATATCACGTTTCACGAAGTTTCACATTTCATGTTCTACGAAAAGAAAATGTACAAAAAATATTTAGAGAATAAATCAACTTCAGTAGAAATGAGTAGTTTAGATAAAACTGATCAAATAAATTCTTATGAATTATTTTCTTTTAATATCAACTCTATTACGTTATTGTTGAAAGCAAAGCTAAGGAATACCTCTTCGCGAATAACGTCAAGAATTTTATATACTGCGCCTGTTTTGTCACAGTCTCAACATTAGCCAGAGACATTTATGGTCTGAAGTAGATTTCGGCTGAAAAATATTAAAAACCTCGAATATATTTACCTCCAATAGTAATAAGGGCAACTACTGATTTGATCGAAACTCTGGCGCTAAATGAGTGGAATATATTTTGTGATGACAATTCAGTGTGTTTCTGAAGACAACTCGTGTCATGGTAATGATCACACCGATGAATGAAGTACGATGAAGTAGAATGACTCATTAACGAAGCATGAAAGAGGTCCACAAGAATTTATCCGGCTCAATACTCATGAAATGTTAATTTTAAAATTTGATGTCTAGTAAGGCTTTCGAATTATATTTTATGAATATTATTCTTTAGTTCTTTTGGTGATGAACATGAATATTTCATTCAGAGGCTTTTTTTTCGGTAAAGTTAGGTCACTTCTTTCCTTTTCAACGGTGTTTCCTCAGGTGTGACCATTTGTAATGAGGCGGAATATGGAATATGTGAAGTGCAGTCATGAATGTAAAATAAGGAAACTCATGAATCAGCGCCAAAAGAAGGATGTGTCATTCTTCCACGAGGTTTTTGCTTCAAAGCACATAGTTATTTGCATATACTTGCATATTCTTTTCAAACATTATTAGTATTAATGTAATATATTATTGATAATTCATATTTTGAATAATAATTTTAATCATTGTTGGTTGTAATAACATGTATATGAGTTAATAATTGTGCGAGGATAAATTTAGATCAAAATTCAATTGCTTCGAATATTCGGGCTGCCTCGTTGGCAGATAATTGACATATCATGTGTAGCGGTCGACAGCAAATGATTGCCGATCAGCGGAGATAAACTATTCAAGCATTTATTAATGCTACCTTCGAATCGCATGAGTAGATTCACAGTGAGGAGATCAAGGGGCTTAGTGATCACAAATTAAACCTCCGTCTGGAATTAGAGCAGTAATCTTCTCCTTTTGCTTAACACGTTTGTTTTCAGTGCTGATAATATTATTAGGTGCAAGGTAATAGTTTTTATTTTTTCCTTCTTGAGAAGTTCTATCTCTGATAGGAAGTAATATATCTACTTAGATCGTCATAATTTGGTTAGCATTTGAACCATATAAAAGTCAGGTTATTTCGATTCATTTCCATCATTACCAGTTAACACTGCATAACATTATTAGTAATAACTGAACCAGAGAAGGCAAACTAAAATCTTCGGAGATTTTAGAAACACAAAAGCAACATTTTGTTAGCAATCAATTTCCCTAAAGAGAAATTTGTCCACTACCTTATTAGAAAAGTAATTTTTCAAATATAATTTTTTAATGAAAAAAGCTTTTATGTCGTATACATCAGTGTTCTCTCTCAGTAAAAAAGGTTAAATAATGTTGAGACGTTTTTTGAGAAAGTCTTGTTTAGGTATTTTTGAAAAACTGACATGATTTGATTCTACATTGTGCAAAAACTATTAATTTAATTTACTAAGTGTACATAAAATTATTTACAGTGCAAACGCTGACAAATGAATTGCATGAAAAAGGAACCTCTAGTTTCAATAAGGAAGGTATAGAGTAGTTAAAAATTCCTTTGAATTTTGCAATATTTAGAGATTGTAATAAAAATTGAATCTTTACTAAATGGCTATCTACTAGGTCAAAAAAGGGTTGAAAGCTATTTTGTAGAAATTTTTTAAAATGTCCTAGAGAATTCAAATAAAGAACCCTCAAAAAATGAAATGATGTTTCAAATGTGCAGGACGTCAGGTTAAAGCAGGTTAATCGTACAATCGTACAATATTGTATAATATAATATCCATTTTGAACAAAATTAAAGGCCTTGGGAAAAATTAAATTAAAAATTAAATTTAAAATAGCACAAACGAATTGTATAGCTTCTTCTTTTTGAAGTTGAAATAAAATAGACATGTATGACATGAAAAAAATGTTTTTATAGTTGTAAAGTAAAAAAATGAGGTGAATTTGAATATTCTCCTCCATTTCTAAAACTTCTTTTATTGACACACACATCAAGTAGATCCTAACTAAAGCTAGTAACACGTTTAATTTGCGGGGCAAGTTCGAAAAAATGTGTCGAGTCATCTTCATTTATTTCAACCTTGAAAGTTGATGGTGTTTGTTCTTCTTTTAAATATTGTACAGATGCGGGACATCTTTTTGTAAATTCACATTCATTGAGTCAATTCGATATTACCCATTTAATCTCTAATGATATCACAAAGATGATCACTAAAATATTGTGTTGGAATTGGATAACAATTAAGCGTGCAGCGTCATTTCGTAATTCTGATGCGGAAAATGGAATTATTTATTTATTTATTTATTTTACGTCAAAAAAACAGTTGAAAACTGCGTATGACGTGCTATGGGGAAAGGTGAATTGTGTGCACATTTTCAAAATTCTGTGATCCCTACAATAAGTCATACACTACTTAAATTTTGAATTTTTGAAAGGGAGAAAAAAAAACAAAAACTCCCATGTAGTAAAATCTATTTTCAAAAATAAATAAGCAATAAATTTTGAATTTTGAAAGGGAGAAAAAAACAAAAACTCCCATGTAGTAATTTTAAAAAAATAAGCAAAAATTTTGAATTTTGAAAGGGAGAAAAAAAACAAAAACTCCCATGTAATAAATCTATTTTCAAGGATAAATAAGCAATAAATTTTTTTTACTTCCTGCCGCGACAACATGGAAACGATAATTTGAATAATTGTATTTCCCACTGAATTCTAGAAGACGTGCACAGAAAATGAAGTTACATTTATGTCCAGAAGCAAAACAAGGGGCCATCTCAGCATTTGCTCAATGGATCAGGGAAACTGGACGAAAAACCTGATCGAGATGGGGGTTACATTATTGCTTCGCCACATTTCGCTCACCGATCAGCGTTTGCTCACTCCTCACGTGGTGCATCACGAATAGGTGTCTCGCGGCGGGCGTGTGTTGAGGTGGTCGGCATAGGCGGGCAGCCAAGCGGTAGCTGGGCTGTGGGTGGAAACGACGCCCATGAAGCGCGTAACATATATGTATATTAATAATTTCTGACGCGAGGAGAAAGCAGTCCCGCTGGGGGAGATACCTGTCGAAAGAAAACCCGCGTGCCGCATACTAGGTCGGCTTCGGATCTCACATTCCAATGAGGCAGGAACACCGCCACCATTCGCGATAAAACGTGCACTCCACTCACGGGAACTAGAGACTCAAGTAGTGGGCGTGACCGGAAACTCGAAATTCTCACACCGGGAGCGGTAGCTCAGTGCATCAACTGATGTCACTGCAGCGCCTCTGATCGGGAGGTCCTAGGTTCGAGTCCTGACGGCGGCAGGATTTTCGATACTAGCTTTTCAGCTAGGTCGAATTCAGTCGCAGTCTGGAGGAGAATACTAGCGGGCGGCTGCTCTGATCGGTAGTTTTCCGGGTTTCTCCGATCAACACCAGGCGAATGCCGGAGCAGTACCCTACCAAACGGGCCACGGACCGCGCGCGATCTGTCCTTCCTCTTCCTTGTCCTATCCTCTACCCTTACACACACACCTACACTAACATGCACTACACTAGCACATATTCCGGGAGACCGGTCGGGAGCTTAGAGCTTGTCCTGGTTGGGGCGGTGCCCTGCTAGTGGGAGAGTCCTGGTTAGGGGGAAACCCCACTAGCCGGCGGTAGGTCGGCGCCGGATCTCGTCATCTAGCGGAGAAGATCACCGCCGTCTCCCGAGAAAAAACATGCACTACACTAACGGGACTAATGACCGAAGCAGTTGACGCGCCCGGAAACACGAAAAAATCAATCAATCAATCGGAATGCTCACCCCCTCAGCGGAGATTGGATTGAGCGGTTGGGCTGGGGCGCGCGCCATGTGGCCCATTTCGGGGCGGCGCACGGAATGCGTGGTGCGCCCGGCGCCTGCCGCCGCCTCCGCCGCCGCCGCCGCCCCCCCCGCCCGGCGCCGCGTCAAAACGTGCGCTGCCAAGTATGGACATGAGAAAGTGGCATTGCCGCACGGCAGCTCCCGCTCGCCGCCCGCCCGCCCGCCCTCCCGCCCGCCACCTGATAGTTCGCTAGCGCAATCGTCCGAGGATTATGCGTGTTCCCGGGCAGGGCCACGAGCACAGACCTGGCACCCGGAGGCGACTGACGAGGAAACATTGTTTTCATCAATCCCATTTTGATTTTACTTATTCTCAACTATCCCTCATTCATTTTTTCATATTGTTCTACCTTTGCTGAAGCTCGTAATGGATAGGGCTAGTATATAATCAATAACGTGATAGAAATGATAACAGATGGTCTGAAACAGTTTGGGAAGTTACTGGTGAAAGCACATAATGCTACGATTAGAGAGATTCAAAAACCTAATTGTCCTTTCGAAATTTATAACCTCGAACTGGATGATGTGAAGCAAACAAAACATGTATATACGATTTGAGTTGAGAACTTAAGAAAACCATCAGAGCAAAAACCCAGACCGAGATTATGTACGTTCATCTGTGTTATTCTAGAAATAAAACTTTTGCAATTATACTATGGGAATTCTAATCCTCATTTCCAATCTAAACTGCATTTACTTCGTATACGTAGCACTTTGATAACGTGCTTAGATTAAGAAGAAATTGCACACTTTCAAACCAACAAAAATATTTCATTTATAGAACTAGAGCTCACATTGCTATTCAATATTCATAACACACACAATTTAATATTACGCGCTGAAATTGAACACCATTAATAACGTACACGATTATTTTATTTGTTTGGGGAATTCAAATTTATTTTGCGGAGCAGAATAATGAGATTAGGCGTTTGTATTGCTGAATACAAATTATATTCTCATTAAAACAATGTTTTTAGTGTGCTCCATAATAGCACAGTGTTCTGCGCTACATTATTTGTTACTATCATGGAACAATTGTTCTTGTAACGTCTAAAATAAGGCAGTACGCAACATACACGACAGTAATACATGTCAGGATTGAAAGTGGACGATATGTGCTATTGATCGACATATCAGCATTTATCGTGACGCAAAGAAACGAACGCCATGAAAATAAACAAAACATGGTATCTACTTATTTACTTCAATAACATTTTCTAGAAACCTGCAGCTTTTAAAGAAAACATTTTATTTTGCAAAATCATACTTGAAAGTATTTGATATTTTGTTTTGTTTCCCTATAGCATAAATTTAGGTATCTAAGTATTCAGAGAAAACGATAACTACGAATTTATTTTTCACTTTTGAGAGGATATTGGAGATATTTGATATAATTTGTTGAATATTCTCAATATTGTAATGAAACATTAAAATGTGAATAGATAGTTTACGAATACCTTTTAAAGTTAATTAAAAGTTAATTGCTTACGAATTGTTTTGAGATTAAATTGCAGCTGAGATTTGGGTTTCAGAAAAATGTTATTGTTCTGTTAATGATCCTTACTTTATGGTAAAAAATACTTTCAAACCTTGGTTTAGCGTGGATTCTAGATTGATTGCGGCAACATTCCAACGCTGGTGAAGCGAAGTTAATGAGCCTCACCGCGTTATCAGGTAGCCAATATCCATCCACGTGTCAATTTGCCGGAGACGGGAAAATACCCTGAAGTACATGTGAACGTATGATGGAGTACGTGCAAAAATCAACGAAAAATGTAAACGGGACATGTCTTAAGATGTAATGCCGCGTTCAGATGTTAAAGGCATTAAGTATAAAAGATAAGACAATACTCTCTGAAAAATGTTTTGATCTGAGCTTCAGAGTAAAACCTTTCGATATTCTTGAACACATTCCAAAGTTTAAATTGTTTAGTATGGAAGTGGCGTAAGTATGTAAAGATGTATTATGTTAAACGAGTATTTCATTACTCAAATTCGTAAGAATTTTATTGGAAAAGAACAAATAGAATAAGAGTGTTAACTCACGAATCAGGCTTTGATATTCATAAATATACATCCCTGTAAAGCCGTTATGCTGGTCTGTGGAAATAAAAACAAAACAGAACATAAATCTAGTACTGTTGTAGTCTCAATTTTATTCCATTACCACAAAAGTTATCATTTGCAGACGCACATTCAATCACGAAGAAAGTTTCTGTGATCTATACCTCTCAAATATGGTTTAATCGATTTGGTAGCTGAACTCCAACAGAGCAGCGTGGCATGGAAATTATTCATCTTCGATTGTCCACAACGGCCTCCAGGTAGCTAGCTATTCTGTGAGGAACAACCTTTCTGGAGTTCACAAGGCAGGAGCAAATGTCTATTATCTTTTCCGACTCGTAAAACTACTGCACTTTTTTCCGCTCTTTGAGACCTTGAACTTTGGAAACTCCGTATCATATTGGCTGTCCCATAAGGTGTAAATCAGTACGTTGGTAAGCGCACTAAACTATAGTTCTATGAATTCAAATTTTGCAAAAGGCTTAGGCTTCAACCTTTTAAGTGATTGTGGAATGGTAGGAAAAGAAAAACATGTGAAAAAACGTTTCTTTCTTCTTTTAGTGCCGCATTTTGCACGCAACGTTGTTTACTCGTTTCCTTACTCAGGGAGGTTAGCTACTTTAGGAGGGAGAACTGACACTTTCTTGAACAAGGAATAATTTAATGGGATTTTCCTTTCGCTACCACACGGCAAACCCAAGAAGAAAACATTTATGACTCACGCCGGAATTGAACCTACAACTCTAACAACATTTAACGTACAATTTAAATCACATATTTTTATATAACATTGCGGAAAAATATATCTGTTCCTTCATGATAAAATATTGTTAGGCTAATAGTATTTTGCTTATAGTTTGTCCCTCTGATAGTAACGGGTACCATGAAAGTTGTAACAGGTATACCATGAAAATCAGTGAGGTGATTGGAGGCAACAATTGCGACTCCGGACACAATTAACAGAAGGGTTAATGGAACTATGATGTATTTTCGATATTAGCAATATAGACAGGTAGAATTCAGCCGCTGCTTGAAGGCGAATTCTAGCGCCCGGCTACGCTGATAAGTAATTTCATGCTGTTTATCCGATCAAACGTAGACGAATCGTGGGGAGCCGTAATAAATGGACCATGGACCGCGTGTTATCTTTCCGTCTTATCCTTTGCCTTATTTTCTTCCTTTACTCACACACTCATCACACGCACTTGCATGCATTATATTGCCACACATGTCGGGAGATCAGTGGGGAACTTAGAGCTTGTCCCGACTTGGGCAATTCCTCGCTGAGGGAGATACCTGGGGAGGACTTCTCAGCAAGCTGGCGTGTAGGTCGGTGCCGTACCTCACAAATCCGCAACGGATGAAAGCGTCACCACCCGGGAAAAACATTCACTACACTAATTGAACTAATGAACGCAGTAGTTGACGTGCCTGGGAACAGTCAAACAGCCAACCAATTATTCCGCCATAGAAAGTTTGCCGCAGGACTAAAGGGCTTGGCAACGAGACATTTACTAGCGAAAGCAGATCATTCCATTTGGCACAATTTCACAAGGGAACAATATTCTTGCGTCCACACGCGGTTGGTATGATTGATTGGTTTGGTTTGGTTTGTTTTTTTCGTGTTTCCGGGCGCATCAACTGCTTTGGTCATTAGTCCCGTTAGTGTAGTGCACGTTTGTTTCTCGGAAGATGGCGGTGGTCTTCCACAGCTCGATGGCGAGATCCGGCGCCGACCTACCATCGGCTAGTAGGGTTTCTCCCTAACCAGTACTCTCCCACCAGCGGTGCACCGCCCCAGACGGGACAAGCTCTAAGCTCCCGACCGGTCTCCCGGAATGTGTGGTAGTGTAGTGCATGTTAGTGCAAGTATGTGTGTAAGGGGAGAGGATAGGACAGGGAAGAGGAAGGACAGATCGCGCGCGGTCCGTGGCCCGTTTCGCAGGGTACTGCTCCGGCATTCGCCTGGTGTTGACCGGAGAAACCACGGAAAACTACCGATCTGAGCAGCCGGCCGCTAGAATTCTCCTTTCAGGCAAAACCCGCCGCCATCAGGACTCGAACCTAGAACCTCCAGAGGCGCTGCAGTGACATCAGTTGATGCACTGAGCTACCGCTCCCGGTGATTGATTGGTGATTCCAGGAGCGTCAACTGATAAGCTTTTAGTTCCATAAGTGTAGTGCATGATTCTTTTCGCGGGAGGTGTCAGTGATCTTCCCCACTGGATGGCGCGGTTCGGCGTCACCGTACGTCTGCTTGTGAAGTTTTTCCCCAACCAGGTATCTACCACCAGTGGAGCACCGACCTGGCCGGGACAAGTTCTAAGATCCCGACTGGTCTCTCTCCGTATGTATGTGTTTAGTCGTAGTGCCTGTACAGAGATTGTACTCCTCAGCATTTGTGTGATTTTAACATGGTGCAAAAACAATCTGTCTTATCTCTCCATCCCCCAGATGAACTGACTGGTCTCCCGGCATGTGTGAAAGTGTAGTACATGTGAGTGTAACAGTATGTAAATAAGGGGAGAGGATAGAACATGGAAGAGGAAGGAAAGATCGCGCGCGGTATGTGGCCTTTTGTGAACATACCGCTCCGGCATTCGCCTGGTGTCGATCGGAGAAACCACGGAAAACTACCGATCAGAGCAGCCGGACGCTAGAATACTCCTCCCGGCAGCAGCTGAATGCGACCTAGCTATCTAATCTAGCGAGTATCGAAAATCGTGCCACCGTCGAGATTCGAATCCTGGAACCTTCAGGCCAGAGACTGCAGAAATATCGGTTGAAGCTGAGAGCAACCTTTGCGGATGCAGTTGGTACGAATATATTTTCTTCACATTTTATGTGGAAATACGAAAAACTGGATTTGGATTCCTTCGTGAAGTTATGAAGGGCCTCTAACTTCTCTGAAACGCAAAGTAGTGATATTTGGAAATAATGAAAAGAGGTGGTTTTGGTAGAAAACGTGTTTAATGTAAAAACCTGCCAATAAGCAAAACTATAATGAATATGACGACACTTCTGGTGAGCCACCGGGAGAAGAGAACATGTGTTTAAGTCGCGAGGAGCCAACGCTTCTCCCAAGAGGGTTTGGCAAAACCAACACCCTGCTGGTGGGACTACTGCGCCCGCAGTCGCTGCTCTTGTTCTAACGAGGCGGCCGCACCGTTGTGTAACGCCGCCGAAAGCTATTTTTAGCGGTTAACGGCCCACGTTCACTCTTGAAACGAGAGTGGGCCCTGTTCGCACGTGGGAGCTCATAGCAGTCCTATAAAAATGCACGTTAACCCTCTGTGGGGTAAGGTATAAAAGATAACAAGATATGTCACGTGGAATAAGTTATATTCTTAGTCGCTAATTCGAAGAGAAACTTATGACCCTCGATTATTCTACGATGTTTATATAATTTCTGACCACACGCAATCTGCAGTTGAAATATACAGCACATCACCTTACTACTGCGATTGAGTACAGTTGAGTGAAATTATTTTAATTTAATTAAGAGATTTTAAAACATTTTTGATTATTGTGTAATTTACGAAGTCACAGAATTGTTCTCGGTTTAACTCAAGCAACAACAAACTCAGAATTGGTATTGAGTTTTAAACACCGAAAACTTCTCTTCTATGAATACTCTTACTCTCTGCATGAAAATACCTACATCACATTTCCGCCGAGTGGCTAAATTTTCACAATTCATCTATTTTATTCCATAATTAATAACCTTCTTCCCATTCCTTGGAAATGGACTGTCTGTCGTCAACTGTTAGTTATCTGTTATCACCTGTAGTGAGTGTGAGTTAATTTCGTAATGTTTCCTCGATTGTTCTACTGCAGATGTAATTCAATTGGATAGCAGTTCCCTCACTAAGTACCTGATGATGTAACAAAACTAGTTACGAAACATTGTGCAGTTGCTGAAATAAATGATTGTCATAAAAAACTTTGGATACTTTTATTTGCAAATATATATTGACAATCAAGAAGAAATATTGATTTAATAACTTTCACACTTGTCATGGTTTTCAATACATGTTTACTATAATGAAGAACAATGACAAATTTCTCAAGAGATCGAAGGGCTTCCAAGTATTTATTTAATTGCAAATTTTCTGTTCCACATTTTTGCTACTACAGAAAATTATTTATGCCACATTTTCCCAATAGATTGGATTCTGAAACTTCTGGAAAGTGTAGGCATCGACGACTTTTCTAAAAAAATTGTAGCGTTAAAATAAATTTATTATCATTAGCCTGAAATGAATAAGGTAAGTATTATGAAAGCAAATTTGTTGACTATAATTAAACACCACTTTGAGCTACGTCGTCATAGGCATAGTTAGTCATACAACTATAAGAAGCGAATTGAACTCTACGCGGCGTCGGGTTGCTCAACAAAAAGAGATCCAGTAGCTTTCTCTGAGCAATTTGTCTCCTGGTACCATGCTATGAGCAATGGTCCAGGTCCTAGGTCTTCGAAAGTTAAAACTGTTAATAAACCATTACGTAGGCGGAGACGTATTCACACTGAGACAATCGAGAACAAACCCTTACTCTCTCTTTATTTGGCGTGTTTGCTGTTGGTGTGTGGAGTGAATCACGAGTTCACAAAAATAAATGATGGAGTGTGGAATGAAATAATGATGCAACTGACATATGTTTCAAATGTTAATATTTTAGTGACTCAAAATCTTTACATCGAATACAAATGAATGCGTGGTAAGGTAACGAGTTTGACAACGTAAATAAAGAAGATTTCGACAAATTGTGGTGTCGCTAAGTGAAGCCATCCGCGGTACTTAAAGCAAAAAGATTGGAGAAACAAACGAACACTCGATGTTTCGAGCCGAGTCGGGGAATAGGCATATCTTTAATGGCCTCGCTTTCTCATACCAGTTCCTGAATGCCCTATTCAAGGTCATAATGTATTGAAGGTTTTTACTTACTTAATGTACTACGAGTGCATTGGAAATTTACAGAATAATTATCCGAAATTTCAAATGCACGAGTAATATTTAATAAAATTATACCATGAATGAAATTAACTTCAGAAGTTTCCGAATGTGCCAAATATCAATTTTGGTATTGAGGCTTATTTAACTTATCCTTTAAGTACACATCCTCCTATGACTGATGTATTATAGCTTATGACTTGCTTTAAGGGAGAAGTGGTAAGAAAAATCTGATAAAAAAGTTATATCATTATAATATATCAAAAAATTCAAATATGATTCAATAAAAAATTCATATATATCAAAATATTCACATATCACTGAATGGGACATACCCAAAATATTGTGAAACGCTATTCCTGTTAATTTAAAAGCCTTAATCATCAGTATTAGTACTGAAGCTTTCGCCAAAATGGCGAATATAAGGAATGAGATAAAAGAAGATGGAGCATTCGTGAAATGAAAGGCAAAAGAAGCGAGAGAATCACGAAGAAACCTGCTTCGCTGTTTGGTTCAGGATCTGGATTTGAGCTTAGGCACCCTCAATGAATACGCACTCGCCGTCAATTATTCATCAAACGTCAACTCGCAGAGCAGCCGGAAAGAGGCCTTGAAGATAGGAGAGCGTGGCGAAAGTGACGCAAGCGGAGGAAGCGCGTCCAGAATCGCAATGCAGCCAGTCCGCGTGGCGGCGGCGGCGGCGCGGCGTGCGTGGGTGCGTGCGTGCGTGCGCGCGGTCGGGCGGCGAGGATGCGCGCTCGAAGGCCGCCTCAGGAAGCGGCTATCGAAGGAAGCGGAACCCGAGGCAACGACCGCTCACAGGCGCCGCCCACGCCCACGCCCTCGCCCACGCACTCGCCCACGCGCTCGTACTCGTGCTCTTCAAAACAAACAGCGACGAAGGATGGCGAGGCGTGGAGCCATCGACAGCAAACTATCGATAATTTACTACTTTTGAGCATCTGCGAATGCGCAACTCGATAAGCTATATATGCACGTAAGGTCGATACTGCTGTTGATTGGTGCACGCTGCGCTACGCTTGAAGTCCCTAAAACATTTTTATCGATTTTTTCAGTGGTTTCGATATTTTGACAGATCAATACTTTAAAAACACTATTGTTACGTTGTTGTCGATGTTATGAATGATCGATTCTTTTAATATACTTTAATATTTTGACCGATATTTTCAATTTTTATTAAAAATTCAATATTTTGACCTTACTTTTCTATCAAGGGTAAATATTTACTCTTCAATCAAGAGTATTGAATGCATATCCATGTTTTTAAAGAAATATAAACCAATTTCTTTAAGGTGTTTAGATTTTTTAAAAGATTGAAGCAAAAATATCACACTGCAAAGTGCACAGCTGAAGGGTTGCAAAAAGCTCGAAGAGCAAAAATGTAACAGCTACCTGAAAATGTATCATTACGCAAAACCTCAGGTGGGGGAAAGAAAATCACGTCATGACATTTTCAGTTTCCTCGGAGAAAACAATACTCCCTTCATCTATGGTTTCGATTGTACGAATACATTGATAATCAAACGTTTGATTATCAATGATTGATAATAAAACGTTTCCACGTTGTCACGTTTCATGGAATAGTTTTTATGCCGATCTTCCAGATTATCTTACCAGAAATTACTAATTCATCTAACTAATCCTCTTACACTCTAACTCTTTCTCATAGTCAACATTTGCTTTTATCAAGATCTTTAGAAATTTAGTGCTAGACGTGTAGAGCACAAGTTAGCCCGTAGTTAGGTGTTATGAATTGAAGCCGCGGTGGCTCAGCGGCAGAGCGCTGGCTTCATGGACCGAAGGACCCACGTTCGAAGCCCGACGTACGTAGGGAATCATATCTGGTGATTTCCATTCAGGGCGGCTCTGAGGTCGACTCAACCTCCTTTCCACGTGAGTACCAGGATCTTTCCTTGGAGTAAAGGCGGCCGGAGCGTTGTGCTCGCCACACAACCTCTTCCTTGTGCCAACGGCTACGAATAGGTGGCCCCTACCTTCATCTCCGCTATTGGCCACATCGGCGTGGGTGCAATTGCACGTGTGTCACCTTTACCTTTTTTAGATCTCAGGAATGAAACGAAACTTATGTGGATAACTTAAATGAAGATCCTTTGGAAATATATTATCTTTTAGATTGATAGATTTTTTTTCGTGTTTCCGGGCGCGTCAACTGCTTTGATCATTAGTCCCGTTAGTGTAGTGCATGTTTTTTCTCGATAGATGGCGGTGATCTTCCCCCGCTGGATGGCGAGATCCGGCGCCGACCTACATCGGCTAGTGAGGTTTCCCCCTAACCAGGACTCTCCCACTAACGGGGCACCGCCCCAGACGGGAGAAGCTCTAAGCTTCCGACCGATCTCCCAGAATATGTGGTAGTGTAGTGCATGTTAGTGTAAGTGTGTGTGTAAGGGTAGAGGATAGGAGAAGGAAGAGGAAGGACAGAACGCGCGCGGTCCGTGGCCCGTTTGGTAGGGTACTGCTCCGACATTTGCCTGGTGTTGATCGGAGAAACCACGGAAAACTACCGATCAGAGCAGCCGGCCGTTAGAATTCTCCTCCAGACAGCGACTAAATTTGACTTAGCTGAAAAGCTAGCGTCGAAAATCCTGCCGCCGTCAAGACTCGAACCTAGGACCTTCCGGTCAGAGGCGCTGCAGTGACATCAGTTGATGCACTGAGCTACCGCGCCCGGTCATTATCTTTTAGAAGGTCATACAATGCTCTCGTCGTTTAGCTCATTGCTCAGTGCGCTCGTTTGTCATGACGCGACCCCGGGTTCGATTCCAGATCGAGCAAGATTATAATTTGCGTTTACCTTGGAATGTTCCAGTATATGTTGTTGTGTGACGTTGAGAAAACTCACTTCTCAGGTTGAGAAGACCAGAATACGGCAAAGGAATGTCTTCGTACTAACCACACATACCCCTTAACCTATGGCCGAGGCCGGGATGCTGCTGGTAGGTCATGTCCCGTTCGCGGGCCGTTGCGCCAAGTGCAGACAGTTAGACAGGATAATGGTATGTCTATGGTATGTAACGAGATTTTCAAGGCTCTTCAATGAATGTTCAAAAAATGTAAGATATTATCTAATTAATGTACTCAAAAATATGTGTTAAAATATGTTAAGTATTATGCATACAATTATATATCAATCACAATAGAAAACGTTCATGATAATAGGGTTCATTAGTGAAAAATGCAGGAAATGGAACGAGACGTGGTTGACAAAGCGCATTATGGGAATAATAAGAATGGAAGGAGAGGTAAATCATGGAAAGAAACTGCGAGAGTGAGAAAATTTGCAAGTGAGGACTACAGGGAAATAACATGATAGGTAAGATTTTTCAATATATTCGTGGAGAACATTTTGAAAGTTCAAAACGCTCTTAAATAATTTCATTTTGTAAAACATATCGTTTTGTGACTTCTATTAAAATATACTGGCCATATTACTTCAAAAGCAAAATTAGGTGTCCGGTACATCTTTACAAAATAATGTATGATGATGGAGAAAATAGGTAAGCAAGTGAAAACGGATCGTCGCTTTCTCACTCCTAATTTTTCTTACCTAAAATCAAACATGTGGTATAAGAATTGTTGGTCAGAATGAAATTTCTAAATGGACCAATATTTCTGCTCAAAAAGCTGATTTGGTTCTTACAGATAAAAACTAGTGGTACTAGAACATCACGTACTTTCTCTCACGTATTTTCATGCAAAATTACGCGAAAAGTATTCCAATTTTCGAAAAAATTACATGACCTTATTTCAAAATCTATCTCTAAGGAACAGATTTTACTTAGGAAAATATCTGTATCTTTAATATTCTAGTTGTATGAAAACTCCGAAAAAAATTAAACTTTTGCAATTTTTGAAATATCAGGGTTTTTAACGAACATGAGACCTACACCACTCTCTTAAAAATCCTTCACATTGTCCATAAACAAAATTTAATAAAAACAATGAAGCTATTTTTAAAAAGATAATAAATTAATAAATTATACAATTAATAAAGAAAATTAATTTATACAATTAAAAAATGAATTCGTTGAACCTTAAACTAAAATATCAAAATCTAAATAACTGATCAACAGACAAAATAGTAGCTGAGGAAAGTAATTTAAAAATAAGAAACTTCACAGAAAGCACTACAAGACGTAAGGTAACTAAAATAAAAGAAATAAATGTAAAATTATGGAAATAATGGTGCAAGTCACTCGAAATAATAAGAAACGATCACAATGTAGATGCACGGTTGAAATGTTGGGGCAATTTCCGGAAGTCGTCATTTTTTATTGCAAACATACATCAATAACAAGGCACTATTCGCATTATTACAATTTATAGGATGTCCGGGGAGGAAACGTCGAAAATTCGAAAATAAACTCTTAGACCATTTTTAGCATGTATTGTCTCATAAACTGATATTCTGACTGTGTGAGCCACAATAAGCACTCAAAAGTTTCTTTAAAAATACTTTTCAGGCAAAAATTTGCATTTCAGAAGCATAGAAACACTACAGAATCATGGAAATTATTTATTGTTCACAAAAGAAATAAATACATTTGTTCAGAAAGAAAAATTAACCCAGAAATTTAAAAAAGCAGTCTAATTTTATAAATTTGATGCTTTTTTAGTTCTGTGTTAATTTTTCTTTCTGAAGAAATATAATCATTTCTTTTGTATATAATATACAATTAACAAGTTTCTGGAATGTTTCTATGCATTTACAATGCAAATGTTTGCCCAGAAAGCAATTTTTCAAACCAACTTTTGAGTGTTAATTGAGCTCAGACATTTAGAATATCCAAGTAGTTTATTAGACAAAATATGCTAAAAATTGTCTGAAGAGTTTATTTTCGAAATTTCGACGTTCTCTCTCTCTCTCTCTCTCTCTCTCTCTCTCTCTCTCTCTCTCTCTCTCTCTCTCTCTCTCTCTCTCTCTCTCTCTCAGGATACTTCTGGTAATACTGGCAACAACAATTGCCAATACAAAAAAGGAAAATATCCTATATCATTTTTCAGTACATATGTCCATTTTTCATAAGTTACATTTTAGTCTTTAAGGTGTCGAGAACAGAACATAACTTTCTCTCTACTTTGCAGCGAGAAAAAAAATTTTCTAACCATTAAAATCGCCCGACAATAATTTCACATACGGTCCGCGTTGGAATATAAGAACAAGAGTATTAAAATAACGAGTCATGCGAATGCCTCCTCTTTAAAACCGTATCTGCAATAAGTATCTACCGAACATACATCAAAGTTTGTTACTGATTATTACTGTTTGTGAATTACCGAAAATGTTACTGATCTCACTTTGGCTAATTTGCACAGAGAACTCTTGGCCGATGCTGTATTTTCTCTTACAGTATTGGTGTTTTTACTAATATTAATCATTAAGACATTGTTGATATTAAAATTTACTTTTAACTACATATTTTTTTCATTCTTAAAATAATCTTCATAAATTTCTCTGGAGATTCTGAGTTTCCCATATAAATTCAGAACCGCTCGTGGCATTACCTTTGATAATTATTTGTAAAATTTAAGTACTTTGATGTTTGCATTGACTTAATAGTTATGCAAATCTTTCTCATGGGTTAATCTATTTTGTAGGATTTGGGAAAGAAGTTTGTGCATTACAACTATATGTTTACGTAAAATGACACTTTTATTGACTGACACTAGGAATACCATAAATAAAGCGAAAATCTGCCAGACCAGTTAATTCTTGTTAGGAAGTTTGTCAAAAAATAGTTTTTGCTCCCAGCTACAAAACAATTTTAGTACTTGCAAGTCCTAAGTACTTGCAAGTACCAACACCAAGTTGGAGAAAAAAATTCAGGCACCTGGAAGAGTACCGAAAGAAAAGATTATGAGATGAGAACAGATTAAACTTTAATGTAAATGTGACATAGTTATTGTCAGTACAGCAGGAATTATTTGATTTTTCTCATTCAAAGATTCATATTTGAATAATAAATTTTATCTCATATTTTATCTTTTATCGAAGTCCTTACTTGCAATTATTTTTTACTATATTTAACGTGTAAAACACAGGATGAATATAGTGTCAGTAGAGCAGGAATAATTTCATTTTCTCTCATTCAAAGATTCATATCTGAAGCAGAAATTTTATTTCGGGTCTCTATCATGTTCGTGTTATTTTCTTAGTGTAATATTCATATTCTTGTACTTATCATGCAGACATTTTTGAAACTATTTACAATATATTGTCACATTTATTGTTCGGTACTTCCAATACGAAATGTGTGTAAGATGAATAAGTGATTTCAAAACAAAAACCTACGTCAGCAGCGGGTGGTCGTGTGCTCCAGATGGTCTGCACTTGCCTAGTCTAGCCTAGTGATTGGGATAGAAAATCTTGTAATGCTCAATTGCCCAATATACCTCTCCCAGATACCTTTCTCTTCGCAGGTCGCGGGTGCAGCAATAAAAATAGTTATAAAGACTCGTCAGACAAGATTAAGAATTTCTGTGAAGCAAGATATCAATTACAATATTTCAAAAAGTAGTATGCGCTATAAGTCGAAGGCATGCGCATGCTTAAAGACACATAAAATTACGTCCAATTTACCGAAAATAAGATGCATTATGCCGATGATGCCGTTATCAACATAAATATTTTTAAGAACATTACACTGCCTGTTAACCGGTCACCTTTTAACCGGTTTCGAGGTAGACGGTTGAGAGGAAGTGCACTGTGTATTGGGAATATCAGAGTAAACTAATAATAATGAATGGAAAGTGAGAGAGAGAGGGACAGAGAGAGAGAGGGAGAGACAGGAGAGAGGTGGACAGAGGGAGGTGGAGACAAGGAGACAGGAGAGGGAGGGAGAGGGAGGAAGAGGAGGGAGAGAGAGGGAGAGAGAGAGGGAGGGAGAGAGGGTGAGGAGGGAGAGAGAGGGTGAGAGAGGAGAGAGAGAGAGGGGAGAGAGGGAGAGAGAGGGAAAGACAGGGAGAGCGAAGGAGAGGAGGGAGAGGGAGAGAGGGAGGGAGAGGGAGAGAGGGAGAGAGAGGGAGAGAGAGGAAGAGAGAGTTCTAATTTTCAATTATTTTATGCGTAACGTGTAAAACACAGGATGAAAATAGTGTATATATCTGAGAAAGAAAGAAACGTGCAATATAAAATTACAAATAACTTTGATGTTTGCAAATGAAATAATATTTTTGGCAAAATCCCTGAGTCCCAGAGGAGCGTTTCCGAGCAAATGATGGCCCTGGAGGACGACGTAAAGTGTGGGGCGACCAGAACCAATATGAGGGGCGTCGAAGGGCTGAGGTCCTCTGAATGCCCCGCGGCGTGGGGAGGCGGGGAGGCGGGGGATGGCTGCTGATCGGCGTCTGCCTTCCGCTTGCGCAGACCCAACGCGTGCGTGGTGGAGGAAGCCGGCGGGCGGCGCTTCTACTCCGACTGCAAGTACTGGCGCCAGCGAGACATCTGTGGCCAGACCGCGTGAGTACAGCCTGCACGCCACGCGCTCGGACGTTGTGTTTTTCGGATTAAATGTATTGCTTTTTTTTACTGTTTCCTGGCCGTGTGCGTTATTTCACTCACCACTTCACGTTCTTGGACTCCCACTTACCTTGATCATGGTTTCTCACATTTGTCCTTTCGCGTTTTCACAATTTATTTCCTTTCGGTTTTTGCTTCCTTTTTCCGGCAATGAGAGTAGTCTGTTTTCATTACAGCTTGTTTAGAATTGTCTACTTTTAACTCATTTTGAATTATTCTAAATAAATTGTACGCAACTTTATTTATTCCAACTTGAAAACCATTCTTATAATTTTTCTTTGTATTATTGTCGATTGTTTTCTCTTCAGACATGTATTTACTATTGTTTTATCCTCAGCTCGTTTGTTCCAGTTACATAATTAATGAACATAAATGAAATTTACTGTTCGAGATTATTGTTTTGTATATAATACAGGTTGTCTGATAATATTTTATTTCCAATTATTTTGTTCATTACGTCCTGTACTTAGGTTTTTCTAACGTGGCGGCTAAGGGTAGTATCTCCAAGATGGAATTCGGCACGACTTTTGTCGTAATTCCAAGTCCTACCGCTAGAGACGCTCGATCTGCAGCCCTGCGTGATGCGGTCGCGATCATGCGACATCTTGCGGCAGGATCAAAAAGTCGTTCCGAATTCCATCTTGGAGATGCTCCCCTCAGCCGCTAGGTTAGAAAAACCCGAGTAGAGTGTTGAGCTCTATATGTTTGCTTCCTACTTGAATAAGTGCACGTCGGGCAGGGCGTGCCCTAACGCGCATGCGCAATTCCTTGGAGAGCTGCTCCGCCACCGCGCACGCGCGTTGCAGGGTGCCGCGCTACGAATGCTGCGAGGGCTTCGAGCAGCTGCCGGGCGAGCCGGGGTGCGCGGGCGGTGAGTGATGCGCGCCTGTTCTTCTGCTTTTTGCTTGAGCCGCAGCGCGCGCTGGCAGCGCTGCCTGGCGGCGACCGCGCCAACGAAATGTGACAGTTGTGTTTAGATAAGCTCTCCGCAAATGCTGCAGATCTGTTGTAGGTTGCCTACAGTGAGTCTGTCCAGGCGCCCGTGTAAATTGTAAATGTGTCTTAGTTACGATATCAAATGCTCTTGAAGTAAAAATTCTCCCAATTCTGGCATATTCTGAAAACGTCATTAAGACAATGGTAGATGAATTTAGATACTTACAGTTATGAAATACGATGTAATAAAAATAAATTAAGGTATTTAAAATGCTATTCACCATTTCGTCGACATTTCTTATACCTGAATTCTTATAACAATGTTGGATTTTAAAACAAAGTTCTCTTGAATGACAGTACTAAAGGTATAATTTGACGGTTTCAAGACAATGCAAGAAAATATGCTTGTAATGCCAAGTGTTTATTAAAAAGAAATTTTAAAACCATTCTGTTAATTTGCAACAATTTTAATACTGGTAATTTTGTTGTAAAATGAACTTGCAAAAAAATGAATAATTCAACAATTTTTCATATTTTATTTCTAGTTTTATAATATAAAAAATTGCAATCGACTGAAACAAATTACGAAATAATAAGGTACAAAAAATCAAATATTTAGCGCTTTTATTATTTTACATTATACAATTATCGTTCTCATGAAATTGTATCTTCAAATGTATTTTTAATAATTACATTCGTCCATGAATGCTTTGGCACCCTGTGCGGGAAAACAGAATTCAGCACGCCTGGAGCTCTGCAAATATTTACATTTAAATTGTCTAGAGATTACTTTTCATTAGAAGTTGCTCGCAGAATGCATATGTGTGATAAAGAATTCCTTTAAAAAGCTTAATTTTTGTGAAAACAATCATTTCTAAAAATTCATATTGTATTTTTAATATAATATCAATAATACAAATAAGAGAAGAGAGTGTCAACCTGCGTAAAAATTATATCACGCTCAAATTTATAGTATTTTTGTTTCATATGTTTATAAAATGTATAATTGTCAAAAACTGTTAGCATTATTGCAGCTAACTATTCTCCTAGTGTCTTATTTGTTAGAACATGGCCATGTCAAAGACGTTGAGAAGGCATTTCTGTTTTACATTCAACTACTCCTTCAAAATATCTCACTGCATTATCCATTGGATTTGAGTGAAAGTCGCAAAAATTTTGGCCAAGTTCTCTGTAATTGGTTCCTTTAATGTAGTTTAATTGTGATTATCCAGAGTCATCATGAATGTCAAGAAAAGGGTCCCATATACAGAAATGGAATAACTGAATTTCTTAGTTTCTTAGTGCGTGGTAATTTAGTAAAATGGTAATTTTATATTTTTAAAAATAATAAAATTATAATAGAAAATATTATAATTTATATTTTTCACGAAACATCTGTGCACCTACTATTAAATAATTATATTCAATACAACAAATTTAACGAGAAACATGTTCAATTTAAAAACAAAATATTTCCAAAACAATATAGTAAAAAAATTAAACACAATTTTTTGAGATATATTATTTCCAAACATCATTATTTAATTGAATGTGTATTGATATCGAATATTCATTAAATTAATATTTACGTAGAATCTTGATATCATGAACTTCCAAAACTCAGATACATTTTCTTTCAATACTTGGTGTTGTCTTGCTGTCGATGTCCCACATTAATTTTTCTAATTCATTCAAAATTTGGCCTCACAAAACTCGTAAAGTCGAAATATTAGAAATTTTGAAACCATTCTTTAACTAAGTAAGTTTCGAAATATTTAGCTTCGAATGTATATGACACGTAAATCCAAGGTTCATTCCAATTTGCGAGTCTCCGAAGCTGCGTAGTGCGTCTGCAGGTTAAGCCGAATATGGGCACAGCCTAACGTTGATGGATGTTCTGGGTACTGACTGTCACACCACACTCTAGCACTATCTTACCGACTGAGTTGGCTCAGAGCCAGCATTAAAGTTGTCTGTGCAACAACTCTGACTGAGACGACTTAGGGTTTGAGTCTCCACGGTGGAAGAATTTTGATTCTAGTTATACACCGTCAAATTCAGCTGCTGTCTGGATGATAATCTTGCATTCGGATGTTCTGATCAATAGTTTTCCGTGCTTTTTTCGATCAAAACCACGCGAATGTATGAGCAGTATCCTAAAAAGGGATCGTGGATCGTGCACGATCTTTCCTTACTCATACTTGTTCTCTCTTCTCCTCTCCCTAATCACACACATTCGGACACACATATTCATACTAGTTATCTATTCTCCCCTCCCCTATTTATACACATTCAGACACACATACTCATACTAGTTATATCTTCTCCCCTCCCCTATTTAACACATTCAGACACACATACTCATACTAGTTATATCTTCTCCCCTCCCCTATTCACACACATTCAGACCCGCATACTCATACTTGTTATCTCTTCTCCCTCCCCTATTCCACACATTCAGACACACATACTCATACTTGTATCTCTTCTCCCCTCCCCTATTTACACATATTCAGACACACATACTCATACTTGTTATCTCTTCTCCCCTCCCCTATTCACACACATTCAGACACACATACTCATACTTGTTATCTCTTCTCCCCTCCCCTATTCACACACATTCAGACACACATACTCATACTAGTTATATCTTCTCCCTCCCCTATTCACACACATTCAGACACACATACTCATACTTGTTATCTCTTCTCCCCTCCCCTATTCACACACATTCAGACACACATACTCATACTAGTTATATCTTCTCCCCTCCCCTATTCACACACATTCAGACACACATACTCATACTTGTTATCTCTTCTCCCCTCCCTATTCACACACATTCAGACACACATACTCAAACTTGTTCTCTCTTCTCCCCTCCCCTATTCACACATATTCACACATACGTACACTACGTTACCACAGACTTGGGAAGACGTGTCCGAAAGTCAGAGCTTGATCCGCCTAGAAAAGATACTTGGAGGGGAAAGCCCGCAACCCGACATGTAAGTCGACTTCGGGTCTCACCAGCATGCGGAGGAGGAAGCAGTGTTTCTCCGCCACCTCCCGGGGTAACACAAACTACACTAACATAAGCAGCAGATAACGCGCCCAGAATTAATCAATGAATTGAATCCAGCACATACTCCCTCTGCGTGGCGGCCAAGTGTTGCGTTCTTGTGCCGGCAGCGATGCAAGCCGACGTGTAGGTCGACATTGGATCTCACCATCAACCGGAGGAGGAGGCGGTGTTCCTCCGCCACCTCCCAGGATAACACTTACTACACCAACAGGACTAATGACCACATCAGTTAACACACCCGGAATCAATTAATGAATCCTGCACGACCTCCCTCTACGTGGCAGCCAACTCGTGGCTGCGCGGATTCGGTGGTATAACGGTCAGCGTACCGGACCGTTGTACCCAAGTTTGCGGGTTCAAACCCGATCGAAGCCGTGGATTTTTAGGGGCGAAAAAATCCTTCGTACGCCTTCCTTCGGAGGGGAAGTAAAGCCGGCTGTCCCATGTAGTAGATTTACTGCATGTAAAAGATCCTCAAGCCTAAAAGAAGCCTCTGTGCAAAATTGAGATCCGCCTGTTTCGTCGTCCAAGATATAATACCGCCTTTCTCCGCTAGGTGGTGAAAGGAGCGTATCGAAATTAGCGTGGTTAGACGGAAGAGCGGGCCTGATGGCCCGAGTCTCGCCACGTAAAATAAGGCACTAACTCGTACGTTCTTGTGCCGGCAGCGATGCCGCTGACGGGCGTCCTGGAGACGGCGCGGCGTCTGGGCGCCGCGCGCTTCGTGCGCTTGCTGGAGCGCTCGGGGCTGCACCGCGGCCTCACCGCCTCCAACGCGGTCACCCTCTTCGCGCCGCTCGACTCCGCCTTCGACGTGAGTACCCCCTCTCTTACATCCCCCCAACCGTGTACGTCGTATGTATTATATTGGCATGTACACGATATGACTATTACTACGTCCGAAAAACTAGCAGCTAATCATTAGTACAGAATGAGTTGTTAAAGTAAGAGACAAATGTCACATACGTAACTTTGTTGTATGAAAATTTTCGTCATAGATTCTTTGCAAACGTCATCATCTTCGACCAACCTACATAGAAGTTTATAACATTTATTCTGAGACATCTCTATGTACTGTATGTAGGTACCCATATAGAAGTCATCCCGCACTGGTGTTTAAGATGCATGAACTCTCAAGGAGCATTTCCACCCTTTCCAAAGGCAAAAGTAATACTTTCTTGTTTGTCTTTGTTGTTTAGCTTTGAATTCAGAAATTCGAACTACTGAAGTGACTGTCATGTCATGAGGTTTGATGAATGCGTGATAATGGCCATCTCTCGCAGAAAAAGCTGAACAATAAAGAAAAAATCCTCAATATTTTAATTGCCAGTGGGAAGGTTGCTCTGGCGCACTGGAAAAGTCGTGTACTTGTCATCACAAGAGCAATAGGAATTGCCGACCAATAAGAAAATGCACGATCCATAAATATAATTTGAGTAACTTTCTTATACGAGATATTCCACATGTCCATTGCCAAAAAGTGACTTTTAGCCTCTGTGACCGATGCCCTAGATGTTTGTAATATTTATTCTGAACCATCTGTACATTCTGCATTTAAAGTTAATATTATATAGTATACAGAATGAAATATATATATATATTATAGAGTTTTTTATTCGTATGGCAGGAAACAATACAATAAGAAAAGGGGAAAAATTTCACACAAAGAGAGCAATTAAAACAATTAAAAGAACACCATTTTGTATGGCTTTTTTCAAGCTCTTCTTTCACTTAACGTTTAGCATCTCTCTTTCGTTTCCTTTAGTTGCCAGGATTTCTTTCGAATTTGGCATCCAAGTTGATAGAACTCTTAGCGTGACCCAGGGTGTGGCACGAGGAGCTGGTTATTATAGAGTTATGTATTATAGAACATACAGCACAGCACATATAACTGCAAATTCACAACAAATCCAATCAGAACTGATTGTGTAGATAGGAAATGGAGTGAGAAAAAAAGAGTCGCATTTTCCTTAATACTTAGTATATAGTTTCGAAATGAGTACGATATGAAACATTTAGCAGGATGAAAGTTAATAACCGTTACAAAAGGTATTTACAATGAGTTAACATCTGGTTTATGTACAACTTAATGCGTTCTGCACCTCGACATTTGTATACAACAGTGATGTTTCTTGTTTCACGCCACCTGCCAGTAATGCTGCACATTAACAGCTGCGCGATCACCTTACAAATCGGGCACGCCACCCATGTGGTTCAACTACTCTCGTCACGGTCAATGTCTTTGCTAATCACGCACCCGTTTATGGGTTTCTCTCGCCTGCCGTAAAATATAAAGAACAACCTGACTCGCGCCACCGGTTGAGCTACTTTCGGGTGGCCTTTCTTGTGCGCTGGTCCAACTCGGTTTCTTCATCCACCGCGCGTTAAGCTGCACTGGTATGCGCTAAAATTACCACCGGCAGTGTGTCTGCGCGTGGGGTGCAAATAACAGAGTTGATAGGCAGCTGTCAGTGGTTTAATTCGCGAGGGGTCACCCTTGTTGGCCCTGATCGCGTACGGCATGCGTCATAACGCGATTAAAAAGATGTGGCGTTCATCTATGGGGCGTGCAAGAAGAAAGGGACCCACGTAATAATGACTGCATCTTATAATGTTTGGCATTGACAATTCCCATAAAAAAAGAAAATAAGGAAAATGTTTTTTTGAAGGATAAACTTAACCAACGAAAATTTTTTTGATGTTGCACAACAGACTGAATAAAGTCTTTAATCAAACTGATGGAGTAAGTTCTTTTGTCGAGGCTGAACGTATTATTTTGAAGACTTAGAATGGAGAACTAACGTTCATTCTTGTAAGCATGATTAATTTTGTATTTATTACGATCTATCAAATTATTCAGCATTTAAGATACCCACACTCTTATGAGGTGGACTTATACGTATTTCCTTTAAATAATTATATATAACCGGGATTAAGATGATTAGATATAACATTATGACAAACACACTCAAAAACTATTTTTCAAAATATTATTACTTGATATTTTACACTAGATTATGAAGATGAAAATACGAGTATCTCACGTAATGTTCAATCACCTAAACGAAGTTGTAACCAAGTACATGTAATCATAGATCATGGTAAATGTGTAAGATGACGTAAACTAATTAGAATGATTATGTCTTTATCAGCAAGATTGTCTTTATGTGTGTTGCTGCCATTAATAGAAATAAGTACTCCCGGGATTTTCTTGCCATTAAATTTTTATTAGCTTAAACTACAATTCATCAAATTAACACTCGTACTTATATGTTATCGTGCCGTTTCATGGTCAGATAGAGCAGATATTTCAGAGATATTTAAATACTCCACCAACCTACCATCAATATTTTGGGAAAAAGGTAGCTTAACATTCAAAACTAGTGGAAGTACTAGCCACATCATAACTTTTCTTTTTATTTACTTATTGCTTTTATTATTTACTTATTATATTTGTAACATCACAATAATATACCTCAATTCTAACGTGCGTGCGAAGTAGAAGTTCAAAGAACTTTAGACCCGGATTTTACGATAAAAATGCGATGATTATGTGGTCATTGTCCCTTCTACGTGATGTCTCAGAATAAATGTTACAACTTATCTACGACACGTAGAGGAGTCAAAGATCACCTTTTGCCACTGAACGTAAATTTCATTTAATTAAGTTTACGTATGAAATTTGTTCTTGGTTGTTGCGCAACTCCTCAGTTTTGGGTAGGTACACGAAATGTCTTCACGTTAGAATGTGACCTGCTGTGTCTAAGTCAAGGGCAGTTGCGCAACGATCACGGGGCAATTGCAACAAGTGTAACTTTATTGTATGAAATTTCCAACCACATGTTAATTTGTAAAAAGGGATCTTCTTCGATCTCTCCACATACCCTACAAGTTGCAACCTAACGGGAGCGGCAGCTCAATGCATCAACTGATGTCACTGCAGCGCCTCTGACCGGGAGGTCCTAGGTTCGAGTCCTGACGGCGGTAGGATTTTCGACACTGGCTTTTCAGCTAGGTCGAATTCAGTCGCTGCTTGGAGGAGAATTCTAGCGGCCGGCTGCTCTGATCGGTAGTTTTCCGTGGTTTCTCTGATCGACACCAGGCGAATGCCGGAGCAGTACTCTACGAAACGGGCCACGGACCGCGCGCGATTTCCTCTTCCTTGTCCTATCCTCTCCCCTTACACACACACACTTACACTACCACATATGCCGGGAGACCGGTCGGGAGCTTAGAGCTTGTCCCGGCTGGGGCGGTGCCCCGCTGGTGGGAGAGTCCTGGTTAGGGGGAAACCCCACTAGCCGATGGTAGGTCGGCGCCGGATCTCACCATCCAGCAGGGGAAGACCACCGCTATCTCCCGAGAAACAAACATGCACTACACTAACGGGACTAATGACCAAAGCAGTTGACGCGCCCGGAAACACAAAAAAACCCCTACAAGTTGCAACCTGCATTCCGAGTGCCCCTGTATAAAGGGAGTGGCGTGGGCGTGGCTGCGTGCGCAGGAGCTGCCGCGCGAGCGCCTCGGCCGCCTGGAGCAGGCGGAGGACCCGATGACGAGGCCGCTGCTGCAGTACCACCTGACGGACGGCCGCGTGCTCACCTCGGGCCTGCCCTCCGACCACCTGCAGGACACGCGCCTCGCCGGCCGCCAGCTGCGCCTCAACAAGTACTCCAGCGGGGTGCGCGACACATCGACCTTTTATCGCATTTAGACTGCTTCATTACGACACAAGTATCCCAAGACATCTTATTACAATACGAAATTGGACCGCGAGAGGGGGCTCAGGACATCAACTGATGCCTCTGACCGGGAGGTCCCAGGTTCGAGTCCCGACGGTGGCAAGATTTTCGACAATCTAGGTCGAGTTCTGTCACAGTCTGGATGAGAGTTCTAGAGGCCGGCTATTCGATCGGTAGATTTTCGTGGTTTCTGCGATCAACACCAGGCGAATGCCTGAGCAGTATCCTAAGAAACGGGCCATACACCGCGCGCGATCGTACTTTCCCATTCCTTGTTCTACCCTCATCTCTTACTAACACACACTTACATGCACTAAACTATAACACATTTCCGAGACTTGTCGGGATCTTAGAACTTGTCCAGATAGAGCGGTGTCCCGCTGGTGGGAGATACCTGTTTGTATGAAATTCCGCTAGCCGCTGGTAGGTTGGCGCCGGATCTCGTCATCCAGCGGGGGGAGGTCACCGCCACCTCCCGAGAAAAAATGCACTAAACTTACGAGACTATTGATCTTAACAGTTGACGCGCCAGGAATCACCAATCAATCAAAAGCAATACGAAATTTGAGAATTATCAAACGTCACCCATAAGTCGAGTTTGATAACCAATCGAATATTATAATAAGATGTTACCAGATAAATATCGTTCGTTTTATCCGCGATGTAAAAATTCCTATCAAATATAATTTTCCTTAAAATTTGAATACTTGTCCTGCAAAATACGAAGTACTGATGCTAATAAGACAAAGTAGCCAAGGGTTACTTTATAATTTAATTAAATGGGTTAGTTTATAACATTATTTAAATTATGAAATTGATTATTATTGTTGTTATTAGTGAGTCATTACACTAAATTTATCGTAATAACTCTTATTAGGGCACTGCACTTCATAAAGAGTTGATCACTTCCGTAGTTTTTAATGGTTTCTCCAACCGGTACCAGGCGTATGCCGGAGAAGTAACTTCACAAACGGGCCACGGATCGCGTTCGATCTTTCCTTCATCTTACTTGCCCTATTCTTTCGCTTTACTCTCACACACTTACGCTTTGATGCTATACACTACCACACACATTGGGAGTCCAGTTGGGAGCTTACAGCATGTCCCAACTGGGAGTGCCACCTGATAAGAATATCTGGACGGTGAAATATAGGACAAATCTACGCGTAGTTTGGTGCCCGATCTCACCATCCAAAGGGGGAAGAACACCTTTACCTCCCGTGATAAAATATTGACTAAACTTACAGGCATAATGACCACAGCAGTTAACATGCCCAGAAACTTTAAAAAATTGATTAATCTTGAATAATATCGCTAACATGACCCCAACATTTGCAATATACAGTAATCTCTGAGTATTTTTCCAATCTAATATTTCATATCAGCTGGACGCGAATTTTCAAACCCACAGAGGGAGAAAGCGTCAAATGGCGGCTCTACGCATTTGGCATTCGCCGAGCAGTGAGCTACTGCTCGCCCAATCCCGAACAGCTGCTGTGTTCGACGAATGTTCGCTCCCTTTTCTGTGTCTAAAAGAACTCGGCAAATAGCAAGCAACTCATCCAAACTCCTCGGGATTCGGCGAGCGGTTGCTCGTTGTTCGCCGAATGTGAGGAGCCGCCTTAATGTAGAGTGGTTGGTGCGCGCAGGTGCAGACGGCCAACTGCGCGCGCCTGGTGCGGCGCGACGTGCCGGCCAGCGACGGCGTGGTGCACCTGCTGGAGAACGTCCTGGACCCGGCGTTCGCGTCGGCGCCCGCGCCGCTCGACCTGGCGCAGCTGGGGACGGCGCTTCTCGGCCGGCCGGCCGAGCGCGCGCGCCCTCCGACGAGGCCTTCCAGAAGCTCTCGTCCGCGCGCCTCCAGCGCATTCTGGACGACGAGGGCGCACGCAAAGGTAAAGCGAAGTTAGGATCTAAGTTGCAGCTACACGAGCAAAAACAAGAGGTCTGTCAGTAAATCCATTAGAGCCCCTTATTTTAAACAAGAATATCCCAATATATATATATATATATATATATATATATATATATATATATATATATATATACACGTTTTAAAATCTCTCTCTCTCTCTCTCTCTCTCTCTCTCTTCTCTCTATATATATATATATATATATATATATATATATATATATTGAGATATGCAAAATTTCCTCTCTCTACATTTATATCTGCTAAAGATCTTAGCGTCCGGCTTGCTGGGTCAATGGGTCACGATATATTATAATCCTTATTACCTCTATAATGGATTATAGGATCCGCCGACTATACAGCGCAGGAATTGGGAATCTGGGAATCTGAAATAGAATGATTCTATTCCCAGTTCATTTCTGTTTGGATTGACTAAATGAAAGATCACTTTCTTTTCTAAAGAACAAAATTCAACAAAGTTTATTTTTACGCTTTTAGCAAACAATTTAGTGAATTTACAATTTTAGGCCTTTGATCAAGATATCTTTCAATTTACACTTTATACCGCGGTTAACTTATCTTTTCTTCGTTGATGTCCCTCGTAGACTTCTCAGTCGAAATATCTTGCGAGCTTGCCGTAGTCCAATGTTCCACGAAATCCTCTTCTGCCCCTATCCAAGCTGGTCTCAAACTATCAAAATTATCAGTCCCGATTACGTCCTATGACATAGTCCCGAACTCGATTACCACTCCCGACAAAGTTCCAATTAATACATCAATATTGCTTCCACATGAAAATATCTGCAATATCATTCACTGTCCTTAAAATTTCACTGATAACCCAATTCTATCTAGATTGTACTCGTTCCCTCTCACGAACCTACGATCAGCTCAGAAGCGCGTTTCCGAGCAGAATGAAATCTTCCTGCATGATTCATCCCTCGAAGACTTCGTATTAAACTACCTTCATTTTTTTCATAACATTTGACCGTCCTTCTCTTACCCAGCCAATCCATACGTTTGTTATATTTTGGTGTAGCTGACCTTTTGATCGTCTAAACTTCTTCGCCCAATCCCAAATTTTCTACTTTCGGCACCAAGCCATCTCTTAATGCATTTAGAAAAAACAAAACTACATTGTTTATTCACGGTCGTTGCTAAGCTCTAGCTCTCGTGATATTTCGTAATGCATGTTCCACCATATTGTCTACAAATAAATGTTAGTTTATTTTAACGTGACATATCGGTATATCACAATATATACACGCGCGCGTTTTCAAATCAAACTTCAAGTGAAGTTATATACATGAATTTTCTTCAAAAATACACTAACGAATAATTTCTATATAATTCTTATAATTATATTTTAAACATTTTACTTAAAATAATTAATATATGTTATGAAACTCTCATTCCTTAAATATCTATTTGCGTTTAACAAGCATTGTAGCAGTCAATCTGAATTCAAGAGAAAATATCGGGGCCTGGGCGACTTTCGCCACCTTCCCTTCTCCCGTACTTTCCAGACACAAGTGCTGAAACTACTTGGATACTTCTGGCAACATAACAAGGTTCTGATTAAGCGCTCATGATTGATGTCAATTACCACTTCTGTCTACTTTAGTTCGTTTGCAATTGCCTCACTTGTACATGGTTTCGACACGTCATCATCTGATAATCGATCACATCATCTTATTAACATATAGGGTGTCACGAGAAAAAAATGGAATGAGACGTGACGTGCTATTTGTGCTTCTTTAAAAATACTCCTTTTTGCTAACTACATTTCACTTTATTTTTGTGGTACGTATTATGTATGTTTTAAAAATTATTCTTAAATCGATGCGCGTACTTTTACAATGTGATTTGTGATTATCAATGACGTATTTACGGGAGCCATCAACGAACATCAACGTGCTGCAAAGTTGCGTGACTGAACTGCTGTTGCAGTGGGGAATGCTTCTCCGAAGTAAAATTAAGTTCACTTAATTTCCGAACTGTCATTTTGGTCGTGATCGAATTGTCGTTCGGTCGGTGGTTAGTGATATGACCCATTAAGAACCATTAATTGGTTATATCACTCAGTGAAAAAGTTCACTTAGGCTTGAAGGCATAAACTGTACTTTTAACATGAACAAGGATGTTCCATTCACAATGATCGTAAACGCTAATATTTGCACTCATATATATATATATATATATATATATATATATATATATATATATATATATATATATATATCGTCAAAAGACATACTCGACTCAGAAATTCCATTTAAAATCAAACGATATTACGTCAAATAGATGCATTCTTGATTTGGTGATAATTATTTCGTATACTGCCTTGGGTGGTATGAGTGGTTCTAAAGAGCGTTTCCAGAGCAAAAATGTTGATTGATACGATATTCCTACTCGTATATTGTTTTATGAAATTTATATGTTGAGATTGACAAATCCTTTACTAAATACTATTTGAATGTTGCGTCGCCAATAAACTGTTTTAAAAGTATTTTCATGTGTTGAAAATCTCTTTCATACTTCATTTCTTTCATGCATAGATTTGTTCAGATGTTCTTTCGGTATGTGGCATTGGACTTACCAATGAATCGTAGTAGTTCATAATGTTATATTATCAACATTTAATGGCCTTGTATGTTACTTCCATAAGGGATATTAACTGGTAATATTTCAATTTTAAAATTATAATCGCCGTAAAAATACTTGGAAGATATTGATGATGCGTATAGTGTTTAGTACATCTACACTATTGAGTTACTTTTTTTTATAATTTTTGCTCATATGAACAATAATGCATACACATCATCTGAAAGCTGTTCTTCTGGGTTATTTCTTAATCGTAATATAAGTTCATTCTCGATTAGTCCGATAATTTTGCCGCATAATCTTCTACAACTAAATTTGATCCTTCCCCTGATTTGTTTAACACTTCATATTTTTCTCCCATACTTTTTGAGGAGATTAAAGTTCCACAAACTCAGTCTAATTTGTGTTCACTTCCACTTGTGCGATTGCTCTATTAATCGTTTTGTATGCGAATATATTATATACATAAACATTAAAGGGCAACTGTTTTCTAAGTTTATGTGAATAAACTATTAGGTGAGTTTAATAAGAATAAGTTGTGGGTCACATTCATTTGAAAATCGGTATTTGTATAATTAGGAAAGTAAAAGTAAGAAATCAAACGTAACAACGTTTATTTAATCTCTCACATTATTCACAGTTTTGTTTTCTCCGTATTAACTTGAAATTTTTCAAATTTAATAAGTACTTAGGCAATAATGTTGGTAGGTTTTGCTAATTATTTTTTAAAAATATGGTATTAGGCCAACAAATGAAAATTAAAATAAAATATGCCGCGCGCTTACTAGTTAAAATTAACTTCTCTTGTCCACTTCACGATGTCAACATCAGTGTTGCCAAAGTCGTGAAAGGGAATTATGACGTATTGAGCTAAAACTGCCTATGGGTACTGGAGTTTAATCAACGCCACCTACATCGATCTATTTAGGTGGCGTTGCTTTAATTTCAGGGATACTCACATAGATGGCAGCAACGACACGCAAAACACGCAAAAACACGTTTGGCGGAAATGCTTTGAATGTTCTGGCCGAATCTGAAAATGAATTGACAGTTCTCCATCAGGAAAAAGAGACGGTGTGAATGGCACTTCATATGTCTCGATTGTTTCACAAGAAGTGGTATAGCTGTGAGTGACGGAACTGCACATTTGAGCATACGAACATAGGCGCACTCGAGGAGTTACTCAAATACTGTATAGGGATTTGTACTCGATCCTTATCAATTAAACTATAGATTATCAGTTTTAGTACACGAGGTAATCTCGAACTCAACATACTCGGATACTCGCAAGTATGTACAAAACAAAGTTTGACAAGATGTAATATGATTATTTTGTGCGCAAAATATGTAAATAAATATTGTTCATAAGAGTTGAACAAAAATATAATTACTTCCATGCATCATTTTTACAAGGGAGATATTTACAAAAAAACCTTGTAAATAATAACACGAACTTTTCGAGCATATAACTTGAGAAGGGTTAATTTTACAACAAAATCTTATAGGAACGTTGGAAAATTGAAGAAAATGCTGTCTACAGTAATTTTGTATAGAACATAAGTTTTAGTAGTTGATGAAGTAGAAAGAAAAGGGAAAATAACTTGAGATACGGATTACGTAATAACTTGAGATGCGTTTTAGTTACATATACTGCATCGTTATTTTGTTGCGTATGAATTTGTGAAAGAAATCGTTTCATTTTAAAATTTATTTCGTGCTAGGATTTTTCCTGTGCTAAACATTCCACATATATCTGATATTAAAAGTATAATGAGTTTTGACAAACGGTTTGATGTTACTAGCCAATGAAGAATACA
The DNA here is from genome assembly GCA_964035755.1 of Teleogryllus oceanicus. NCBI lineage: Eukaryota > Metazoa > Arthropoda > Insecta > Orthoptera > Gryllidae > Teleogryllus > Teleogryllus oceanicus. The sequence goes on from CAXIVR010000014.1 coordinate 58,037,854, forward strand.
GAGAAGACAGAATATATTCCGTATTTATACATTTCGCCGAATCTCCCCCTCTTGATGATTCGTAAGGAGGTTAATGAGATACTGAAAAGTTCAGGTCTCCGCGAGTGAGTTACGATGCAGCATTTGTAACATGCGTCTAGGTCATGGTCCTCCTTCTACATTGTTGTTGATGCATAAAGTAAGTGAATCAGAACGCAAACACATATGTAAATTAGAGTTTACAAAGTACGAAAGACTTTCCTCATTATGCAATTTTTATTACTTTGATTCTTTATTTTTCTTCAAATTAGTTTTCCATCATTTTAAGGAAGAAGTGTGTAGTACTGGCCCACATTTCTTTCTTAGAGACGGGTAAAGAGAAGCCTTTATAATGACCGTATTTAATAATTAATTAATTCAAATTGTCTTCTTTACATATCATTAAAGTACTATTTATAGTTTCTATATATTTTTCACCCTCTTTGAAAATATATTTGCTATCACCTACATTCAATATATTCTCGATACTGAAGTTTCTAGTTAAATTGAAATTGGTTTATCATACAAAATAGTTTCAAGGAATTTTATTAAAAGTTTCTAGAATGGGGAGGGGGTACTTTCGTATCATTTCGATTCATACAATGAGCGTCTAAAGATGTATGTTGTGAATGTCTATAAATAAATTATATTGGGGCATTTTATAATTCTTTCCCCATCTACAAGTCAAGCTATATATTTCAAATATTTTGGAAACGATGTCATTTATTAAACAATTAAACCTCATAGACGCACAATGTGTATAAATCACCTTTTCTACAATTCTATTAGAAATATATTGTCTAAACGCAGTATAAACGCAGTAAATGTACAGATTTCCCTCCCCTCTTATATGGTAATACTCTGTATAAATGTAATCTCAGTGGTTAGGCGGAAGAGCAGGCCCTATGGCCTGAGCCTCGCCATTAATAAAGGCATTATTATTATTATTATTATTATTATTATTATTATTATATTATATAGAGTTATTTTTGCAGTAGTGTTCCCATTTATGAGTATTTAAGAAATTCGAGTAACTCAAGTGATTAGAATAGATTATAATTGACGCCACACTTTACAGCTTCCGGTACCAAATAAATTTAGACTGGGAGCACGTTTTTATCAGTTAAACTCTATGCTAACCATATGATACGAATTTAAGTTATTGTTACGCTCTGTAAAGTCTTTATTATTTTCAACGTTTATAAAATAATAATTACAATAATTGTAAAATTAAAATCAGTTTTGTTTCTTCCATTATCAAAATACATTAAACAATATTACTTACATACTTGAATATTAATTATACCTTATTATTTCTGCAAGTAGTGTTTTTAAACCTGGTGACAGAACACTACAGGTCACATAAATTTAAATTAAAGATATTGTATTAGTTGTACATCAATACAATTTAACTTAAAATGCATTTTAAAATAACAAAAAAATAAAAGCAATAACTCTACATACTATGACTACCCTTTATAGTTATTTTAAAATATAATACACATGCTTTTCTAATCTCACAATAAGTAAAACAATAACTAGTGGCTTCCAGCAGTGAACACGCTCCGGAACGAAACCACACAAAATGGATTCCCAAAAAGGGGCACGCACACCTCTCAAGAATAACTAATTAAGTACCATCATACAACACTGCAATTAAATATTTTAACAAAACTTTCTTCTCAAATACTCCCAATAATATCGTGCAGTAAATTCGAAACGCAGTACGCCAGTTCTTTACGTATTAAAAATATGAAAATTATTGCTGATCCACTCGGAAACTCGTGAATAGTGTAGCATCGTGTCGCTAAAAACAGCGTGGGCACGCGGCGTGGTGTGCATCGGATGCGTAGACAAAGGCAGAAGCGATGACGCACGGGGTTTTTCTGACAGGGTGTGCGCATCGCTAGGGCGGAGACAATGGAGGCGGCGGGCAGCGTCGCGTGGGCTATTTAAGGGCCGTGAGAACAATTCTTTCTTCTTTGTGATCCTGGAGGCAGCAGCTTAGGTCGTTCGTGAGAGGTGCGAACGTGCAGGCGGCGCAAGGAGCCGGCAGTTATTGTCGTGACTAGTGAGATATGTAGTCGGTCTCAGGACAGGTGGTACTACGTACGGCGAAACATTAGGTAGTATGTTGCGGTGTGGTAGCCTTTGTAAATATCTCTCCTAGCAGTGGGGTCTATTTGGTTAGTTAATTGTATACAGTGCATTGGTTATTTGTGACTACGGTCTAAATTGTGAATAAACCTGCTGTTATTACAACCCACACTCGTCTGTGTACTGATTACACCCGTATGACGCCACAATAGCAAGAGTTTAAAATGAACAGCATGTTTCTTGGAGTTTTGCTGCCGCGAGACGTCAGCTGTGTCGAAGCAGGGGCGCACAGAGTACAAACATTCAGTCCGCACGCGCAGTAAGAGAATAGGTGGAATAACACAATCAAAATTTACATTACTCAAGCAAAATCGAAACGGTTTTTTTAGTGTTTTCGCGAATTCCTGAAAATGTAACGATACCAGACACCTTTTCCATGGCCAGAGTGTGAATCATTTCTTCCAGAATTGGATATTAGTGGTAATGCGGCAATAATTTATGGTCAGGTGGAAGAGGCTCACCACCAAGAAAGACATTTATCTACTTATTTATTAGTAATATAAAACTTTTATAACTTAACTATTTTAAATGTAATATAAAATTTATTAGTAATATAAAAATTAAATATAAAAATAAATCTTTGTGACTACCATATATAAATATTTTGAAGTACTAGTAGGAAACTCAAGATTTCCTAACTGCACTGCACTTCACCTCACAACTCTACATTGCACTTTACTTCTTTGTCATGCTGTATTTCAGTCCACTTCACCACATGACTCAAGCTCTTAATACGACATTAATAATTATTTGCTTATGAATTTAAAAATTACAAAAAGTAAATAATAATAAAAATAATAACAGAATAACTTGCTAATCAATGACTTAACAAAATACACTATTATTATTATTATTATTATTATTATTATTATTATTATTATTTCATTTATTTTTGAACTTTTGAACATCTAGAAGAAAGGATTAAATGACTGTCGTAAGCAACTCATTCCAGTTCGTGAAAGTAAAATTTTCCATCATTCCTCTCCGATATTAGTGGAATTCTGTGCTTCTGATATCCTCTTCTAAAGTACTTGGACTGTCCAAGTCTGCTAGATAGCCTGTATATGATATGCAAAAGTCACAGTTTGTTTTGACTCTCATGTTTTCTAATGACTCTCATTCTACTTTCTTCCTATTACCCGAGAATGTGTTTTTTCATACTCTTCTCTGTATTCTATTCAGATTTTCCCGGCGTAAATTTCTAATTTCCACTTCGAAATCCTTTAAAGGACGAACAAGAAACAAATAGGCTAATTGCCTCTATTTTAAAGTCCTCTTTTTGAGTATTCGCATAGTAAAGTGCAACGACCTGCAGGCTTTGCTGTTGTCAAAGTTTACATGATTTCTTCAACCCCATTGGCTGTCAAAAGTGATTCCCAGGTACAAAATATGAATCTTGAAACATTCTTGTTGCCTATTTGGTAATGTATTTGACAATAATTACGACCCCTTTCAAATGTGATGGTTTTACTTTTGAACAAGTATTTATTGCTTTACTATTAGTTTTCGGCTATAAATATAAATAATAATGATATGTAGATAAATATGGATAACCATGAAAAAGAGATATTATTAGACAAATCCAGTTTTTTAAATGTTAGGCTGTTTTACTTCATGATGTCCCAGTCCAAATTGGAAGAGATGGATAAGAAGGAAGGGAAATTCGCACACGGTCTATAGCCCGTTGCATTCAATGATACTCCGGCATTCGTCGCGAAATGATAAAGGAAAACTCGATATTAACCCATCAGAACAGTATATGAACTCTATTCCTGCAGGACTAAAATATTGTTAAACGTACCAAGTAAACTGCGGCTGCTTGGGAGATAAACTAGAAAGCTACCGGAACCGGCACTTCTACGTCACGTACATATATCACGTACAGTTTTTTCTGTTCTTTTACTAAACACATCAAATCAAAACGACTCGATTGTTTCTTTTCCATTGTTCATGAACTCCGATGCTGGAGATTAAAATACTGGAAAATTACTGTATTTTAAAACGTTCTGATCTTTCTCCTTTTCGTCAAAGACTTGCTACTCCTTTCTTTTAACAAATAACTCAGTAGAAGAAATTCTTACACGAACTATTTTATACGAAAACATTTGTATCGGTTCACGTAACAGAGAGTTGCAGAATAGTACATTGAGAGATACATGACAGTGTGACATCGCTACCACAGTACGAGCAATCAGCGTTGAGATTGGTGACGCATACGAATCAATTCTTCGATGTTTATTTATGAACCAGAAGCAACTCGTATGAGTTAGCGACCAACTTGATCGCAACGAGTGATTAGAACCGACGATCGGTAGTCATGCGACATCTTCAATGACGGCCACTGTTTAGCGACGCCGCCGCTGCAGCCCATGTGCACAGGCTGCGTTCGTCCTCGGGTGGTGTCAAGTGGGGCGTCGCCAGGGCCGGGCGAAGGCTGCGACGCGGTGGCAGCGATTAATTAGGCTGTCGCCGCGGAGTTTTTGGCAGCGGGAGGGCCCTCCGTTCCAATTTGCGCCCAATGGGCTCAACGATGAATGACACGCGTTTGAGGCGGCCGCCCTGACGCAATATGCTGTGACAAGGGCGGTGGTGGCGTGGGTGACGGAGGCGGGGGCAACGTTGTTTCTTATTTTTTTTTGTTGTGGACGGATTTACAAAGTACAGTTAGCCGGCCCGGTGGCCGAGATCGCTAAGGCAGTAGTGTCGTAGTGAGCTCGGACCGAAGGGTCGCGGGTTCGAGTCCCGCCTCGGGCATGGTTGTATTTGTGTTCGTCCTTTCACCCCTTGTCATCAATCACCATATCGTTTCATCCCCATAGTTACCATACCGTTAACAGCAATAGTGGTCGCTAATGACCTTAGATGTTGAAGCGACCTTAAATAAACCAATTAAAAAAAAAGTACAGTTAAAATTTACCTTTACATTTGTAGTTACAGGATTACAATGTATCTTAATCTAATTTACTACATTAAAATACATTTGACGAGAGGACTCTCGGAATACCTCAATTGATTTATTCTAGGTTGCTGATATATGTTCAAAAATGCTGGGAAAGGATATCTATTTTTATTTGAATTTGTCGTTCGTAATATTTACCCAGTTCGAGATTTATGGTTTGGTTTATCAAGTGGAGGTTTGAATAAAAGTTTTTTGGCAAGTTAATCTACATGGAAAAGGATTTGCCCAATATTTAATTTGATGTGAAGCTGTTTATTGGAGATGAATCTGAGGGCTTGGGTGATGAACCTTAGGAATTTGTTTTGGATGACTGCATTTTGTGCATATTATATTTGGCAGCATTAGTCTATATCCGGTATGCTTATAGGAGGAGGGGTCTGATGATAGATTTGTATATGGTGATGGCATTGTTTAATGAGAGTTGAGCTATTTCAGTGGTAGGATTTTGATTGCGTGTAGTTGTTGTGATTTTTATGTTGTTGTGTATTTGTTGTGATTTTGAGTTTGGTGTTTATATGATTTTTCTACTTGAGGAAAGAACAAGGATGTAATTGTTAGTCAGTGAGGATGGTGATGGCGGTGACGGGCAGCAGGACTCAACCTCCAACGAAGTTAGTTCAATTTATTATCAATAAACTATCTACTTCTTTCTAACTGCCTTCTGTACGTTCTAATTCATTGCATTATATAAAATTAACAACACTTGAAGGTTCCATCTGGAAATGATCTGGTCAATCGTTATATAAGTTGTAGTTATTAACATTAATTTGTTAAATGTTGTGTAATATTATTAAACATCAACATCTTAAGTCATTAGCGACCACTATTGCTGTTAACGGTATGGTAACTATGAGAATGAAACGATATGATGATGATAAGTGGTGAAAGGACGAACATAAATACAACCATGCCCTAGGCGGGACTCGAACCCGCGACCCTTCGGTCCAAGATCACTACGACACTACTGCCTTAGCGATCTCGGCCACCGGGACTGGATGTAACTAATAACCGCCCAATTTTAAACGAGGGAATCCATTGAAAAATAATAGAAGTGATTTTATTACGCTCAGTTATATTTGAATAAGTACACCTGCAAATATCATAGGGTCCGGCCCTGTGGCAGAGATCGTTAAGGCAGCAATGTCGTAGAGCTCTCAAACGGAAAAGTCGCGGGTTTGAGTCCCGCTTCGAGCATAGTTGCATTTACGTTCGTACTTTCACTCCTTATCATCACCATTTCATTTCATCTTCATAGTTACCATACCGTTAACTGCAATAGTGGTCGCTAATGACCTAGATGTTGATGCAACCTTAAATAACAAAAAAAAAATCATGGGGAACTATTTTTGTTTTTTGATAAACAATGAATATTTTTTAAAAAAATAACATTTAAAAAACTCAACGATAACCCCCACCAAAAACCCTCAAATAAATTTGCCCCCTAAAAATTCACTAAAGACCCCACAAAAACAACTAAATTTAGGGGGAAAACCTTTAAGGTGCGCGCCGAGCTAAGCATGCGCGCGCGTGGCGCGCTCGGTTGCAGCGCTGCTGGAGCACCACGTGATCCCGCACCCGCTGTGCCTGCCGGCCGTGCTGGGCGAGCACCGCGTGCGCGCGCTCGACGGCCACCTGTCCTTCGACTGGCGCCCCCCCCCGCCCCAACGGGCGCCTACATGCGCTGCTGCCGGACCGCGGTGAGTACGCGCTCGCGCACTTAAAGTCCGACTAAACGGGAGGTCCTGACGGCGGCAGGATTTTTCGACACTAGCTTTTCAGCTAGGTCGAATTCAGTCGCTGTCTGGAGGAGAATTCTAGCGGCCGGCTGCTCCGATCGGTAGTTTTCCGTGGTTTCTCCGATCAACACCAGGCGAATGCCGGAGCAGTACCCTACCAAACGGGCCACGGAGCGCGCGATCTGTCCTTCCCATTCCTTCTCCTATTCTCTCCCCTTACACACTCACTTACACTACCACATATCTCGGGTGACCGGTCGGGAGCTTAGAGCTTGTCCCGGCTGGGGCGATTCCCGCTGGTGGGAGAGTCCTGGTTAGGGGGAAACCCCACTAGCCGACGGTAGGTCGGCGCCGGATCTCGCCATCCAGAGTGGGAAGATCACCGCCGTCTCCCGAGAAAAAAGCATACACTACACTAACGGGACTAATGACCAAAGCAGTTGACGTGCCCGGAAACACGAAAAAAAATAATCAATCGAATTAAACCCTAACAAAACCGCTGCTAAAATATTAACTTTAAGACCCCACCCGCCCCCACTCCCTCTCACTCTAAATAACATATCAATAAAATGGTATCCCCTTATAAACCTGTAAAATATTTAGGCTTATACTTTGATACTAAGTTAAATTGGGGACAACTTGTAAATGACAAAGTGACCCAAACTAAAATAAAACCGGCATAACTACGCCCGTTAATTTACAGAAACAGTCCAATTCATTATAAATCATCAATTTTCAAGACAATTTTAAGACCATTAATGCTGTACGTCAACTCAATTTGGATCAATTCTGCTAAAACTAACATCCATAGACTGCAAGTCCTGCAAAGTAAATTCTTTAGAATAGTTGCTCATACCGCTTGGTATATAACCAAGAATCAACTCCAAAACGAATTTAATTTTGAACCAATTGAACAATACATCACATACCTGGCCACCAACTTTTAACCCATCTCTAACTCATAACCTATTTGTTTTTCAAGAACAATCACAAAAATTAGTATTTAGTTGGGTATCTTTTATTTTTGATCAAGGGGTTGAGCCTTTGTTGTATGCTTTCCATGTATTTCATGCAATTGAGCTTCATTATGACGCTATTGTACCTTAATGCATTGATTTCCTCCATCAATTGATGTTTGGTTGAAATGTTCTTTTCCAACGTTTTCTTCATGAATCTACAGAGGTTTATGTTCTATGGGGTTCAGGTGAAGACAGCTTCCTGATCATAGAAATACGTTAATATATTATTTCTACGAGGTCTGTCTTGACTGTTTTAGCTAGATGACACAGTGTGCCGTCGTACATAAACACGTACGGGTCTTCATTAAACTTTTAAGTATGTCTTGTAGTAGGATATGGATCACGGGATAGGTCAATTAATAAAACACATTAGTTTGCCAACGTTTAGGAATATTTAATTCCTTCATCAAGGCTTACTAATACACAACCTGGTCAAACATCATGTTCGCCTACAGCCCAACTCCAATATAGAGTTGTTGAAGCACACAAGTCCATTGCAAGTCCGACCAGGGCCACGGCCCGAAAGAAAGTGACTTTCTATGTTTAACCGTTTGTTGTACAATTTTTAATTTGAACGCCTTATCAGATCGACGTCGAACATATCTGGAACATTAGTCAGAAATAGAGAAACATGATTCATCAACAATGTAAGTTCACTTTGCAACATTGTCTCCAAGAGACTAAAAATTTCTCCGAACGGTCAACCAACGTTTCAATTCCGGATGTGTAGAAATCACCTCCAGCGCTGTGTAACCATTTGGAAACAGCTGCCTTCACCTCCTCATCGTTTCGGAAACTACAGCCTATGACGCCCCGTTGAAACTGTGGGCAAAACTACAGGGTGCAATGACAGAGGTGCTAGTGTTACTCACTGCGCCTTTGCGTAACATTCGCTAACACCACTCGACATAATGTAAGCGTTTCTTGGAAATACGAAATATACGAGTATCAAGTATTCATAATGTTGTAACGTTCGTGAGGAAACCGTGAACAGATTGATCGTTTCCACCGTACGCATCTACTTGAATCCCACTAGCCCACGCATGGGTCACGCAACATTTCAATAACGTTGGTAGCCGTTCGTTTTTTAGTTCCTTAATAAGGTACAATGGGAGAGCGCGCCACTGTAAACGTTGGCAGCAATTTATACAGGAGCTGAAACAAATAGTATAAAAGAAAACAGTGGAAACTCGTCGAATATTTTGGCGACAGAAACAGCGCTCTCTAGTGGTTCGACGTGTAAACTACAGGCTTAGCTGGATTTGCGAGTGCGAGCGCAAGCAGAACCGTTATTAACAAGCGTGAGAAAGAGAGAGATAGGAAGAGAGGGAAAGACAGAGGGAGGTAGGGAGAAAAAGAGGAAGGAGTTTTATGAGAAAATAATATTTATAAATATAAAGCAAAGAACAAAAATATGTCCATTCTCTGCAAGAAGTAGTGCAGAAATAAATAAATAAATAAATAAATAAATAAATAAATAAATAAATAAATAAATAAATAAATAAATAAATAAATAAATAAATAAATAAATAAATATAAATAAATAAATAAATAAATAAATAAATAAATAAATAAATAAATAAATAAATAAATAAATAAATAAATAAATAAATAAATAAATAAATAAATAAATAAATAAATAAATAAATAAATAAATAAATAAATAAATAAATAAATAAATAAATAAAATAAATAAATGAATAAAAGTGAACAGATGGTGTATACTATTGCTCTTGTCTTGTAGTGTACACCCAGACCGCTAGGTGGCTGTCGCTTGTGCCACCCTTGCTGATTTGCCCGAGTTTCCACTTATCTAGTATCAAAGATACAACACTGTTACATATACTACGAGTATTTGGTTGAAAGATCATGAGTGCGATCGCTCCTTTTCCTGTTTCACTCCTGGATATTGGTGTTCTTACTTGTGGTGAACAAAGCGGGTTTCTCGGAGGTTTCTCTTTCCCTTGTTCCTCATTTTATCGTTGATTCATCACAAGTCTTATCACATCATTACCCATCCAATCAAATTTTTCATCTCAGATATAGTCGGAGGCAGGTATTGTGGATAAAAAAAGATCTTACTGGCTATTAAGTTCATAATTTCAAATTCAATTTGGACATCAAATACTTGGTGACATTATATTTTTTAAGGCTGCATTTGTTAATTAACAGATATATTTAATTTTGTTAATTTAAAATGCACCTATTTAATGTAACATCATTATAAATGCTTCGGATATGGAGTATTTGTGTTTAAATGTAACATATCCTTCAATAGCCCTTGTCAAAAACGAAGAGAAATATTCCAGTAAAACATATTGTGTTATTTTTCCAAATTACTGCATTTAGATATTTCTAGTATCAAAGATATAACTCTGTTACATATACTCAAAAAACGTTTTGTGAAATTTTTCCTTCTTGGAATGAATGATGAAAATTCATTTAGATCCAATGATTGGAAATACACTGGTATTTCTTGGATCGCATACTAGTTCCGTACCGAAAATTATCAATGTATATGAACTGTTGCTTTTAAATTGGAAAACGCACATTTGTTGACACAAGGAGAGGTAAATTCTCAACACGCATTCATTATGAAGCACATTGAAGGAATATCACGTATGAATCACACATGCACACAGAGAATGAATTCATTGAAATGAGAAAATGATCTACGACATATCTTTGCTTTTAACAACTTAGTTTTGTAATAAGGGTAGTGTGTAAGGTATGTCGCCAGCGCGGTAAAACTATTTTTGAACTGTACAGTAGTTTCATTTTGTAAATATTGTCTGAAGGGTTTAGTCATAGATTTAATACATGTCCAAATATGCATTCATGTATCCTATCGTTGGTTAAATAACGTGACAAAAGCCTACAAATATCGAATGTATTTCAAGAAAGGAAGGTTTTGTAGAAATATTTACCTGAGTAGGGAATTTGTGTCTTCTAGCAACTTTTGCCACTAGAATTAAATTAATTATTTACTCGCATTAAACATCGCCAACGAGCAGGTGATCGTATGTGAATACTCATTGGATTAAGAGTCGGATTATCGTTTAATGCAGTATTCTAGTGTAAACATTTACTGACACGCATGTGAATTTTAAAGGAGAGGGTTCCAATCTTTCAGAGTGATCTACGAAGCTTTTTCATGTAACTCGAGGGCCAAGAGACTAATGTTTTGTAATTGCATTAAGTTGATATGTATGAAATAATTATGTTGTTATCAAAAAATTATTAATATTTATGAATAAAATAACGATTTAAAACACGAGATAGGGGAATCTACATAAAATCATTACATATTACGAAAATTACATAAAATTATATTTAAAATATTAATCACCTTTGGTGCTATCAAACATATTACAAATATACGTCAACCCAATTAAAAGGCACTCATATCTGTAGTTGGTTCAGTTTTGTGTACAATTTTATTAATATTAGATTTATGAAAATCTTACAGCGTATTAATGCATTTATGAAAACTCTATTACACATGAGACTCAGGGCCCCATACTGAACCTCACGAGAGGAATATTACGACGGTTCTCATTCATGGGTTTCACATATTCATATATTCATATTGTTCGTTCCGAACAACGAATATATCTCCTTGAACATCGTGCTTAACTTTCTGAATTTGACTTTGCTTTTTTTGTAAATAGTTTGTAACCACAAATTTTAAAGCTTTGGGCCATTTTTTATTCACTGGACAATCTTAATGTGGTAGCATAATAATTATCACATCGTACAACTCAATGTTTTTACCACGAACATATATTAAATGTAACCACATTATCAATTGTAATGATACTCTAATCGAAAATAATATATTTCATTTAATTGAGAGTTATTTTTTGTTTCTTTTTGTTTGAAGTCATCAATGTCAACTAGCATGCGTACGAGATCACTTTCAAGCGACGACTTCGATACATCTGCAAAATTCCCCCTGACCTTTGTCCTTTTCGCCGCCAATCGATGCCGGAACTAGTTCCCTCGAAGACCCCCTTTGTTTCGCTCAATAAATGTAACATTCAGCGCTTGATGACCTTTAGGACTGACCTTCCAAAACCGACTTCCCAAGGAGAAAGAACCCTTGAATCACCTCTAAGAAGGCACCGTATCACGTTTCTTGTTTAGTTTCTAGAGTTTCGTGTATATATGACATTTCATACTTGCTTTACGAAAAATTATTTTACAAGTCCGAGTATTTTGCTAATCATGATATTTACTTTGCTGCCTGTTATCACTCCAGACTTGTATAAAAATGCTTGTTTGTAATAATGACTCTGAATCCTGAACTTTGAACTAGGATAATTTGATACGATGATATACGCAGCGAAAAGAAAGAACACACTCCCCAATATACACATGAATCGTGTTCACCCCCTTTGGCCTTGCTTTTCATGTTACGTAGTTAATTCATTGCAAACAAAAATATTACGATGTGACATTTGCTGCATATAACTACGATAACTCAGAAAAATCTTTTTTAAAAATTGACTATTGCTGCAACGGGTTATGAAAAGTATATTTTATTCAGTTGTATTATCATATCTCGTTTGTTACTTCTCTTTAATGTCTTTATAAGGATTTATTGTAATACTCATTTCCAGTTTCTAATTGTAATGAGAGTAGATTCATACTATGCCAAAATATTTTTACACACTTTTTCAAAACATTTTTATATCCGTAGCGGAACCTCCTCAAAGCCAACATTATGTTTATCATTTTACATGCTTTATTAAAAACATTTACCACGTTTTCACCGCATTAAATTGAGAGAAGTTAGCATATGCAAGTTCACATTAGCCTTATGAATATGCATTTTATATCAGAACGAACAAATGAACAATTTCTATTTCATTCTTGTAAGATCCACTAATTTAATTGAGGCAGAAATTCACAGCATAACAATGTTTATTAAACAATTGTAATAACTTATTACACCTTTTGTGGATCAATGATTCGAAGGGCATTAACCTTCATCGTAAGGATCGATATCCATTTCCTGAGTATGGTCGCAGCTTGAGGCACTAGAGACGAGATGAAACCTGTTGCATTGGAATTCCTGGTATCTTGATATGGGATCATATTGTTCATATCTTGACGTGTGGTTTTTTATAACAGTTTTTGACACAATATAACTTAAAAAACTTAAAAAACATTTACGATAACTTATTACTTTAGCTACAAAGAACACCACTAATGGACTTTGTGGGCAATAACTTTCAAAATACTTGAATAATACTGCCTTTATTGGTATGTTGTTGATTCTTGTAATGTCCAATAACTTACTTTCACAAATCAAAAACATACCAAGAAAGGCGATCTTATTAAAATATTTTGAAAATTACTTTTTCAATTTTAGTTCAGCAGTAATAAACAATTACTTTTTCGTGTGAGGGAAGGTCCAAACTGAATATGTACCCATGTAATTCTCTGTGAATTCGTCCGTGGATCGAATGGTTCCGTGAGGAAGAGGATTTTGAAGGAGAGCGTCATGGCAAGGGGACCTGAAATGATAACATTGTTTCGGTTTCGAGTATTTTTATGTCTGTTTCTAGTATGAATGGTTTTGGGGACAAATTAATTCAAAGGTAAAAAATTATTGCTTATAGAACAATATTTTTTACACCGCGTGTCGTTTAAATTTCTTAATTTGGAATCCTATTCAGATACTTCTTGTCAAAAACAAAAACAAAAAATAACTTATACGTTGTGAAGGGATGTGTCTATTTAATAGAATAATCAACCGTTCGTTTCAATCCGTCATATTTCTAAAAATGAGATTACGCGTGAATCGTTTAGGCCATATTCTGGAAATGTTTTTGGGCAACGAATTATGTAAAGAGTCAAAACTAAAGATTTATATAATAGAAAATATAATGTTATATATAAGAAAAATAGGCAGCCAGCAAAAAACAGTTACTTTTATGGCAACCACAATGTGCTACAGATTTATTTATTAGCACTAATGCCAAAAGTGAGATGATGCTCAAACCTTCAAATAAACTGAATGCAAAGAAAACAAAATACTTTCGTCGGACTGTATTAGCTACAACTGATCTTAATGTAACATAGTACGTAATTAGGCGATTTATATACTTGAATTAAAATAAAAGGAAATTCTGGCTGAAAAAAAATAATGTACGACACACGTGATAAAAGTTATTTCCTTTTGCTCGTAGGCTTACCTCACTCTTCCTATCGGCCTCGTGTCACCACATTTTCTATTAGATAAATAAAATGTCACTTTCCCCAATCGCAACGTAAATAACTGTTTTATCTGTTTCTGTAATGTCTTTCCACCGGTTCCAAAGAGTGTGGCTGTGTGGATGTTCGCTGAGCTGTTGGCGGGCGGTCTCACTCAGAAGGTTTACCTCCCTCACTCCGCTAGTAATAAACAACTCCCCCATCACCTGGACCCCACCATCACAACCCATAAAATACCTAGGACTTCATCTGGGCACAAAACTAACCTGGAAAACCCACATAGACATCAAAATTAAACAAGCTAGAAATAAATTATTCCAACTCCGGCCACTAATCAACAAACATAAATCTCTGTCATACAGAAACAGTACAACATTATACAAAACAATAATCAGACCACTACTGCTTTATGCATGCCTCATATGGACAAACGCAGCCCCCACAAATGTCAATAAAATTCAAGTAATGCAAAATAAATTTTTAAGATTAATTACAAATGCCCCCTGGTTCATAAGCAACAAACAACTTCATTCAGAATTAAATATCAATACAATAATAAACCAAATAGCATACATATCACACAACTTTTACCAAAACCTAACAGACATACCAGCAGCATCCCATTACAAACTACCGAAAAATCCAACCCACACTCGAATAAAAAATAGATTCCCTTTTGAAGCATTCCTCAAAATTTTAGCCAACCACGATACTTAACACCGAGGTTCTCCCCTAGAGTGTCCTCTCCAATATATAGACTAAGTTAGCTTAGCTATTTGAACTAGATTAAGTCTGAAAAAATACATCTGTAAAGTATTGTACTGAACGATGTAAATCTTACAAAATGAATAAATATGTGTTATAAAAATGTTGGCGGGCGGGTGTTGCAGCAAAGTCGGTGCTGCAGCTGCTGGATGAGCGCGGGCTGACGACGTTCGCGTCGCTGGTGCGCAGTGCCGGGCTGGACGACGCCCTGGACTCCTTCCACGACTACACCGTCTTCGCGCCCTCCGAGGCCGCCATGTACGGTAGGTCTCCCTCGCAGCCTGCCACCTGTTTGGCGATACATGCCCCATTCTTCGCCATATATTTGGGGATACATGCCCCATCAGCCTCGCCATTAATAAAGACATTATTATTATTATTATTATTATTATTATTATTATTATTATTATTATTATTATTATTATTATTATTATTCTTTGTACAGAAATAGCATCATAGCCTACAAATACTTATGGCCATTTACTTAGTCGTTAGATATTGCATAGAAGAATGTTGACGTTTATAAAAAATACATTTTCCTTATTTTTTAAAATTTATTTCTTCTCGTTCGACATACTTGTCTTTCGAGGAGGTTAAATTATGCATTACATAGTTTTTTGATTTTTTTGGGAATGGCCATCCATAAGCAGTGTTTTTTTATTACTCGGAAAAACATCAATATTGAACTAAAGTCAATGAAGCGAAATTGAAGACTATTTCAGTTTGATCTATTGCCAGTTATGGTGGGTTGCGGTGGTTTGAATCGGTCTTTGGGATACCTGGATTTCATACGTGGGGTATGTAGCATTGCGACCTAGGCTGAAGATTAAGGAGCATGGGGAAGTGTGAAGGTTTTGGTAAAAATTTTGGGCCATTTGTGTTATGTGATCGCTTAATGAAGGCACTTTCAATTCTCTGCGAATCTGGGTGTTTGGAATAAACGAGGGGAAATTTAAAGTTCATCTTAAAAAATATATTCTGAATGGCTGTTAAATTTTGGAGATTGTTAGTCGCAGCACATCCCGAAACTGGACATGCATAAGTCATAGTTGGTATAATTAAGGATTTAAATAGTTGCAATCGGCATTCGACTTTCAATGAAGAATTATTGAAGGAGGGAAGAGTTTTGATATATGTGCAGACACTTTGTTGGCTATTGCATTTACGTGTGGTTTCCAAGTTAATCTTTTGTCAAGCAACACTCCTAATTATTTTATCGGTGAGGAGGTCCACGGAATATATTTATTGTGAAGATTTAACTCAGCAGGATTTTTTGGGCTACATTTTCCTTGAACATCGAGATGTATACGTTCCCATGAAGTCCAATAGTTTGGCTGGAAGTTTTAGCCTTCGTAGCTTACACAGAGCTGCATCACCCCTTAAATTCTCTTATTTTTATACTATGTCTGTGGAAAACTAGCATAGAACATTGCGTTTTGTGTTTGAGAGTGAATAACTTATAAGGAAAGAGAGAACGAGCTATAACCACTATCATTCTTGAAATGGAATTTAAATGTAGCTGTCCCCTTATTAAATACATTGATGTATTATAGATAGTGATTAAAATAGCATATAATTTTTCTTCTGAGAATAGTTGTCTTAGTACATGTACCAATTCAAACGTTAAGACACTGTAGTTTTTCACTTTTTTAAAAATTACAGCCAATCGTATTCCAGCTTTTTTTCAAAATATGCAGAAAAAAATACAATAATAATGTTTTTAAAAATTTGCAGGTAACTAACAAGCTAAACAGAAACGAAAATTTTCAAACTTCGTCCAAACCATGTGAATTTTAGTGTTTGGAGTACGTTATTATGGATTGTCAAATATTCTCTTTATTGTGCGAAACATAGCAGAATAAAAAAAAATTAAAATGTACGAATATAATACATTTTTTGAAGCTAATTTATGATTTGCAATGTCTTCACATATATATTTTTGAATAGAAACAATTTTATTTTCCATAATTTTATAAATTAAAAGAACTAAAAAATCAACGTCAAGAGATGAAAGTTTAAGACACTTTGTTTTCGAAAGCCTAAGATATTCCAGTTCTTCACGATTCTGAAAGTGTATTACTTAAGATTTAGAAATAAAAGATCTAACATTTTCCAAAATTGAATTTAATTACGTCGTAACTTGTAAAAGAAGAAAATACTTTTTCAAAAAAAAAAAAAAAAATTTTAGTTCGACATTAATAAGATATTTTTTAAGGTATGGGTATACCCTTTTTTCACATTCCTTTAAATCTTTCTTAGATGTTAAAAGGGTTGGCAACGTATTATACCGAAAGATTTTTTGGCAGTTTAACTGAAAGATTAAAGAAAATATACCATGGTCAAGGGAAGGACGTAATAGTGCATTGAGTCTTAACAAGCTGTAATTATAACTCTAGAATTGCTTCACCACGCTTCTCGCTGAAGATTAATGATGATGACTTTTAAACGAGAACAATAATTAACTCGTTCTTGGCCTCACAAACATTTCGCAGAGTATTGTTTTGCGGATTGCGATTTAATTAGTTTAATTTATAGCCGGCTCTTTGACTGGCGAGCCACTCCCAGGAGTGTCCTTGGAACCCACGCGGGCGCAACCAATAGCGAAAAAAGGGGCTGACCAAAACGGGTGAATGACTCTCCAAATAAGCTCGAAACTCAAGGTAGCCTTTCCACAAAACCCTTCGCGACGAATGTTTAGAATGGATATGAATAGTTGCATTGAACGTTGGAGATTTTTTTATGTCGGTATTAGACTATACATATGTGTATAGTGACAAGGGGAACACTCTAGCGAATTCGAGGAAACATACGAAATTAGTTTATAGAAAATAATTTAACCGAATGTCCTCATGTGAATATAATAGAGTATATTAGAAATTTAATTTCCTATTTATTAATATCAACTTGGAATAATTATCAAAAATAATTAATAAGTATTCAGCAAATCGTGTAACAAAAAGAAATTAGGTTTTAAGGTGTCTTTCTTTGTGAAAATAAGAAATATAAATAAAAAGTAGATACTGAAATATTGAGTATACAATGTCTTAAATATAAAGAAAGTATTTAACTTCGAGAAAGCTTTAAAAATAAAACGTATGTAAATAAGGAGGAAATCAATAAATGAGAATATAAGAAATAAGATGGGAAATATAAGAAAAATAAGAAAATGACGTGTATTTCCAACCAGCAAACCAGTGAAAATGCGTAGCATACAGAGATGTTTTTCCTATTAGTGCTACGCCACTTTAAATATAAAGAAAGTATTAAACTACAAGAAATAAAAAGAAACTTCAGGCTTTAATATTGAGGGTGTAGTACAAACTCGAAAATAACTTTGAACTTGAAAAGTTTCAAAATTTCTGAGCTTTTAATGAAAATTCAAACTATCTTTTTTTATAAATGAACATTCTTCTATTGTAGAATAAAAATGAACCCATTATTTTAGAAAAAATTAAAATGTAACAGAGGCTTCACGTAAAGTATTCCCAAAAATTAAAATATATTGTCGATCTCCGCAACAACACAACTACATCTTACTTTTAACGTATCTTACATGTCTGAGCTCTAAAGATTTTAATCTGACAGAGTTATGCTGGACATGTACTTTCATCCATCCATCTCAAAAGACATCCTGATTTTCATGTACTAAATTGCCTTCATGTCTTCTCTATCTGCAGCAACTATCTTTGGAAAAAACACTGATATACTTCATTTCTAACGTGTGTGTGGAGTTACAGGTCAAAAGAACCTTCAGAACGGTTTAACCATTCTTATATTCTTTTCATTAAATTTATTGTAAGTCGTATCATCAACTAGGTCACTAGCGACTAAATAAATACAATATATTACATTTTACATTGACAACATTAAGCTTTTACAGTATTGAGGTTACATTACAATGATGATTACGGATACAAAAACATAAAACCTAAACATGAAAATAACATCAATGATAATTACTACAGAAAGGAATATGGGATTACATTATTCTAATACAGGTTAATATTTCCCAAAGCTCCTATTTCAATACAAAATGTTATAACATTACTTTGGTAAGTATTATCACTTACAATGGAACTAAAACTTTCGTTATCAAAACATTTACGTATAACAGAATTGTACTGGGTACATTCCTGGAGGACGTGATTAATGCTCAGCGGGCAATTGCAAGAAGTACATACTGGGATAGAATTTTTCTCTAGTATATGGACCGGAAGCGATAGCTCAGTGCATCAACTGATGTCACTGCAGCACCTCTGATCGGGAGGTCCTAGATTCGAGTTCTGACGGCGGCAGGATTTTCGACACTAGCTTTTCAGCTAGGTCGAATTCAGTCGCTGTCTGGAGGAGAATTCTAGCGGCCGGCTGCACTGATCGGTAGATTTCCGTCGTTTATCCGATCAACACCAGGCGAATGCCCGAGCACTACCATAACAAACGGGCCACGGACCGCCCGCGATGTTTCCTTCCTCTCCTTTTACACACACACTTACACTAACATGCACTACACTACCACATATTCTGGGAGACCGGTCGGAAGCTTAGGGCTTGTTCCGGGTGGAGTGGTGCCCCGCTTGTGGGAGAGTCGTGGTTAGGGGCAAACCCCGCTAGTCGACGGTAGGTCGGCACCGGATCTCACCATCCAGTGGGAGAAGATTACCGCTATCTCCAGCGGAAAAAAAATACACTACACGTACAGAGCTCACTAAGTTATTGACGCGTCCGGAATCGCTAACCAACCAACCAACAAATCTAGTATATGGCCTATATTACAGAACAGGGAAAGTGAAAACAAGAAGTAGACGACGGTGAAGCGTGTTTGGTGTTTCAAAAGCTAAAGTGTTTGAAGGTGCTGCGCTGAGAGCTGCGCGCGCTGCGCAGAGATCCCGGAGGCGCGGCTGCGAGCGCTGCGCGCCAGCCGGGAGGCGGCGCGCGGCTTCGTGATGCTGCACGCGACGGCGGGGCGCGTGGCGTGGGCGTCCGTGGCGGCGGGCCAGGCCGTCATGTCGCTGGACGAGCACCACCGCCTACGACTCCAGGTCAGCCTGCGCCGCGCTGGCTCTTTTCCCTCTCTCTTTCTCCCGTCCGGGTGAGCCTACGTCTGTCTATCTCTCTTCCTTACTCCCCTTTTCTCTCTCTCTGTCTCTCTGTCTCTCTCTTCCATTTTACATCTGTCTCTTTCGCTCTCTCTCTCTGTCTCTCTCTGTCTCTCTCTCTCTGTCTCTGTCTCTCTCTCTCTTTCTTTCTTTCTCCGTCCCCACCAAGAGAACCTACGACCCTCTTCTTTTCTCTCTGTCCCTCTCCAATTCAACATCAATTTCTCTTGCTTCCTCCATGTTTATATTTTCACTCTCGATCTTGACTGCTTCTGTTGCATCTGTTCTTGCTTGTCGCCTTTTTAATTTCTAAATGCTTTACCCAGTGACTTTACATGTGATATTTATATATATATATATAAACTTTTTTAGTTTTAATTGAACTGGAGAAAATGTCAATGTGATTTGGTCTGTCTCTCTCTCTGCACTGATTTTGTCTGTCTGCTTGCCTGGTCCTCTTTCTCTTTCCGTCTTTTTCTCTGTTTCTCGCTCTCTGCCTCTGACCTTAACACACATAACATCCTCTCGCTATTCGCCGGTCACCATGAAACTCTCCCCTCTAGTTTTCTTTTCATTCTTAGTTGAGTCACAATCTTCTTGGTTTAGATTTCTTAGTCGTGTCAATTTCTGAATTGTCACCCTTATCAGCGCATCATACAAGTATCATACTATGCCAAATCTACTCGTTCTTCTCGTCTCTTTAATTACGAATACGATATAAATATTTCATTTCATTTATTAGTGTCCCTGAGTTGTACGCCGTCTTGTCGAGCATTTCGTACTTTCTTCGCCGCCTCTTTCATGCTGTCTACCGAGTTTAAACCTGTTGTACCCCCCTTCGCTGCGTAAGGCATTGCCATCTCATTTCACCACTCTTTGACCCATTTTCATGTCGCATTACCTTCTACAAGTCTCGATTACCTCGCGTCTGCCCATTAAACCCTGAGCTCCAACGGATAGTTTGCAATGTAAATCCGACGTTATGAAAATGGTGTTTTGAGAAAAAAAGGATATCGTATGAATATCCTCTGAATTCTGTTGAGAGCTTGATATAAAGCAGTCGTTTTTTCCATTAGAATGACTTAATGCTTTTCATTTATTTAATAACTTTTTCAGCCTTCACGGTTTCTTTATTTAAAAATTATATCTTGTATTCCTTGCAAAGAGAGTTTTCTGAAGTTCCGAATACAAAATATGATACCAAGTTTTAAAAACTTTTAGAATACAATTTTGTTACATTAAAAACCCATTTTGAAATTTTGGTTTTGCAAAGAAAGATCAAAAAATTTGTCTTAAATCACGTGACTTCCGTAAATTCCACTTGAGACATTCGGGGGATTTCTTCGACGATCAATGCAATCTCTGAGATCGTTTCGATACCTTTCTTTACCGACCGGACCTCGCCTCATTCCGCGTTCGCTCTCCTACGCTCGGAGTCGCATTCCTTCCGTCCGTTGCTCTGCGCCTCGCGCAGGACAATGAATCTCGCCGCGCCGCCCGCGTCTGTGAGAAGGATCCAATGCGCAGGCGTGGCGCGCGCAGCCAAATTTGTAGAGACGGGAACCCACTCTCCTACACCGCCATCTAATCTGGTTTCGGTGAACGACGACTTATACGCTCAAGTTGAAAAGTCATCTATATCTTTTACTTATGTGAACGATTTACGATAGCATTTTAGATAGTAATTCTCGAATATCTTTTAGTTCTCATGATCCTTCAGTTACATATTCTCATGTTTCGTTGATTTACATAACTTGTATTCCAATCCCTAAATGATGTATCTGCTTCAATTGTGTTTATTGTTATTCCCCATTACGACTTCTTTAATTAACATAATTATGGAACATATTCTATATTAATGAAACTCATATTCATATAATTATGTCATTGGTTTGGAAAACATACGCAATTGTACATTTTATGTTTTTTTGCACCAAATAGCTTGTCAATCTTGCAACATCAGCATCGTTTCATGGCATTTGTAATATTCTGATGTTCATTTCTAGAACAATTTTTGAACTACCAATAACATAATATTGTTTTGTACTTGAATAAAAATGTATTCCCGTAAAAGTCTACCACAAGATCTTGAAGCACTGGACCGAATGATGCACATTTGAATCCCTGATCAGGTTTGGAATTTTTACTATGTAATTGTATAGGGTTAGATTTTCACACTACCTCGTATCTCATCGGAACCACCATCCCTTTCATAGCCTTTCAAATATCACCATCATTATCCCCAAATTATCACATTACTGTATTTCATACATCATTGAAAAGCAATGGGAAACTACCACGTTGCGCAAGAAATTATGACGTAAATCTCCTCCCACGCGTATGATTAGAAATAATGATGGTACGCGTCGCAAAAAAATCAATACATGAGCGAGAAATAATAGTGTAGTGGGATGATGATCTAGAACTGTCACGCCTTTAAATCTCGACAATTACCATATAAATCAGAAAAATATCATATTGCCATTAATAATTTCGAAGTAAATTTTAAAGTAGGTGTATCTCTATCAGTCCCATTACGATGACTTCCTGACACGTCTTGCGCGAAGGCAGTACCTGAGCCTCTTGGGCTTCTCCAAGCTAACAGACCAAGGAGCTAGTTTAGTTTAGTTTAGTTAATGTTACGTGGCGAGACTCGGGCCATCAGACCCGCTCTTCCGTCTAACCACGCAAATTTCGATACGCTCCTTTCACCACCTACAGAGAAAGGAGGTATTATCTTGGGCGACGAAACTGGCGGATCTCAATTTTGCTCAGAGGCTTCTTTTAGGCTTGAGGATCTTTTACATGCAGTAAATCTACTACATGGGACAGCCGGCTTTACTTCCCCTCCGAAGGAAGGCGTGCAAGGGATTTTTTCGCCCTTAAAAATCCACGGCTTCGATCGCGTTTGAACCCGCAAACTCGGGTACAATAGTCCGGTGCGCTGACCGTTATACCGCCGAATCCGCAAAAGCCTGGAGCTCAACCCTGAGAGGAGTGCAAGTTTTCGAAGGGCAGTTGACTTTCACAAGAAGTACTTTCTCACAGAAACTCATTCTTATAGTTTTCTAACATTCTCAAAGACAAGAGTATTAAAATTTAAGTAAAATAATAACCATCTTTCTTGTCGCTCGAAACACTAAAATTACCCAAACACAGTTCAAAAAATTTTCTCTATTAAATACGTATTTGAAAATGTATACCAATACGTATTCGAATTTAAAACTATTTTATGGCTCTAAGTTCAAAATTATTGATTGTATCTCTGTCCGTTTATATCTGAAAAACAATTATACTGAAAACGATAATTATTTCTATTTAGCTACTTTTCTCCCCTATTGGAAGGAGAAGTTCTTGTTTTTGAATTTTAAAAATATACGAAATGTCGTTGTCCTGTTTTCTTCACGTATTTATTGATTTGTGATTTCCTTAAAAAATGCCTGTTTTGGTCAATATGCTGTGTTTTTCCCTTTGACAGACAAAATTACTCACATGACGATCACAACTTTTCTACCTCTAAAATGAGTTTTGTATTGATTGTGAGAGTCGTAACAGCATGTGACGTATTCCTTAACATCGTTGTCATGCTTTACTAACATTCGCTGGCTTTCCCGAGGCATACCTAGCGGCGTAGTGTTCCGTAAATTTTGTAAAATCACGAATAGTTTAGTCAACCGCTTTTAATATACTCTTACTTTATTACTTAATTGGAGGTATTCATTCGAAATTGCGAGTCAAATGTTCTTCCCAAGTAACACCGTCCCAAAGTGCTTCCACTGTAGTCTCATCTGTAAAATTGCACATTCCTTTCAAAGTAATACATGGGGCGTTCATTTTAATATCAGCCACTTTCGAGATAGTATTGACATCTCAGGCAACTCATGACGACGTAGAAATGCGAGTATTGTATAACAATTTTTCTCTTTCCCAGTTGGAACAGCGCGTATAAGAAATGAATACCTCTCGTTTCCACTGTGAGATTTTAAATGTGGCATTAGACGAAAATGAACATTTGTGTTACGTTAACGACTATCACCACTCTGATCGTCTCAGGTTCTTGATGTTTCAAATAATTTTGGTCATTTTCAATTATTTTAGTGTTGGGTTGCCGCATGCTTTTAAAGTCTCCATTTTCTGAAGATTAGTTTACGATATTTGAAAGCAAAAGATTCAAATATCAAGGGCCAGCAGTTCATGAATCCTTTAGACTTCACTACTTTACAAATACGCGGCATTAAGTCAGATCATGCTATCTTCAAGATTAGCTGAAAGTTTCACACATTTAAAAACAATCATCTTTCTTTTGTTATATTCATGATACCTCTAACAGCAGCACAGCCTCCTCTCCATCTATTAAATTGGTCCAAAAGTTTTCCTACTTTTTACTTTCTTGCACTTACTTCGTGGGAAGAGTTGTTTAATCGAAAATAGTACGAGTAGTTTTCATGTAATGTTATGCAAAATATAGGCAATTTTAAATTTCTTACCCATTTTTCTGAGAAAACGCTCGATTTTTTCTTTAAATTTTCTCCTCACATGTGTCAATGGACGGTAAATATGGTGCTAGTCCTATTTTCGGAGAACTCTCCGTATTTTCGAAAACTGAAATAAAATTCATGTTGGAAATATTTGGTTGTAACAATTACATTTTTAGCGTCGGCCCGAGTTCAAAACTCACAGCATTTTCGTATTGTAGAGAGAGATAAAGCTCACGGTGAGCTGAGTTCGAGTCTCGAAAAAAAATGATGCTGGTTGAAAACACTTTTGCATGTTTATATTCTAGTATACTATAGCGAAGGATTTGGAAATAATACGAGAAAGTATCTGCTTTTGCTTAACCTCTGGGCTCTTTCTGTGAAGTATATAAGATTTATAATGAAACATCAATAATGTTTTGTCACAATAACTCTGCTACAGGCAGATAGAGATGATTTAAATGTTAAATGATAAAGAATTATCTTTCATTTTGTAATAGTGTTAATTTAAAAATGTGATTTAAAAGTTCGATTTGAAATTGTGACGTAAAACAAATATTGAAAAACTCTTGGAGTTATCGCGTTCTGAGCACCTCACAGCATTTAGTCAGAACGTGATGTAACCATTTCTTGCTAATTTTAATTATTGAGACGTGAAATAAATACACACACGATTGATTACGGTTAAAATACTTAAAAACGTATCATTTTGGCATTTTTGTTTGGATGTATTCTTGATTTATAATTTTTAAAATGACAATGAAACAGTGATTTCGAAGTTATAATATTCTGACCAAACTCCACAGCATGAAGTAATTAATTTACAATACATTACCTAATATACTTGAATAGATTGATCTGCCACTACACAGAGCAATGATCTGAAGCTTCCCGATACCGAAACATTTTTTAAGAAATGTCGGTACAACAGCAGGAAGTATTTAGAGTCAGTCCAGATTCCGTATTTCGTAACATTGACATGAAGTGACTACAAGGCACAAGGTGGTGTCGGAGAGCATGTGCCTCTGCCACTCACTTCCTCTCTCCTTTTGATTTGGTCAGTGCCTTGGTTTTACTCCCCTCAATTTCAGTCTCTCCATCACCATCGATACCCAGTGCCAAGGGCGGGTCACATAGGAAGCACGTGTTACGTTGAGAGGGAGCGTGTTTATCTCCTCTCTCTGTCCGCTTCTCCCTTCACCGCTGTTTCAAAAACAGACTCTCGCTCCCTTTGTCCTTCCATCCCTTCTTCTGTCTCTGACCAGTAGCGGTGGATCAGTGCATCAACTGATGTCACTGCAGCGCCTCTGTCCGCGAAGTCCTAGGTTCGAGTCCTGACGGCGGCAGGATTTTCGACACTAGCTTTTCAGCTAGGTCGAATTTAGTCGCTGTCTGGAGGAGAATTCTAGCGGCCGGCTGCTCTGATCGGTAGTTGTCCGTGGTTTCTCCGATCAACACCAGGCGAATGTCGGAGCAGTACCCTACCAAACGGGCCACAGACTGTGCGCGATCTGTTCTTCCTCTTCCTTGTCTTATCCTCTCCCCTTACACACACACTTACACTAACATGCACTACACTACCACATATTCCGGGAGACCGGTCGGGGGCTTAGAGCTTATTCCGGCTGGTGCGGTGCCCCGTTGGTGGGAGAGTCCTGGTTAGGGGGAAACCCCACTAGCCGACGGTAGGTCGGTGCCGGATCTCGCCATCCAGCGGGGGAAGATCACCGCCATCTCCCGAGAAACAAACATGCACCACACTAACGGAACTAATGACCGAAGCAGTTGACGCGCCCGAAAACACGAAAAAATCAATCAATCAATCAAGGCCTGTCTTCACAGTGGCATTTCACGTTTTTCTCGGTCGTGCCGCTAGATGTCGCATGATCGCGACACGACCGAGAATGGCGCGGAATGCATTCATATAATACCACTATGAATACAGGCTTAGAGAGGCAGCTTTATAAAAATTGCACTGTAGGAGTGCGCCATGTTTTTTAAAAATTATTTTATTATTTGGAATAGGAAACATTCATAAGAATGGTTCAGTTTTACAGTACAAATTTATTCACATGCTTTTGATGCTTATGATCTATTTAAAGTATTATTTCTTTACGTGTCAACGTTGCGTGTCATGTAAGCAAGTAAGGCGCGTGCGGATCTGCATGCCGTCGCCCTCACCGGTAGCGGTAGCTCAGTGCATCAACTGATGTCACTGCAGCGCCTCTAACCGGGAGGGCCTAGGTTCGAGTCCTGACGGCGGCAGGATTTTCGACACTAGCTTTTCAGCTAGGTCGAATTCAGTCGCTGTCTGGAGGAGAATTCTAGCGGCCGGCTGCTCTGATCGGTAGTTTTCCGTGGTTTTTCCGATCAAAACCAAGCGAATGCCGGAGAAGTACCCTAACAAACGGGCCACCGACCGCGCGCGATCTTTCCTTCCTCTTCCTTGTCCTATCCTCTCCCCTTCCACACTCACACCTACACTAACATGCACTACACTCCCACATATTCCGGGAGACCGGTCGGGAGCTTAGAGCTAGTCCCGGCTGGGGCGGTGCCCCGCTTGTGGAAGAGTCCTGTTTAGGGGGAAACCCCATTAACCGACGGTAGGTCGGCGCCGGATCTCGCCATCCAGCGGGGGAAGATCACCGCCATCTCCCGAGAAAAAACATGCACCACACTAACGGAACTAATGACCGAAGCAGTTGACACGCCTAGAAACACGAAAAAACCGAACCAAATCGTTGCCCTCCTTCCTTCGTTTCCCCCTCTCTGGCCGCCCAGCGCGGCGCGGCGTGGCGTGGGCGAGGCGCTGACGGTGGCGTGGGTGCAGGTGTACCGGCGCGGGCCGGGCGTGGAGGCGGCGCTGGTGGAGGAGCGCGACGTGGAGGGGCTCAACGGCTGCGTGCACGTCATCGACCGCGTGCTGGAGCCCGCGGACCTCTCCACGCGCGACCTGTTACGGCGCGACGGCAACTTCAGGTGAGCGCCACGCCCCCTCGCACGACAGCGCCTTTGGGCTCACCAAGGAGGGAAAGAAAAAATAAAGATTGTTGATTGTCTTTTTGTTGTCATTTATTTGAATATTTGAAATGCGTTTTTGAGATCGTGTTATTTGGTTTATTTCTCAACTTGTTTTAATAAAAGAATTAGATTGACCATTTATTATGCTTTTAGTGATCGGACCCAAAACAATGACATTATTGATAACAAATTCCAATTTTGTGTCATTTATTTATTTTTATGTATCTTCTAATTTGAGACAAAACTATATGTAGGTAAAAACGGAACACACATCAATTAAAGCACGTATATTTAAAATGATTGTGTTACATGTTCGTCGTCTCGCGAAGGAATTTTTCGCATCTTTAAATAAATTTCTGGAATAGTATAATTTATCTAATTTAAAATCTATTATTGAACATCATTAAAAGCAACACACAAGTACAAAGAAAAATGCGGAGAGAGACTCACCATGTCAATATTTTACAATAATTACTTAAT
This sequence comes from Teleogryllus oceanicus, assembly GCA_964035755.1. Taxonomy (NCBI): domain Eukaryota; kingdom Metazoa; phylum Arthropoda; class Insecta; order Orthoptera; family Gryllidae; genus Teleogryllus; species Teleogryllus oceanicus. The sequence goes on from CAXIVR010000014.1 coordinate 58,065,805, forward strand.
CATACCGTATTCAGTGCATGGATGTGTTATTTGAACCACTATATTTTGGTCCCGTCCACCACTGACTGTAGATCTCAATCATCTAGGCCATCTAAACTATGATGTTCGTTACAACATTATGTTTCACGTAACAGAATTTATTTACAGAAATGTACCTGAGGATGAGAAAAATTGTTTCGTTAAACGTCGAACATGTAACACAAGCATTTTAGATATATGTGTTTTAATTGACGTATGTACCGTTTTAATCTATTCCTATGATTGTCTCAAATTAGAAAATACAGAAAAATAAATAAATAACAAAATATTGGAATTTGTTACCCAGAATGTCATTGTTTTGGGTTCGATCACTAAGAATATAATAAACGATCAACCCAATTATTTCATTAAAACAAGTTAAGAAATTAGCCACATAACTCGACTTTACTGGATCGCAAAAAAACATTTAAGAAATTTGAATGAACGTTGTTTTAACGATAATTTGTAATGTTATCTGAGTTACAATATTTCAAAAAACACGTATAAAATGCATTTTTAAATATGTGAATTCCTCTTAGCGTTTATCTAACAAAAATATCGTAATTCATTTGCATCCACTGGCGACTAAACTTAGTCAATACATGTTCTAGAAAATGTCAGTATGTGAGAATGGCTACACAATAATTAAAATAATGGTCTTTCATTACAAGAGAATCTTGTTTGTATCATTATTTGTGCGTTTAAACTTAACTTTGGAAGTCCTAAACTTTTACTAATGTAATCCAATTCAAATATTAACTGGGGATTTTGTACATCTCTGGTTCCATGATTGATGCAATGTAATATTTTCGATCCACAAATGAATGCAAGCCCACCTGCAACGCCCCGCCTCCTTGTCCGTTCGCTGGCCTTCCACGCGCGTGCGCTCTGCCGCCAGCATCTTCCTGTCGGCGCTGGAGCGCGCGGGGTCGGACGTGGAGGCGGGCGCGGGCGCGGGCGGGGGGCGGAGCAGTCGCTGACGCTGTTCGCGCCCACCGACGCCGCCTTCGAGCGCCTGGGCGAGCAGCGCATCACGCGCCTCATGGAGGACCCGCAGCTCCTCAAGAAGGTACTCGCGCGCCCACGCACAGGCCGCACACTGAGCAGAAGCTCAGTGCATCAACTGATGTCACTGCAGCGCCTCTGACCGGGGGGTCCTAGGTACGGACGGCAGCAGGATTTTCGACACTAGCTTTTCAGCTAGGTCGAATTTAGTCGCTGTCTGGAGGAGAATTCTAGCGGCCGGCTGCTATGATCGGTAGTTTTCCGTGGTTTCTCCGATCAACACCAGACGAATGCCGGAGCAGTACCCTAACAAACGGGCCACCGACCGCGCGCGATATGTCCTTCCCATCCCTTGTCCCATCCTCTCCCCTTACACACACACTTACACTAACATGCATTACACTACCACATATTTCGGGAGACCGGTCGGGAGCTAAGAGCTTGTCCTGGCTGGAGCGGTGCCTCGCTGGTGGGTGGGGCCTGGTTAGGGGGAAACCCCGTTAGCCGACTGTAGGTCGGCGCCGGATCTCGCCATCCAGCGGGCGAAGATCACTGCCATCTCCCGAGAAAAAGCATGCACTGCACTAACGGGACTAATGACCAGAGCAGTTGATGCGCCCGAAAACATGAATAAATTAATCAATCAATCAAACCAAAGGCAACTTTCCCTTGCCTTGGCAGCCCCGTTGTTCCAGTCTGGACGGCGGCGCATTTTTCACGATCGTAAAGAGACAGCCAGATCGGGATTGTAGCGTTCGGTTGCTCTGTTTGGTAGCTTTCCTTGATTTCTTAGATCAAGAGAGAGTTTGTGCACCATCGAACTAGGGGGGGGGGGGCTCTTGCGCATCGTATTCGACTTCAGCCAATGACCGTCAGACACTAGTTTTCGTCACAATATTAGCGGGGAATTTAAATGCAGCCAGATACCAAAATTATCACATCGTTACAAGACATTGAAACAGATTTATGAAATATTTCTTTTAAATATTGAATTTTGTACAACTTCGTGTTATTTTTGGTCGGTTACTGTTTAAAATTATTACTTTGTATTACTTTCAAAATTTTTCTCAGCACTCCTCGCTCTCCATGCAACATGGCGGCCACCGTTTGGTCTGGCTTTTCAAACGAAGTGCCCGTGCAATAATAGTTCATGACGTAGTTCATGACGCAAACTGGTGATGCGCAGAACCAGCTGAAATCGGTGCAACGGAGGAATCCACCCATGTATTTCCACCATGCCTCAAACTTTAATGCACTATCAATCTTCTGCGCAGTTCAAGTTCCGCATCATTTTACTGCATCTGCGCATGCGCAGAAGATAGATAGTGCTGCCCGCTATGGTGTGCACAAACTCTCTAAAAACAAGCGAATACCGGAACCACAACCTTAACAAAAGACACACGGACCGTACAAAATATTTCCCTCTTCTTCCTTGTTCTATCCGTATTTCATGTATACACACACATACACTTACATACACTATCTTACTACACATGTCGGTTGACCAGTCGGGTGCTTAGGGCTTGTCCCGGCTGGAGAAATGACGCGTTGGGAGAAGGCACGAGGAGAGAGGAATTGCCCGAAAAATATGTAGAACGGCGCCGAATCTCACCATCCATAGGAAAAGAAACTCAGCAACTTCCTTCTTGGATAAAAAATTCAATACACTGACGGGTCTAATGATTAGAGAGTTTGTGCACGCCATGGCGGACAGCGCTATCAATCTTCTGTCCATGCGCAGATGCAAAAAAGTGGTGTAAAACTTGAACTGCGCATTTGCAGAATATCGATAGTAATTTAACGTTCGAGGGTGCACCAACCGTAGCCCAACCATAGCGTTTGATGTGCCCGGAAATATCAATCAATCGTACCAACTGACAGAGCAGATTCTTTCGTTTGTCTGCCTTATCACTCATCTCCACTTATACACACGCGCGCGCGCACACACACAAACACACACACACACACACACTTATATGCACTCCACTTCTACACATGTTCGGAGACCAGCCGCGTCCTAATAGCTTGTCCCGGGTGGCGCGGTGCTCGGCTGGGGAAGATAAATGGAGGGGGATAGCCTCCAAGTCTGTGTGTCTGTCGGTGTGTAGGCACCGGATCACAGCGGGGTAGAAACTCTGCCATCTTCCACTTATAACACGCACGACACTCACAGATCTAATGACCATAGTAGAGAACGCGCTTAGAAACAATAATAAGCATTCACTCATTCAGGAAAGGTATGCACGTCGGCCGAGTCCGACTGCAGTTGCTCTGCAAAGCCGCATGGCGATTCATGCAGCACCTGAAATCACGATCTGCAAATCAAGCAATATTTTTCTGATATTAAGATTAATATTGGAGTTAAAATATATCTTAAAATCTGTGGTGTTTCCAACAAGATAAAGTAGTACCAAACACCAATTAATTTAATAATTACTCTTCTTCTTTGTTTGGTTTTTGTTACTGAATATAACAAAAGTCTTGTAAAATAATGAATGTTTCTGGGCCTGGAAGTTATAATTATGACAAGAAAGTTCTTGAGTTTAGTTAGAAAGACTGTGTATGAAGCTGAAACATTTCCAATTAGATCATTTTATAATTGCTCTAAACGCAAGAATCTTCTGATAAATAATCTTGTAACATTTACTAAAATAATTTAAAATCACCATAGAAATATACAACTGTTATTCTATGTAATGCTCATTGTCCATATTTTTAAGTATTTACTGTCGTTAAAAAAATACTTTAAAGAAATTCCCTTTCTTATTCGTATTTCGCGAAAACTACTCTTATTTTCGAAAAAATCGCACATGAAATTATTTCAAAATCTGTCTCTAAAAAAAGATTTCGTCAAGGAAATAAGTCTCTGTCATCAATATTTTAATTGTAGGAGACCAAAAAAATGAATTGTTGCAATTTTCGAAAAATCGAGACCTGCACCGTTCTCTTAAGTGTCCTTCACTCTCTTCGACAACAAAGCCACAAAGAATAGTAAATGAGTTGGGAACGATTTTTGAGAAAAATTTGAAAATGTAAATGAGGTTTTAATGTAAATGAGTTTAAATGTACAAGAGGCTTTAACTGCCACCGGGTCATACCCAATTGCAGTTCAAATAAATGTAAAAGCTAAGTAAGTAAGTAAGTTTAATGTAAAATACCAACAAAATTAAAATACCTGTTTTATACTCGAAGGGCCTTGAGTTCCTTAAATTAATGGGAAAAAACAATTTTGAAGAAAATTGCCGAATGGTTTAGGCCCTAGCGTTTACTACAGACAGACGGAAAGATAACTGACAGACAGACAGGCTGACAGCCAGACCGACAGGCAGATAGGCAGACGGGCGAACGGATGGTAGGACGAACGGACAGGCAGACTTTTTGCCGTCAATAATTTTTTTGGTATTAAGAACCCACAAAACATGAATTCTGATTACGCAATGTTTTAGAGGGAGTAATTTAGTCCATACAGCAACACGATTTATCCAGGTTTTCCTTACAGGGGCTCGGCAATAAGAGTGTTTCTGTCGAAAATTCTCGGTTTTCCGGCACACGATTACAATGCGAAGTAAGCGCGAGAAAGTAAAAAATATTGTACACAAAATGTTTATGATATTATAATGTTGAAATGAAAGCGTTATATTTCATCAATAAACACTGCTAAATGCCCAACCAAAAATTTAAGGACAGGACATTCATTCTTCATAAATAAGCATTTATTGATTATGAGAATATTTATTTTCCAATGTAACTGGACAATACACAATAATAATATTTGTTAGTAAAAACCCTTATGTCTTGCAGTCTCTAAAAAGTCATCACTCCCAAAGGTGCTTTTAAAACTGGAACTGTATTTTAAGATTGATTTTCAGGATAGAGGACGTTAATTCTTAAAGTAGTCGAAACTTTTAAATTAACTTACTGATGATCTCAATACACGGATGCATTTATATTTTAAGCGAGATTTAAATCCCTCATAAATTTTACACATTGAAATTTTATTATTCACCTTACTTGTCAAAACGCGTGCACAAGTGCCCTATGTCGATGGTATATTTCGATTCCCTTTCCACTCCGATGTTTATATGATTTTAATTCTAGTCTATTTGAAAAGTCATTCTCACTCCAACAATTTCAGACCGATGAAGCGATAACCAATAAACAGTCTAAAAGCGCACTAAAATGTAATGAACGCCGTGCTGTGCTGAACTGGTGCGTAATCCAGAACTCTTAATGAAGTACCCAACATGTTGATGTGCATTGACCGTAAAGTACTGAACGAATGAAATATGTTCGAGCAAAAGCAATACTGACTTCAACATAATAAACATAAGCGCATCAAATGATCCATAAAAACTTGATGATATGTTAAAATTATGACATTAGGTTCGGTTTTTACTATCATTAGATTCATAAAAGATGCTTACGTTACAAATACAAAATTTTGTAGAAAACAATGTCCTGACTTCCAATAACTGTTTTCTAACTCTACTGCTTAATTACCAAGTGCAATTTAATTATATTTTTCGAACATGCTTCAGTTATTTGTAGTATCATTAGCAACAGTCCTAAAATATCTACTGAAACGTGAAAATACTTTGCTCTAGTAAAAACGGAATACGTTTCTATGGTTACAAAATACGTATAGGTGTATTTGTACTAAACGCCGAAACGTATAACTTAAAGGGTAAATGGCAAGGACTACATTCTTTACGGATTATATAATTTACGAAACGAAATCTCCTAAATAATCTAACAGAGCACAGGAATGAAAATTGTTTGAATGTTTGTCAACTTTATTTTAATTTTCTATAAAGAAAACTTTAATACTCACGTTCAATTGTTAAAAATAAAAAACTCAGTGTTTACTTTATACTAACTTAAATAGTGCAATTATTAATAATAATTAAAATAAATTTCATCCCTAAATATATAAACATTTAAAAGGCTTGGAAAATGTTTTGTACTATTACTTTAATTTAAAAAATCATCCTTGCTTCCGAGGGAGAGCCTGCATCATCTGTTGGTGAAGATAAGATCAGATTTATTCTTAATTCTGCAATTAAGTATAGTAACTTGGTGGCAGAATATCTTAACCTTACATACATTAAACTTACATTCATTAACAAAAAGTTATAAAAAAGGAGTTAATTAAAAATAATAATAATAAATAGTACCTACATAAAATCACCACGCAAACCTTCCTTCACTTCACTTCAATGTACAACACTTAACTGTGACGCATTTCTTTCACACTCGCTTCTTCTTCTCGCATTCCCTTCCCTCCACTTCACTTCATAATACTACACTGCGCTGCACTACACTGCACTGCACTACATGAATAATAATAAAATGATAACAATAATAATAAAGATAAAAATAACAAAACTACTACAACTGATATTTATACTAACAATTAAACAACTTACTTTGTAGGAAATACTACTAATCTAACAGTGGAAAATGAACATTGATACAATAACCTAATATATAATTAACTATAAAACTAATTTATTTTTAAAGTTGCTCAAGCTTTGAGGAAAGGGTTTTAAGATTGTCGCAGGCAAACCGTTCCAGTCTCTAATCGTTCGGTTTGTAAATGAAAATTTCCCGACATCCGTTTTCTGTATTCTTGTCTTAATTTTCACGTGCATAAAATTAAGTGTGTTAATGGTGCCTGGTTAACTGTGACGCATTTCTTTCACGCTCGCTTCTTCTTCTCGCATTCCCTTCCCTCCACTTCACTTCATAACACTACACTGCGCTGCACTACACTGCACTGTACTACATGAATAATAATAATAAAATGATAACAATAATAATAAAGATAATAATAACAATACTACTATAACTGATATTTATACTAACAATTAAACAACTTACTTTGTAGGAAATACTACTAATCTAGCAGTGGAAAATGAACATTGATACAATAACCTAATATATAATTAACTATAAAACTAATTTATTTTTAAAGTTGCTCAAGCTTTGAGGAAAGGGTTTTAAGATTGTCGCAGGCAAACCGTTCCAGTCTCTAATCGTTCGGTTTGTAAATGAAAATTTCCCGACATCCGTTTTCTGTATTCTTGTCTTAATTTTCACGTGCGTAAAATTAAGAGTGTGTGATGGGGTGCGTTTCAGACGCTGCGCCACCACGTGTGCGAGGGGATGGTGTCGTCGGCCGCGTGGACGCCCGAGCTGCGGCACGGCGTGCGAACGCGCCAGGGGGACGTGCACATCACGCGTGCGGCCTCCGGGAAGATCAAGGTGAGCGCACGGTGCATTAAATCAGGGATGCTCAACTTGAGCGATCCCGGCGCGGCGTACCGTTCTGGTGAGAATTGAGATACGCTTCGCGTGCTCACAGCGTGTGTTAAAGAATTGCAACGCCTTTTCCTGTTGCTGTGGTGGGAATATCTTTATCGTTTCGGACCGGGAGCGGTAGCTCAGTGCATCAACTGATGTCACTGCAGCTCCTCTGACCGGGAGGTCCTAGGTGTGAGTCCTGACGGCGGCAGGATTTTTGACACTAGCTTTTCAGCTAGGTCGAGTTTAGTCGCTGTCTGGAGGAGAAGCCTAGCGGCCGGCTGCTCTGATCGGTTTTACACCAGGCAATGCCGAGAGTACCCTAACAAACGGGCCACGGACCGCGCGCGATCTGTCCTTCCTCTTCCTTGTCCTATCCTCTCCCCTTACACACACACTTGCACTAACATGCACTACACTACCACACATTCCGGGAGACCGGTCGGGAGCTGAGGGCTTGTCCCGGCTGGGGCGGTGTCCCGCTGGTGGGAGAGTCCTGGTTAAGGGGAAACCCCACTAGCCGACGGTATCTACGCTATATTTAAAATACATATCTACAGGTATCGTATCCATAACACGTACTGTTAGCGTACACGTATCGTACGGTAGCCGACCTACCGATATCGCCATCCAATGGGGGAAAATCACCGCCATATCCCGAGAAAAAACATACACTACACTAACGAGACTAATGACCACAGCAGTTGACGCACCGGAAACACGAAAAAATCAATCAATCAATCTTTATCGTTTCGGGTTTCCTTTTTGTGAATGAGACGAGGAGGCGAGGTAGATAGGAAACGGAAATGTTTGAATTTGATAAAACCGGAAACATCAAACTTCGCCACTGTACTAAACTATAGCGGTGATGATGATGACGACGACGACAATGTTAACGACAGCAAACAGGGCGCGTATGTTTGGATTTCAAAAATTCAGTTTAGATTTTCTGAGAAGGCAAATAGATTTTGTAAGAATTATTAATAATAGGGCAGGTAATTTCATAACTTTGGTGGCCACGTACAATTCAAATTGTTGTCTACATATTAAAATTTTATCGAAGAATGACTTAACAAAATAAATAATTGCCTGAGGCGTTTACGAACAGTCGGAAGTACACGAACCCGAAAGCTGCGGGTTCACAACGTCTGTGATCTCTTATTGCTTGTGAGGTTTCATTATGTGATAATAATGTGGTTGAGTTTTTAAAACATCATGCACTAGTATCACATTTGATACTACGTCTTGTTACATTTATTCATCCATCATTATCACCGTAAGCATCATATCATCAACCCTTACGATCACCCATGATTCCCCAACCCTTACGATTCTTCGTGCAGTGGATGGAAATTGGAAAACACCACTGTGACCATCTGTCCAGGAAAGAGTAGGACATAAAAGATGTAAAGTACTTATCTTGACTTAGAAACTTGATAATCATTATCATTGCAATTTCTGGAGAATGTTCCTTAGAAATAAACAAGGCTGCCATGTACTAGCATGCATGATGCTTTCATTATCAAAAATCAAAGATGTTTCCCAAAAATGATTGGGATCGAAGCTCTGTTATTTTGAATAACGAATTCTAAATAAATAAACAGAGGTTGTCTGGTATCAAATTTATATTTCGTCTTAAGATCTTTTCGATCGCGTAGCGATCATCGTCAGAGCTGGAAATACATTAATAGATATAATTATACATTAAACCAAATTGTCTACAAATTAAAATATATAAAAGGAAGTGTGCAGATGCGTAAGCAAACTGGATCGGTCGTACCTTGCAGCTGCTGGGCGGAAAACGAAGTTCTGCGGATTTTTGAAATAGCGGCTCGCTTAAGAAGGCTGGGTGGCGGTCGGGCAAGTGTGGGGGCGGGCAGGGGAGGGCGCGGCCGAGGGTCGAGAGGCGCGGTTGCTGGGCCTGGTGTGAGGAGGGCGCGAGCGGACGGAAGTGGGTGGAGTTAGGGGTGTACACATTGTGCTAATTTTAGCAGAGGTGACGAAAGTTCAGGGATTTGCTGGTTAAGACTAGTATTGTTCTGTTTTTTTAGGTTGTTGTGAATGTGAAGGGATTCTAATTTTATTCTGTGCCAGTACCTATTTTCAATTTCTAGGATATGGAAATTACTCATTAATTCACTAAACTTATTCATTAATTCATTCACAAAAATTATTCATTAATTCATTAAACTCATTAATTTCCATATCCTAGAAATTGAAAATAGGTACTGGCACAGAATAAAATTAGAATCCCTTCACATTCACAACAACCTAAAAAAACAGAACAATACTAGTCTTAACCAGCAAATCCCTGAACTTTCGTCACCTCTGCTAAAATTAGCACAATGTGTACACCCCTAACTCCACCCACTTCCGTCCGCTCGCGCCCTCCTCACACCAGGCCCAGCAACCGCGCTCTCGACCCTCGGCCGCGCCCTCCCCTGCCCCGCCCCACACTTGCCCGACCGCCACCCAGCCTTCTTAAGCGAGCCGCTATTTCAAAAATCCGCAGAACTTCGTTTTCCGCCCAGCAGCTGCAAGGTACGACCGATCCAGTTTGCTTACGCATCTGCACACTTCCTTTTATATATTTTAATTTGTAGACAATTTGTTTTAATGTATAATTATATCTATTAATGTATTTCCAGCTCTGACGATGATCGCTACGCGATCGAAAAGATCTTAAGACGAAATATAAATTTGATACCAGACAACCTCTGTTTATTTATTGTGAAATAATAAGGTATCTATATCACCAACATTCTAATTAATTAACGAATTCTAAAATTTTATTTTACTTTTTTCCACAGGTTGATGAAGCAACAGTTCTTCGATCTGATCTCGTGACTACCAATGGCGTTATTCACGTTATCAATCGCGTTTTGCTTCCTGAGAGCTGAGCGAATTCAATTCAGTGCTATACGTTCCTTTCAAACTACTTCCTTGCACTCTATTCACCTCGCACTATAGGTTTTAAACATTATTAGCAAATTACTTATACTCTTCTCAATTGAAAAACTTTATATTCTAAAAAAACGCTGTTATCTTAATCATAAAGGTTTAATCGTAATGTTATGTATAATTAACAATGTCGTAAGTTATAAACTACTTTTCGATGTCTCCAATGTTAAGTAAGTATTGTGTTAATAATGTATTGTGTGATGAGATATAAATATAATTTTCTAATTTATATATTAAGCTCAGATAACAAAGCAAAAATTCAAATAATTTTCGCTTAAGTAACTAAGGCTTTCCTCCTTCGTACCTGAGTTGATTTTATTGACTACAAAGATGGTTAATCATACGTTCCGAAAATGTTCAATCAATGTAAAAACTTCTAGCGGGGTATTATTTTACTTAAATAATTGTAAGATGTCATTCTTTATATTGTAGTGTGCTAAGCATTAATCTTTCCTTCAATAAATAAAAGCTGTCGCTATACACTGAGCAATTAAAGAGCTCATATGCAAATGGGCATGGTACTACAAAGCAGAGATTATTCTCTGCTTTTAAAGTGTTGATAGTAGCACTGAAAATAAAGAGTACTTGTAGCATCCTGTGATGCATGTCACACATTTTGTGTTGAAATGAAATAAAGAAAAATTAAAATTGTGTGTTCATTTTGTCAGTCACTGTTTATTAACATTCCATTACAACAAGAACTAACACAAATACTAGCTTAATGTTTACATTAATATTTTCATTTTTAATCTGTATATAAATATTTTGTAGTGTTTGGGGCAATACCTGATATATTACAATCATCATTGTTCAATTCGCATGCAAATAAGTGTTTACAAACACAAATCCTTCCGGCTTTGTAGGACAAGGTAATAAATTTCAACGGTTGCATATAGAAAAGAAATAGGGGAGTTAAGAATAAAACTTTCTCAATGTGGACGATGCCCACAGTTACATTATACGTGTAGAAAGTATAAGGCAGGTTTCAAAAAAGTTTTTTTTTTTCAGAAAAATGTATATTTATAGACGTTTACTCATATTAAGGTTCAGTTCATGTGATTTTTACTACGCGAGAAACTTTATTTGGAAATATGAAAACCTTATATTCTTTATTTATCTATAAATACTTTATACAAAATATGCTTTTTAAAAATTGTCATTGTTTATTGAAACGAATGAAATTTTCTTGCTGATCTCAAATAAACTTAAAATGTTTCTTTTAAGTTAAAAATATTTAGAATTTAATATATTTCTCCAATTGACTAATTACAGTGCATCCAACACGGTTTCCAAAACTCTATTGTTACAGACTGCGTATTGAGTTACGCGCCTTTTGCTACTAATTCATGTACAAACTTGGAGGACCGAGTTTATTTTTCATTCGAATCATTGCTTCAAGAAAACGATTTCTAACTTTTTCAGGTGATTTACGACGAATCTCAGTAAATAACCTTTTTCTCTGGGTCAATGACCCCTATCTCGATCAGGGTTTTCATTCAGTTTCCCTGATCCTTCAAGCAAATGCTGAGATGGACCCTTGTTTTACTTCTGGACATAAATGTAACTTTATTATCTGTGCACGTCTTCTAGAATTCAATGGGAAATACAGTTATTCAAATTATCGTTTCCATGTTGTCGCGGCAGGAAGTATTATTCTTTGAGGAAGGACATGATGAGGGATAAGAACCCAAATTTATTGCTGATTTGCTCTTGAAAATAGCTTTTATTATATCGGAGTGAATACTTTTGCTAACAACCCTGGCAAAACCGCTCATTTTTTTCTGTATCCAAAATTCAATTAGCATATGGCTTAGGAATGGTACCACAGAATTTTGAAAACGTGCAGAAAATTCACTACTCCCCGTAGCTCGTCACACAGAGTTTTTAACTGTTTTAGGCGTAAAATAAATGTAAATAAATAGAAAGTTCTATTTTCAATAATAAAAGCTTTTTGGGGAGTGCCAAGTTCGATCCCTTTTTGTGAGAAAACTCATGCCCACACCGCACATTGCCAATCTTCATGAGCAAATGTTACAAAAATCTGTCGCCTAGAATTGAATTAAAGAGTAATTCCAAGTCAGGTGTTTTGCAGAAAGACTGATTTTTATCTAAGATTCCTGCATTGCGAAGTGATTTTCATTTTCTAGAAAAATATTAGGGGTATCATGTAACATTTGCATTCAAATGTAGTTGCGGACTACAGTTGTTTCTGTGCTAGTAGAAGTACCCTGCGTTTCCAAGATATTTATTTATCAAATTATTCTATTAAGGAAAATAATGACTTCTATCTAAAGTGTATTCCTGCACTGTAATTTATTTCAAAGATTTCCTATCCCCTTTTCGAAATATTCGCAAAAATTGAACAGCCACACGCGTAAATTTTGCTCTGAGGAATGAGGAGAGAATATAGGAGTAATTTTTAAGAAACATTATGTAATCACTTCTTTTATCCGTTATGAAGTTCACATTCACAAAATTTCATTAAGATTGAAATAAAATAGTAAGTCTGTGTACAAACAAACAAAAATTCTTCTTTCCTAATAGAAAATTATAATTTAAAAAAGGAACCAAAATTTGTCCAAAAAAATGCTCTACCTTTTAGTGAAAACAGCCACGAATTCCGTTCGGCCGGAGCAGAGATTACTGTCCGACAGCCAAAAATCGTAATTTAATTTATCTTCATTTCATCTAAATAAGTATACGAGATTATAAATAAATAAATAATTTTAAATCAGGCGCTTCAATTTTATTTATATAGATAAAGTTATGCCAGGATGCCAAAACAAAACAAAAAAAAGTAAAAATTCCTTCACTCTCACAAACTTAATGTTAACAACGCGAGGGGTCCTTTCGACTCGTGCGTACGTGTTTGCCAACAGCTGCAGCGCAAACACGCAATCGGCCCCTCGTCCGCCCGAGGGTGTCCCCTCCAGAAAACACCTCGGGGGTCGCAGGGCAGCGTCCTCATGTCGTCACGTCCTGGGCGAGGTCACGTGGGCGACCTCAGGCGAAGGCGACGGCCGGCAAAGCCCCGCGACACGACGGCAGCAACTGTCTGATATTCATGGGGCGGCTTTGATCCGCTCAGGCGGCTTTGCCGAGCGCCGCGGTAATGACCGGGCCCGCCCCTGGGGCCGGCGCCTACTCCGCCCCCGCCCGCCGCCCCGCCGCCGCCCCGCCGCCGCCCCGCCGCCCCGCCGCCGCCCCGCCCGCCGCCCCGCCCGCCGCCCCCGCCCGCCGCCCCGCCGCCGCCCCCGCCCGCCGCCCCGCCCGCCGCCCGCCGCCCCGCCCACCGCCCCGCCCGCCGCCCCGCCGCCGCCCCCGCCACCGCCCCGCCCACCGCCCCGCCCACCGCCCCGCCCACCGCCCCACCGCCCCGCCCACCGCCCCCGGTGGCTGCCGTCTTCGCCCGCGCGGAGCCAGCCGCCGAGTCACGCGCGCGCGCACGCCCACGCCCGCGGCGGCGCGACGTAAGGAGAGCTTAATTTCCCAGCAGTCCGCGCGGCCCCGCCCCCCCCCGCGAATGCCATACACGCGCGCCCGGCGCAGATGAGCGGTTGCGGCCCGCGGGCGCGGCGCCCCGCCCCTTAAAGATGAGGGAGCGCGCACGCGGGCCCAGCGTCTTCCACGACACACTCAAGGCAACGAATGAGAGGAGAGGAAGTGGATTTTTAACATTACGCAGGAACCTATCGAATAACAAATTTCATTGTACTTTAAAGAACAATAATTTTAACATGTATCTTATTTAGCCTTTTCATATTCTAGACGACGAATTTTATGCAAATCGGAATTCTCAAATTATGGCACAAATAAATGTTTCCATGTTAAAATAATGTAAATATTCATAATAAATGCCCGCATTACGAGAGAAAACGCCCAGACGAAAGTAATCCTGATAACTTCTCCAGTAGTACTCAATAATTCTTACGCTGAGGTAAACTAATAGTTCTTAAATAACTGGCATTCAAAATTTTCCCTGGTGTCGAGGTGACAAAAGGCGGAAGGAGTCTTGTTGTCAACCCGAATTATCGTCTGTTGCTCTCACAAAAACTAGTTATGTTGCAGCCTCAACAATAATATTTATGAATTAAGACAGCTAATGAGTCAAAATGACACCAAAACAATTAAAAACACACTCACTGTCGACTTTAGAATATAAAACTAGTGGTTCTACAACATCACATACTTTCTCGCTTTCTTCGTAACTTCTGCAATTTTTGAAGATTCAGATAGTTCAACGAAATTCGAATCTGTGCCATTTTGGATCAACAAACTTTGCTCTATGTGCGAAAAAACTAAAGAAAAAAATTCAAACCATTTTTGAGAAAATTTTGAAAATGTCGTTGACGTTACATGCAAAGTACCACAAAACATAGAAATAAAATATAGGAGGCGCCACATCTTTCAGATCGATCGGGGTCGGTTTTTTTGAAAATCATGCATACAGTTTAACTGATAGCGTTGTTGAGAGACGCTTATTCTACTTTTTTGTGTACCAATTTTTTTGGTATCAAGACTCCACAAGATATGTCTAGTACTTATACAACTTGTAAGCGAAAGTTGTTTATTATTTACAGCAACAAGAATTATCCATTTTTTCATTTTCAGGAACCCTCAAAACGAGTTTTTCTGTCGAAACATCGCCGCTTTTTGTTGGAGCAATACTTTCTACTTCATAAGTAGTATCAAAGAAAGTAAAAATTGATGCATGAATATGCGTTTGCTTGTGCGTTTGTTCTATAAAAATGTAGGAATCACTGAAGCGATGACTCTGGAATTTTACACGTTAACTTTTGAGCCAACAAAAAAAGATGGATGCTCGCGATCCAAAAGTGTTACCTAAAATTTGATTATCCCCCAAAATTATTTTAAAACTTTTCAAGTATGTGGGGAGGTCAATCAAGTCGATCAGTTTGCCAATAAAAATGTAATGAGAAAATTTATATAACGGAATCACACATGTGACATTTGCTCCTGATTGTTAGACCACGCCTTATGCAGATCACATTCCGACCTTTTCATGTAAATTTCATGAACTTGCCGAACACCTGTGCACGAACGATACGTTTCAGTTTCTAAACGATAGGCAACTCATCTTGCCCTGGTGTTCGAAAGGTAGACAAACTCTTCTACAGATCAGATCGTACTCAGGGAGTTCTTTGTTATTGTTTTGACTTCTAAGCGATTATGAAAATATAAAAAGGTGAAAGGAAATGTTAAAATGTTTTGCTCCGCGATGTTGAAATACGTAGAAGAAAGGAAACAAGAAGTTTCTTTAGGGTTTCTACCGAACCCAGAAGATGAGTGAACAAGATTTATGAGCAATAGTCACTCGTTTTCGGTTTATTGCATATTTTGACCTGTATTGTTTTAGTAATTATGAGGTTCTTTCATCTATTATCTTATTGTTTCATATGCGATACTTAAGTTTACCACAAGTTAATAACTACTTCTTTGAGAATGTATTTAATTCTTTTAGCATCGTTTTGCGAGGCCTCAATTATGTATTGTAACGAATATTGCGTCATCCCCCGGCGCCACTTCGAGGTGGCGGGTTACGTCATCTGCCGGCGACCACGAGCTGCCGGTGAGCACAGGTTGCGTCACCTGCCGGCGGATTCGTCCAGAAAGTGCGCGGCGTCCGGATGGTTCTGGATTGTCCTGACGAGTATAAATACGCGACGGCCGGCGGCCGCGAGTCAGTCTTGAGTCCGCAGTTGAAGCTGAACTGTGAAGTGTGTGCATCGCGGTGCAGTGAGTGTGCTCAGTGAAGTGAACCGTTTCAAGGTGACGTGACTGAGAGGAGTGTAGTGTAAATAAATCAAGAGAAGTGTTAGTGTAAATAAATCAAGAGAAGTGTTAGTGTAAATTAACTCAAGAGAAGTGTAGTGTAAATAAATCAAGAGAAGTGTTAGTGTAAAAAATAATCAAGAGAAGTGTAGTGTAAATAAGGGAGAAGGGAAATAAAAAAAGTGTCAGTGATTGTTTCACAAAAGTTTTAGGGGATCTGAAAGTGGCCGAGTTGAAGAGAGTTAGAAGAGAGGGAACAATACACTTCCGGAACGATAGCAATATTACAAGAACGTCTTGCTAACGCGATGAAGGCGGCAGGCGAGGATCCAGAGACTTTTCTCTTCGAGACAACGGGAAACTTTTCGGACCTATCCAGAATTTTAAAGGAGAATTGATGGAAAATTCCAGAAATTTAGAAGCAAGGTTATCGGAAAATTCCAAGAATTTAGAAGGAAAGTTAACTGAGAATTCCAGAATTTTAGAAGAACTGACTGAAAACTCCAAAGCTTTGGAAGAAAAATTGATCGAAAATTCCAGGATTTTGGAAGAAAAGCTGGAAAAAAAAAAAAAATTTTAATTCAGAATAATGAATTGGTGCAAGAGAAAATTGAGAAGCTGGAAGTAAAACCACCTACCTTTGATGGCACTTCTTCATGGTCGAATTATTTGAAGCAATTCAAGGCTGCTGCGATGGTAAATGGCTGGTCCGCAACAGATTGTGCTACGGCCCTGATTTTGGCTTTGCGTGGTAACGCCGTCGATATTCTAGAGACAATACCGACCGATGAACAGTCCAACTTCGAGCAAATTGTCAAGAGACTCGAAACACGGTACGGGCAAGCGCACCTGGAAGACATGTATTTCACCCAGCTAAGAAATCGTGTTCAGAAGCCTGGAGAGTCTTCAAGAATTGGAAGCTGATATTTCTCGTCTGGTGCGCCTTTCGGACCCTGATGCCTCGGAAAGTTCCCTCCAACGCACAGCCGTCCGGTGCTTTATTGAAGCGCTACATGATTCAGAAACACAACAAGCATTAAGACTGGCAAGACCGAAAACTTTAGCTGACGCATTAAGTCAGCACTAGACTTCCAGGTTGCAAAGAGCATCGAAACGTGACGGACGAGTACGAGAATTGCAAACCGGCATCGATACATATGACGAAAAATATTTGGAGGCAATGGTGGAGAGGTTGGTACGCAATTCCTAGTGGCAAAAGCGACAACCTCGATGTTGGAATTGTGGAGAATTAGGGCACGTGAAAAGTCGATGTGACCGTCCACTGAAGCAACAAGAAGAGCAGCAGTCTGTTGGCAAACCTAGCAGCCAGCAGGGAAACTAAAGCAGGTTGATGGAAGGGGGCATCCATCGACCTGTCAAACAAGGCCCCACCTTACGAAATACACGTCAAGTCCATTCGACACCGTTCTGACAGCGTTTACGTAGATGCACTCGTAAATGGAAGACCGTGCGTCTTACTTTGGATACTGGTGCAACAAGAGCATTATACGAACCGATTTTGCCAGATCATCTCATCTAATGCCGTCCAAATGGAAGCTTCGAACAGCCACTGGTGACTCGGCGAATGTTGTAGGAGAGATGGATGCCCTCCTTACCATTGGAACTGTTGCTTTCAGTCATCGTCTGCTGGTCGCTGACATAGAAGAAGAAGCAATTTTAGGAATGGATATTATGACGACATACGGGTGTCAGCTGGATTTACGACACGGTGTGCTGAGACTCAACGAAGTGGAGGTGGTTCTACATTCACGTAACAACATTGCTGTGAATGTAATTACGGTTGACGACGTAATCTTGACGGAGCGTAGCGAGATGTTTATAGAAGCGAGCCCTGAGGGCGACGTTCCAACGGGCGAGATTGCTATCCTGGAACCCAGAAGTCACGACGAAGACATTGGTCGAGGAATTCTAGTAGCCAAAGAACTGGTCAGAGTGAATAGAACAATACTTGTGAGAATAATGAACATTAATCACTATCCTGTTAAGTTGAGAAAAGGAACAGTGATTGTAATTGTTCTACGGTATCCTCGGTTTTGCAGAAGGTGAACCGTACCGAACCACCACCTAAAGGAATTCCTGAACGACTGCAGAATCTGGTTACAGAGGCATGTAAAGGCTTATCTCGGGAAGAGTGTCATAAGGCTGAAGACCTAATACGGCGCTACCAGCATGTCTTTGAGTGCAGTGACGGTGTAAAAGGAAAGACTGATATTGTTCGTCACCGAATAGACACCGGAAACGCCACACCGATTCGCCAAGCTGCTAGAAGATTACCTCTGTCAAGAAGAGAAGATGCGGATGAGATTATTAAAGAGATGAAGAAGGATGGCGTAATCGAACCATCAAGCAGTCCGTGGCTTCTCCGTCGTATTGGTAAAGAAGAAAGACGGGTCGACTCGGTTCTGTGTCGATTTCCGACAGCTCAACAATGTAACGAAGAAGGATAGCTATCCATTGCCCGTATTGACGACATGTTGGACACGCTCTCTGGGGCCAAGATCTTCTCGACACTTGACCTGAAAAGCGGATACTGGCAAGTAGAATTAGATCCCAGAGATCGAGAGAAGACTGCATTTACCATCGGATCAGGTTTGTGGCAGTTTACAGTAATGCCTTTCGGACTGTGTAATGCTCCAGCTACATTCGAAAGATTGATGGAAACCGTGCTTAGAGGTCTGTCGTGACATGTCTTGTCTATCTCGACGATATAATTGTTGTTGGAAAATCTTTCGAAGACCACATCAATAACCTAGAACAGGTGTTCAAGAGGTTGGAAGGAGCGAACTTGAAACTCAGCCCAAGAAATGCCATTTATTTCGGAAGCAGGTGAATTACCTTGGACATGTAGTATCTGGCACTGGAGTAGAACCTGATCCGGAGAAGGTTAAAGCTGTTAAGGAATGGCGGTCCCAAAGGATAAACATGAATTGAGAAGTTTCCTGGGTCTATGTAGCTATTATCGCCGCTATGTTTTGGGTTTGCCAACATCGCGAAACCGCTGACTCAGCTGACAGAAGAAAAGCGTTTGTTTCAATGGGATCAAGACTGCCAACGCGCTTTCGAAAAGCTTAAAAACGCCATGCTGAGTGCCCTATATTGAGCTATCCACTACCTCAAGGGAACTATATACTGATACTGACGCAAGTAACGTTGGTATTGGAGGGTATTATCGCAGATACAAGATGGACGAGAGAGTAATCGGTTATTATAGTAAAGTGCTATCAAAGCCAGAACGCAACTATTTGTAACCGAAAGAATTACTTGCTGTGGTAAAATCCGTTGAACACTTTTACAAATATCTCTACGGTAAAGAATTTCTTTTGAGAACGGATCATGCTGCTTTGAAATGGCTGCTGAACTCAAGAATCCGGAAGGTCAAGTCGCCAGATGGATTGAAAGATTGCAAGAATTCACATTCAGAATAGAACATCGAAGCGGAAGTAGTCACCGGAATGCCGATGCTCTCTCCAGAAGACCGTGCCCTGAAAACTGCAAGCATTGTTGTCATGCGGAAGAGAAGATGTGTCCTACCTTAAGGGTCACTGTCAGTAATGACCAATGGCAACCAGAGAACTTCAGAAAGATCAGAAAGAGGACACGGAATTGAAACATGTTTGGAAATGGAAAATAGCAGGACGGAGACCAAGTTGGCAAGAAATAGCTCCCTGTTCTTCAGAAGTAAAATCATATTGGGCGCAGTGGGATTCGATTACTGAAGAGGAAGGTGTTCTGAAACGAGTTCTGGAAAGTGAAGACGGCTCGCAGAAGAGGACGCAGATATTGTTACCAAGAGTAAGGGTCCCTGAAATATTGAGGAATTGCATGATGGAACTTCGGAGGACACCTCGGTATAACGAAAACCTTAGAGAAAGTGCGCGAACGATTTTACTGGGTTAATTGCAAGCAAGATGTAAAGATGTGGTGCACAAAGTGTCAAGTTTGTGCTACCAGTAATGGGCCACATAAAAAGAGAAGAGCGAGATGAGGCAATACAACGTTGGGAGTCCTTTCGAACGAATTGCCATTGACTTGGCTGGCCCATTTCAATGTCAAATGATGGAAATAAATACATACTCGTGGCTATGGATTATTTCAGCAAGTGGGTTGAAGCATATCCCTACCTAGCCAAGAGGCCACTGCTATCTCCGAAGTACTGGTTAAGGAATGGGTGAGCCGATTTGGTGTGCCACTGAATTGCATTCAGATCAAGGACGGAACTTCGAATCTGCAGTGTTTCAAGGGTGTGTGAACTTCTGGAATAAGAAAACAAGAACAACAGCCCTACATCCGCAGTCAGACGGAATGGTGGAACGCATGAACAGAACAATGGGAAAATATTTAGCGAAGGTCGTGTCAGATCACCAACGCGACTGGGACCAATACATACATCTTTTTCTTCTAGCCTACCGCTCATCTGTTCATGAGACAACTGGGCAAACGCCCGCTAAAATCCTCTTCGGCCGGGAACTACGTCTACCATGTGATCTACAGTTTGGTTGTAAAACTAATGAAGAAATAGCCGGTGAAGACTTTGTAAATGACCTAAGACGGAAAATGGACGTAATTCATAACCAGGTGCGTGAAAGAATCCAAATCGCAAGTGACAGGATGAAAGACCGGTATGCACAAAGCTGAAAAATAGCCGGTGAAGACTTTGTAAATGACCTAAGACGGAAAATGGACGTAATTCAAAGGATGTTGTCTGGCTGTTTAACCCCAACGTCGCCGCGGTTTGTGTCCAAAATTACAACGACAGTGGGAAGGACCGTACGAGGTCGTGAAGAGGATAAATGATGTTGTCTACCGAATTAAAAAATTGCCGAATGGAAAACCACGAGTCGTTCATTCGAATCGGCGGGCCCCGTACGCAGGAAGTAATGAAAATGATGAAGAAAAGACCGCACGAGTTTGTGAGCTGGACATGCAAGAGTGCACATTTCACGAGTTTATGTCTCAGTATAATGAAAAGCAACAAGCGCGTTATGGGGTAACAATGGAGGTGCAACGGATCTGTTTGCGCTACCCAGGAATATGCATTGGCGCATTGTGTCGCCCAGGATTTAGATATGACCAGAGGTGTTGCTACTGTATTCAAGAGAAAATACGGAAGGATAGAGGAATTAAAGAACCAACAACCAGATATTGGGAAGGTTCTGCATCTGCACGACGTCAGTCACTATGTTTATTACCTTGTCACAAAAAGTAAGTCATATCACAGGCATCCTATGAAAATATGTGGAAACTCTGATTGAATTACGCCAACAAGTACTGCAAGACAACGTCCAGAAGATTGCCATGTCAAAACTGGGATGTGGTTTTGATGGACTGAACTGGAGAATAGTGAGAAGCATGTTGGAAGTACTGTTCCGGTACACTGGGGTTAGCATCTTAGTCTGCAGCTACCACCATGGAATGTTGTCATATCCAAAGAAGACAATTGACTGCCAATTCTTCTTAACCTCCAACTGCACTAGAGGCTCCAGCTGCAAGTATCGGCATGATTTCACTAAACGCGCTCCGAGACGGATCGCACTAAGGAGGGTGGAGTGTAACGAATATTGCGTCATCCCCCGGCGCCACTTCAGGTGGCGGGTTACGTCATCTGCCGGCGACCACGAGCTGCCGGTGAGCACAGGTTGCGTCACCTGCCGGCGGATTCGTCCAGAAAGTGCGCGGCGTCCGGATGGTTCTGGATTGTCCTGACGAGTATAAATACGCGACGGCCGGCGGCCGCGAGTCAGTCTTGAGTCCGCAGTTGAAGCTGAACTGTGAAGTGTGTGCATCGCGGTGCGAAGTGAACCTTGGGGTGACGCGCAGTTCGTGGTCGTGAGATGAACTGTGACCAGTGCTTAGGACTGTGCGAGTGTGCAAGAGGAGTGTAGTGTAAATAAATCAAGAGAAGTGTTAGTGTAAAATAACTGAAGAGAAGTGTAGTGTAAATAAAGGAAGGGAAGTGTAGTGTAAATAAATAATCAAGTGTTTTCAGTGATTGTTTTAAGAAACAAAATAAACGTTTTTGTGAAAATAATACGAGACTTAATTCACCACCTAAAAACGTAACAGTATTATATTGCATCTGAGGTGACGATTTCGAAATGCGCATACGGAGACAAAAAAAATCTCCCAGGCGAGATTTGAACCTGCGACCCTTCTGCCTTAGTGACCTCAGCAATCCTGGCAGTCTCCTTTAGCACTAGCATTGTCGTCTCTTTATTGTTTCAGTAGTAAAGATACTTTTTGCGGCTCTGACACGCAACCAATCTTTATAAATGAGATCTCTCAAGAAAGATATCCACAGAGACGTGACGAATTGCACTTTGACTTTAAAAGTATGAAAGATTTGTTTAAAAACGCATCTAAATATTTATATCAAATGCAACCTGCAACACTAGTCCAAATTTTTGAATCTATATTGTTATATAACTCCTAAATAAAGCGTTTTTTAGGTCTTACAAACTAAACTTTTGAGACCAAAGGCCTCAAAAAATGCCCCTCATGCCGTAATCTACATGATGATATCTTGCCATTCTGATTCTTTCGGATTCGCACAGTATCTGATTCTTGAACATTCTATTACATATTTTGCTGATTTGACGCTTATCGATTCTACCCCATCTGTTAAAAGACTGTAGAATCTGCAACTATATGTGAAATTAAACTAATTACATTATATACTATGCGATTGAATTACACGGGTGTACCTCTCTACTTGGTAGAAACGTTAAATAAGAATTGTTTGTGTTGACAAGGGAGAATTGCATTGTTATCCATTTCGAGGAGAACTAAAGAACAAGTGACGGAGGATATGAGGGTAGTGAAGATAAAGATACATTACAGGCTTAATACGGAAACAGAAAAATAGTGGGGTGGTGGGATTTAACGTGCGAGAGTCCTCGCACGGGTGCGCTAGTTGATCATTAATTTCCTTGAAATTGTGCATATTAGTATAACGTATTTGTAATAACTGAGGCTGCCGCTCTGTGGCCTCGAAGCCGCAGGTTCAGCCCTTGAGGAAGGGTTCAATGCTGATTTGCCTGGAGCAGTTTCAGAGGTCGTAATATGACCTTGGAGTAAACTTGACGCTTATTATCAACAGCTGTGCAAACTATTCTCTATAACGAGATGGTTATTACATTCACAACACCTCTCTGGCGGTTTCTGATGCATGGTTTCCTACAATTGTAGTCAATCCTGGCAATCTAATCGCAATACACACATGAATTGTGAGGAAGAATTCTAAGAAGGCAAAATTGGCAACACTTCATAAAATCCAGAGATAAAGAATTAAGCAGCGTAAGAATTTCTAATAGTAATATTCATGAGTCACAGTCAGCAATAATTCAGGTCTTGCAGAGCCAAAGGTCGTAAGTGCCAAAAAGTTGTTTTTTCGGAAAATCAATAAAAACGGTATGAATTCTTGACATACAACCATAGTCATCACTAGGTAGATGTTACAACTCCTTGGAAGGTGATGTTGAAGGTTTCAAGAAAAAGAAAATTTAGTGAATACCACCAGATTTTAAAGAATATGACAATTTTGGCTGTTTTTTAAATGAAATAGTGATTTCTCACTCTCTAGAATGGGAAAATGGATTTTCCTCCGAATTTTGTGGTATTTTCAAAATCTTTTTTTGGTAGCAATTAGCAAAAAATACCAAGCTTCGATCTTTAATAGCTTATACAAATCATCGCACGCGCAAAGACGTAGCAAATAAGTTAAAGATTTATTAGAATTGAATAATAATGAAAATAAAACCTACGTCATATTATTAAGCGAAATTTTTGAGCGAAAAATTTAAAGAAACTAAGAATGCTACAGCAGATTGAAAGATTTGAAAGAACAAACTCATAATAAAACCACAATGTGTGCTAAGTAGTGAGAATAAAATACCCAATATTGTCATTATTTAACATAAAATAAAAATACAAAATCGACGGGATACAGAATGAGAAGCGCTATGTATACTGCCCGTAAATCCACGTGCTTAAACCGGGCAGCTTTCAACGCTTGATTCGAATAAAATTATAACCCCTTTAATCGCCTCCAGCGACGCGTTTCCTGGATATTAATTCTCGCGTTGGGCACAACATATGCAGTCAATTTGCTCTCTAATTACAGGAAAGCCCCGGGCTACAATTCTCCACGACGACTTTGCGGCTATGTATACGTTCTTTTGGAGTAGAATCAGAAGTTTATTATTTGCAACGACACTTTTGTAATTTCATATCAACGGTTACAGTGCGATACACCTTCCAAAGTCATCTACGTCATTAAAAAAGAATTGCTTTGGCAAGCGTAGAAAATTCTTTTGAATCCTACACTGTAATTATTAACTGGGCAAACACGACACTAGTAAATCATTAAAATTCTATTTTGAAAAGCAGAGAACAAAAAGGCATGGGACGATTGTTCTGGATATTTTCTAGTTCTGAAAACTTTTTGAACTTTATTACAATAAAAATGTAGTAGGAAAATAAATAAATTAGAATATTGGATGATGTTTTGATTGAATTGTCTTAGAAATGTGATTATAATATTCAGGCGGAACTATCGAATATTGTGTTGATAAATCTTTAACAACAAAGTACCTTCTGAAGATATGATTGCAATTTTCTTTAGATTCTACGTAATGTATTTGTAATTGTAGTATGTCATTATTTTCCAGGATTATAAAGAGTAAAAGGTTTACATAGCAATAATATAAGTATGACTGCATTGCAAAACTGCAAAACAATATTAATTATTTTGAAACAATTCGAGATAAGCGCATGAAAATCAGCGCAAGGGCTCACGTAAAAGTATTTGCTTTCAACTAACAGTAACTAGTCCCTGAAAATAATAGAAAACTCAATGTTCAATTAAGAACACACCGCGCGCGCCGCACTTCAACTGAAAGGTAATGAGATCCCGAATCTCTGGGGCAGCCGATGAGCACGAGGCAAACTCTCGCAGCGGTCAGCCGCCGTTCTGATCGCAAGCACTTGGCGCAGTTTCTGAAGAGGAGCGCCAGGTAATTACATGGCTGCCTCGCGGCCAACACGGCCAACCCCTGCAACTTCCGGCGCATCACGGGAGAGAGCAGACCGCTGCGCCAAGGGATGGGACAGAAGGAGAGGAGAAGGGATGATGAAGGGAGGAGAGAAGCAAGCTGGGGAGCTAGTGTCTGGGCGGAGAGGTCCGACGACAAGTATTGCTAACTCTTCGTAGATTATAAGTTGAGTTATACAAAGATAGATAGATTTATTAAAGTTCGCTTTGAGCTAATGCTCGGTGGCAAACATTATTACAATTAGGTATGCAATTACAAAACTATTACGAATATTTACAAATATACTTACAATTAGAATTAGAGATTAATATCCTAGTTATAATTATTTTGAGTTATCTATATGTTGACTTATAGCTTTTCTAACACTTCACTCCACTTCACTTCACTTCATTTCACTGCGCTGCACTACACTACACTCCCCTCCCCTTCCGTGCCCCCGCCACACTACACTTCACTTCACTTCACTGAATAAGAGACATGACTATATTATTAATAATACTAACGATTATAATAATGAGACTAATAATAATAATAATAATAATAATAATAATAATAATAATAATAATAATAATAATAAAAGTCCCAGTGCTATTAATGATGACCTACATAGAATTAAGTATATTTTTAAATTTCACTACATTAGAAGGAAGAGTCTCTAGTCCTTTTGCAGGTAGTTTGTTCCAATCTACTATAGTACGATTCACAAAGGAGAACTTGCCTACATCAGTTCTTTGCTTTCTACATCGTATTTTCCAGGGATGGTCTCCTCTACTTTTATAATCAGGTTTCTGTAATCTTTTACTGATGTCTGCCCATGCTGAGTCCCCTTTGGATGTCTTGTACATTACGTATAAACGCGCCCGTTCCCGTTTCTTAGATAAGGGTTCCCATTCATCTCGTCCATCAACGCGTCCATGATTTACAAACTTTCCGTTTTTGAATTTTATCTAATATAAGTAATACGAAGAATATATAAAGTTATATTAAGTATGATTCAGTTAATATTATAAGCTGAAATTAATATTAAGTTGAAGAATACATGGAAACTTCAGGTGCACACTAAATGATACGATCTGTATATTGTTCTTGAGAAGAAAGCAGTCAAAATAGAATTCGTTGGGAGAATATTTAGGGAAAAAAGGAAATAGATGAAGAAGACGCAAACATCAAATTCGTGAATAAATAATAATGTCATATCAGGCTCAGCTTTTACAAGAAAGTTCTCGAGAGATGAGTGGCAAAGAAAATAAAATCTAAAATGAATATATAGTGGAATATTTAATTTCAAATTCGTAGGAGAACTCCGAAAATGAATTAATCAAAACTTGCATCTTTAAAATTAGATGATATAAAATATAAAATGGAATAGTGCAAGGAATACAAAGGAAGTAGCATTTATAAAACTCTTGAAAAATTTACGGCAATGGAAACTAACTCAAAACTTGCTAGAAGAGAACAAGTGGTTTTAACAAGAATTCGGATGGGCCATTCAAAACTTAGTTATCTTCACCTTACAAAAGACATCTGTCCGTAAGGTGTCTTTGTTATGTCTTTGTCTTTGTCTTTGTCAATTTGTCATGTATTATCGCACTCTTTGTAACTTACTGAAGTCGCTAATAACTTTACCGTTGATGTAACTCAAAATAAATATATCAAAAAAATATACAGTAGAACCTCTGTTAAACAAAATTTTGGTTATGAAGAAAGTGTGACTTTCTAAATCTGAATGTGAAATAAAATTTTCATTTTGCCTCATATACTGAATTTTTACTCCATTTATGTATATGTCCAATATATTATATTGAAATGATTCTATATAACTTATAAAAATATTTATAGTACAATCTGCCCGCATTGGGCAGCTATTGAAATAAACTTGATAATTCAGACAAATATTCATTAATTAATTTTTTTTTGCACACTTTTGCTAAATTTTTTTTAATATAATTCACAAAAATTTTATTAACATTACTTTTAATTTTTAATCATTTTTTAAATAAATGAAAACATCTTGATGACAATTAAACAATTATATGATGATGATATTTCGCGGGTCCAAATATGCAGAAATCCCTCGAAATAAATTTTCATTACCAAATGTGTGCGTCAAGGATGCAGCTTGTCTCCAACTTTATTTAAAATATATTTACAAACATCGCTAGAAATGTGGAAAAAGAAAGTTGAAAGAATGGGTGATCTTATAAGAAATAAAAGTATATACATTTATTATTTGCAGATGACCAGGTAATAATACCACAGAATGCTGAAGATGTGTAACACATGTTTAGGATATTATTCGAAGAATACAAGAAATGGGGACTAAAAATTAATATGGAAAAGACATTTTATATGGGTGTGGAGTAAATAATACAGATCTAAGTTTAGAGTATGGGAAAGAAAATATTAAATGTTGTTCAGAACTTAAATATGTGAGAGTAGAAATAAATAAGGGAAGAAATCAAGAAGTTGATATAAGACATCGAATAAACAAAGGAAGATCAGCAACATCAATGATAAATAAATTATTATGGGAAAAACGTATAACAAACGAAAATAAATAAAAGTTATATAAATCTATTGCATGAAGTACTGTTTTATATGAATCACAATTATGGAAATTAAAGAAAAATTACTAAAATTACTGGCAACATAAAGGGTTTTTTAAAGGTAATACAGAATATCAAATAAAAAATAAAAAAAATAAAAATCAGAGAGAAATGAATAAAGGACATAATATTTTAGAAACTATTCAATATACTATTACAATGGATTGGCCAAGTTAAAAGAATGAAAGAAAATATAATTTAAAAAAATAATTTTAGAGTGGTTTCCTGTAGTAAGAAAGAAAAGCGGAAGACCTAGACATAACTGGTTGAGAGAAACTCAGGTACTTTTGAAAGAAAAGAATTTAACAGACAAGGATTATAAAGATCTGAGCAAGTGGAAAAATACAATTAAAATTACATTAACTATTGGAATTTTTGGGTAACAGAAAGTTATTTTAACATTGTAAAACTGTGAAATAAATAAATTACCTTTAATATTTTTTTATTCGTGGGTAGCGACATACGAGCTTACGTTGTCGCACACAAATCGTACTTGTGGCCTGTACAGATCAGCGGTTTTTGAAAGTTCTGTTTGTTTGAATAATTCTTTGATTGATGGCAATTAACTACAAATTATCAGCTTTGTTTTCAAATAATAAATGAAGTATATATTCATAATTCAAATATTAAAAATATTCTTAATAACTGCTTTACGTTAACTATTATTTCCACAATTATCCTTCTTGTACAAATCAACTTAAATATGCGTGGCTTACTCAATATTCGAATACTTCTCGACTGAATTCCGGATAAAGAATATCCAATGTTCACAGCATTTTTCTCTTTGATGGCAGCGTTGATGTGTATTCTTTCGCCCTGCTTAACGCGATATTACCGGGTGTCAACTGCTAACTAAAAATGTCAGCCGCGATTCTGCCAATTTATTCCCGGTTCGTCGAATAATTCAAGAATTTATAAAAAACAATCGTAGTCCAAAATGTGAAATTTTAAGATACTAGAACTGTTGCTAGAGCTTCATTGCAGCTTCAATCTGCATCGGGCAATAATGTTTGTTTTGTGAATGTGGTTATTCTGAACAAGCAGTATTTTTGTTCTGGAAGACTGGGGATAATGTTTAACTTGTTCTTATGACAAATACATCCTTTGTATTGTGAAGCTGAGCAATCAAGTGAAAAATAAACAACTAAGAAATGGATTTTACTTCAGATGTCCAAAGAACAGAGGGAAAGAAACGTAAACCAAAGAAAGACAGGAAAGAGGATGTAGTAAGAATAAATAAAGTTAAAGGAGAAGCACATTATAACCACACAGGAATCTTTAGAAGTTGTCTAAATATTTACAGTCACCTGATAACAGAGATTTGTATATAAATTTATCATTAGTGGCAGATGCTAATGAAGAAAACGAAAAAACTGTGACGAGCCCGGAGACCTTGATGATGATAGTGATGATAGCAGTGGCGAAAAACAATAGGTCGGTCAATAATATTCCAAATTGACAAAGTGCATGAATTTCTTGCATTATTTCTTTAATATATTGTAATACTACTTCTACAAATATATAATTTTAATACGAAAATTTCTAAATTCTTTTGAAAACAACCTATAGTTCAAACTTGAGGTACTACATTCAAGCGTTCATCAGTATTTACAATAATTTGAGGAACTGCACAGCAATTTTCATGCTTCAAATGTATACCAATTTGGTCGTGGAACTTTTTTCGCTCATGCCGCTGAAGAAAAAATATTCTTGAAAACAGCATATTTATGCAACCACACACGACATGCGCGTATTAAATTGGAGAGTACTAACGGCCACAAATAACTAAAATCTATTAAATAATTAAATAAAAATTAATCAAAGATAAACTCATAAACGTTGCCGTATTGTTAAAAACTGAATCATAATTGTCCAAACAAGACATATTCAAACTCGAAAATAGAGAGAACCAACGAACACAATAAAAAACAGATAACATAATTTATGAGATATTTGTTATTAATTTATTGCCTTAAACAGAAATTTATTACTCTTGCCGTTTACGAAATAATTTTAAAAATTTCATAGTTATGCAACCACTCACGACATTTGAGTAGTAAATTGGAGCGTACCAACGGCCACAAACAACTAAAACCTATTAGATAATTAAATACACATTCAATATCAATTTATTACACCAAAGATAAATTTATAAACGTTGTCGTGTAATAAATAAATATTGTTAAAAACTGAATAATAGTTGTCCAATCAAGTGGGATATTCAAATTCGATAAAACAGAGAACCGACGAGCTCAATCAAATAAAACTAAATTCATAATTTAACAGAAATGTTGCATTAATTTATTACTCTAAACAGAAATTTATTACTCATGTCATTTATGAAATAAATAATTTGAAAACTTAGATACTTTGGTAGTAACAGGGAAGTGTAGAATACCTCAAGAAATGGTTAATGGACAACTCCAAAACATTCTTTTGGAAATATAATTGTACGACCACGAATGGAATACTCCTCGACAAATCGCAAAGAGGGCAGTTTGTCATCAAAAGGGAAGTCTCAGTCATTAAGAACCTCGTAAAGACTTTGAGAAATATTTAGTGTTGAAGGCCAAGGCCGTTAGAATAGTAAGTTCAAGTAAGTAATTTCTTTTCAACAATAATAGATATAAAGTACGCTGGCCATCGTAGGTAGGAGAAATTTAGATGATAAAGATTAAATTTTATATCAATTAAGAAAGAAAAGAAAAAAGTAATAAAATATGAAATCACAGCCGGTACTTCTTGCCGCAGTAGTGTTAATTAATTAATTTCTTGTTGTTATTTAAAGAAATGAGCATCAGGATAAAAACCATTGGATTATTCAGTTCCCATCATCAATAAACATTAACACCAGCCATAGCCTCGTAGAGCGGTTAATTTTAAGCCCACGACGGAGAACATGCAGTAAAGTCGCCCTGAGAGTGTAAGTATCATAACGCCCAGTTTTGTAATAATCGATCTAGGCCAATTTATAATTAATTAGGAGATATAATAAGGAATAAATAAAAGGAAAGAATGATAATTTCATTATATTGTAACAGTACAGAGCTATGAGCTTCTGTAAATTTAATTTTATTATTATGAAAGCCGTTCAGCAGCGGAGAGAAAGAAATAATTTGCCAGGATTAATGCAGCCAAGAAGGAAAAACAGCGTTGGCGGGCTCGTGATCTGGTATGTGACAGGTGGAGCCGAGCTCCTTTGTGTGCACCTAAGCATTGTCGGTAGGGTCGTGATGTCGGAATGCAAGCCCGCGTGCGAAAGGATCTCGCGAAATGGACGATTTCAGAAACTAGCCGCCGGGTGGCGCCAGCGGGCGCACAGGGACCTACAAGCAGTTACGTGATTTGCAGTAAGGCGCCTACGTCATAGGGCGACCGGGAGCGGTAGCTCAGTGCATCAACTGATGTCACTGCAGGGCCTTTGACCGGAAGGTCCTAGGTTCGAGTCCTGACGGCGGCAGGATTTTTGACACTAGCTTTTCAGCTACGACGAATTCAGTCGCGGTCTGGAGGAGAATTCTAGCGGCCGGCTGCTCTGATCGGTAGTTTTCCGTGGTTTCCCCGATCTACACCAGGCGAATGCCGGAGCAGAACCCTATCAAACGGGCCACGGACCGCGCGCGATCTGTCCTTCCCATTCCTTGTCCTATCCTCTCCACTTACACACACACACACACACACTAACATGCACTACACTACCACATATCCTGGGAGACCGGTCGGGAGCTTAGAGCTTGTCCCGGCAGGGGCGGTGCCCCGCTGGTGGGAGAGTCCTGGTTAGGGGGAAACCCCACTAGCCGACGGTAGGTCGGCGCCGGATCTCGCCATCCAGCTGGGAAAGATCACCGCCAACTCCCGAGAAAAAACATGCACTACACTAACGGGACTAATGACCAGAGTGGAAACATGAATAAATCAATCAATCAATCAGTCATAGAGCGTGAGAGATGGCCCGCCGGACATATAAATACCGGAGTTCCGCTGTTATTCGATTTTCTTCTAGAGATTTTCTTTCAAGGTTCTGCACCTCTGATTTTCTCCAACGGTTCTGCCAGATCGCGCTTGCTTTGGGTCACTCTGATTGTGAGCCGAGCCGCGTCGCCTGCACGAAACCGCGTCAAAGCGAACGATCCCGATCGATCATGATCCAGCCGCGAAGAAACTGTGTCTGCGGGTCCGATTTCCGTGTGTGACCGGCAGCTGACCGCGAACGGGGGACGAGTCGCCGCGATTGAGGCGATATCGCGTACGACCGCCGGAGGACACGTGCGAGGGCATCCGCGCTCACGCGACCTCACGCGACGCCCAGCGGAACGTGCGCCGAGCAGAGGATCAGAGGGGCCCCGCCCCTCCACAGGACTTGGTTGGTTGCTTGCTTAGTGACTGACGTGCTCGGGCTGTGCTCTAATATTTTACTAATTTCGACTACTTTCTTACATCTTTCAGGTACTTTTGTTTTTAAATTGTTTTCTTTACTTATTTACTTGTTACAGAAACGCCGAAAGAGATTTATATTGCCCGAAGCAGCGGAAAAGAAGTAAATAATTATTGAATCAATATTTCTTCTTGATTATCAATATATGTTTACAAATAAAAGTATCCAAAGTTTTTAATGACAATCATTTATTTCAGAAATTGCACAACGTTTCGTAACTCGTTTTGTTACATCATCAGGTGCTAAACTTAGTGATGGAACGCTATCCCATTAAATTACCTCTGCAACAGAACATTCAAGGAAACATTACGAAATACCTCACTCTCACTCAGTTGATACCACATAACTAAGTTATGTGGTATCAACTGCATGATGTAACAAAACGAGTTACGAAACGTTGTGCAATTTCTGAAATAAATGATTGTCATAAAAAACTTTGGATACTTTTATTTGAAAATAATTATTGGTTTA
This sequence comes from Teleogryllus oceanicus, assembly GCA_964035755.1. Taxonomy (NCBI): domain Eukaryota; kingdom Metazoa; phylum Arthropoda; class Insecta; order Orthoptera; family Gryllidae; genus Teleogryllus; species Teleogryllus oceanicus. The sequence continues at coordinate 58,098,468 of CAXIVR010000014.1, forward strand.
AAAGACAGCATAATGGACAAATGTGAATTTAAACGAGTTCAAAGACTTCTTATACATATTTGCTGTACAATACATTTTGATTTGCGTTAAGGTTTAAACAACTAATGAAAGTGTTGTGATAATTGTGAATTGTTAAAACTTCGTCGCCGACCAGCGCCACTTTGCCAGCACGGGAAGGAGAGATCGCGTGGTGAGATCGTCAAAAGGGCGGAACTTTCATTGGCTCGTGTGAGAGGAGAGGACATATTGAATTTGAAAGGGGAATAATGTGTGAGCCAGATTTCCAGATTTCAACGCATACGCACGTTTTGGAGTCCCCTGATACCAAAAAAGTGTTTTTTTCAAAACGTACGTCCGTCCGTCCGTCTGCCTATCTGCCAGACCGCCGGTCCGTCTCTGAACACTGCTAGTGCCTAAACCATTGAAGGAACCCGTGTCCATGTGGCTCTAGTTGAAGCTTTGAAATTTGGAAAAATATTCTTTATAATTGGGAGTACTTTACCCTCCGGACATTTTCATTTTTTTTCAAAAACGGCTCCAAATATTTTGTAAGAATAGAGAAAAATACAATTAAAAAGATGACATAGGTCCATTTTTACCGATTACTTTCAAACTTTTGTAATTTTCAAAAATTTAGTGTTAACCGTAAAAATTGGACCTATGCCACCTTTATACGTTTATTTTACTCTATGCTTCCAAAAAAATTGAAGATAACATTTGGAAGCGTTTTTGAGAAAAGTTTGATAATCATTTACATACATGATAATTTACATGATGAGATCATCATGTAAAGAACCTCCAAATGAAAAAAAATGTTTTTTTTTAAATTTCAAAGCTTCAACAATAGACAGATGAATAGGGATTTCTTCAATTTCGAAGAAACGGACGAAACGGACGAAGAACGGACGGACAGACGGACGAACGAACGTTTTGCTTTGTTTTTGCTTGTTTTTTCGGCGTCAAGGACCCATCAGGCAGAGATTTCGTCCACACCTCGTGTTAAGGGATTTTTTCTCTTAAATTAACAACTGAACTTGTATACATTCTCGTTTTCAGTGTCCAAAAATGAATTTTTGTGCCAAACATTTGCCGTTTTTTCGCCCACTATTACATAACTTTTTAAACTCTACGTATATTACTCCGTATACGTTTCTCGTATACGTACGTATACGAGATAGTAAAAGAGTAGTAGGAATAGCCAGAACTCAATTATTTTCGTTGAAACAATTTTCATTTCCTAAAATTTTTGTAAGAATGCCTAGTAACAAATTATTCGATTAAAAATAACTCTTGTTTATGAAAATGTAACTTCACAGTCCTCCCATGGTCTCCTGTCTTGATCCTTATTTCTTGACATTTCTTTCTTGGTGTAGGTTAGTGTATCACAGTACAATGCAAAATAGGGGAATTATAGCCACAACTTGTTTCACTGAGCTATTCTAAAACAACCATTTCTTCTGCTCTTTAGCGCCATACGCAAGAAATCTACCCTGAATTACGGACCTATTACTTAAATATTGCCTTAACCACAGATGACGTCTTACATTTTACATAATTATTTGTGAAAAAACGGATACAAGTTTTTCTTTAATTTACTCTCTCGTATGTAGCAAAGAACAGTAAAGAGTGTTGTGTTAGTCCTATTTTTAGAAAGAATCTCTGAATTTTCAAAAAAAAATAATTGAAATTTTAATTTAGATTTTCTCACGTTTCATTTAAGTTTTTGTCCGTTTTCGCATTTCATAAAATGGCAATTCGGAGGTTTCAATTTCATCAAATTTTTCTTTTGGTACCGTTAGTGATGATTGTAATATTATGTAAGGAAATAATTTAAAGAAAGGTAATATATTTAATTTAGAAAACGTTTTTCATTTAAAAAGTTTTGGTCGTTGAATTTGGTATTCAAAAATTTCATGCTTACTTTGGTTCAAGGCAAACGTGTGAGATAGTTCTTGCTTTTTTCTGTTAAACGTTATGCAAAAACTGTAACAGTTTTCAGTCCTGTTGTTTCATTGGTAACAGTAAGAAATGACTGCTGCTTCTCACTTTGAAAATGAATGCAAATATGCGTCACAGGGGATTTGTTTGAAATGAACGTTTCGAGTTGTAGCTGAGGTTTTAGTAATGCAGAATTTACGATATTTCAAATACTACGGAACTCTTTCCAATAATGCGAGAAAATCTGTGCTGAGCTCTAGTTTCTCTGAGCTGGGAGCTCTAGTTTTAATTTAATATTATTGTAGAAGAAATTAATATTTATATATAATATTAACAATATTATACGTTACTACATTTCATGAACAGAAGTAATTTATTCCATAAATATACTGTTTCAATTTGCTTCACGATATTCTGGAGTCAATGAAATAACCATGTCTCTAGTTTACTTATCAACAACTTGAAGTTTACTACAAAAAGAGGAAATACGACTAAAAAGCTTAAGACACACTTAAAGAAACTGAAACGCGCAGTTATGAATTGGAAGTGAGAATTAATAGTATCGACGAATATGATACGCATTTAAATATGCGTTATATTTAAAAGGAAGCGAATCGAAGAACAGACGGGAAGGAAGTGGAGAAGGTAAGTGTTGTTTGATCAGTAGAGCGGCTTCTGCGTACCTACCAAAGCTAACGACGGGTTTGTAGGGCCTCCCCTCCATTTTGTTTCTAAAACTGCCCTGAGGAAGGCTCATGAAGTTTGAAGGCTACCGCTGTCATGTTCACTACTACTTCGCTTCGTGATTATTAGGGAACGGATTTTCATGTAAATACATTTTTTACAGGGACAAGATCTGCATTCACTAATTTTATTACACTTAACACAACATTCTGAACTAATTGGAACTATTTTCATTTTACATATTTTTACATATTTTGGTATAATTACATACTTTTACATATTTTATCTATAGCTACATATTTTTACATTTTAATATTTTTCTAGATCGAAAATGAACATTTCACTTGTGATGTTCAAAATACATGTTACTTGAAAACTAACTTAGTTACTGAAATACTTAAATATACGCAATTCGCTTGTATTAACGCCGGACAATCGCTATTAATTGCCAAACCTATCTCCCCCCGCCCCACTGCTTCTTGGAAATAGCGTAGTCGCGATCAACGATGAGCGGATGTATGTGAAGCAGAAGGAACTTCAACCAACGTGCTTACTCGTGTTTCATAGACCCCATGCGTAACTCGATAAAAAAATCAGATCATTGTCTTATCCCTTTTCTGGAGTTGGGGTGGGAATATGCTTCCTTCTATCACAGGCTACACGGTACTTATTCACTTGAGCTCCGGCTCCTTGTAAACAACATTGTATATAATACGAAAGTATTATGTTTCGGAAGAAACTAGCGAATAATTGCTTCTGTATATGTAAAATTTTCATTCAGCCTCTCTGAATCCATGTGAACTTCTGATCGGCAATGTACTCTGCTCGGAAAACGCTTGAAGTATGGAATTGTAAACATTATAACGAATATTTATTTCATATATTTCCTATTTTTTCTTACATATTTTTGAAAAAATAAGTACATATATATGTACATATTTTGCTTTTTTTTATTACAATAAAGTCCGTTCCCTAGTGATTATCATTACGTAAAAGGGAAGTTATTTTAAAGCGATAATTCTAGATTACTTTGGCCATGCTTTGTGAAGTTTATTTCAGTTCAGATCCCTCTCCCTCTCCTCCCTCACGCTACGTCTCGCGCTCTCGCTCTCACTTTTAATATGACATGGTACACATGGAAACATATAAACTTGAAACATACGTATAAAATTATAGAAGATATTCCAGAAGGCTATTCGGCTGCGTATGTATGACATCATTTACAAAAATTGTAAGGTCATTCCTCGTTTTTAAACACCACACATTGTGGGCAGCACGAAAATATTGACTGAATATGGATAATATTGATTGATACATGGTATCAGGTTTCATCCAAACCACAATCTCTCTCGACAATCCTAACGCTAATAAGGGGCCGTCCATAAATTTCGTGAAGCGATTTTGGCAATTTTTCGACCCCCTCCCCCCCTTGCTGAGATGTGAAATTTGGCTCGACCCCCTTCTAATATCACGTGAGATTTTTCAAAATGCGTATTTGTAATGTAAATTCATTAATTTGTGATTGATTGAATTGGGATTAATTTAAAAAATAGATCGAGTGTATTACAATGAATATTATTGCACGTCTAAAAACGCTCGGTAATTTTTCTTTGAAATTTCTGTAAATAACAGGTAATGAGATTTATCTCATTAATGATAAAAAGTTTTGTAGTTTGTGTTAGATTATTTTTCTTAGTATACTTTGCTACTTATTGTAGCATTCACATAACAATAACATAACGATAAAAATAACTGTGCAAGATTTAGCCATATTTTAGTGTGGAAAAGTGTTTTACTTAAATCGTCTCATTTTCTCGCAATTTAGCCCTGTTTGTAGAAAAAAACAAAAAACGTGATATTTGCCAAGACTCCCCTCTCCCCCACGTAAGATAAAGTGAGATTTGCTTGGCCCCCCTCCCTCCACTAAAGACCTCACGTACTTTATGGATGGCCCCTAAGAACAAATGAAAATTTCAGGCATTTCCGTCAAATAATGTTTGTTCTATAGGGCCCGCACATACGAATATTACCTTCTATTTAGATAGGCACTCTTAATGCAAAACGATCTACAATTTTTGGAATGCCATGCGCCTATAGATTTCAAATGGTCTGGAGACGGCATTTCTTACTCCTCCCGCTACATTGCGGCTGCTTCCCAAGCTGTGAAGGAGCCGTATGCCCTGCACGCGGCTGCCCTACCGCCCTCACATTACCATGCGGCGGGCCGCGGAATTAGATTGGCGTCGCCGACCGCCTGCGACCGACTTCGCGGCGTGCTAATTGAGTTGCGCGTCGCCAGGCCGCAGCACGCGCGGCCGCCGTCGACGCCGCGCCGCCTGGCGACAAGCCGCCCGCAACGCAACGGCCCCGCTGGCATTTAGCGGCAGGCGGCCCGCGCCATTTGTCGCCTTGTATTCTCGCTGGACGCCGGCGCCACCGCCGTCCCTTGCCTTTCCATCGTCACCGACTTCATCACTGTCTTCTCACCGTGGGTGGCACATTAAGCAAATAGTTCCCAACCGGCGCTGGTGCCCCAGAAGTGTGTGCTGTTCATTTTCAAGGAATTTTATTACTTGACAGCTCCCTAACCTACCCTCGCTTGCTGCCACAGGTGGCTGTAGTTACCAGTCTGTCTGCGAGGGAGTACTGCGCTAGTCAAATACGACTAAAGTGAAATTACGATCCAATTTCTTTTAAATAATATTCCACAAAAAATACTAATAATAAAAGAAATTAAAACTCATAAACACAAAATAATACCAAAAGCAATTTTAAAGTACCCAATGAAACCAAACATTTACTAGAACGATTATAAATAATTAATTGTCAATATTTGGTTTGTACACTTCTCTGTGATTGGTCAAGAACATGTAACAAAATGAAATTTGTATCGTAATGAGTATCATTATGCAACTGGTTGCAGCCATCAAATGGCAGCATTATACAATGGGACTAGAAAAAAAATGTAATAACACACATCATCAGAATTACAAAATGAGATGAAACGAAGATATATTAGATGTTTCAGATGCATAGCAGTCGGTAGGTGTATCGTCGGAAAATTGTCTCCCCAAGTGCCACTAAATCGGGGAGGTTTGGGGCTTTTGTGGAGACGCCCGGATGTATCACGGTGCGTTGCTCGCTTATTTGCAACTGCTCGCATTATTTGCCGCACATTATACAGAGAAGCAAGGATAATTTCATACATGTATTGAAAATGTAGAACTAAAGGACATCCAATATATCTATTTTTTAATGTGTGTGAAACTACGGAATTATTATGCATGCATCATACGCATACGTGCATCATACGCATACATCTGTATACTAATTCTTCCCGTCTTCAATATATAATTGAATGTACCATTTTATTGACCGTAGATGCATTGTGACATTAACGTTATGTAAATAAATGCGAGAGAGATAAATATCTTGTCTCACATCCATGGCGTCATCCAACAATGAAATTCTCTGAATAACTTCTCCAGTTCTGCGTGGCAACGTACTGTGATAGTGTCAATTTTTTGCAACAAAAGATCGTACAAAATTATCCAAGTTGTTTTTTAACTCTTCTTTCATATTATATTTAAAACGTAATTTTGAGGAAGAAAACCTAATTTGGTTAATTTCAATAAGATTTGCGGATTGGTTGAAAGAAAATACATTAATACATTGAGAAAACAAATTGTGGAATAGAGTAAAACATCACTATTCATGTTTTCAATAGTAATTATAATTCAAGTAACATAAATTATATTAATTAATTTGATGATTCTTTTCATCCATTCTAGTTCTCCGAGAATTTTTCTCGTGGCCCGTGGTTGGCTGGATATCTGTGTATTCCGTTATTTATAAGCAGACATTACTCGAAAACTACTGGTTTTCTCAAAAACATGTACATGATCTTTCTTAATGAGCTGATGTTTCAGAAGATATTTTGGTCAGGCCAAAATATCATCCATTAATTGTGTCAAATGTGAAGTTTTCGCAATTTTCAAAAATACGAAAATGGCACCTGCACAGGTCTTTAAAGCGTTCTTTGTTCTATATGTGAAAAAAATTGAAAACAAAATTTGGAGCGGAATTTGAGAAAATGTTTTTTTGTAAATTGCGTAGATTTCTAGAACAATTGATGTAGAATCTACTCGCATTTTTAAATGTTTTAAAGCAAAAATCTTTATTTTTAATTTTGTAATTTGAAATGTTAAATTTTGCAGTTTTTGAAAGTACAGACAGTGCATCGGAAAAAGAGAGTAGCACCATTTTTTCACTAATTTCAATTGAGGTTTGCGAATTTCTTGAAAGAAAATAATCAATGCATTAATAACAAGTTGTATCATAGAGTAAAAACAGAATTAATATTGGAATTTAGACTGGAAAATTATAATTACAATTAAATTAATTATTTTTCCTAACCTTTTGATCCATTCCTGTACTCCCAGGATTTTGTATTTATTTCATTAATTTCAGTTAGGAATAACGTAAAAAATACTAGCTTTTTCACTGACCTTTTTTAATAAGAAGTATTTTTGTTTATATAAAAATATGTCTTTGATTTTGCCATTTCTAAATTTCAAGTTTTTGCAATGTTCGAAGATACGGAAAGTTCCACGAAAATTAGACTTCCGCCATTCTTTTAAGCGTCTTTTCTTGTATCCATTGAAAAACTTAAAAGAAAAAAATTGGAACGGTTTTTGAGAAAATAATATTTTTAGAAATTGCGTAAATTTCAAACGCAAATGACGCAAAAAAAAACGTTCGTTTTTCTTTCAAAAACTTGTTCTTGGCCTTTTTTAAGAGCTGATGTTTTACAACACTTTTTCTGAGGCGAAAAAATCTTTTTTCAATTTTTCAGTTTTGAAATGTTAACTTTTCACAATTTTTAAGAAAATGAGGCGAAAACCGAAAATGGAATTAATATATTTTTTACCAACCCTTGTTTCAGGGAGAAGAAACAATTAAAGGAAAAAGGCTTTTTATTGCGTATATTTTGGACCAAATTATACGAAAAAAACTCATATGTTTTTAAAAATTGATCATGTCCTCATTCCAAGATCTGTCTTCAAGAAAAATATTTTATTAAATAAATAATATCTTCAGTGTGTTACTAGTAAAGTTTTTTTTTTGAAATTTTGAAACTAGACGAAAATCGGCGCCGACCTACAGTCGGCAATTGTTTTTTTACAAGCAGGTATCTCTCACCAGCCGGGCACAAGCTCTAAGCCCCCGATCGGTCTCCCGGCATGTGTGGTCGTGAAGAGTATGTTAGTGTGTGTGTGTGTGTGTGTGTGTGTGTGTGTGTGTGTGTGAGTGTGTGTGTGTAAGGGGTGAGGATAGGACAAGGGAGAGGAAGGAAAGATCGTGCGCTCGATCCGTTGCCCATTTTGTTAAGGTACTGCTCCGGCATTCGTCTGGTGTTGATCACAGAAACAACGGAAAAATTACTAATCTGAGTGGATGGCTACGAGAACTCTCTTCCAGACAGCGACTGTACTCTACCTAGCTGACAAGCTAGTGTCTAAAATTGTGCCACCGTCGAGACTCGAACCTAGGACCTCCCTGTCGGAGTTACTGCAGTGACATCAGTTGATTCCGAGCCCCCTCCCCGGTTCTTGCAATTGAATATATCTCTGTTTTCCATCTTATCTTGATCATCCTCATCTTCGCAGAAAACACCAACTACCAATGAATTTTCTCAATAATCTTTGGGTGTTAAAAAGTCTGAGGAATTTTCCAAAATTATATGCTCTCACAAATGGATTACGAATTTGTTTAAAAAAAATGTTGCATTTTGTCTTCATCTATCTAGTTAGCTAATTTAATTAATTGTAATAATTAAGCAACTTTAGAAAATAACTGCTCAAATGTATAAATTGAACTACCATTTCATATACATTCACACTTTGTATTAAATAATAAATATTAATGACTGCATAATAGTAAACTGTTTAAAGGCTTTTTACAGGATATTCTTTAGTATTTGTAATGTTCATGTGTAAACCTTTGAGAGGTGTCTCATGTTGAACAAAGATTATACAAGAAAATCGCCATAAAATACTGATAAAATGTATGTTAACAATAAATAATATAGTATCTGAAGTACTTTCTTAAGTTTCCACATGCTTGAAATTCTTGTTCTATATATCACAGAAGAACTGACAATTAAGCTGTCAGCCGAAAAGCACTTAAAAGTTTCCGCCCCCCTTTCTGCGTGCATTATGATGACCCGGGAATTCCCGCACACGGGACCAGTGCACACGTCGTATCGGGGTGCTCTTCTCACTGGCAACCGTGAGAGCTGCGACGTAATCGAGGACCCGAGCGCATCAAAGATGTTGCGGGCGCGGGAGGGGGGAGTGTCCTGTACGAGAAACAGGTTGTTGCACAGCAAGGACGTCCTGACCTCGTGGTCGCTAAGGACCACACCGCGGTGGTCGTAGTTCTAGAGGCTGCCGTCGTCGTTGCCTACAGCGGTCGCCTGCTGGAGGTGCATGCATATAAGAGGAACAAATACGTGCACCTCCAAACAAAAACCGGGAGCGTTAGCTCAGTGCATTAACTGATGTCACTGCAGCGCCTCTAACCGGGAGGTCCTAGGTTCGAGTCCTGACGGCGGCAGGATTTTCGACACTAGCTTTTCAGCTAGGTCGAATTCAGCTGCTGTCTGGAAGAGAATTCTAGCGGCCGGGTGCTCTGATCGGTAGTTTTCCATGGTTTCTCCGATCAACACCAGGCGAATGCCGGAGCAGTACCCTACCAAACGGGCCACGGACCGCTCGCGATCTCTCCTCCCTCTTACTTGTCCTATTCTCTCGCCTTACACACACACTTACACTAACATGCACTACACTATCACATATTCCGGGAGACCAGTCGGGAGCTTAGAGCTTGTCCCGGCTGGGGCGGCGCCCCGTTGGTGGGAGAGTCCAGGTTAGGAGGAAACCTCACTAGCCGTCGGTAGGTCGGCGCCGGATCTCGCCATCCAGCGGGGGAAAATCACCACCATCTCCCGAGAAGAAAACATGCACTACACTAACGGGACTAATGATCGAAGCAGTTGACGCGCCAGGAGACTCGACACGAAAAAATCAATCAATCAATCCAAACAAAACTACAGGATTGGCCTCGCCGCGCCGTGGAGTTTCTCTCTGTCGCAGTGGGGGCTCTCGGCGAGTGGTGTGTGGAGACGGGCGCTGCCCTGAAGAGATTTTCCTTCAGGGATAAACTTAAAAAAACGAGAGGAGGAATTATCGACGAGGCAACGTAGCGCTGTGCTACTAGGCCGAGATGACCTTTTGCTCTACGAGTACAAGATCTATCACACACAATGCTTGTCATAAAACAACAGTGGCTGTACTCCTCCAAGCGTATGTTTCTCCGTGTATAGCGTAAATGATACACTACTATTACGCTACAGCGTATAGTTATTTTAGTAACGCAATAGTAGTGTTTAAGTTGTCTAACGATTTTGTGATTCCAGACAAAGACTGCTGTTAACAAATGTGGGGTTATGAGTGTCCTCCCCCGCATTTTTCTAGACAGAGACTGGCAATAACAGGAATAAGCTTATATTTAGATTGTAAGGTTAAGATAGTTTAGTAGCATCTCAAAAGTGTATGTACACACAATATAAAGAAAATAAAAATATTTCCTACGCAATACAATTTTATACTGAATAAGAAAATTCACTCACCTGCCCTATAAGCTTTTTCCAAAGTTCACAGAAACCATCACAAATATTGCTGCCACTAAAAGACAAAAAAGAGACAAGAATATCTGAAGCGAAACAAATGTAATGAAGAACTCTTTCCTCCAGGGCTTACTTAATGATAATTGCTCCCGCACTTTTGTGCAAACAACATAGGATTCGAGAACCCTCCATCGCGAGCAAAATCTATACTTTATTATAGCACTCAACGGAATTTGAATGTACGAAACTGCACTGGAACTTAAAGCTACGGTTTTCATTAATTCAACTACAGGAACATTTCGTAATCACGAGGTAAATGTGTTTCGGAGAGTTCAATGCAATTTGATTTCATTCCGAACTAGTCTCCGATACGAATACTTGTGAAATTGACTACAGATTTGGTAATAAAATATGATTTTCTCCTTCTGCAAAAGCTAATCGTCAATCTAAAAATTATGTTTCACTTCAAGAGAGTCTTCATCTAATCCCAAGAATTTTAACACTCTGACACACAGGCGTGTAAAACAAGTACAATTATTTCAAAATAATGTTATTGTGGTTTGCAATTAAACTTTACATATAGGCATGATGCAGTGCAACACGTGTATATGAGATGACTGCAAATAGACGCAGACTTATCACGCCAATTGTTTTACGTCAATAGGCACCAATAAGGATAAAAGTGCGTTAAAGAGCTTTTTAAGAAAGGATGAAATCCCATTTTTCTATGTTCACTGTGTTCAAACAGACACCATGGATCCGTTCAGTCCAGCGTCAAATGTCACATCAGAGTACTGCAAATTAAAAATGGCAAGCGGTACTGAAAATAGTAGTTATGAACCAGCAATTAGGTTGCAGATTCTAAAATGAAGATTTAGAGACTATGCAGATTTGACTTCAGAATGAATGATTTATTGAACATGTTTTTGAAGTCTAGATTGAGGAGGTAGAAATAATCTTGGAATGGCTATGTACAGCCGTTCAGCAAGTAAGATGACGGCAAAAAGGTACATTTTAACAGAAGAACATCCAACGTAAATTGTGTATAGGAAATTAGGTTTCATTTTTGACTCTCATATTTTTGAGGAGTGGCGACGAATAGTCAATTTTTCTTTAAACGCTGAGCAGTAAATTCTCAGTAATGAAGTAAAAGTAAATAAATGTAATCGATAATAATATTACAAAGAGATCTTAAGAAAAAATTAAAGAAATACTTTTACATATATGTAAAGATATAATTCATACTTTCCTAGAAACGTATTCCTGAATCTTCCCGAGGGTAAGAGTGAGACAAAGATAGTCTTCCGAGACACCGATAGGGATGAGAAGGAGAGGGGGCGCCGGTGGACGTGAAGTGAATTACAGAGATTGAGCACTACTGCGCCTCCGTGCGACGCGTCATTCTCCAGATCTCCGTTGCGTGCCACGCCCCCTCCTGCCCCCTCCTCACCAATCCCCTCCCCACTTCGCAGACCCCACTCACCTCCTCCTCTCCAGAAGGTCCGAGAATCCGCTTCTCGCCGTGTATTTCCTCCGATCTTTTGTCCGGATTTGCTTTCGTTGTACTCGCCAAAAAAAACAACAACTCAGAAATATACCATTCCTCATACGCCATCTCATTGATTGATTGATGTTTTTGGATACGTAAACTACTATGGCCGCTAGTCCCGTTAGTATACTAAATGTATCATAAATGTACACTAAATGTATATCTGGATCTTGCGGGGATTTACCCCGCCGGGTAACGCTCTCCAGCGTGGCACCATCCCAGGACAAAATCTTAAGCTCCCAACTTGTCTCCTGATATGCGCGGTAATGATGTTAATATAAGTGTAAGTGTGTGTAAGGGGTGAGGTTGGGCAAGGATGTGGTAGGCAAGATTGCGCACGGTCCGTGGCCCGTTTGTTAGGGTATTCGAGGCCCGTTTGTTAGATTGCTCAAAGCATTTACCAGGAGCTGATAGCAGAAACCTCAAAAAACTATTGATCCTAGCAGCTGGACGCTAGAGTTCTCCATCGCACAGCATCCGAATTCGACCTAGCTGTCTAGTCAGTATCAAAAATCCGCCACAGACAAGAATCGAATCCTAGGACCTCCCGATCAGAATTAGCTAAGGAAGGCTGGCTCTGAGCTTAAGACAGCCGTCTCAACCCTTTTATTTCTCAATCTCTCCTCTGGTCAATACAACCTCAAATTCCTCATTTATACCTCATCCACAATTTTACCGGGAGCGGTAGCTCAGTGCATCAACTGATGTCACTGCAGCGCTTCTGACCGGGAGGTCCTAGGTTCGAGTCCTGACGGCGGGGTTGGCAGGATTTTCGACACTAGCTTTTCAGCTAGGCCGAATTCAGTCGCTGTCTGGAGGAGAATTCTAGCAGCCGGCTTCTCTGATCGGTAGTTTTCCGCGGTTTCTCCGATCAACACCAGGCGAATGCCGGAGCAGTACTCTAACAAACGGGCCACGGACCGCGCGCGATCTGTCCTTCCTCTTCCTTGTCCTATCCTCTCCCTTACACACATACACACACTTACACTAACATGCACTACACTACCACATATTCCGGGAGACCGGTCGGGAGCTTAGATCTTGTCCCGGCTGGGGCGGTGCCCTGCAGGTGGGAGAGTCCTGGTTAGGGGGAAACCCCACTAGCCGACGGTAGGTCGGCGCCGGATCTCGCCATCCAGCGGGGAAAGATCACCGCCATCTCCCGAGAAAAAAGCATGTACTACACTCACAGGACTAATGACCAAAGCAGTGGACGCGCCCGGAAACACGAAAAAAATCAATCAAATAAAAAAAACGAAAAAATCAAATCAAATCAAATCAATCCACAAATTTTGAACTCTAATAGCGGCTCCTCACGGCGGCGTCTGCACTCCTTCGTCCTCTGGCTGCCCTTTGACTTTCCTTCGGCCACCAACGCTCTCTGCCCTCGCTTCAGTCGCCTCCGTTGATTGTCGCCTCCTCCCCTCCCAGCCTCAAGACGGATAGGCCAATAAAGGTCGCGCGGCGCCGAGCCCTTATCTGCACTGGCAAATCTCTGCACGCCGCACGCAGAGCGACGCAGAACAGCAGCTGAATTCGGGGAATTGCTCCCTTACCACCGGCAATTTCGAGCAATCACGCTCCGCTGTGCCTCACTGCACCTTTCAAGGGTAATATGAAAAAAAAACAACACAAATTCATTAAGTGTAGTACTCTCTATTGTGTGTTGTCTACTACATTGTTCTCTCATTTTATATCACATGATATTGGTTCAGTAGACTCGAAGATACATTAATAAAGTTATTTACCCTACTACCGGAAAACAAATTCTTTTTCGTTATTTGCGTCCGCAGGGACAAATACAAAAATACAAACAGTTTTGTGGTAACTTGACACTGGACTCTTTATGTTGTGATTTAATTATATTAGACTACATTTACAATGTAGACATTTACAATTACATTATTATTATTATAACTATTATTATTATTATTATTATTATTATTAATAATAATAATAATAATAATAATAATTATATAACAAAATGTACTTGGAAGATAGCTGTAGTTTTACTGAATTAATGTTTTCTGTTTCTTGGTAGTGAATGTTATTTTCATTACGTTAAACTATTTTATAAGAATATCTCGTTATCACAATTCTATTTTTTGCCGTGGATGGATTTCATGTCGTGTTCAATTTTACGACCAACTTCAGACATCTGTCCAGTCCATCTGTACATCACTCCAGTTACTTTATGTCAGGACATATATCATAACTAACAACAGTGATAACTCATTGTGTTAGGTTGGTTGGCGCGTGTCACTGTAATGAACATATATTTTTTTGCATTCCTCTCGAAAAGTGAAAAACAGCTGTATGGCAAGTGGATTAATGTCAATCATAAGGTTAATACATAAAAATATGACTGTCAAACAAGATGGCCATATGACATACCTCCTAATGCAAATCTCCTATTTATCACTGCCACTTTAACGAGTCTCAAGAACGTTTAAATTGAACAACTTCAACAAAAAATTCTGATAAATGAAGATAATGACCAAAATCATATAATAAAAAAGATTATGTCATGTGCAAAATATATAAAATTTGTACTTAAATTACATCTGGAGCAGCAAAAGTGCTGCTTGCGAGTATGTAGAAATCAGTATATTTGTTGCTGCACGATCCCAGATTTCAAGTCTAGAGGCTTGTAAGGCAGAGAGAAAATCAATGAGAACGTATATGGAAATTACTGGAAGGAGAGAGAGGTACTGAAGACACTTCATCAATAATTTTCTTTCCTTTACTTAGAAGTTTTAAATAGATGTTTATTCTTTTTCAGCCAACTTTCTTTCTAAGTTCATCCTCATATCATCACCTCACATCAAGCTCTGATTTCAGATCTTCATTTTGTTATTTTCTATCACGTGCAGTTTTATTTGGTTTTGCAAATCGAGAGTGTCAATCTTCCGTTGACAAGTGTTTTCGCAAACGGAAATGTTCACACATGAACGGCAAAAATAAGTCATATTTGTTCCCTAATCTCAAATAGAAACAGTTTTAAACTTTCCTTGGTGTAAATTGGAAGCAAAGGGTAAACCTTTTTAACGTGGCGCCTAAACGACGTTTTCCTTAAAAAAAACCGCCAACTTCATTACAGATAAATAGAAATGAAGTTGCCAAAGAATAAACGCTCGAACTGCTTCGCTAAAGGCCATCTGAGGGCACCACTTCTCGGCCCAGGCCCAAGCGAGCATCGCCACGTTTATACGGAAGGTGCCTCAAATTGTCTCTTTTCCATGAAAAATAGATGTTTCTACTTAAGACGCCGTCTGAAGGTACTGTTACAATCGTTAGACGGACTAGCTACATCGGGATCGCGTTGCAACGTAAGACATCTTCGCATATCGCAAAGCTATTAAATGATTTATTGACGATCGTTGCTTTCATCCAGCTGCTTTTGGCGCGTCGTAGAGCAGCGCAATGCACGTGGTCCACATCCACGCAAGAAGAAGGTGTCAGAAACGTAAATAAAGCCCAGAACAGCCAGCATATGTTGTTTTCTTGAAATAATTAATGGCGGAAATCAGGTTCTGCGAATGTGTGGTAAGAGCCCTTATGTTTGTCATTTTATAAATTTTTCCTGCACGAACCAGTGAAATGGTTTCTTTACAAGTTGTTCAACAAATATACTCGCTTTCCCACACCACCAGTGTAAATCAAAGCTATTTCGACGCCTTAACTGGAAATTTTATTGCTTGGAAAAGGAATTTTATTTTTGTGAGAGAGGGTACACTTGTTGTATCCACCTGGCTGTTAGGTAAGAAACAGTGTTTCATTGTTTACATGATCTAGTGCTTTGAGGTTATATTTGTGTTGTAATTTTCTGTTCATGCAGGTTTTCTAGAAATGCTTTTACACGTGTTTTAATAATCCAAACGTGTTCTGCTGCATTTGTGGCCTACGTAATCGTTAAGCAAAGACAGGTCATTAATATTGTCGTGAAGAATGTCTTTTGCGCGTATTTCGGCGTACGGTTTGATGATCAAGACTGAGCACCACACGCGGTATGCCGTAAATGTGTTGAGAGTCTCAGATTGGAAATGATACGAAAAAATCAAAGCATTTTGCAATTCAAATTGGAGAGAGCGACACTTACATACACGATTGTTATTTTTGTATGGTTAATGTTCAAGGTCATTATGCAAAATGTAAGAAAGTGATAGAATATCCTAACATTCCTTCCGCCTTACGACTAGTTCCGCATAATGACTCTCTAACCGGATACAGTTTCATCTAATTTTCTTGAAGATGTGCCACAGGTTATTAAGAGCAGCTCAGTAAATGCGATGATGCTAATGATTACAAGCCAGAAGAAGATTCTGCACCCAATTATTAAGTCAAAATGAACTGAATGAATTAACTTCTGATTTGAATTGGACAAAGGATGTCGGTTATTTTCTTAGAAGTAAACAAAAAATCTTTTACTACCCGGAATAACGTTCTCTGGCAACAGAAACAGTGAAAAGTAATTAATAAAATTGTTTAAATAGGAAAGCAGTACGAATTTCTTTATTGTCACACGATGTAAGACATTGTTGGTTGCCTCGTCAAAACTTTGCCTCAATAGTGTACTTTTACATAATATAATTTTGTTTGACTTAATACCTGTTGCCTATTCAGTACTCTTAGGGAGAGTTATGAAAATCTCCAAGATTTGCTGGAATTCGATAACTATACTATTATTATATTGTGACTATTGTTATTGTATGGGACAGAGCAAGACAGCGGGGTGAACAACGAGAAAAATCATATCTTCGGAACCTTTAGAGATATCAAGGTAAAACAAAATCTAACCTAGTTTAATGAGTAATATCTATAATATGTGTAAATTTTATGTTGATGAATTCAGTAGATTTTTAGTTACATCGGTCCGTATAGACAGACAGAAAACAATTAATTTGACATGAGATTCGTTTTAGTAATGGAATGAGCAAGTTAAAGTATTTAAAAGATGAAAATTCACAGACACTTAAGAATTATAAATCTGTATTGAATCTATTTTTTTTAATTTTTCAGTCAACATCGAAACTATTTCATTGTTTTCATGTTTCCATTTATCCTGTGTATCTAACAAAATCATTGACACCATCTCATGATGATAGCCAGCTTAGTTTGCCGTTAATTTATGTGCATATTTGAAATGAGATATATAGACTACGATAGTCTAAAATATTAAGAATTGAGAAAAGGAAGCGTAGCATTGGCTTCAGATAGTAGAAAAAAGATAGGTTATGTAAGAAATAACACCTGAAGAGGATCTAGAACACTTCGAACGTTCTTGGGAGTATACGTTGCCAAACATCGTTATCTTCAGACTGAGCAAGAGGGAATCACAAACAAAGAAAGCAAAGCAGCAACAAAACGGGGCAGGTCAGTTTCATGTAGATTTGTTGGCACTCTCTCGAGGAAAGAACATTGAGCAGGGCTATCTAATGAAACGAGCGATAACTGAAAAAATAGTGCAAACGGAAAACATTCTACGAACAATGTCTCAGGATAAATGATACAAACTTCGAGGGTGAGGAGAGTGATCAATGATAATCATTTTTCGCCACTGATAATGCGATGAGAAATTTCGGTTAACAAAGTTGCAGACACAGACTTGACATTTGCCCCTGATTTGTAGGCAACCCACCATTCATTGACGTTTGGCGGGTCTAAGCGTCTTTGGCGCAGTCTTTGCATCGGAACCTCACACGCTACATTGCACTCTTAATGGATTTTCCCGTGAAATTTCTCTATTCGTAGTGATGATAAGCAATTTTATGCCGTTATAAATCTGTTCCATATTTGTTACTTTAATTTTTACATTTTCTTTGAACTGAAAGTAGAAGTTATTTCAGCAAAAGGAGATCTGGACAAATGATTCTGCCTTCAAATTTCAGCCAAAGTCGTTCATGATTTCTGAGAAATCCCTTAGACTTCACAAAACTCATAACACTGCATATCGCAACTGACATTTTAGCACCTATTCCAAAATTGCTCACTAACTTCGGTGCAAAATGTCTGACAGTAGAATCGATAACTATTGGGAAAACGGTAATTGTTTTATTTTTTCCCAATATTTTTTTATCGTTTTCATAAAAAAATATTCTTTATATATTTGGGAAAGCCATTAATTCCAAATGCTATAAACCACGCATGAATTGGAGAAAGCTTAAAAATGAAGAGCAAAGTTGTAGGGCGACTAACAGGCTTTTCGCGTATGCCGTGAGAGCTAGTGGTGGTTAATTCAAAGAAGCATATTACCACAATGTATAATAACTAAAATAAACTAGTTAATGTAATGAGGTTTTCACTGGTCTCTCACTCTGATGTAACCACAGGTAAGAAACTGCTAAGTACTTACTTAAAATGAGGTGTAAAAAACAAGGTAAAGTGTAATTAATAAATAAATAGAAAAAATAGAACCGTCAAAAATCATGAACTCGACCTAGCCAGGACCGTATAATGCTTTTACAATTTGGAGTAAACAAACATTCACAATTCACGCGTGTACTAAATCTTTATAAATAATTATTTGTGCAACAACATACCATACTTCATGGAATTTTTTCTAACTTTTGCAATAAATAAAGATTCAGGAAATTCATAAAAAATGTGACCTGGGCCATTTTTAATCGTTCTTTGCTCTAGTTGTGAAAACGTGATAGAAACCTAGTGATGCTAAAACAGGACGTACTTTCTCGACCGCATTTTCAACAAATTACACGAAAAGTACTCGATTTTTCAAATCCTACAAACCAATACTAAAAAATCGTACCTGATTATTGTCGCGGCTGTGTAGCAACTTTTGAAGAGCGCGCCTAGGGGGCAGCGCTCAGCGGCGATCGAGGGAGTCGGCGGAGCAGAAAAGGCGCCGCCCAATCCCTGAAGACGAGCTGGCCGGAGAGCCAGCAGCGGGGCAGCGAGTCTGCAGCGCCGCCCGCTTTAAGAGCGGGCGCCGCCAGCCAGAGAGCAGAGCGCTAGTGTTTGGTTATTGAGTGAAGTTGAGCGAGGAGATTTGTATCGTGTTAAAGTGATTGTTGGCCCGGCAAGGTTATTGGTTTTTTTCTGTGATATTTATCGGTTGAACTCTGCTAGTTTTTGGTACATCTCTTGGACTCTTGGTTTTCGATTTTGGCTGTTGTTTTTGGTACATTCTTTGGATTCTGGAAGTGTACCTGATGTACTTTCTGTGTTGTTAATAAATCTGTGTTTGTTTAAAGCGTGTATTATTTCGAACATAACAATTATATTTCAAAATCTATCTTTAAGGAACATATTTCATTAAGGGAAAAAATCTATCTTTGATATTATAATTGCGACAAACATTGTAAACATTGTGAACTTTTGCAATTTAAAAAAATGAAATGTTGGTTAAAATTTTCAAATTAAAGTATTGGTTTCAAATTCAAAGGGCCGCGGCATCAGCCAGACCAATTGGGGAATATTATTTTTGGAGAAAATCAGCAAAACGGTTTAGTTGCTAGCATTGTTCACAGACGGACAGACAGACAAAACGGACAGACGGACAGGTAGACATTTAATGTCATTCGACATTTCGGTATGAACGACCCAGAAAACGTAGATTCTGGCTACACCACGTGATAAAGGGTGTTTTTTTCTAAATTTGGCATCTGGATGTATCCACGTTTTCGCTACCAGGTCCCTGTAATAGTTTTCTACCGAAAATTCGCGGTTTTCTCGCGTAGCATTACATAACTTTCTCTCTACTCCGTAGCGAGAAAGTAAACATTGGAACCCTTTTCGAGAAAAAAATCAATTTCATATTTTATTGAACCGATTTTTTTACGAAAAGATTCACACAATATCATTCCAATTTCAATTAATTTTATATTCGTAATATTGCATAATAAATTCAAAATATGGCAAAACAAATGCATAATATTGCAAAACAAAATAGGGTTTTCATTTAAACATTTTGTCTAGGTTTTACGACGCCAAAAGCACCTGTGGAGAGGCATATCCAGCTGTGAAACTCATGTCTTGCCCAAGACTTTCCCTTCAACCACAGCGAATTGCCATTACATCCCAGAGAACGCGTAACAGAGCAAAACACATTGGCTGCGATAAAATGTTCAAATGTACTGTTCACTTCTTCGAAATCATTAAGGCATACCATACCATCACAAGTAATGGTAGTACCAACACTTCTTTTTGCCTCAGTCTCATAGGTTACTTGTAAGAATGATATGTCAAAAGTACAGACAGCTGAGATGAACTTCCTGAAATATGTTATAGACTGCACTGGACTCGATAGAATAAGAAATACTGATATGCGAACTCAATGTCTTCCCACTAACCACTCGAATAGAAGAAAATAAACCCAAATGGAAATAACACAAAGAAAGAAAAAGTAGATTCCCAAGAAGGGAAACACAGGCCCTGAGGAAGAAGAGATCCATGTCGCCCAATAAGATGGACTGAGAGGTAAAAACAGGCATCCCCTAATCCCTGAAGGCAGAATAATACGTTACTAAAGACCCTGGGACATTATCCAAAACTTAAAGAAGAAGGCTCCGTAGTTTTTTATTAAATTTTGTTATTGGATAGTGTGAAAGACGTTTAAAAGAAAAATGCAGGTCTCATGTTTGTTGAAGACGCTGATTTGTCGAAAAGTACAAAAGTTCAAAATTCTACAAAGTTCAGTCCAGTCTTTCTGTAACTAAAATGTTAAAGATAGATATTTTTTCCCTTAATGAAATATGTTCCTTAAAGATGGATTTTGAAATAAGATCATGTACAATTTTTCAAAAATTACTTTTCGCGTAATTTTGCGTAAAAATAGGGCGACAAAGTACGTGATATATTAGCACCATTAATTCTACCATGCATTCTACCGTGCATTCTACCGTGCATTACCCGAAAACAAGAGTTTTTTCTGTCAATAATTCGCCGGTTTCCGGCGCATTGAAATTAACGATGAGTTAACACGGATTGCAATATTTTGTTTATGAGCTCTAAAGAATTTTTTTAAAGAGAAAACTAAACCTAACACAATGAAGAAACGCAGATAACAACTGGGGATATGGGGTTGATAGCAACAGGCGTTCATAGACGTAGCAACATATACGCTGCATCAGTTCTAAATTCTGAGTTTTGCTTATCAAAATTAGAAAGTTTGCGGTGGAGAGAGGTTAGTAAGCCACAGAACCGACGGTTTGGACTTCTTTAGACGTTAATCGCTGACGGTTTCTTAAGGAGCCTCGGTGAAGCCATTCGCCCCCACGCTCTGGCTGCTCCTTCGATGGCCCTCGTTAAGGCCAGCTGTCGATCCGCGGCAACGGCGGAGGCGGCGACGGTGCCTGCCGCCGCGATCGATTCCAGCGCCGCGGACGGGTACTTAGCGAATTACCCTGCGGTGCCGCACCTGCGCTCGGCCCGGTGCCCCCCGCAAAACCGCCCGCGCCACCACCGCCGCCCCCGCCGCCCCCGCCGCCCCCGCCCACTGCCTTCACAGCGCACGTCTGTCGCCCGTCGCCGCCGACGCGCTGTCCAAGCAGTGGGTACACCGCACCCGCGACATCTCAAGGGTCGGTCAACAAAGATTGCGAATGAACGATTGTCCCATCAAAAAAATGACTATGCTATATATAATAATATTTTCTCAAAAAAGTATTTGAAACTTAGGTTATTCCGATTAGAAAAACATAAATATTGCTTTCGTTGACTATAATAATGATACCACTCGATGTATCATTTTATTTTTTCAGAGCTCAATTGGCTCCCTACTGGCTCACTTTTGGAATTATAAAAATATTGTAAACAATGTGGTTTTGCGAAGTAATGGAATTATGTTTTTAAGAAGAGCTACTCAAATTTAATTTCTAATGATACTTTTTCAATTAAAATTTACCTTCGTTTAACTACTAAATTTATTTTAATTGTGTTTGTAAAGATTATTTTAATAATAAACTCGGCAATAAAAAAAAATTAATTTCGACAGAGGTTGAATGTAAGAATTTTTAAAAAAAAGGGGTTAAATATAATATATATATATAATATATATATATATATATATATATATATATATATTATAAACTACACTACAAGATTCGATTCTCTTAACATCGCGTATAGCGAACAGAGAAAATAGTTTAACTTTCATTACAAAATATTTCGCCCCAGAACCGGTAATTCGAATAAATTAAGAGAATGCAGATGGAGGAGCTCTTGGTGATCTCTTTGTAGCAATTATGGCGAATGAAAGTGACTGAGGAAAATACCACCGAGGACATAATTTCAGCTCTCTGTACAAATCTGTGAAGCTCAAAGAGTAAATCGTCCCGGATTTTGAGATGAAAACAAGTGAAATTCCATCTGTCTAGGGAATGGTATATGCTTTAAAAGATTCTTCCCGAAGAAAAGAAAACGGGTGTAATGACCATGAGGGTACAAATGAAGAAAATTGTTTTAGCAAGTCATTATCCATCCGGAGAGAGTACTCCAATATTTTGAGTGTGAGGTAGAACTTGGAGAATCAAGTATGAGGAAAGCTCATATTCATTTCTCAGAACAGGATTTCATAAAATGATAAATTAAAAACTGCATTAAACAAACATTAAATAATTTAAAAAATGTAAGGATAAAAAAATATATTGAGATTTTGAAATGTATGAATATTGTATGGAGATAACAAAAACACACAACAACAAGAAATAAATAAATTTTTGCTTAAGCAGAGATGGTTAGTCTATGCTTAAGTGAACCCAACATGTTAGCGCCCAGAGCTTTACTGCCATCGGAGTCGACTGTTCTTAATAAATCGTTACATGGGAGTTTTTTTTTGTTTTTTTCTCCCTTTCAAAATTCAAAATTTAATTGCTATTTATCCTTGAAAATAGATTTTATTACATGGGAGTTTTTTTTTTTCTCCCTTTCAAAATTCAAAATTTATTGCTTGTTTATCCTTGAAAATAGATTTTATTACATGGGAGTTTTTGTTGTTGTTGTTTTTTCTCCCTTTCAAAAATTGAAAATTTAAGTAGTATATGACTTAGTGTAGGGATCACAGAATTTTGAAAATGTGCACACAATTCACTTTTCCCCATAGCACATCATACGCAGTTTTTAACTGTTTTTGACGTAAAATAAATAAATAAATAAATAAAATCGTCTACACGCGTCCCGACCTCCATCCTCGCTGTTTCCATCAGTCACTCGCCGCCGCGCTGTCCAAGCTGTAGGAAAAACGGCGCACCCTTCTTCGTCAATAATAAGACTAGTGACAGCCGGCCCGGTGGCCGAGATCGCTAAGGCAGTAGTGTCGTAGTGATCTCGGACCGAAGGGTCGCGGGTTCGAGTCCCGCCTCGGGCATGGTTGTATTTGTGTTCGTCCTTTCACCCCTTGTCATCAATCACCATATCGTTTCATCCCCATAGTTACCATACCGTTAACAACAATAGTGGTCGCTAATGACCTTATATGTTGAAGCGACCTTAAATAAACCAATTAAAAAAATGACTAGTGATTGAATTCACCCCAGGGACGAAAATCGACCGTAATTCTTTATATTTAAAGTTTTTAACGTTATTGAGGTACTTTTGTCAAAGCGTACTTGTATAATTATTGCAAATACTTTTTAATTTTGTTCTATTACGTCATCTGCGAGAGAGTACAAGTATATCATTAGTGTTATCATTGCAATAACTTAAATTTAGTATCCTTTGAAAACTTACCTATGAAAATAAGGGGATCATTAGTCTTCTCGCTCCTCCGCATAGCTGAGAAATACAACGGAAACTGGTTTGGTGACCTCAACTGCGAACAACGCGAAGTCCTTCGGAAGTCAAATATACTGTTTCCAGTACCCTTTGTTTATATAATGTTATTTTGAGTGAAGAGATAACATCACTACAAACTCTTGTAAAAATTAATTTCCTGAATATCTTAGATACATCTGAACATCTTAGATCATGGAGGCAGAAATTAGAGAATTCCACATTTACTAATCACTTAATACAAAAAAACGCGCTCTTTTAACCCTGATATCAATTTAAAAATTCTACATTTAGAAAATAAAGGCACTAACATGAATATTTTAGAAATTTTGGAAATAATAACGTTATTCAAAACCTCAACTAATAGGTCTCAACAAACAATCGCAAGTACAATGCTATTATGAAACTAGTTTATAATGTTGTGTTTTATGGTATAAGTACACGTTATGAAAACAAGCGACATAAGAACAAGTTATCAACTTTGTACGAATGCAGAAAACATTCGATGAGGGCGGTCGGTGAGGGCGGTCGGTGAGGTTGGTCGATGAGGGCGGTCGGTGAGGGCGGTCGGTGAGGGCGGTCAGTGAGGTTGGTCGATGAGGGCGGTCGGTGAGGGCGGTCGGTGAGGTTGGTCGATGAGGGCGGTCGGTGAGGGCGGTCGGTGAGGTTGGTCGATGAGGGCGGTCGGTGAGGGCGGTCGGTGAGGGCGGTCGGTGAGGGCGGTCGGTGAGGGCGGTCGGTGAGGGCGGTCGGTGAGGGCGGTCGGTGAGGGCGGTCGGTGAGGGCGGTCGGTGAGGGCGGTCGGTGAGGGCGGTCGGTGAGGGCGGTCGGTGAGGGCGGTCGGTGAGGGCGGTCGGTGACATCGGTCGGTGACATCGGTGAGGGCGGCGGTGAGGGCGGTCGGTGAGGGCGGTCGGTGAGGTTGGTCGGTGAGGGCGGTCGGTGAGGGCGGTCGGTGAGGGCGGTCGGTGAGGGCGGTCGGTGAGGGCGGTCGGTGAGGGCGGTCGGTGAGGGCGGTCGGTGACGGCGGTCGGTGAGGGCGGTCGGTGAGGGCGGACGGAGAGGGTGGTCGGTGAGGTTGGTCGATGAGGGCGGTCGGTGAGGGCGGTCGGTGAGGGCGGTCGGTGACATCGGTCGGTGAGGGCGGTCGGTGAGGGCGATCGGTGAGGGTGGTCGGTGAGGTTGGTCGGTGAGGCGGTCGGTGAGGGCGGACGGAGAGGGTGGTCGGTGAGGTTGGTCGATGAGGGCGGTCGGTGAGGGCGGTCGGTGAGGGCGGTCGGTGACATCGGTCGGTGAGGGCGGTCGGTGAGGGCGATCGGTGAGGGTGGTCGGTGAGGTTGGTCGGTGAGGGCGGTCGGTGAGGGCGGCGGAGAGGGTGGTCGGTGAGGTTGGTCGGTGAGGGCGGTCGGTGAGGGCGGTCGGTGAGGGCGGTCGGTGAGGTCGGTCGGTGAGGGCGGTCGGTGAGGGCGGACGGAGAGGGTGGTCGGTGAGGTTGGTCGATGAGGGCGGTCGGTGAGGGCGGTCGGTGAGGGCGGTCGGTGACATCGGTCGGTGAGGGCGGTCGGTGAGGGCGATCGGTGGGTGGTCGGTGAGGTTGTGGTGAGGGCGGTCGGTGAGGGCGGACGGATGAGGGCGGTCGGTGAGGGCGGTCGGTGACGTCGGTCGGTGAGGGCGGTCGGTGAGGGCGGTCGGTGAGGGCGGTCGGTGAGGGTGGTCGGTGAGGCCGGTCGGTGAGGGCGGACGGAGAGGGCGGTCGATGAGGGCGATCGATGAGGGCGGTCGGTGTATAATGATGTGCTTATTGTATAATAATGTGGGTTCAGAGAGGTCTACACTTTCACAGTTAAAGAGAATGGTTTGTATCACATAAAGGCTTATGACAGGCCGAGGTAAATATCATCTTCAAGTGACCACAATGTTGCATTACCTATCAAAGAGAAAAGAAATGTAAAAACTATCATTGAAAAATATGTATCAAGCAGAAAGATGTCTGAGAACTACGTATTTGAGACGGTTCCCACTATCAAAAGCTATGTTACTACGTATTGAAGTTAAAAATTGAACGGAAAATAAAAATTATGAATTGTGGAATTACAATGCACTGAGGTTATTACGATACAAAACAACATAAATCTGGGTGGGAAGAGGTTAAAAAATATTGATGTACTGATTCTTTCTGTTAATTGTTTTCGAGTTAACCGGCAAGTTTTCGTTTTTTGAATGGCAGTTACTTAAACAAGCTAATCATACTGTCAATTGAGATAATAGTAATGTAATTACAATGTGTTTTCTACACTGAATTGTCTTTGCGTCAGAACAACTAATACGTCGAAATGAAAGACGCTCAATACTGTAATTAATGATGCATTTGACACAACTATTAACTTCATAAATCAGATTGAAGACGAAGCATTGAATAATTAGAAGAACTGTAGGCAATTAACATTAGTTTGAAACAACGAGAAGATATTAACAAGTACTAAATATCGTGAACTGTTCATTTGAATCGGTATTAATTCAAAAAAAACTGTCGATAGAATGTTAAGTTTAGTAATATTATTATTTCCTGTAATTTCAGTGATCTGGTTCTACCAGTGTTTACGCTCTAATCCCCTCTATAATGGAAATATTTACGCTTTGTGCACTTCACAAAGCTTATCTAAAGAATTGTGCGCTTGCAACACAAAAAATGAATTTTGGTGGAGTATGATGTCTCATACATGAATATCGTTTATTTAAGCGGAACCAAGTTCTTATACGCGTATATTTGAGTAAAACCAAGAAATTGATACACCTTGACACAAGTACAGATATAGTTGAAATCACTTGCATGAATACATCTATCTTATTTGTAACAACATACAATGTATTTCATTATTATGTTGGTCAGGTAAATGAAAAATTATTTTAGTTCGCTAGAACGTGTTACTTCTTCGTTAGGGCTATGAAAGTAAAGAACGCAGTAAACAATCAAAATACTATATAATAGTTATAAAATATTAACAGGTTAATATAAAACTGTTCAAGATTCATAATGTATTCTCATAGAAATAAATGTGAATGTATAATTATTACGTATGCATACAAATGTACTGTGTATAACCAACATTCCTATCCTCTGACCAAAGTATCTGACGTGTAAAATATTCAGAAGAGTAATATCTAGGGTTGTTTCTCAGGACCATTTCTTTTCCCCCAACCTCGCTACTCAATATTTTGGTTCTTGATGACTGAGCATACATACAGTGTGTTACTAATGTTTAATATTCAACCCCAAGTGACTGTTCAAAGGAGCAATGATATGTGTCCAAAAGTGTGATACTTACTCATACACTAAATAGAAATTTCGAAGAACCTTATTTCGTAATATTTACCCCCACGTGTGCAAAATCAAATGACCCACTTTTCTTAGAAATGAGAAGCGACGTTAAAGGAGAAAATATGCGAACTGCCGCGGAGACCTCGTCTGCTAGCATATCATTACGAAATACTGATGAGTTATTTACATAAATTAAGAAAAATACGGAGGTGTTTCAAAGAGTGCGGGAGCCGGTGGCGAATTTTCAGAAGGTTACGGCCGCAAAGTCTCCCCCAGCGTGGGCGCGGAGTTTGCCAGCAGCCAAGCCACGAGCGCGTGGCCGGCAAAAATCCCCTCGTTGCCACTCCGTCGCCTCCGCGTCCCCCGCATTTGCATGTTGATTGCGCGCCTGATCCCAGGCGTCATTTTACGCGCCGCGGAGCGCCGGAATCGGCGGAGGGGGGGGGGTCAAAGGCTGGGCGGCAGCGGGCAACGGAAGCGGGAGCGGCGCCACAGAAGGAGGGACACTCAGGAACCGAAGGCGGGGCACCTTTTGGGGGTTCGGTGGTATAACGGTCAGCGTACCGGACTGTTGTACCCGAGTTTGCGGGTTCAAACCCGATCAAAGCCGTGGATTTTTAAGGGCGAAAAAATGCCTCGTACTTCTTCCTTCGGAGGGGAAGTAAAGCCGGCTGGCCCATGTAGTAGATTCACTGCATGTAAAATATCCTCAAGCCTAAGAGAGCTTCTGATCAAAATTGAGATCCGCCTGTTTCGTCACCCAAGATAATACATTTTTTCTCCGCTATGGAGCGTAGCGAAATTTGCGTGGTTAGACGGAAGAGCGAGCCTGATGGCCCGAGTCTCGCCACGTAAAATAAGGCCTAAACTAAACTAAACTACCCTGGGAAGAAAACTGATTTAAACTGGTGGTAAAACAACAACAAACAAACGAGAAAGTAACTGTAGCTGCAGAAATTTTCTCCCATGAACTTGGTTTGTTCACAAACAATTTGTTTATTCACTTTCTTATTTTTATTAAATATATTTAATCATTTAATTTCAAGACAAACATTTGAAAAAATCTGTTTTTTTGTTAATTAAAGAGAGAATTCTTTTACCGGCTAAGTATGTGATTTTTTATAACCCAAATTGAGGAAGATGCAAAATGTATAATTATTTTGTATATCCTACCATTTGTACATTATTCAAGTTTTTGCTATGACGTTGTATAATCCCATAAATACCAACATCCAATTTTACCTTCCAATTTTACCTTGCTTCCCATTTCGTCTTCCAATTTTACTTTGTATTTTCAGTACACCCTCAAAATAAAGTTCATATGAAAGTTAGAAATTCCGCATATAACCGTTTTAAAATTACTAAAACCGATGAAAATGAAAAGGAGTATAAAAAACTTGGAAATTTCGTAAAACAACAAGTCAGAAACGCTAAGATTCGTTAGTATCATAATCTTTTCCAAACAAATTCCAGTACGAGGGGAGTATGGAACACTTTGAAAAACTTAGGAATTTGCAAACGTGTCAAATGACAGTTCATTAGAAATTCCCCTAGATGACTTAAATGACTATTTTGCTTCCGCTACACATAAAATAGACCCTATTATTAAAGAAAAGACACATCACTCTCTGGAATCACATGCACCTCGCTGTGACGACAGTTTTTATTTCAACAATGTTGACTGCCAAGAAGTCAAAATAATAGTGAAGGCACTCAAATCAAATTCAAAAGGCTCGGATGATATAACGGCAAAGAAATTAAAATTGCTTTTAAAAGATGATATTCCAGTGTTTACTCACATAATAAACTTTTCTTTAACAACCGGATATTTTCCCCAATTTTGGAAACTAGCTTCCATTCGTCCCCTCCCGAAATGTTTAAATTCGTTAAATCTTTGTGATTATCGACCTACCACCATATTACAAACATTATCCAATATCCTCGAAAAAGTTGTACGTCAACAAATAAACAAGTATCTCGCCATAAATGATGTTCTCAATAATTTTCAATCTGCTTTTAGGGAAGGTAGAAGTACGCAAACGGCTTTGCTACGAGTCACCAAAGACATTCGTCGATCTCTGGATGAAGACAATATAACAACGCTAACGCTTTTAGATTTTAGCAAGGTCTTTGATTCAGTAGACCATGACGTTCTTCTGGCAAAATGTAAATGTCTCGGTTTTTCTGATTCTACCTTATAGTGGATTTCAAGTTATTTTAGTAATAGACAAGAGGTCGTAGTTGTAGAAAATACTTTCTCGTCACCTAAACCAGTTTCACGTGGAGTGCCACAGGGCTCCGTACTTGGTCCACTTTTCTTCCTTATCTATGTAAATGATATATCGTCAATGCTATCAAGATGTAATCATCATATGTACGCAGATGACTTACAGATCTCCGTCAGTGAGAAACCTTCTGAAGTGGCTCATTTAATTAGTAAAACAAATCAGGATTTAGCCTCTTTACATGAATGGTCATTGAGAAACTGCCTTAAGCTAAATCCATTAAAATCTCAATCAATTATAATTGGCTCCTGTTGGTCCCATAAAGCACTTAAAAATCTAAATATTCCTCATATCGTACTGGATAACACTACTGTTCCTCTATGCTCACAAGTTAGAAATTTCGGTCTGACCATCGATAAATTCATAAATTGGGAACCACATGTTTGGGACACTTGCCGCAAAGTGTATGATTCAATGTACTTACTCAAATGTGCTTACAAATGCCTTCCATCCAAAACCAAAGAACTACTAGTAAAATCCCTCTTGCTCCCTCTGCTTAATTACGGTGACATTGTGTACGGTAACGTAAAGAAATCAACTGCTGACGCTCTACAAAGAGTTCAAAATGCGTGTGTTAGGTTTTAATATAATATCAGAAAGTATGATCACATATCGGAATACTTCAAAGCTAATAACACACTAAACTTTAAAGCCCGACGCATGTTTCATAGATTGTGCCTTTTCTACAAAATATTAAATACGGGTATACCTACTTACCTCTCTCATAAAATTTCTTATCTTAAAAAAAGAAGATTCTAGAAAGCTTTGCTATGCAATATTCTTAAATGCAACACTAACTTTTACAATAAATCTTACTTAGTAGCAACGACTAGAGAGTGGAATAACCTTCCAGTAAATGTTACGAAATGTAAAACACTGCGATCATTCAAAAAACATATAAATACTCTTTTTCTGAGCTCATATTGTATGATGTGAATGTGTGTACTAAATGTGTTTAAAATTGTATGGCAAATGTAATATTTTATATCGTTTTTAACAGTTTTTCTCCATTTCTTGTATTTGCTTAAGTTAGATCTTAAGTGAGTTCAAAATTGTAAGTTAAATGCAATTTTTATAGGACTTTTTAACAGTTTTGTTCTTTTCTTTGTTTTCTTAAGTTAGTTCTTAATTTAATTAACACTAGTATAATTAGTCTAAATTAAGTCTATTATAAGGTAAGAAGGTTTTTTGTGATATCTACTACTAATTTCTAATTCATTATTGTTTAACTTTGTCATGGCTCTGACTGAATGCGTCTTTTCCCTTAGTACATGATGTTGAAATGTAAAATCAGCCCCAAGCCGTCGTCCTGGCCGGGTGGTTGTGTGCATTCTCATATTGTTTTTTATGATTCATGAATGTATTTGAGATTTTTTGTTAACATTTGATACGCATTCCTAAATTAATATATCTCAGAATTTATATTTCGGACAAACCTTTAGAGTTTTCCAGAGTCAGCAATGTTTGTTTGTTTTTAAAATTATCTTAAATATATTATTTTGTTGCTCAGTGTTGAAGAGCATGCACACTTTCTTTGTTTACCCTGGTTTTCCCCGGTCGCTTAAGGCAAATGCTGGGACGTTGTATTCTTGTCGCGTTTGTGAGCCCAGGGGCATGACATCTGTAAGTTGTATTATTTACTTATTACTAAGTATTATTATTTACTTGTTTTTATTTACTAACTGTGTCTCTTAATTCAATTCTTATCTATAAATTTATGTATTACGTGGTTAGGCGGAAGAGCGGGCCTGATGGCCCGAGTCTCGCCACATAAATAAAGTTGTTGTTATTATTATTATTATTATTATTATTATTATTATTTATATTATTATTATTTCCCAATTTCTGTAGATATACACTGATGCCGGGGTTCTCAAAATCACCCAAGGCAACAATGGTTTGCACGTAAAGTGGAACAAGAATATATTTTGATTTTTATATCAGTCAAGTCAGACTTAAAAATTTACGGACTATATTTGCTGTTCCCAATAATGCGGCTTTTTGAATTGTCCGTATATGCTTTTCAGTCAATTCCAACTTCTTCGCTTATTATTATTATTTTTATTATTATTATTATTATTATTATTAAAATAATTATCTGTAGTGAATTAAAGTGTGAGTCATATCAGAATTATAGCATATGTATAGAATACAGAATATTACCGTATAGAATCGAAAGGCTGCCCTGTGGGCATGGCTGTGAAGACAGGACAGGCTGCGAGTGTACGTCTGTTAAAAGTAACATGAGCGTCCAAAGCAGCCAGCCCGGAGCGAAGACAAGGGGGTGGGGTGGGGAGGCGTCGAAGGTAGAGATGGGCGGCGTGCGTGGAGGCGCAGAAGCCAGAAGGCTGTGGAAGGCTCGCGGTGCTGGAGGGAACGAAACCCAAGGAAGAGTGACAGCGTTACTCGCGCTAAAGGATGGAGCCCAGAGACCTGCAGATGTGGTGGAGGCGGTGACGGCGGCGGCAGTGTATGACGTCAGGAGCTAATATTGTGGCGCAAAAACAAGTGGCAAAACATCGTGAGTGCTTAGAGATTTTGAGGCCGTGGAGGAAATAAAGTGGTGTTGTGTTTGTGGCACCGTCGTAAAATATCACGCTACGGTATTATTTCCAGCATAATTCCAGCATATACCGAATACAGCATAAATTTACGCAATATAATGTTTGGAGATTATCATTGAAATCCCCCAGATTACAGCATGACTATTCTTTCATAGGTACTATTATAAATGTAAGTTCTTTATCATCACATATGAAATTAAATGATCTTTTGTTTTTGTTCAAACAAGTCAACATCTTTAAAGATTGTCCATTTTTACTCTCTAACATATATTGATTAATGTCTACTAGAACTCATGGACATTTACCTTATACATTATACACTAAATTATACGACAAACAGATGGTTTAATGTTCCTTTATGGAGAATATGTTGGAATGTAAATTCTATAAAAGTATTATTGTGGCACATAATATTGATTTTGATCTTTATACAACGTCTGTAACCACTTTTGTAAATTTAATCAAACATAAATTATTAACTTATTTTGTTTAATTAGATACTGATAGTTATTCTAATTATGTAATTTTCAGAGATTGTCTGTAAGTAAATAAATGAGTAAATATTTAATAATTCAATAACAATTACGTTTAAACCCCAGTTTCACGTTCAGAGCCATTATATAATCAATACTTAACATTTTGTTATTTAAATTCTTCGTATACGGATTCTAGGACGATTCATGAATTTAATACACGAATATAGCTGTAGAGGCGCAATTAAATATTTAGAAAATATTACGTTAAGAATTTTTAATCAAAAATATATCTATAAAAATAAATAGGATAACGTGTTTAAAAATATTGAAGTACTATACCTAGTGCGCTGCAGCAGCAAAAATGCTACTGAAGAAAACTACAAAAATAGTTTTCGAAAATGTGGAACTAAGCCAGGCATTTCAAGGTCGCGGGTAAGGTAACAAGCTTACTAGAGCTCGCGGGCAGTGCGCCTAGAGAAATTAACGCGAGATTTAAAAGTAAGGGTTGTACAAATTCCTCCGAAGTGGTGGCACGTCACTGTCCCATGAGAGTCATTGGGAGAAGTTACTTGACAGTTATGATCTCAAATTTAGCTATTAATTCCCATTTTCGCTTTGATGCAAAGAAATTATACATTAAAATGAAATGATACTTCAGTCCGATTTCACATTATCAATTGAGAGTAAAATTTAAAAAAAAATGAAACATAAAATATTTTGGTTCTGTAATCTTGTTTACGTAAGAGTGATTACGTAAAAAGCATGAACTTTCTACATTCAGGTTAGAAGATTTAACAGAAAAATATTATTATCTTTTAAGGAGAATGGCCTATCTCGTCAGTGTTAATGTAAGGAACATTTTATCAGAACCTATTTAATTTACAGACTTGACATTTTATGTCTGTGAAGATTCATTAGTTATAAGTATTTTAACGATGTCGCATAAAATCTTATTAGTTTTTTAAATATAAATTTTTGTCCATTGTAATCGGTCATTTTCTTGTGAATACTATTATTTAGAAGAAT
This sequence comes from Teleogryllus oceanicus, assembly GCA_964035755.1. Classification (NCBI taxonomy): domain Eukaryota; kingdom Metazoa; phylum Arthropoda; class Insecta; order Orthoptera; family Gryllidae; genus Teleogryllus; species Teleogryllus oceanicus. Next base: position 58,131,726 of record CAXIVR010000014.1, read on the forward strand.
ATTGTCTAAAGATTTTAACATTTTATAAATACACTCAGTTAAAGCATATAAATGGGTGTGCTACATGCTCTGTTGAAACTTGAGCATCCTCCTATTAGTAGTTTTTGAGCAAATGTTCTCTAAAAATGAACATTTTAAACTTACGGGAAATGTCTCCTAAATTTTTCAGTGCATTCCCGGTCCATACGCTCGGCAAACACAATCACCGGTATTTTGTCACTATCCAGCCATCAATTGTTACCATAACCATAAATTGTGTGTCAAATGCTAGAAAGAAAACTTAACTATTTCTCACAATAAAAGCAACATCCACGTCATTCAAGCAACACCAAAAATCGGTCAAAATGGCCACGCTCACTTTCATGGTAAATAAACTTCAAAATAAAAACAAATACTTAGAGATGCCATATGAAGATAAAACTTATTTAACCCAGAAAACTATAAAGTAATTAATGATTCAAAAAGGAAAAAATTATCTTTTCATAATTTTTGCTCATTATGGCTCCCCTTAAAAGTCCGTCCGTAAGCGATATTTGTTAACTTATGGAGACTTGTTAATTTATTTCATATTATTGCTAAAACAATAAATAACTGAATGATTTAATATCGCAACACAAACCGAAAACAAGGAAATGGCCATTCTAACATATTCCTGCGACTTAGAAAAGATGTTTAAATAATTCAGGATTTACTAAGAAAATAAACATCAAATAGTAATAAGAAGTGAAGAATATAAATGCAATACAATTCTCTGTTATTCGATAGAAAAAGAATTTGCCAACATAGTGTCGTGTGAAGGCACTATTCATCGCTTCGTGCCTTCAGCTTGCGCGTGTACCCCCTTTCTGGATTATAAGGGGAAATGAGTGCGGAGTCAGGGGAAGTTGCCCTCGCCCGCAGAAGCTCCAGGCTCCCCAGTCGGGCAAGTAGCTCGTTCGGGCGCAGTTTGACGTGCTGCACTAAGCCATTTCTGGCGGTGTAGATTCTTCGATACACCGCGTATTCTGCCGGTATGCCTAGTAATTCGAAATAAGTAAAATTCAATAGTTTGACAATCATCTAAAGTTATTGAGACTTTGAAAGCTTTGAAACAGATGCGAAAAATAACACTGTTTTGCTACCGAGAGCCAGTCTTTTGCATTCGTAAACACTATGAAGTGGGTGAAGTTTCAAAGTTCTAAATGCTGTCCAGAGAATTCTCTGGGCGCAGGCGAAGACACCGCATGCTCGTCGCGATAACCCAAAGCTTCTGATGTTGTCCAAGGCGGGGAGAGGGGAGGAGGCGCGTCTGGACGGTCGGTAGGCACCGCAAAATATTGCGGTAAACAGACCTTCTCTGGTCGTTTGTAAGTTACGTTTCACGCAAGTTTTTGTGAAAATGGAATGTGTTAATGATCCAGAAGTTAGTGGTTAGTGTAATTGTCTTAACAGTTTCATAATATTGGGATTTTCACCATATTGGGATTTAAGAAAATATCAACGTCTTTTCATGTCCCAAATCTCATACCAATCAATTCACGCTTCCCATACGCCATTCCTTCCTATCACCAGGTCATCTGGGGGATGGATAGATAAGAGAGATTGTTTTTGCATCATGTTCAAAACACACACATGCTGAGGAGTACAATCTCTGTACAGGCAGCCCGACTAAACACACACATATGCAGGAAAAGCTCAAAATAAAAAACAACGGTAGAGGTAGCTTCCATGAAGTGCGGTATACTTGGAATAATGTTGAGCATTCGCCACTGGTGGAGATGGCGGCTCGGCGTGGGGTGGTGATGTCAACCTGAAAGATAATATGCAGGAAAAGCTCAAAATAAAAGACAACGGTAGAGGTAGCTTCCATGAAGTGCGGTATACTTGGAATAATGTTGAGCATTCGCCACTGGTGGAGATGGCGGCTCGGCGTGGGGTGGTGATGTTAACCTGAAAGATAATATGCAGGAAAAGCTCAAAATAAAAGACAACGGTAGAGGTAGCTTCCATGAAGTGCGGTATACTTGGAATAATGTTGAGCATTCGCCACTGGTGGAGATGGCGGCTCGGCGTGGGGTGGTGATGTCAACCTGAAAGATAATATGCAGGAAAAGCTCAAAATAAAAGACAACGGTAGAGGTAGCTTCCATGAAGTGCGGTATACTTGGAATAATGTTGAGCATTCGCCACTGGTGGAGATGGCGGCTCGGCGTGGGGTGGTGATGTCAACCTGAAAGATAATATGCAGGAAAAGCTCAAAATAAAAGACAACGGTAGGGGTAGCTTCCATGAAGTGCGGTATACTTGGAATAATGTTGAGCATTCACCACTGGTGGAGATGGCGGCTCGGCGTGGGGCGGTGAGGTCAACCTGAAAGATAATATGCAGGAAAAGCTCAAAATAAAAGACAACGGTAGAAGTAGCTTCCATGAAGTGCGGTATAGTTGGAATAATGTTGAGCATCGCCACTGGTGGAGATGGCGGCTCGGCGTGGGGGGTGATGTCAACCTGAAAAATAATATGCAGGAAAAGCTCAAAATAAAAGACAACGGTAGAGGTAGCTTCCATGAAGTGCGGTATACTTGGAATAATGTTGAGCATTCGCCACTGGTGGAGATGGCGGCTCGGCGTGGGGCGGTGAGGTCAACCTGAAAGATAATATGCAGGAAAAGCTCAAAATAAGAAACGGTAGAGGTAGCTTCCATGAAGTGCGGTATACTTGGAATAATGTTGAGCATTCGCCACTGGTGGAGATGGCGGCTCGGCGTGGGGCGGTGAGGTCAACCTGAAAGATAATATGCAGGAAAAGCTCAAAATAAAAGACAACGGTAGAGGTAGCTTCCATGAAGTGCGGTATACTTGGAATAATGTTGAGCATTCGCCACTGGTGGAGATGGCGGCTCGGCGTGGGTGGTGATGTCAACCTGAAGATAATATGCAGGAAAAGCTCAAAATAAAAGACAACGGTAGAGGTAGCTTCCATGAAGTGCGGTCTAGTTGGAATAATGTTGAGCACTCGCCACTGGTGGAGATGGCGGCTCGGCGTGGGGCGGTGATGTCAACCTGAAAGATAATATGCAGGAAAAGCTGAAAATAAAAAACAACGGTAGAGGTAGCTTCCATGAAGTGCGGTATAGTTGGAATAATGTTGAGCACTCGCCACTGGTGGAGATGGCGGCTCGGCGTGGGGCGGTGAGTCAACCTGAAAGATAATATGCAGGAAAGCTCAAAATAAAAGACAACGGTAGAGGTAGCTTCCATGAAGTGCGGTATACTTGGAATAATGTTGAGCATTCGCCACTGGTGGAGATGGCGGCTCGGCGTGGGGTGGTGATGTCAACCTGAAAGATAATATGCAGGAAAAGCTCAAAATAAAAGACAACGGTAGAGGTAGCTTCCATGAAGTGCAAGCAGGAAAAGCTCAAAATAAAAGACAACGGTAGAGGTAGCTTCCATGAAGTGCGGTATACTTGGAATAATGTTGAGCATTCGCCACTGGTGGAGATGGCGGCTCGGCGTGGGGCGGTGAGGTCAACCTGAAAGATAATATGCAGGAAAAGCTCAAAATAAAAGACAACGGTAGAGGTAGCTTCCATGAAGTGCGGTATACTTGGAATAATGTTGAGCATTCGCCACTGGTGGAGATGGCGGCTCGGCGTGGGGTGGTGATGTCAACCTGAAAGATAATATGCAGGAAAAGCTCAAAATAAAAGACAACGGTAGAGGTAGCTTCCATGAAGTGCGGTATAGTTGGAATAATGTTGAGCACTCGCCACTGGTGGAGATGGCGGCTCGGCGTGGGGCGGTGATGTCAACCTGAAAGATAATATGCAGGAAAAGCTCAAAATAAAAGACAACGGTAGAGGTAGCTTCCATGAAGTGCGGTATAGTTGGAATAATGTTGAGCACTCGCCACTGGTGGAGATGGCGGCTCGGCGTGGGGCGGTGATGTCAACCTGAAAGATAATATGCAGGAAAAGCTCAAAATAAAAAACAACGGTAGAGGTAGCTTCCATGAAGTGCGGTATAGTTGGAATAATGTTGAGCACTCGCCACTGGTGGAGATGGCGGCTGGCAATATGCAGGAAAAGCTCAAAATAAAAAACAACGGTAGAGGTAGCTTCCATGAAGTGCGGTATAGTTGGAATAATGTTGAGCACTCGCCACTGGTGGAGATGGCGGCTCGGCGTGGGGCGGTGAGGTCAACCTGAAAGATAATATGCAGGAAAAGCTCAAAATAAAAGACAACGGTAGAGGTAGCTTCCATGAAGTGCGGTATACTTGGAATAATGTTGAGCACTCGCCACTGGTGGAGATGGCGGCTCGGCGTGGGGCGGTGAGGTCAACCTGAAAGATAATATGCAGGAAAAGCTCAAAATAAAAGACAACGGTAGAGGTAGCTTCCATGAAGTGCGGTATACTTGGAATAATGTTGAGCATTCGTCACTGGTGGAGATGGCGGCTCGGCGTGGGGTGGTGAGGTCAACCTGAAAGATAATATGCAGGAAAAGCTCAAAATAAAAAACAACGGTAGAGGTAGCTTCCATGAAGTGCGGTATACTTGGAATAATGTTGAGCACTCGCCACTGGTGGAGATGGCGGCTCGGGGTTGGGGTGGTGAGGTCAACCTGAAAGATAATATGCAGGAAAAGCTCAAAATAAAAAACAACGGTAGAGGTAGCTTCCATGAAGTGCGGTATACTTGGAATAATGTTGAGCACTCGCCACTGGTGGAGATGGCGGCTCGGCGTGGGGCGGTGAGGTCAACCTGAAAGATAATATGCAGGAAAAGCTCAAAATAAAAAACAACGGTAGAGGTAGCTTCCATGAAGTGCGGTATACTTGGAATAATGTTGAGCACTCGCCACTGGTGGAGATGGCGGCCGGCGTGGGGCGGTGAGGTCAACCTGAAAGATAATATGCAGGAAAAGCTCAAAATAAAAACAACGGTAGAGGTAGCTTCCATGAAGTGCGGTATACTTGGAATAATGTTGAGCATTCACCACTGGTGGAGATGGCGGCTCGGCGTGGGGCGGTGAGGTCAACCTGAAAGATAATATGCAGGAAAAGCTCAAAATAAAAGACAACGGTAGAGGTAGCTTCCATGAAGTGCGGTATATTGGAATAATGTTGAGCATCGCCACTGGTGGAGATGGCGGCTCGGCGTGGGGCGGTGAGGTCAACCTGAAAGATAATATGCAGGAAAAGCTCAAAATAAAAGACAACGGTAGAGGTAGCTTCCATGAAGTGCGGTATACTTGGAATAATGTTGAGCATTCACCACTGGTGGAGATGGCGGCTCGGCGTGGGGCGGTGAGGTCAACCTGAAAGATAATATGCAGGAAAAGCTCAAAATAAAAGACAACGGTAGAGGTAGCTTCCATGAAGTGCGGTATGTTGGAAAATTCCGGTGGGGGGGGGGGGGAACCAAATTTCCCCCAAAACCCCCCCGCTCACTCAGCGCGTGTGATTCCCTTCGGGCCGCTGAGCCGGGATTTGAGCCGCCCCTCTAAGGTGCGGGCGAGAGCGCGCCAGATGAGGCGCTGGGGCACGCTGCTGGGGGCGCACATGCGCAGACCGAGGGTAATACCGGCCTATCGGCACCAATCTACCACTAGAACAACCGCGCGAAACTTGCCCTTCATCAGGCGAATAGAGCAGCAATATATTACTTGGCTCTAAAAGCAAGATGCTTGTCATCTTAATAACTTTTCTGATTGATTAAATGAATGCTATTAATTAAAGGGTGAACAATAAACTAATAACATTTTAATATATTTAGACGCATTGACCCTTTCTAAGTGGAGGACAGTCATTGAAATATGAACAAAAAGTGACTCATTGTTTTCGTCATCAGTAACACTGGTCAACAAGGTTTTGGTTCTCACAATCTAATATCCTCGTCTAGAAGCAGAAGTCTGTTTTCTGGCAATTGCAATATTGAATATTAAGGCTTTGGCCGACTTGGATGGCCGTGGTAGCTAGAGCTTGTGTCGATTCAGCGCGTCGGTTCTGAGGGTCGCGGGTTCGAGTGGAACAGTGAGTGTTGTTGTTTGCCCCTTGTTGAGGAAGGCCTTGTGAGTCGATTGGCCTCAGACCGAGGAGCCCGCATGTGCCGTTGCATGTGCCCCATTAACCCATCATGGGTAATATGTGTCCCCATGAGCGATGTAGTTGTTACACGGCGCGGATGGCCGAAATCGGCAACTGGAAAAAGTCGCAGAAATTTAGAAAAAACTTTTTCCGTAAAGAAATCTGTAGAAATAAAATCCGTAAAGAAATCTATAGAAACATGTAGAAATAATGTCATGTTACATTTTTGGAAAATATTAGTCGTTTTTGTTTCATTCCTTCATACTCATTTTCGACGTGATAGCGTTGAAGTACTGTCTCAATTTCCCCCTAAAATGGGTATTATAACATTCTATAACATATATATCTTCCACACTTTTTACACAATGTGGACTGTAGTGAAAAAAAATTAAAACCAATTTTTTCAGTTTAAAATTTGAAATTCACGCCTAAATGTGATTTGGAAAAAACGAATGTTAATCAATATTTAAACACAGATTTCAACACGACATATAAACTCGAAATCTTGTAGGTGTTACATCGATTATGTATTAAACTCAATCGGTATATTGTTGATGGAATGAATGGTGGAAATACATGGTGGAAAAAGATGGATGGCCTCTTGCATATGAGACTTCAGGCACCAGTGAGCTTTAGACACCAGTGTGCGTCATAATATTAGCGTGAATTTTAAATGCCTAAATTGTCACAGCTACAAGTCATTGAAACAGAAACAGATAAGCACTTTTTTAAAAATATTACATCTTTTATAGCAGTTATCCTTTCATCATCTTATTTTTGGCCGGTCACCGTTAAAAATTGTCCATTTATGTCACTTAAAAAATGTTTTTCAACACGTTTTGCACTCCATGAAATATTGCGGCCGACGTATGGCCACGATTTCAAATAAAGTGGTCATATGATCCGTGACGGAAAACTGGTGCTGTGCAGAACGAGCAAAAATCGGTGCACCGGAGGAGCCCACCCATATCTCTCGGCCATGGAAATATCGGGAGAGAAACGAACGTCCGAACGGAAGTAGCACCGTCGAATGTTGCTCCCACGTGGCTGCAAGCGTTTAAAAACTCATTTGGCACACGCTAGTTACTTGGCAAAAATTGTTAAACAGGTATTTTTAAATATAAATGTTGAAAAAAAGAAACTTTGAGTCGACTATTTGTAAACAAATGTGTGATCCCAGTTTTTGAAGATATATGAAATATTTTATAATTTTTAATTTGAACTGCTATTACCTATATTAATTTTCCCGTTGCATTTCAATTTTCGCAATTCTATCTGCTATTTGTAATTAAAATTTAAATGTATATATTTATTGTAATTTAATTTGCTATCTTATTTTGTATTTTATTTGTAATTTATTTCTAGTTTCTCTGTACATCGTAGACCGATATGCCGTCGAAAGCCGGCTATCTGAATAAAACTACTATGTTGACGAAGATGACCTCTTATTTCTTTGCGAAAGAGGGTTTGATAATTTTATGTCTATAATATAAGTTTTTTCCACATAAAATAAACATTTGTCAGCAAAAAATTCCAAATCATCCTCATAAGCAAGACCTTTCAATAACTTTAATATAAACTGTTTAAACATTGATGAAAAAAATGTTTCAAATCATATTTTGGCGCGAATTTCAAATGTTTAAACTGAAAATATTAGTTCTAATTTTTTTGTTACCGTCCACATTTTTTAAAAATGTGAAACAAATATATGTTATAGAATGTTATAAGACCTAATTTAGGTGGAAAATTGGGACAGTGCTCCAATGTTATCACGTCGAAAATGAATTTCAAAAATTTATTTATTTTTTCTATATGAATTTGGCGTCAAAATTCGTTGACAAAAATACTTTCAAATTGAACTATGTTTCGCCGTCTCTGCAATTTTCATAAAACATCCAAAAACATAAAACATGTCAAACACGTTGCTCATTGTATCTCTGCAACAAATTGCATTCTCGTCATTTTGTATCCTCTTTCATATGAGCATCGCGATTATAGATTTGGTTTGGGGGCTCTTTTCACCGCCTTAATCGGCTAAATACTTTAAGCAATTTATTAAAAATTTCTCAAAATCTGTTCCAATCTTTTCTTTAAATTTTCTTCTTGTATGTATCAAGGCACGGTACAAATATGATACTAGCCCCCCTTTCGGCACTCTCCGTAATTTCACAAATTGCAAAATGTTAATTTTTCGAAAGTAACAAATCTGAAGAGGTTTTTTTCTTTCAAGAAAGTCTGTTAAAAAACCTGGGTCATAACGAAAGGTCGTATACAATTGTTATTTAAAAAGATGGTAGATTTCGTGTAATTTGTGTCTGAAATTTATGACATTTCTAAAAAAACTATTTACCATCGCTACTACTTATGCAGTTTATGCAAAATGTTATTTAACACAGAGAAAAGAGGCGAATTTTCGACAGAAAATTATTGCCGTGACATGGTAACGAAAAAGGGGATAAATCCAGTTACTAAATTTAGAAAAACTTCTCAAACACGCTGGAGCCAAAATCCGTGTTTTGTGGGTTTTGATACCGAAAATCGATCGACAGCAAAACGCCCGTCTGTCTGTCCGTCCCCCTGTCTGTAAGCAATGCAAAGGGGTAAACTCTTTAGCCGATTTTATTCAAAATTGATCTGCCTGATGTGATGGTTTCTTTAATTTGAAACAGATATTTTTATTTTGGAATGTACTATACACGAAACACCTGGAACATTTACAGAATTTTCAAAAAATTGCCTCCAACGCAAGTGACTAAATTTTCTTATTGGATAGTGTGAAGAATGTCAAAGAGAATGGTGCAGGTCTCATGTCATTATGAAGATAAATATTTTTGCCTTAATGAAATCTTTCCTTTACGATAGATTTTGAAATAAGGTCATGTACAATTTTTCCGAAAATTTGAGTACATTTCGCATAATTTTGCGTGAAATATAGACAAATTTTATTTTCGCTTAAACAATTTTTATCTCAAAGGCAACACCAACAATTTTGGTTAAATTCTAACCTGGAATAACATATAGGAGAATATTCTCATATTCGTTGAGCAAGTCTCCTATTCGTTGAAAATTCTAGTTTTTGAAAATTGCAAAAGATTAAAGTTGTTCGACAATTAAACCGAAAAATTGTTTGAGTATTTTTGTGTAAGTAGTTACTGGCTTCGAGTTTTCTACGCTTTGTGAACGTAATTTGAGAGGTGGTGTAGTTGGATGCTACATAAGTTAGAATTTGTATATTATTTTACATTTCTTTTGTTCGTCTCTTACATTAGAGCTTTTATTATACATTTACAAATTAATCTTTTAGAAATGATTTAAAACCTATTTGATAATCCATATTTTTTATCCGTATTGTGAGGAATCTATTTGCATTTTCAATGTATTATAACACGCCCATTTACTACCTTCCAGCCGGTGGCGACGAAGCGTGAAACTATGAATACTCGTGAAGCGAGCTTTGAATTCTCAGGAAGCAGGATCTTTCGGGTATGAGAAAGGTCTGAACCCTTGACACAATGAATTATGTAAAATTCTGGTAAAATGAGCATATATTCAGTAAAACAAATTACACAGTGGCACAAATATTCAATAAAGTATGCACTTTGCGTAGATGCTCACTGCAAAGAAAACAGAAACAAAAAAAAAGAAAGAACAAAACCACAAAAAAATGTATAGGCGTCACCTTGACTGCCTGAATACTTCAATAAGTAATATTCACAATACTTTTGCTTCTACCTCTTTCTGAATTATTTCACGTACCTCATTTAACTTTTGTTAATCTTAAGTTTTCTCCGTGCACGGCCCTTTAAGTGATTCTCTACAATTATTCTATCATAGACTTCACAGAGGTCAGCCTTAAGCTGCGCATTTATTACAATGCTGTAAACTAACACAAGAATAAACGTGACACACACGTTACTTTAAATCATACACTTTACAAACTATAGCAAATAATTATCCCTGACATCATACAATGGAAACATGACTTTCAAATAAGATTCCTTTTACATTACATGAAAAATTATAATTTACTTTAGAAAAGTTGTACAAGGTATGGCATTCAAACGAATTTACTGGTGCGTACAGCGAATGAAATCTAAACTACCGCTCATACGTTCGAAATATTTCTCCCAATAATTATTTGGAACTTTCACCTATTTTAGGACGCTTCGCCTGGTATTTAAAGCTACACGGTTTCCCAACAAATTGCCGCATAGAAGTTGCCAGTTCTTTACCTCGACATCTCCTTCCCGCTCGCCATCAGTTAACCTTGGGGTATTCAGTCGCTCGCCGTCCTCGCCGCGTCACTTGAGTGGTTCGATGTCCCGCGGTTATACCACTTCTTTCCCTCGATCTCAGGATGCCGCCACACGTCCAAATTCCAAACCTTTCTCTCGATCTCTGGCTCGTACCATCCACGTATTTGGTCCAAGTCCTTCTCGCCTACGCTTGAGTCTTCACTGGAGTCGTCCTTCTGCCGCGTGCCGCGTCGTTCGCGCTCCCAGCTTTGAATAACTAACGTTATTGAATTGAATGCTTCTAGCACTCGGCCGACATACCACACTTTGAGCGTGCGTGATCGTGGCGTACAGAATTAAATGCTGGATTTCGTTTAGAGTTCTTCTGCGCGAATTTATTTCAATTATGAAACTATTTCAGATTCAAGTAATCACATCGCTTGCTTACTCGCGTAATGTTAGTGCTAATACTGTACTTGCACTTCACTTCTGAATTCTATCACTTATTACCGCGTTTCTTAAATCAGCTTTAACTAAGCAAGTAAAATTATACTCCTGCACTAACCAATGACTATTGCCGAAGAATTAAGTTCAGTCGCCGTCGCTGTCGAAGTTGTAAGAGAGCTCTTCCGAAGTGCGTCGCGGTATTTATGTGACTCCGCCTGGGGAAATTTCTGGAGGGGTGAATTTTCTCCTCCTTCGCGCCCTCTCAAGAAAATATTATCCGCAACTTCGGACATCGGAGTGCGAAAACCTGCGGGTAGATGTCGCTTTCTCGGACCATCGCTCCGCCGCGTACCCTATTTCTCTGTGTTCTGGTCTTTTCTCGTGGCTTATGGTGGCGTTACGGGTCCGTATAATCCCGTGACGTCACATTGCCCCCTCCTCCTCTTCTTAAGATTTTCTTCGCCCTGGAATAAAATCTTAAAGCACAAACGTAAGCTTCTTTCCTTTTTCTTCACCACAAGAATCGGATTGGTGTACACCGTAGTTGTTTTACGTATAACACCCTCTTGGATCATTTCGTTTATCAACTTTCTTACTTCATCACGGTAGGCTACAGGGATCGGATAATACTTCGCTTTAAATGGACGTGAATCTGTCAGTTCTATGCGGAATTCATACCATTTTACCGGTTCGTTACGACTTTTAAATACATCTTTGACGGGTATCAAAGTTTGGAACAACGCATTTTTCTGATCAACACTCAATTTATTTTCCTCCATAACTTTCTTCCTAATTTCCTCCTCAATTTCACTTTCGTCTTCCTTCAGGCTACACATTTCGATTTCTGCGAATTCTTCTGATTCCCTCATCTACATGTGTATTTCGCGCCTCCTCTTCCCCATCTTCATCCTCCCACACATTTTCGTCATTGATCAAAACTTGCGTTTTGCCTACATTAATTACAGCGCCATGTTCCGTCAAAAAGTCTACTCCGATAATTAATGGATAAATCAATTTCTTTACTACTAAACAAATTACGTCATAAACTCTCTCTTTTATCATCATTTCTAATAACACTTGTTTCTTCACCGGATGTGATTTCCTTCCCCATGAGTCTACCATTCGAGTATTGTTGGTTGGTAATTCTAAAATCTTCACATCATTTCTTATCAACTCGTCATATAATTCTTCCGCTAATATCCGCTATAATATATATATATATATATATATATATATATATATATATATATATATATATGAAACATGATATATGTACCTGAGTTCGAGTCTCGGGGCGGAAAATATTATTTGCTGCTTGAAAACACTGTAGCATGTTTATGTAGTATAGTAGAGCGGATCAGTTAGAAATAATGCAAGAATGTATGTGCTGCCGTAGCTCGATTAGTTTGTTTTGCGCGAAACATAGGGAATTTTGAAAATTTTAAAATAATTATTTGCTCATAAACGGTTGCTTTTATTGACTTTGATCTTTTCCTCGTAAGGCAAAGAAATTTGGACTGGCATTGGTAGTTCAGGGCAGCAATGGATGTCTCAGACCGGGAGGTCCTAGTGACTTTCCGCCAGACGGAATGTAACGTGTCTTTAGAGGTTCATTTCTTGTACTATTTGGATACTTTTGGCGACAATTTGGCAAATAGCAGTGACGAACATGGAGAGCGGTTTCACCAGGACAGTTTGGCTATTGAAAATGGTTATCAGGAAAAACGGAACCCAACCATGTTAGAACATTACTATTCGTTACTGTGAGGAAGAAATAGTATAATCATACTATCGGGAGGGAACCGAAAGATGCTTGCAGTAAAGTAAGTGTTCTGTAATATGTACTTCAATGGTACGTTGATTCACCAAAATGTATAAATCGTATGGTTGTCATTTTCCCCAAAACTACTCATGGAATGAAAAAACGGAAGATATATGAAGATTCAGCATTACATTTTCTGTAAGAATCACACACTTTTACTCAGGAACCAGAAGAATGTTCAAAATTGTTCTATATTTGTTGATATTTCGTAATGACACTGCATGTGCATTCAGTTCTGGACACATTGTTCGGACAGCATTTAGTTCTGACAGCATTGGATAGCATTGAGATATGGGCGTTTAATTGATACGAGAAATCACAGTTGTTTGTTTATGTAATGTAGTTGAAAAATTGTAATTGTAGAGATTTATTTATATTTGTTTGTTTTTTTAGTAGTAAGAAAAAGCTACTCTTCCTGGATATCGAAATAACAGCAGATATCCACCTCAGGCTCTTCAATTGAATTTGTTCGGCCTTTTTTAAATGGTTGCAGAAATTGTAATCTTACGCAGTCGTTCCCAATCATTCCAGAAAGTACGTGATGTTATTTTACCTCTAGATTTTGTATGATTAGCATAGGCTATTAAAAAACCCAATTTTTCTTATTTGACCGATAGTTGTGGTAATACTATAAAATAATACTAATATAAAAGTTTACTTTCATTTCGTTGTCTTTCACAATCATTATTTTCCCTAACATTATTAATTTACTGATAGCAGTGACACTTGACTTCTGAAACATTCCCCTTCTTTCAACGCGCATTGCAATCAACAAGCATGATCTTATTATTTAACATTTAAAAACTGGGCAATGGACAAAATTGATTAGCCACTGAAAATAATGTATATTTTTGAGCATCTCCAGAATTCCTAAAAATGAGTTTTTATTTAAAACACTACGAATGAACAACGGTGTCCCCATTTATTACTGACGCAAGTCTATCCCAGTCCTGAGCTTATCTGCTTCACATGCGAACTGGACTAATTGCAAATGAAGGCTGTTAAGGTTTTACGCCACTACCATAGGGAAACGTGCAAGTACATCGCTACGTGATTTCGACTTTCACGAGATTGCATCATAAAACGTTTAAAAGAGGCTGAATCAGAGCACGTGTTCGTCGTTCTGGAAGTCCTTCCCTTTATGAGTCCAAAATACTCCGTTTTATAGTTCAATCACAATTTCGAATGAAAATTTGCGCTTGGGGAAAATTGGGGAAATGCACGCGAATGAGCTTTGCATGCATTTAAGAATACATATCTAAACAGTTAACGCAATTCATAAAAAATATACTCAAAAAGAAAGAATAATATTTTTGTAAATAATTGTCAACAATTGGAATACATTATTGTCTCCTATATTATTTCAGTAGTGTACCTTTTGCGGCTCTCACATGCAATCAATCTTTATAAATTAGGTCTCTAAAGAAATAGAATTTTACGTAAACGTGACAAATTGCATTATGGCTTTAACAATATGAAAGATTTGTTTAAAAGCATATAAATATTCTTCACAAATGCAACCCGCAACACTCGGCCGCATTTTTCTGAATGTACAATGCTAAATAAGTCCGAAACGAAGAGTTTTAATAACTAAAATTTTCGGGCTAAATGCCTCAAAGAAACGTTCCACACACCGTAATCTATAGGATGACATCTTCTTGAACATTCTATTACATTTTTGCTGGATCGACGCTTCTCGATTCTACCCCACCTACTCAGACCCTGTAAAATCTGCTACTGTATATGAAATTAAATTAATTAGTTGGTATTCTACGCGCCTGAATCACACGGGTGTACCTCTATGCTTGATAATAACGTTAAATAAGAATAGTTTGCATTGACAGGGATGTATTGTATTGTTATCAATTATAAAGAGACAAACAAGTGGTGGAAGAGAAGAGGGTCTTGGAGAAAACGATATATTACAGGCTTAATGTATGGAAATGGGAAAATAGAGAAGAGGGTGGGGTTTAAAATGTGAGTTCTGGTACGGGTACGCTAGTATTAGCATAGATGAAGTACTAATTATTTATTGAACGAACGGAATATAACTCTTCCATTAAATATATCAATTAGTTACCATTGTTTTGGTGGTCTTAATTTGATTAGCTCAAAATACGAGAGCTGTTTGATAACTTTTGGTAAAATTGCAACAATGACTTTTTTGGGGGAAAAACCATTTTATTTTTCATCATAGTCTCCTAAATCTATGAATTTGGCCCAGCGTGGTTCCAATTTTTTCAACTCATTGGAGAAATAGGGTTTGTCAAACTTTGCGGAAAACGTCGTTACACCAGCAATCATTTCTCGTTTGATGAAAACTTGTTTGGGAATAGAAAGCAGTCATTCGGGGATAAATCCGGCGAGTATGCTGGATGTGGAAGCAATTCGAATCCCAAATGATGCACTTTTGCCATTGCTGCTTTGTGGGACGGTGCATTGTCTTGATGGAACAGCACTTTCTTGTGCGCCAAAATTGGTCATTTTCCAATCAATTGCTGTTTTAAACGTTCCAAAAATGCAGCGTCAAAGAGCAGCTACGGTTCTGACGTTTTTCCAAATAATTTTCGGATATAAGGATTATACATTGAGAATCCCAATAAACATTGACCAAACCAATTGACAAACATTCACCTTTCCTCCCGAGAAAACTCTTCGCCATCATCGACGCGTTCACACCAGTCTTTGTCAACTGTTTTGAACTTTTTTGTATTCAGAAGTGAGGTGATTGATCCAAATGTATTCAGGGTAACCAATCTAAGCTAAAAAATCTGCCGATTTTACCTCAACGTTGCCAGACTGCTTTGAAATGTTCTTGAAGTCAGTTGTTGGTCCGAAGTGAGCAAACGCGGCACCCATCTCGCGCTCAGCCTTTTTGTTGTCAGTTTCTTGTGCAAGATGAAGAGAACGCGTTCAGTTGAGATGTCAACAATACTAGCTATATCGTGCATTTCCACGATGCCATTTTCCATTATCGTGAACGTTTTCGATGATTTTCGGTGTGGTGACCTCAACTGGCCGGCCGGAGCTCGCGTCATCCTTTGTGCCCCTGCGACCGCGTTTTAACTCATTAATCCAGAGTCAGAATCAGGAGAATCCAGAATCAATTGTCTTCAATGCTGGTGCAGATCACTTGTATTTCATCTAATCCGGTTTTGATCTGCGCTACAGTTCAATCCTTCAAATAAAAATGTTTAATCACGGCACGTAACTCGTTTCTCTTCCATCTTATACACCGCACGTCAAACGCATTCATCTGATTGACAACAAAAAACTACGCGTCTCATTTATATTTGTTTGAAAATGCAAACAATTGCTTATGGAGAATCATGCTTTTTTCATAGAAATTTACCACACTTCTTAAACGAGCTAGGTAGTCGGAATTCGCGCAGAAGGCTGAAGTACTAAAGCATGTCTAAGTCTTCATTTAAGGATATTAGAATCATCACAATCACAAAGACACTTCATCTGTAGTCTGTTTCCTATATAAACGCTCTTTTGCCTACCCTGTCTCACTTCTCCATTCTCGGCCTAGGCAAACTTTAAAAGCTCAGTTTAAAAGGTAGGACTTCACCTAACCGAAAACTGATAAATTGTACACTTTATATCCAATAAAGAGTCATTTGTGATGAAATAGACACATTACATCGTTGACAAGGATATGGCTTGGTGTTACGTAAGGGGCAAAGTGTTGAAAGCTGTTTTATTTCAGCTTTAACTACTTATCGTCAACTCATTTGGCGTGATCATTTGTAGTTAAACAATTAAAGAAAAGGCAGTTAATTAGAGTAAAAGTGCAGATATGGTCAGGGACATCATAGTGGTGAGATGAAAAAAATACTCTGAATAATTTGAATCAAATAATTCTTCTGCGAGATCCTCAGTTATTAATTCAAAGGGGGCAACGAGTAATATGTTCCTAAACAAGACATCTGTGAAAAGGAGTGAATTTTCCTTACCATGTATTTCCCTACTACTCTAACCTTCCCCGTTCTCACCTGCTTCTATCCGTCCTGCTCTGAGCTCCACCCGATCTCAGAATGTCCGCCGCTGTCCCACTCGTTCACATCCATTGTGTTCGTCCATATTGTAGGACACTTTTTGACGCATATTTCAGACTTCGGCCGAATGCAGTATATTGCAGTATCGTGCCTTTTCTGTCACGTATTGTGAACTGTCAATTGCACCAATGTTTCCAGTATTTCAGCCCACTGTGCTCACGCAGTGTGCATTACACGCAGAAGTGGATTGCGGGTTGAATAATATTTTGTTTTTAAAATTGTAGGGAGGTCGAGAACTTGGGGTTTTAACTAGTGTCTGGGTACATACAACATATTCAACAAAACGGTTGTATGACATTTTTCCAGGTTGCTCCCCTTTTTCAGTACATGCCAACTAGACGAAAAGTTTAAACATCTTCATTTATATGAAAGAAAATAATATTATGAATTAAAAGTTATATTACAATGTAATAAACGTTCCATTTTGCTGAGAAAGCACTATCGAAGTTAGTAAAGCCGTTCGTGACGTTAGTCCGGACAAACACATTTAAACAAACAAGGGACATACATACAAAACACCGATATACCATTATGCATATATATATATATATATATATATATATATATATATATATATATATTTATATTGCCTAGTTTTTTACAATGCGGAATATTGTCTAAAGTGGAAAACATCTCTTGAGATTCCGCTTTGAACAAGTTTTACTTGTTCTGTACAGTAAGGAAGACCAGTACGGATACTGCATTAACACGACTAAATCATATATGAGCCAAACGTTGGAATTGGTCGCAGCGCTCTGGGCAAGTATGGTAAGTGTCCGAGTGTGGGATTTATATTGTCAGATTTTGCAAGTACATAACCTATGAATGTTGAATGCGGACAGACATTCATTTGTTGGACTAGTTTTTAGTAATTGTAATGAGGACTAAACAAAACTATATTTCAATTTTTCTAGTTTAAGTTAGTATAGTTATTTTAATAATGCTTCATTAACACAAGTCACAATGTTGAAGGTTATGAAACGAACAGACTGCGGGAATTGTTTTGAAATATTCTGAAAATTGAATTTAAAAATCCTTGTAAAAGTATCATGTTGGACAGGAATAATAAATATAGTGTATTAAAAAGTTAGTACACACCATACGTTTTGTTTACAAAATGTCTCTTTTTATCCAAGAAGAAAAGGAATGTTCTCACATTGATAATGATCAGTCACAGGGTTGAAAATGAACACACTAAGACAAAAAGGTCAAATGTCTTTGATGTTTTTGAAGAAACGAACAACAAAAAGCACACATGAAAACACTCATCAAAATTGGATATGGTATTTTCCGTAGTATATTGCGTTGCGCTGTGAGACTTAGATAAAAAGTTCTGCGTGCATACAAATGGCTTCGCAGCCCTCGTAAATGAGGATTCGTAACTGACATTTGTGGCGAAGGCGAGACAAGAGTGAGTGCAGATGTTAGTAATAACTAAATCCAACATTGGCACGGTAACAAACCAGAATTAATCTACATCCCCCAAAACAATTGAATTTATAAACAGGAATATGACCTTACGACCACATTACATTGAAAAAATTATTTAAAAAACAGACAGTTAACCAACGTTATGACTTTAAGAAGACACACTTTCAATTCTACATAACCACATAATGGAATATAGTTTAAAAAAATTGTTGACCTGTTGAATATCATATATTTTTCAGGAGTTTAAAATGATGTACAATAATCATACAAGTAATATTACAGTATTTATTCAGTATGTAAATAATATTACCCCTAGAATAAAAGAATGACGTATGTTGTGTGAATAAATACTATGAGATTACCATGCAAATTAAAAAGTGAATTAGAAGGAGCACTAAACATTCAAGTTAGGGAGGATGAAAATGTTGTAATTGAAATGAAAATGAATTGAGTGATTTGGAAAATATTTTTTCATAAGTGAAAATTTTAGATGTCGATGAAATAGTAGTCATTCAATTTATTACTAGTTCTGACACTGGAATGTCGCCAACGTTTCAATAGATTTTTAATCTCAACTTGTCAACTTCCATTCCTTACTTTTAGCATATTTGTGCAGTTTCTTATTTTTCAGACGATTACGCAAAGAAAACACTACTGTTCTCCCTCGTAGACACTAGAATCAATCAAAATTCAACTAATGATGAAGTCTGTAGAAGATTTTTAAAAAGCAATTGTGGCAAACACTAAGAAGATATACGTACAATGTTATTTCATTTAAGCAGGGAACACACTAACATACGTAAACAACAATAAAACATTTTCTCTCAAACACATGTCATGAAATGTATAAAATTATACGCTTCAGTTCACTAATAAAATCAGTACCTTAATTACACACATTTTTCAAAATTATCACACAATGTAAAAGTAAGCAAAATAAAAACCAAGCGGTCGATCCGGTGGCCGAGATCGCTAAGGCAGTAGTGTCGTAGTGATCTCGAATTATGTTGCCAGTTGCAGTTATGTTGCCAGCACTAGCTGTCACTTTGGCTCATCCTTAGGAAAATCACTCTATAGTAAAGGTCCCCCACGTTTGCTCTGGAGATAGCGCTCGGCATTCACTGGTGATCGCTTTCTTCTCATTATTATTTTTTTGTTATTTAAGTACGCATCAACATCTAGCTCATTAGCGACCACTATTGAAGTTAACGTTATGGTAGCTGTGAAGATGAAACGATATAGTGAGGATAAGAGGCGAAAACGAAATACAACTTCCTCAGAGCAGTACGCTCTGAGGAGGGCCACAATATGTTGGCCGAAACGTCTGCTACGAGAAAATCGACGCAGCTTGTCTCGAACAGCCAAGAGACATACTCCGGCCGCGGAAGCGGAAGCAAAAAATATATCGGAAAGCAAAAAATCATATCGGAATACATATGCTGTTCGGACAAGCTGCGTCGATTTCTCGTAGCAGACGTTTCGGCCAACATTAGTCCTCCTCAGAGCGTACTGCTCTGAGAAGTGTTTTTTTGCTTATCTCACTATATCGTTTCATCTTCACAGCTACTAACGTTAACTCAATAGTGTCGCTAATACTAGATGTTGATGCGTATAAATAACAAAAATAATAATAGAAGAAAGCGATCACAGTGAATGCCGAGCCATTCAGAGCAAACGTGACTACTATAGAGTGATTTTCTGAGATGAGCCAAAGTACAGCTAATTACATAACTGAAGGTTCTGTGGTCGTCGTGCCCATTAGATTCCCTTCGCGCATTCGTTCGTTTGCAGTTGGCTAACTTGTAAACGGCTTCGACACTTCCTTTTGCGGTGTCCTTGTCCGACCAAAATATAGTGCGTTGCGAGAAATAATTGATATTAGGAAGTGCAGTGTTATGTGCTCTTCTGCAAAAATTCTTTTTTTCATTATATATTACATTGAATTTACTTTTTGTGTGAAAAATATTATGTTTATTTTAAAACCAAGACGTGAAAGCGAGATGCGTACCAGTGCACGTGTTTCCGGCTTAAAATCATTTTACTTTCTATCTACATTCGTGGCAGTTTTCTTTTACTGATTGTGAGAGCATGTTAAGAGATTTTATACATTTGTAATTAAATTTAAATATTTCCCGGATTCACGTACGTACATGTACCTCGGCGAAACTCTTAGACTTCATAGGGATGTTTTCACAGAAGCCATTACCAAACATTTTACGAAGAGGCGTGTTTGAACAGCTGTCGCGGCGGAGGGATACTTCTCTGAATTACATGTGATGTTCACTTGTTTTCGCGAACTGTCACTTTGGCTCATCCTTAGGAAAATCGTTCAATAGCGAAGCGGCTGGCTGCGGGAACTGTCACTTTGGCTCATCCTTAGGAAAATCGTTCTATAGCGAAGCGGCTGGCTGCGGGAACTGTCACTTTGGCTCATCCTTAGGAAAATCGTTCTATAGCAAAAGCGGCTGGCTGCGAGAACTGTCACTTTGGCTCATCCTTAGGAAAATCGTTCAATAGCGAAGCGGCTGGCTGCGAGAAATGTCACTTTGGCTCATCCTTAGGAAAATCGTTCTATAGCGAAGCGGCTGGCTGCGAGAACTGTCACTTTGGCTCATCCTTAGGAAAATCGTTCTATAGCAAAAGCGGCTGGCTGCGAGAACTGTCACTTTGGCTCATCCTTAGGAAAATCGTTCTATAGCGAAGCGGCTGGCTGCGAGAAATGTCACTTTGGCTCATCCTTAGGAAAATCGTTCTATAGCGAAGCGGCTGGCTGCGAGAACTGTCACTTTGGCTCATCCTTAGGAAAATCGTTCTATAGCGAAGCGGCTGGCTGCGGGAACTGTCACTTTGGCTCATCCTTAGGAAAATCGTTCAATAGCGAAGCGGCTGGTTGCGGAACTGTCACTTTGGCTCATCCTTAGGAAAATCGTTCTATAGCGAAGCGGCTGGCTGCGGAACTGTCACTTTGGCTCATCCTTAGGAAAATCGTTCTATAGCGAAGCGGCTGGCTGCGAGAACTGTCACTTTGGCTCATCCTTAGGAAAATCGTTCTATTGCGAAGCGGCTGGCTGCAGAACTGTCACTTGGCTCATCCTTAGGAAAATCGTTCTTTAGCGAAGCGGCTGGCTGCGAACTGTCACTTTGGCTCATCCTTAGGAAAATCGTTCTATAGCGAAGCGGCTGGCTGCGAGAACTGTCACTTTGGCTCATCCTTGGTAAATCGTTCTATAGCGAAGCGGCTGGCTGCGAGAACTGTCACTTTGGCTCATCCTTAGGAAAATCGTTCTATAGCGAAGCGGCTGGCTGCGGGAACTGTCACTTTGGCTCATCCTTAGGAAAATCGTTCTATAGCGAAGCGGCTGGCTGCGGGAACTGTCACTTTGGCTCATCCTTAGGAAAATCGTTCTATAGCGAAGCGGCTGGCTGCGGGAACTGTCACTTTGGCTCATCCTTAGGAAAATCGTTCTATAGCGAAGCGGCTGGCTGCGAGAACTGTCACTTTGGCTCATCCTTAGGAAAATCGTTCAATAGCGAAGCGGCTGGCTGCGAGAACTGTCACTTTGGCTCATCCTTAGGAAAATCGTTCTATAGCGAAGCGGCTGGCTGCGGGAACTGTCACTTTGGCTCATCCTTAGGAAAATCGTTCTATAGCGAAGCGGCTGGCTGCAGAACTGTCACTTTGGCTCATCCTTAGGAAAATCGTTCAATAGCGAAGCGGCTGGCTGCGGGAACTGTCACTTTGGCTCATCCTTAGGAAAATCGTTCTATAGCGAAGCGGCTGGCTGCGGGAACTGTCACTTTGGCTCATCCTTAGGAAAATCGTTCTATAGCGAAGCGGCTGGCTGCGGAACTGTCACTTTGGCTCATCCTTAGGAAAATCGTTCAATAGCGAAGCGGCTGGCTGCGGAACTGTCACTTTGGCTCATCCTTAGGAAAATCGTTCTATAGCGAAGCGGCTGACTGCGGGAACTGTCACTTTGGCTCATCCTTAGGAAAATCGTTCAATAGCGAAGCGGCTGGCTGCGGGAACTGTCACTTTGGCTCATCCTTAGGAAAATCGTTCTATAGCGAAGCGGCTGGCTGCGGAACTGTCACTTTGGCTCATCCTTAGGAAAATCGTTCAATAGCGAAGCGGCTGGCTGCGAACTGTCACTTTGGCTCATCCTTAGGAAAATCGTTCAATAGCGAAGCGGCTGGCTGCGGAACTGTCACTTTGGCTCATCCTTAGGAAAATCGTTCTATAGCGAAGCGGCTGGCTGCGAGAACTGTCACTTTGGCTCATCCTTAGGAAAATCGTTCTATAGCGAAGCGGCTGGCTGCGAGAACTGTCACTTGGCTCATCCTTAGGAAAATCGTTCTATAGCAAAAGCGGCTGGCTGCGAGAACTGTCACATTGGCTCATCCTTAGGAAAATCGTTCTATAGCGAAGCGGCTGGCTGCGAGAACTGTCACTTTGGCTCATCCTTAGGAAAATCGTTCTATAGCGAAGCGGCTGGCTGCGAGAACTGTCACTTTGGCTCATCCTTAGGAAAATCGTTCTATAGCGAAGCGGCTGGCTGCGAGAACTGTCACTTTGGCTCATCATTAGGAAAATCGTTCTATAGCGAAGCGGCTGGCTGCGGAACTGTCACTTGGCTCATCCTTAGGAAAATCGTTCTATAGCGAAGCGGCTGGCTGCGAGAACTGTCACTTTGGCTCATCCTTAGGAAAATCGTTCAATAGCGAAGCGGCTGGCTGCGAGAACTGTCACTTTGGCTCATCCTTAGGAAAATCGTTCTATAGCGAAGCGGCTGGCTGCGAGAACTGTCACTTTGGCTTATCCTTAGGAAAATCGTTCAATAGCGAAGCGGGCTGCGAGAACTGTCACTTTGGCTCATCCTTAGGAAAATCGTTCTATAGCGAAGCGGCTGGCTGCGAGAACTGTCACTTTGGCTCATCCTTAGGAAAATCGTTCTATAGCGAAGCGGCTGGCTGCGGAACTGTCACTTTGGCTCATCCTTAGGAAAATCGTTCTATAGCGAAGCGGCTGGCTGCGAGAACTGTCACTTTGGCTCATCCTTAGGAAAATCGTTCTATAGCGAAGCGGCTGGCTGCGGGAACTGTCACTTTGGCTCATCCTTAGGAAAATCGTTCAATAGCGAAGCGGCTGGCTGCGGGAACTGTCACTTTGGCTCATCCTTAGGAAAATCGTTCAATAGCGAAGCGGCTGGCTGCGGGAACTGTCACTTTGGCTCATCCTTAGGAAAATCGTTCTATAGCGAAGCGGCTGACTGCGGAACTGTCACTTTGGCTCATCCTTAGGAAAATCGTTCAATAGCGAAGCGGCTGGCTGCGGGAACTGTCACTTTGGCTCATCCTTAGGAAAATCGTTCAATAGCGAAGCGGCTGGCTGCGAGAACTGTCACTTTGGCTCATCCTTAGGAAAATCGTTCAATAGCGAAGCGGCTGGCTGCGAGAACTGTCACTTTGGCTCATCCTTAGGAAAATCGTTCTATAGCGAAGCGGCTGGCTGCGGGAACTGTCACTTTGGCTCATCCTTAGGAAAATCGTTCAATAGCGAAGCGGCTGGCTGCGAGAACTGTCACTTTGGCTCATCCTTAGGAAAATCGTTCAATAGCGAAGCGGCTGGCTGCGAGAACTTTCACTTTGGCTCATCCTTAGGAAAATCGTTGTATACTAGCGCGCCAGTTGGCGCAAAGAGCATATTTTCCACGCGTCGTCCCGAGCAACTGCGCACTTCACGCGCCATCGATCGAGTGGCGCGAGTCGCGACACGCGCGCACGCCGTCCTGGCACCGCCCCCTCCCCCCTCCAGCCACGGCCGCCGCCGCTCACTTATTCATCGCGTTCACCATCGCCGCCGTGGCCGGTGGGCTGCCCCCGCTCTACGCCAGCCCGATAAAACAATTTTTGCGAATTCATTACCCATAATTCCGCGTAATGACTTTTAATGTGGCCAGTGACGTCACACTGAGGGTCGATTGTCCGCGTGGCTTCCGGTCCGAGCGGACGTGTGGCGAGCTTCGATTGATTAGACCGGATGTGTTGTGATGGCTTGCGTAATCATATCTGTGATAGAACTCAGGAGGAACTTTATACCTCCTCCTCCCCAAAAAAATTACTGGCAGACAACGACGCGATTTTACAATTAACATTCTGTACAAAAATGCATTTTAAATAAAAATAATTAACATAATGATTTTGTTATATGAATGAGAATCGTAATAAACACAAAAATGAAAATTGTTAAGTAGACCCATAGCATAGTGGTACGGGTGACGGGAGGTGACATAATTTATGAGGGCAATATACATGCAATAAAAACGTTATATCTAGATATCACGTAGTGTAGTTTACAATATAAAGGAACCAGATTTAGTGTCTAGATAACTAATCCTTAGCAGATTAATTCAGGAGGAGTTGTAGGGGAGAATTCTGGACCCATGGTACATTCCCTTAAGGTACTGAAATCTGTTTGAATATACTGTATTCCCTTGTGTTTTTCAGTATATCCCCTTCATCTTTTATATGAAAAAAGTCACATTTTCGCTGACAGTCTGTCAATTCTCAGAAATTTATTTTATCTGGATCGTGACTGTGAGCAAAGCGCGCCCTTCTACGTAAAACCTGCATTGACAAGCCTACCGACCTAGCGTTGACAAGCCTACCGACCTAGCGTTGACAAGCCGATCGGCACATCGCCAAGAAGATCTCGCGATAACCTACATTTCCTGTGATACAATCAAAGAAGAAACCATCAGCTTTTAAGAGAATAAAACGTTACTAAAACCTTCAGGATACGTCTGAAACATGACTTGCGGACATAAATTTGAAACTTTACATTATATTCGCACTTGGTGAATGTATTGATTGATGATCCGGATTTTGATTCTGAGTGTGGGGGTGATTCGGATGCTGTTGATATATTGCCAAATACTCATCCCATTAATACTCAAAGGAGAGATGCTTCTTTCTATGACTCCGGTAGTGATATCATTCCTCCAGCATTTCAACAAAGGTGTGTAATCCTTAAAAGTTAGTGGGAAGACAATGAAAGTGTTGAATAGGTTGAATGTGATGATGCTCTTGCTAGCTCTACTTGCTCTCCCCCTGAGGAGTACAATTAAAAAAAAATGATCCTTCATTATATAATTGAGTAAATTATTTGTAAGATTTTGGAAAAAAAGTGGTTATATAATATTACGAAATCATTTGAAGTAATACTAGAAAGTAGAATATGCGATGTTGTAACACCACTACTACACGAGGTCAGAACGTCTATTTCATTTACGATCTTTGTACAATTTAAATAACTTTTTGTTGTCGTATTTGAGGTTCTTAGTGATACTCTCTACCTGTGAATGTTTGGTTCGATTAGGGTGGCACTGACGAACGCGTTTATCTTGCTTTCAGTCACCATTCATGTAGTATATGCTGATGCACGACATCGCATTTACAATTTTCTGAAAATCTACGAGATCCCAGATTCTATTCGCACTTCGATAGTAGAGTGGTTAGTAAACTAATATATTTTCTACTGTACGAGTACCTAATTTTTCTAATAGAAAACCGAGGAAATACACCCAGATTCAAATATGGAGATTGCTCTTTGATTCATACAACTCACATTTGAATATTTTATTTAAAATGCTTTCGTAGGTCTTGAAAACAAAATGTTAAGGGGAGTCGGAATGGCCTATCTCGCCAATGTTAATGTAAAGAACATTTTTTCTGAAACTATTTAATTTACAGACTTGAAATTTTATGTAAGTGTAGATTCATTATTTATAAGTATTTTAACGAAGCCCTTTAAAAAATATTGCTAGCTTTTCAATATAAATTTTTGTCCATTGTAATCGGTTTTGTTCTTAAAAATACTAACCATTATAAGAATATTGTCTAAAGTATTTAACATTGTTTCCTAAAGATGAAAATTTTCAAGTTATGGGAAATGGCTCCTTAATTTCCTGGTTTATATGCTGGGCAAACACAACACTGATATTTTTATGATTTTTAGCCCTCAATTGTGTTCAACACTAGAAAGCCAACTATTAACTTTTTTCCCATAATGAAAGCAGAAAAACACCCACGACGTTCAAGCACCACCCACGATGTGTCGAAACACTCACTCTTACGCTATATAAACTTATAAATTAAAGAAACATGCTTAGAGATGACATATTAAAACGAGAATTGGATTATTTAACATAGGAAACTATAAAATAATTAATGATTTAAAAAAGCAAAAAAAAAAAAATAATAATAAAATATTTTCACCATTTTTGCCCATTCTGGCTTCGCTGAAGCCTCCATTTCCCACGTGATTCAGAGATGAAGTTTATCCCTGGTGTTGGCCTCCTGCTGCCAGCACTCTCTGTACCCCTTCATTCATCTGTTGCTCTTCGGTCAGCGAAGAACTCGGCGCCTTCCCGCCGCAACCCGCATTGCATACGCCAGCTCCTTAATTCGCGCGCTCGCCGCATCCTCTCCTCTGGCGCTGTGCCCGCAGGCCCAGACGCTCTCCTCTCCCGCCCGCAGGCCGCACAGAAAAACAACACAGGATCGAAACCCTCCCCTATCCTGGCGAGAATGGTTGAGGAGAACGAAAATCGACAGGGCAAGGTCAAAAAATACTGATTAATATATTTTCTTTAAAATATTTCCCGAAATAGACCTATTGCATAAATAGTCTCAGGTCAAAAGATGAATAATATTTATCAGCATTAAAGGAAAACATTTTCAAAAATACTTTACGTACACGGTATGAGGAAATGATGTTCACAAACAGACGTCGTAACAATCATAGTTTTGGATGGGAAATATCAATTTTGAACCCTAAAACGCGAATATATACGCCATAATATCATTTTTCTCACTCTTAGAACTTTCCAGAAAAAATACACTTTGGCAAGGGAAACTTTTTGGCATGACGTACTGTGAAAAATCTGTCCGAAAAACTCATACAAAATGCATCACTAGTTATTTCATTTTCAAGGGACTGGCGTTAAATATGTTATTTTTTAAGACAAATGATTTAATTATATAGCATTTACTTTTGTTCTTGAAAGGAACCAAAACGTTTTAGGCAGGAGTGCATATAATATATTTTGCAGCACAAATATTGCTCTAATATACACCATGATATATATATATATATATATATATATATATAAATATATATATATATATATATATATATATATAGAGAGAGAGAGAGAGAGAGAGAGTTTTTAATTTTAAATAAAATTAATAAAACGGAACAAAAAGATACATTTTTAAAGGTACCATAAAAGCAACACGACTTGTCGATATTTTCAGAGTACACAATGTCTTCGGCTGTGTTTGAAGTCGGACATGGTATATATTTATGTCTTTTGTCATGGAGGACTATGAATTAAACTGAACGGTATTAACAAAGGTATATTAAAGCTTTGTGTAAAAGAACTTCGCTCAGAATCAAATAATGTTGAGAGTCGAATAATGAGTCTGAATGTCGAGCTCAGGGTCAAATAATGCTGAGCTGAAAAAACAATAAGGATGAGGTGACTATAAAAATAAACGCAATAATATAACATTATATCCATAATATTAAGTATTAAACTCCATATACAATGTTAAATATTAAACATAAAACATTGAGTATAATATTACATTCTTATTCACTAGGTCTGCCGATGAAGGTAGATACTTTTCAGCCTCTAGTGATGAAACATTCAGTGAATCTCCAGGCCCTTTCAAAATTGAAAATTTATTGCTTATTTATCCTTGAAAATAGATTTTATTATATGGGAGTTTTTGTTTTTTTTTCTCCCTTTCAAAATTCAAAATTTAAGTAGTATATGACTTAGTGTAGGGATCACAGAATTTTGAAAATGTGCACACAATTCACTTTTCCCCATAGCACGTCATACGCAGTTTTTAACTGTTTTTTTTACGTTAAATAAATAAATAAATAAAATTCAATATTCACATTATCACATATATCACACATATTATCAATTAAATTATCAATCAATTATCACATATATTCACACATTATCACATATATCACACAATTAATTAATTAATTAATTAATCAATAGGCATACCCATGACTGCGTTTTGTGTGCTCTGTAATACGAATTTATTCCGATGGCATAGGGTTGCCGCCCACTGGTCCGGTGGAGCCACGTATGCCCGCGGCGTTTTCATCTCGCAAGTCTGCAAAGAAATACGCGTTTCCCGCGCTTCTAATTAGGCGCTTGAATTGCATGCTTCTGAGCAAACTGTTGTTTTCGACTTGTATCTTTGCTGATGATTAGACCACGAACGTTTTGTATTTTCAAGTTGCCCGCTGGTTTTGCATTGTTTATTTACAAAGAGAAAAGGACTGCGTATTACATGAATGTGTACTTCTAAATATACATAACTAGAAATACGAATAACATGACCTTGCTGTTGAGAGAGTCAGAGACTGTTCAAATAATACTAATAAGATGAGTATGGGAATATGAACCTGATGGTTATTGATATGGCTTAAAAGAATGAATATCTGAGTGAATGGTTCATACTCCTTACTAACTATTTCCGTACAATTTTGTAAATTTTTTGACAAAGTTTGGGATACTGAAATTTATTAAAAATAATTATCTTAACCGTGAATAATAAAAAAATAAGATTACGTGAGATTACAAAAGAATATGTGTAAAAGAAGATTGATTTTCACATTTCTAATGTGAATTCAAAACCTTTATTTCTTTGGCTAAAACGTCTCTGAAAGTAATCGTCTTCTCGAAGAGTATTTCGACCTTAATGATATCGGTCGTACGATCATTTTAATGATATTCGTACGATTATATCTATTGGTAGAATATTTTCCCAGCACATTTAATTTCCTAGTCTCTTTATTTTAGATTTTTTGAAAATAGAATCATTACAAGTGAAATGGAATACAAAACTGAAATAAAAATTTTGTGACCACTGTGTACTATTCATGTAATAACAGGTTGAGATCTATAATAATGCATGAACATCTCTTATCATGATACGTTAAAAAACCATAAAATCATATTGAATTTTGGTATTGCATATTTTATACTAATTGTTTGTAGGAATTCGAGGAAGCAAAAGCGAATTTTACGGGAAATGGTAGCAGTTAAAATATCTGCTGCAATAACCGCATATACAGCAACATTCAATATCTCTCATAGGATAATTAAACATGCACTCATACATGGATAGAGAATGTTACTACAGCTTCGCTCTCAGATCGTCTAAATGGAGGGGGCGGAAGATGTCCCTACACCCGCGTCATTGTCTCCACGGGATCACGTTCTGCAAGGAGACGACCGCAATCTCTTATCTCCAGAAGAGACACCCTCCCAGGACCAGGAGGCCATCAAGAGAAAAAAATGGAATGACTTTGCAAAAAATGGGAGAGCAAACAGAGGTCGCAATACCCTTCAAGAATCTTGCAGCGTGTTTTAAGAAAAATTAAAGGGAATGGTTGCTGAAAAGTCAAAAGGAACGAACACAAATATCCTTCAAACAAAACAAACAATACGTACGAACAGATGTGGACCAGGAATAAATTTTCCTTTGACTCTAGACATTTCCAATAATATTTACTTTTGCACACGATGTGACAAGAAATGTCTTTAGATGTGACTTGAGATGTCTAGTGTTTGTTATTTTACATGTTGATTTTTGATTTCCGTTTAATTCTCGAACGATGCCTTTGAATTAAATATCGGATATATTATTAGAATTTATAGAATTTGTAAAGTGTTTTATCAATAAACAGGAAACAAAGAAATTATCGAAATACATCAATACAGTCCTCTATTTCTTGAACAATTTGGTTTTTAATTTTTTAAATTTTTGTCAAGTAATTTTTGAAACACAGGTTAACGTTTATAATTCTATTTATTCAAGTATGCAGTTAAGGTATTGAACCATCCGTACCTCTGCGTAAAAAGAAAGATCTTTACTTGATTCGAAGCTATTTAAAGCTTATATTTTCTCGTTTTTGTTGAAGTAAATTTTAAATATAGTCGTAGTACGTGAAATTTGTAAAAACAAAATATTTTTTACATTTTTTAATATTGCCAATTACAGTTTCTTTAATCTTCAGAAAAATAAAAAGTCTATATCTAAAGGTCTTCGAATTGTTGTTATACGCGGAAATAGATTATGTCCCCCTCTTCCTATTAATCAGGATCTATAATTGGTTCGGCTTCCACTTGAATGCCCATCTCTAAGCCCCTGCAAACAATGACCCCCCCCCCTGTTGCTCGGAAAGGCAAGGGCGGCGCCGCAACTGACCGGAAGTTTGATTCCGGAAATGTCTCGGGAGTGGGGTGGGAGAAGCTTTCTGCATTAGGTGAACAGCCTTTGCAAACATGGTCACCGCACTGAGTGCATATAGACAGCCAGAAATATAACTACAAAATATTTTCTGAGGGAAAAGCCATGTTTTTTACCTGAATTTACAACCTATCTATTTTTTAAAGAATATTTTATTTAAAAACAAAAATAAATGATCGTGGTTTTTAAATTTTTTTGTTAAACTTCTTCGCGTAAAAGTATGAGTAGAACCAAAGACTAGTATTAGAAGTATGTTTCAAATGATAGCAATTTTCATGAGAAAATGCTTTCCTCGATCAGTCTTTCAAAAGTGGCTCACCATTACTTGACGTTTATTAATGTTTCAACTACACTGAAACCTTCCAATTTCAATGAAGTACACATTTATTTTAAACTCACAACCGATTGCGCGAATCAAAAAGCAATGACATTGAAGGTTAATAATACTTATTGGTATTGTTTTGTATTACGATTTCCTTATACTGTAATAAAAGATTCTAATAAAAAAATTACAAAAATAAATCAAATAAAGAGAGTAAAGGAAAAAATGAATTTTGTAAAAATATTTACTTTCAAATATATAAAAGATTTACTTATAATTTTAATTTTATATTTTTTATATAAATTATATATATATAATTAAATCATATATTATATGATTTAATTATATGAGGTGATTATATGAGGTGGCGTAATTTATAAAATAAATTATATGAGTTCTATGAGGCACACCAATAAAGTATTTTTTTTCTTTCCCGTATACTACAAACCTAGTATAGAGAAAGGTATGTAATTATACAGGGAAAAACAGCAATTTTTGTACGAAACAAATTGTATTGTAAGACCTCCAACACCAAAAAATGGAAAATTCTTGTT
The DNA here is from genome assembly GCA_964035755.1 of Teleogryllus oceanicus. Lineage (NCBI taxonomy): Eukaryota > Metazoa > Arthropoda > Insecta > Orthoptera > Gryllidae > Teleogryllus > Teleogryllus oceanicus. The sequence continues at coordinate 58,163,015 of CAXIVR010000014.1, forward strand.
CTTATTGTAGTAAATCACGTTGTGTAGTCAGAATCCACGGTTTGTGAGTGCTTGATTCGGGGTAAAAAGTTGGTCAAAATCTACGTCAAAATCTCTGTCCCGTTGTCATGACTCGTGGCTAGATATTTAGTCTCTTTATTGAGAAATTTTGTAATTTTGTCATTGTTACAAGTTTGTTATGGTAAGTTACTTTTAACAATCCAGAACTGGGTGCTTCCAGGTAAGTTTTAGAATTTTATTGAGCCGTCTGCTTCTTTTATTGTACCTAGTACTCGCTTGAATGGTATTGTCTATAAAAGATTTATGAATGTGTGAGTGATGTGTTGATTTTTCCTTGTTATAATAATTTGTCTTATGCCAAATGGGTTTATACATGTATGTTGCTGTTATGTTCTGTGTATTTGAATGAGGACTGGACTCGCTGAGCATTAAAACGGTGAGAGGAGAATCGGTAGAATAAATAGCTGCCGACATTGCGATTTGGCAACATTGTGAAATCTGTATCATTTTCTTTCCAGTTGGTAGTAGAAATCAAATGACAGGGAAAAGAATAGGATAGAGAGTCAAGCTCCAAAAATTAACTATAATATTATTTCGTTTCGTACCTGTATAGGGACGACTTCGCGAAACCATACGAAACATAAATCTGTACTGTAATGGGACACAGACCGATTCATTATAGAAGTCATTGCGGATCTGTGATCAAAATTTATATTTAAAGTAATAGGTAATAGCTTGCAATTCGTATGCAAACAAATAGATTTTGTTATTAATACGAAGATAGGGATGCGAACATCACACGCAATTGATATTTCGGGAACTCGACGAATAAGTTAACCCTGTGAATTTGGCTGTAATTGTGTCAAAATAAATATCTGTTTATTTATGAGCACGAATAGGTTATAAATTTATGAGCACGAATAGGTTAAACTCACCCAGGTTAGAGAGAAATAATTAATTGCATCAACTATTACCTATATTAATTAGTATAAAGATTTATGAACCATCATAATTGTTAGTGTTCGCAGTTCAGCCCGGTGCGGCTTCTTAACAACGTACAAACTGGTAATGTTATTTCGGTGAAATACTCATGAATTAACGCATTCCTCATACCCATCCCCTCCTCGGGTACCCGAGCGACCTTGTATCGCCGCTCTCGGGGCCAATATACGAAGTACTTTAATTAGGCCACGGCTTCAACTGGCGTACGGGCCCTTCCTCCATCTATTTGATGCTCCAGAGGTCCAATGCGGTGTGTCGTCTTACTCAAGACTTGGAGCCGTATGCTGCAACATTTAATCAAACAATATTAGAATATGCAGAATTTATTTTTTCAACATATGAGACTGCGCCGCCATTACGCCTTACGCAGCTCTGTGCGGAAAACGCCGCTTGTTAGGCTCGACTCGAGTTCCTACACAATGTGCTTTCGCACCATAAATATACATAAATATAACAAAAAACAGCACTGCAAAAGAAGGCGACATTAAATTACGACAATCTAAACATTAACATACTATACATAAAATAACCAAACAAATTCCATCACAATGTGGCATATTAAGCCACTTCGAAAAATTGAAATCTTACATGGAGTCCTGTAAAATAAAAGAAAGAAAAACATGTCGGCAAAATGCCGAGGCACACCCGTCGCAGGCAAGAAGTGGCTAAACGTTCGTGGCTGAGAGGCGGGTGGCAAGAAATGCCACGCGGAGAGCCCTTATATAGATTCTCCGGACAGATGGGGGGGAGTTGCCATCAGTCGTCACTGGGATGTGACGCAGTACCAATCGATTGTGAAGGAATTGCATGCTCATTTTCTTACAAGGAGTAACCTTTAGCGCCTTGTTACTAGGCAAAATGCCAAACACGTACACCTGGCAGGTTGCCTATACACAGGCGCTTACAACGTGTGCACATATTGCTCAGTGCATTCTAGCGGGCGCCAGTGGAAACTTAGCATGTACATGAAAAAAAAATTGTTTTGCCTAAAAAATGGCTTTTCCAAACTTTTCAGAGGCAAACCAAGGTACCAATCAATCCCAAAAATTATCTAAATTTGCGATTTTGTTAGTAGAAGCCATTTCTAAGGCTAGTTTCTTTACAATGAACATAAACCTGTTTTTGAATACCTGAATTTTATGTCATAAATCATGAATTTTGATTATTCACCAAATAATTGCTGTTCACAGCTTACTTTACCATCACATAGCATTTTTAACACTTTTCTATGGCCCTAGAATCACATGAGTAGGCTTTTATCCACCAGATCTTGATTTATAAGGACTTAAAAAATAAATTACATGGAGTATTTAATCTTAAATTTAAAAACTAAGCCTTACATCTAGATTTTACAATGATTTACTCTTCAAATGATGGATTAGAAGGCTTCTCGGCTGAATCTTGAGGTGTTCAACCAAGTTTTTAAATTTAACAACTTATAGCTGACAACGGTATTATTCTAAAATGGTAGGATTGGGAGCCTTGTCGATTTGATGTTGAATGACCCTAGTATATCTGCCATTTTGAAGCACAACTACTTTCCTTTTGATTTCCAAAAGAGAAGAAAATTATTGCAATTGAATTGGTATAATAATTGAATGAAATTAAATGAGATTTAATATTGTTACTTATTATTAAAATAAAGGTTTATTAAATATAAATCAATCTAAAAAAGGAACATGAAAAACGAAAACGTTTATAAACTACAGAGAAAAATATTAGATATTTTTCATCGCCTCGGCATTCGTGGGAGGAAGGCAAGAACTTGCGACGAAAAGGCACAGACAAACGTTTTCTCATCTCGCAATTTTCTTGATGTATCGTCCACTCCTTTGTTCGCAGAAAATGAAATAACATGCTCAGTTACAGCTGAACACCACCCGAGCCTCAACAAGGAAGATGTTTTCAAGGACTGTTCACGACCGAATAACCATTGAAATATACTTCAACAAATTCAACTGTAATTCTGTCACTGCTAAGCTTTTCATTTACATTTTTCATATTGTATTAAATTAGTTTATAAAATAATGAGGAAATGAATAAATAATATAAACCAATTAAACGCATCTCTAAAATTACTGCTTCAATGTTTGAACCAAATGTTTACATTTGTAGTATATTGTAGTATACTTTATATGAATAAAATGAACTTCCTTATTTATTAAATAAGTACATGAAACTTCCTCGTGTATTCTTCATCTTCTTCAACAATTATTGTAATTGGAAAAAATACTTCACAAAACTTAAAAAGAAAAATTAGATTCTCAATATAAAGGAACTTCTGTCTACAGTATTATATCTCTATCATTAAAATTTCTGCCGCAGTGTTAAATACATTCATCATATCGACTTTTTTCTTAAATATTGTTATTTCGGGAAAGGTTGTTCCGGGCATCGATGCAGTGCCTCTGATCGGGAGGTCCTAGGTTCGAGTTCCACCGGTGGAAGAATTTTCGAAACTAGCTTCTCAACTCGGTCGAATTCAGTCACTGTCTGGAAGAGAATTCTAGCGGCCGGCAACTCTGATCGGAAGTTTTCCGTGGTTTCTCCGACCAACACCAAGCAATGCCGGAGCTGTACCCTAACAAACGGACCACGGACTGCGCACAATGTTTCCTTCCTCTTTCATGTCCTATTCTCACCTCCTACACTAACTTACACTGACATGTTTTACACAACCACTCATAAGCCGGGAAATCTGCTGGGAGCTTAGAGCTTGTCCCGGCTCGGGCGGTGCCCCGCTGTGGGATACACTTGATAGGTGCAAACTCCGCTAGCCGACGGTAGGTCGGCACCGGATCTCGCCATCCAGCGGGAGAAGACCACCACCAAATAATTAGGACACATATGTACTACACTTATGGGACTAATGACCTTAGCAGTTGGCGTGATTAGAATCACTGACAATCAATCATTTTAATGTTGAATGTTCTATATTTCGATGCGCTTGGTCATTTCCATCCCTTTTACAATTAATATTTCCAAAAGTTATTAAAAAAAATCTCTAATTCTTCATCCACATTTTCGAATAACTTGGTTTAGTTTTAATGTATTTATTTTAGGTCACTTTGAAAAACTAAGGTCCTTAGCAACTTTTTAATACACATAAAATAATTACACTAATTTTTCTAAATAATTTAAATCAATTCGTCAAAATTAGCATTTTCAGGATAGTTCAACATTAATTTACCACCATTTAAATTGAAGAGTTTACCGTACACTCTTCTATATACTGTGGCGGCACAGAGTTGAGTGTTTTAGGTAAGAGAATATAAGAGCCAATTTTAGTTAATGATCGAGAAGAGTTGCGTAATGTAAAAGAACACGCAATTCTCTTATAAGAGTTCTACTGCGTGGCCCCGAGCTCTGTCCCTTGCCCTAGAGATTTTTGCACCGTGTGCCACCTCTTGCTGCCGTCAGGGGTACGGCCAGAGAACATTTTTCTCTGTTTATTTACGTGTTGAAGGCCCACTACCAAGGGCCGCACCTTCCCCAGCCCATCACACCGTTGCCTCCGGAACAGGGATGATGCCGCGCCCACTGGCAAGTCCTCAGTCGCGACAGATAAATGATTATTACAAGGAATTAAGAAATAGCACCACCAGTGTCGACCTAGAGCGTAGAGCCCTGTATCAACATTTTCAAAAAGAGAGACAGAACGCTAGGAAATTTCTAGAGTAGAAAATTTTAGAATCTTCCGCTGATTTGGATGAAAATATCTTGCGGCGTAATAGTTTCCGATTAATTGAAATATCAAATTTGAACGGAAGAGAAAAGTCAGAGATGTAGGATGTTTGAGCGATGGGGAAAGAAAGGAAGGGCGAGACGTTTTCTGCTGGGGAGACCAGGCTACTGAGAATGTGACCTCAGGAGAGGTTAGAGGCACATCCGCCGCCGCGATAAACTACTTACAAGTCGACTGTCGCAGAAACTACAGGCGCATCCGCCACCGTGCAAGAGAGAACGTAACTTGCAGAGAGACTGCATTTTCACTATAATCGTAAGATGCATTGTGATGCATCGTCGTATCATTGATGTCGGAACAAGATTCCGTGAACTATCAGAGCCTGCCCCACTCAATAAAAAACTTTTTTACCGACGAGTGCACATAAAAGAACTTTTAAATAAATATCGAAACTAAATCATGCGAGTCACAATACAATACACGTTTTAAAATTATTTATTCTGGGAATAAATTCCTGCACTCGTGTTTGACTAAAGCGAGCGAGATAAATAGAAAGTATTGATTGAAGCAGTAAATATCGAAGTTCTCCATACTTCGTTTAGATGTCTAACCATAAGAACGTCTGTGCCTTGCATCCATGACTGCAACAGAGCAAGCCGAAGAAGCACATGAATGGCATCCAAAAGAGGCGCTCCGGCGGCGCATCGCTTGGCTTGCTCCGCGTGGGCGTGGGCGGCGCGGCGCCGCGTGGTGCGTCGCAGGCGAATCGATGACCTCGAGGAATCCGCAGTGGCCGCGTTTCCACGCACAAATCACGCGGCTCCTTCGCCCGCGCGCGGCCCTCGCGACCCTCTGGCGACGTGCCGCCGCGGCCGCCGCGTGGCCGGCATCACTGCAACAGAATGCTCTGCGGAACGATGCTCGCTTGCCCAGCAGGTGCTGCACGATGCGACTGCTGCTACGTCCAAGCGTCACAGAGAAAGTGAGAGATATGGGGTGAGAGAGAAATGAAAGGAGGGAGATGAAGGCACGGGGATTTGGGTGAGAGGAAATGGGGAGGAAGTGGGAGGGAAATGGGGGAGGGGAAGTGGGAGGGGGAAGTGGGGGAGGGATTTAGAGGAGGGAAAGTGAGGAAAGGGGAAGTGGGAGAGAGTGGGAGTTTTGATCATCCTTTCTGACATAAGAAATACAAATGTCATCAAAAGTTACAATCTAAAAAGCTAATAAATAATTATTAACATGAACAAAACTTAATTATCTATTTCACAATTTTGACAATGTCTAAAAATTAGATTCACCGCATTCTTGGCAAATAAGATATCTACTGTTTTGACACATTGGATGATCACAGGAAATTCAAAATAAAGATGTTTCTTTTCTTCTGAACATCAACACAAGACACCCCTATTTATTTTTAATTTTCAAGTATTTCCTGTACGTTGTCAGGCTGGAATTTTCCTTTATCATTCTTGCTACCAGAAGCCGCAGCTCTCGTGATAAATGATCATTGAAAAGCCTTTCTTTCATATAGGAAGAGTTCTCTAGTAAGGGGTTTTAGGAAGTCAAAAGTATTGTTTCACAGAAATATACAGAACACGAGCACCCAGTGATATTGAAAATAGCATAGAACAAAGCCATTGGCCTCCTGTGTGTGCAACGACTCATGCTAATGATACGCATTTTTGGTGTATGGATTCAACTCTTATTGTAAAAAGATATTTCATTGTCCTCATTCTGTTTTTTTAATGATATTGTAATTGTAGATAATAAAATGACGGCTTTCACTTTATTTGTGACATGGGAGAGAAGAGTTCTATCTTTTGCAAAGCTATATTCTCGTGAACCAACTGGGCGTCTCTTGTTAGCCTCAAAATCGGATGGAATTTCTTTTTTATTCTTTTTTCAGGTGCCTACATATGTATGTGTCAATCACACACGATCAGAATGTTGATTGGAAACTTTAAAATAGAATGGACAATCCTGAAATACCTGAGACGTTAATGGTGATGTGGGGTCAATAATGGCACCAGGCCGTAAAAACAATAGTTTGTCTAATAACCAATACAGAACTACACAACGGCTGCTGCGACAAAGAGGCTCTTAGAAACTGGTGGGAAGGTATAGAAACTGTCAACTTTTGCAGGTAACTTTTATACTTTATTTTAAAGGAAATAGATTTATCGATAAAAAAACTCCCCGTCACCATTTGAGGGTTAACTAAAGCGCCATATTGTGCCGCAGCGCATTTTAGTGGGGTTTCAATTATTTTACTATGGATATATCCTTTGCGCAAATGCACACAATAAGTTTTAACACAATAGGATGAACGGTACAGCAGCGCCTTAACCCCAAACCAACAAACATTGATTTTTATATATTAGATATAGTCTGAACGATTGCGAGCGAGTTTTAAATATGAGTATTTTCTGAGATTATTATTCCATGTTTAATATTCAATAATTCTTGACCCGTTGTAATTATATGTCTAATGGTTCTTTAGTTTGGGTCACAAGAAAGAAAACAGACACTTTACATTGCCGACGTTTTGGCCATATATTTGGCCTTCATCAGAGCTACAGAAGAGATAACAACATTTATTTACATAAATAGGCACAGTGCACCATTTGATTTGAGCTATAATTAGTTAGTTTATTAACAATATAGTTTATTTGATTGTTACCTGTAAGGTTATGCATAATGTACATCGTGCATTCTACATATCCCTATTGTCTATGTAGTTCCATCTCACATAAATTATATAGGGTTCAACCATGATAGGCATTTTGCACGTGTTGTGCATCCGCCTCTATTGGCGTGTGTTAGGTTACAATAGTGATGCTAACTTATGAAACATGAAATACGAATTGTCTATTTATATGTACAACATACTTATACACACTTAAAAAAATAAATAAATAAACAAAATATAATTTGAATACAGAAAAGAAAAAAAAACACATACAAAACAAATAATTTACCAATAATTATGTACAATAATTTCCTATATGGATTTCATAAGCTAATAATTCATGAGTTGAAATGAGTATGGTAATGGAGCAACAGTTACCAACAATGTATTATTTTTTAATGTATTGTGTCTCATCAAAAATACATCACACTAACTTGTCAGAATACACATGTTATATTGTTGAATTTTTAGATATATAGCATTTCTTTGGTAATTCTCTTTTAAAATAATGTTCTTTGTCAAGAATAGAAGCGCTTGACTACACATACTACTAACTGGTGCTACAAATTTTCAAGCAACGAACATATTCCCTAAGTCAGTTAATTCTGACGACTAATATAATAAATTTCATATTATATATTTAATTAAAATTGTAATATGTATACATTTCAAATATAACTAAATGAAAGTTATATCCAAATATTCAGGCCTTGCGAAGTTTATTTTTCTAACAAAGTAGCCTTGGCGTACACAGTACGCCGCGCGGGGACTTGTGTGACAAAACATAGCGCGAGTAACTAGGATTAAGTATTGTGGTGTGCCGAATTGAAAGAGTTTGTACAAAAGAGCTTGGTGCCAAGGTCGGTTGAAAGCTTGCGTGATATCAATAAATGTTGTAATGGTGTGAAGTGTTTTTGAAAAGCGGAATAAATGCGTTCTGGGATTCTTAACAATTGATGATGCGTTGAGATTCTTTCAGTAAATCCAAACTGTACCCTGAAGATGGCATTGATTGCATACAGGTGGTTTATTACTCTTTTTTAATGATTCTTTGGAATATTTTGGAAAAAGTTGTTAATAAACTGGTTGGTCGGAAACTCTCAAGGTTTGCTAGGGTTTTACTGGGCTTTGATATGGATATGATAGTTACGTCTTTCCATTTATATGGGAAATAACCTGTTCTGAGACATGAATTAAATATGTTCTTCGAGAACGCTATTGCTGATGATGGAAGTATTTTCAGAGCTGTGTTATTAATGTCGTGACCTGAGAGTTTTTTATTAGGAAGGTTTGTGATGATTTGGACATTTCAATGGGTGATGAGTAATTTATTCCCTTAAACGGACCGAAAAAGTTTAATTTGGTGGCGTGTAGTATATTATTATGTTCCGGATGGACACACAGTATATGATTATGTTCCGGATGGAGTTCACAGTAAGTGTGCCTTCGAAATGATTGGCCAGTGCCTCTGTCTTCTGAATCGAAGAATACCTGAGGTTGCATTCTGCGAAGGGATAGTGTTTTTTTTTTCTTCGGAAATTTTTTGTGAACTGCGTAATGTATTATTGCGTGTGTTAAGTGATCGTATGAGGTTATAATATTATTCTTTGTTATGGTTTTTAATACGTCCCTTCTTTACTTCATGAGTGCTTAGATGATTTGGTAATTTTCTTTTATATATATTGGGTTTAATATGCGTGTAGTTAATTTATTGTGTAGTTGTGGGATGTGTTCGGAGTGGAAGTCAATTGATAATTTTGGATGATTGCGTTGATGAGGTCACTGAGAAAAGTATCGGATTGATCTACTTCAATGGGACTATCTAATATTCTTATTTGGGGTATTGTAATTTTTATTGTTTCCGTGAACTTCAGTTGAGTTCGGGTCAGGTACGGGGGCATGTTTGGGCGATGTTTGTTGCGATGTAAACAAAACTGGAATACGGTCAGAATCAAGTTCGAATATTATCGATAGGTGGCAGTCTATGTTTGTGTTGGTTAAGCCAATGTCAAGAATATCTGTTTGGAGTAAATGAGTTTGTGGGTAATTAGTGGGTTTTCTGGGAGAGAGTAGTTTAATAATGGTATTGATTAAAAGTTAGGCTAGTAATTTACCGTCTTGAGTGTAGTTTTGGATTCTCCAGTTAATGTGTTTATCACTGAGTTCCCCTAATAGAAAACTTTATCTGTGGGTTTAAATAGATTTCATAGATTGATGTTTATTAATTTTATTGTGGGAGGTTTGTATGCAGCTATTTTATTCAAAGGATTATTGTTGAATGTAATTGAGACTGCTATAGTTGCTAATCCTGGAGAATCCGCGAGACTTTCTTGGTTATGCTTGTAGATAGATTTGATTGCGATAAGTTTTCCGCCGTCTTTTGTTTGAATTCTATCAGTTCCTTATATATGTATAGTTGAGACTAAATAATTTATAATATTTGCTCAGATGCCTTTCGATAAAACAGGCTGTATCTGCGTTGTAGTGATGGAGGAAATGTATGAGTTTGTTGGTGATAGAATTTGAGTTCCAATTTAGGCTGGTTATTTAATTTTGGAATTTATCTGACATTGTTGATACCTAGATATTTTGTCAAATTCTGGATAGTACTTATTGTAGATAGGATTAGTGAGTTAATAAAGTTAATAATGCATGTGGCAATGGAATTAATTTATTGCGCTGATTATCGTGTTGTTATATTGAGTATCATTTGAATGGGCCATATGGTGATTGAAATTTTAGGCGTTTTGCGATGTACTGGGATGCGATGGACTGTTCATGGATGTGATGTGAGTGACGTTTTGAATTGAATGGGTTTGTGAAAGCTGCGGAAAATGGTTTCGTGAATGGTTTTGAGGGGCAGGAGTAGCACTGGAATTTATTACATTTCTATTAATTTTATTTATAATGTTACTATTTCTAAGAATGTTACTATTTGACGCAAAATAAATAAATAAATAAATAGATAAAGAACTCTTTTTAGTAGGTGAAGATTTGGTTTCTTATGTCGGCCTTGTAATTTCCATTGCATTTTGTGTACACGGGAGTTTCATCCTTCTTGGAGCCGAATAATGATTCCCGTCACAAAACGCAAAGGTGATGAAGTGATTACAATGGTTTTTGATGTAGTCATAGTGCAGTCATCTTTGGCGTTGAAGAGGAACTTTATATTTTTGCACCTTTTTCGGTGTTCACTCTTTGATTGCAGATTTGTTGTATTGTCAAGATAGTTTCCATAGGTTCTGAGCCGTTGAATTCTGCGGCAACTACTCGAATTGGATGACCATGTATATGAAGTCTGATGACTTATTATTGAAGCGTGAAGCTGCTTTAGAGCTGTTAATATTTCCGATCCTGTTATTGATTAGTTAATGTTTTTAAATATCACTGAAAACGTTTTTGGTGGATCCTTAAATGCATGGAATTTACATTGCTTTTACACGAGGTATCTGATTATTTTTCAGAAGTCTGTTGGATTGTTGGTATTGGCCTTCATTTTGTTACTTTTAACATATGTAATGAAATAAATTACTAGTGCCATTAAGTTTGAGTTCTATGATTAATTCGAGTACATTTTTTAATATATCAGACACAAAAATGGGATTTTGGAAGGAAGTGATCGTCCAAGGTTACGCCCAAATACTCGAACTGTTTTTCTTCCGGGTTGGGGTACACGTTAGCTAGCTCACCGACTTTGTTCTTTAAAGAGAAATTGTACTGTGGGTCACCGTTTAGATCAGGGTTCCCATTAACTTTACTTGAGTTTGCATTTAATTTATTTGTTTTTTGGGGGAATCACAATCACCGACTGCCCTTTTTGGTGTTCATGCCTGATATTAAAGGCTGAGACTGCGTGCTGAGGTTAGTTGTGGTGGTTTCCTGGCCGCCAATGAAGTATTGCTGGTCGACAACAGCAGGTGTAGCGTCCTCCATTTCCCCTTCGGTAGTAATATTCTGCGGCACTAAGTGATAATTTACATCACCGTTGTTGATAGAATGAAGGGCTTGACTGATTGCCTGGCCTGTTAATGTGTTAACGTCAATGGACTAACCTTTAGCACTCGGCTACTCGAACTACTTCACTACGAATGTCACTGCGTGCTGAATGTCACAACGGTAAACTGAGCACAGCAAATCTCCGCGATTGTAGGTACGCTTTGGTCGGCGACTCGAACCGAAATCGCGATCATTTATTGAGAGACTCGCTCAGCTTCGCCTTCCTCTCGCGACTGCTCCGCCCTCTCTCACTTTCCAGCTCACTTCACCCGGCTCCGCCACGTCTCAACGTCACCCGTTAGCAAAGTTGCTGAGATGGAATGCGGATTATATTGAACTTCTTTTACAAAAAAGCCAACAACACATTTTGCGGTGACATTTGAATTGCAACCATTCTATGCTTTGTCTCGGCCGCTGAAAGTATTCGTGAAAAATCTGGTAGCGATCTATCCAGTGTTTCAAACACACATTCATTAACACATGCATAAATACATATATGCATTATCTTCTATGGTAGATTTAATAGTTCCAATGCCTTCTAACGCCTTTACTTGCATATTCGCCCGAGAGGGAATATTATCACCCTTTTTTGTTTATTTTTTTCTTGGCTGGTCTCGTACCAGGTATCTCTTTAGTTGAAGATTTATTATTTTCAGGATCTGCTTGAAATTACGCAACAGATTGAAGGGTTCGTTTTGATTGAGTGGAAAGATTTTATCGTTCGGTTCAATATATTTATCTTAGTTAAGTTGACTTTAGAGGGTTCATTAGAAGTTTACATACTCTCAGAGTCTTGGTATTCAGCCTCTTCATATGTTTCCTTTCTCTCATTAATCAAAGGTTTGGAGGGGCATTGGTTGGCAAGGTAGCTTGAGGTTTACAATTGGACCAGGACATATCTGCAGACAAATAGAATCCGCATCGTCATAAAACCTATTTATTGAGTACGGAAGTTTACTAAGATTATCAGGAGCTACATTCACTAGTCTTATAAAGCTCATTATGTCAGAGAATCCTGGTTCAGAGATTGCAGCTTGAATGTAATATGATTAACTTGGCTATCCGGGAGACGCCGCGTCCAGGGCACAGGTGCCAACGTTTCGGTCGCCATTCTGCAACCTTCCTCAGGGCGTAGTACTGCGCGGAGGTGGGCTGCGCACGGGTTTATAAGCAGTTTCTCTCCGTCCGCTGATAGGCCGGATGATCAGCCAATGCGGAGAGAGTGCAACGGCCAATCAGGGATAGGGCTCCCCGGGCGGGGTGGGGGAGGCGTACCGCGCGTGATCGGACGGCATGGAGCAGGGGGCCCCGTGCCGGGTCTCGGTCAGGTGAAACAGATGTTTCCAGGCGTCATGCAGACGTAGGCCTTTATCAGCGTTTAGGTTTTGGGGATGTTTAATAATTTCTATTGCCTCCTTTACTCTTCTCGTTCCCCAGCGGTCTTCTCTGGCTAGGAGGCGGGTGTCATCAAATAAAATGGCGTGGCCAGTTTCCCATGCGTGGAGGGCTACGGCCTCCAGCACCTCAACAACACACACCGCAAGATCAAGTTCACCATGGAGATAGAAAAAAAAAAGACGGAAAACTGCCTTTCCTGGACGTGCTGGTGAGTCGTAAAGCCAATGGAAGACTGGGACACAGTGTTTACCGGAAACCTACTCACACCAACCGCTACCTGCATGCCGGTTCTCACCCGGCAACGAAACGAGGGGTCCTGAAAACTCTCGCCATCAGAGCAATTAGGGTATGTGACAAGGAATCGTTAGACTCCGAAATAGAGCTCTTAAAAAACACATTTCGAGCTAATGGATATAGTGCCAACGCTGCCAACCAAGCTGTACGGCAGGCAACGACCACCTCTAGCACTGCTGATATCACCACATCTATTGATGATGATTCCAATCGCAGGACGGCCATTCAACCGTATATACGAGGGGTTACTGATAAAATTGGAAAGCTTTTGAGCCGCTTCGATATCAAGACCGCCTACAAAGCTCCTACAAAACTCGGACAAAACCTCGTGCGTGTGAAAGATCGCATACCGCCTCTCATGTCATCAGGGGTATATGAGATCCCATGCAGCTGCGGCAGCAGTTACATCGGCGAGACAGGACGGACCATAGAGGAACGGCTCCGAGAGCATATCCGCCACTATAAGTACAACAACACTGAAAAGTCGGCCGTAGCCCTCCACGCATGGGAAACTGGCCATGCCATTTTATTTGATGACACCCGCCTCCTAGCCAGAGAAGACCGCTGGGGAACGAGAAGAGTAAAGGAGGCAATAGAAATTATTAAACATCCCCAAAACCTAAACGCTGATAAAGGCCTACGTCTGCATGACGCCTGGAAACATCTGTTTCACCTGACCGAGACCCGGCACGGGGCCCCCTGCTCCATGCCGTCCGATCACGCGCGGTACGCCTCCCCACCCGCCCGGGAGCCTATCCCTGATTGGCCGTTGCACTCTCTCCGCATTGGCTGATCATCCGGCCTATCAGCGGACGGAGAGAAACTGCTTATAAACCCGTGCGCAGCCCACCTCCGCGCAGTACTACGCCCTGAGGAAGGTTGCAGAATGGCGACCGAAACGTTGGCACCTGTGCCCTGGACGCGGCGTCTCCCGGATAGCCAAGTTAATCATGACTCCGGCCGCGGAAGCCTACGCTCTCACTGAATGTAATATATTTTAGAATAAGTTAAAACATTGATTTTACTCGGTACTTCTTCAATCACTTCATGAGGGATAATTGGACATATATTGGATATAATTAGTCTTTTATATTTTATAGTAAGTTGGCCGTATTGCTAACTCGTAGGTATTGCTTTTTAAGATTTTTTATTTTTATTTTTTATTGTTTTCAGTGATGTGGCCAGTTGTAGATTTACTGCTGATAAATGCAAGTTCTGTTGTTGAATATACATGATGTAAATCTAATGACGTTAGGATTGACTGTAGTGGCTATTTTACCCATATAACCTTTGATGGTTAGATCATATTTAGATTCAATAATTACTCTTTGATCTTTCGTAGGGAACATTTCAGTTGCGGTTGCATTGCCATATGTCTTCTTAATTGCTGATTTAGGTTGGTTGTTTTTGGTTATCTTTGTTTTCTCTGTTACAAGTTATATTATGAGAAATCAGCTGTATTGCAGATGAACTTTGTTGTAGGTGTATGGGTTACACAGTTATCTCACTCGGATAAATCACAATACCTACTCGTCAGACTTTTTCTCAAAGTTGTTTACTTTGCGACGGTGTTCACTAGGTGATGTCCAGCAATTGGGATTGCAATTGGGATTGCGTCAGCGTTAAAATTCTTCTTCTTTATTTTGAAATCCTTCACATTCAAACAACCTAAATAAATCCTTTTAGAGTAATGTGATCCATTAGGTTGGAATAATAACATAGGACCACATATGTGGAGCTGAAGAGGCATATGGATATAAACGAGGCGAATGGAGGTGTAGAAGCACTGCAAACCAATCATATGACTGATTACTACTGTATTATGACTGGAATATTTTACAAATGAGAGGGCAATGCAAATTAGAGTCAATTTTTGTATTGTTGTATTTGTTGTATGTTGTATTTTTCTTTGGCCAAGGTAATCATTTAACAATTACAAGGAAATAAACGCAGTTGTCGTTATTCAAATATGGAAACAAATTTCAGATTGTTATTTTTAATTAATGAGAATTAGTCCCTACAATCATAATAGTGTTATTTACGGTTTCCGAATGGGCCGGTTCTGCGTACCCACGGATATAAATTCGCTGACGTGGCTTCCAATTATTACGACGAGCTAGTAAAACAGGATAATGGTATCCAATATCTTGGGAGAGATTGATGGAAATATAATATTGTTATTGTGTTAGGAGATAAAGATAATAGGAACCATGACACATCTTCTCCCTCCTGTGTGCCTGCAATATCTTTATCAGCATCCATCATTTGTTACATCATTTTACTCTATTTCTGCACAACAGACGCAAGCACAACAGAGATGAACATGAGCAAAAAGTTATTCTAACATCTATGGATTAAAAAAGTACATACTACAATTCTGTAAATTAAAAAATATTCCAAATGAAGAATAACCTTGCAAAATATATTTCATTTCTGTACAGTTACATATATGTATTTAACACTAATATATATTTGTATTGTGTTAGTTATAATATTTTCTGTACTGTTTTGTTTAAGCAGTACTTTTATAATCGATGAAAAGTTATGTAATATTTTTTCTACGTGGCTGCTAATGACCACAGATGTCGATGCGACTTAAATTTAAAAGAACTAACGCAATTCTCTGAGACAACATCTGCACGTAGTCTAACTAGAGGTATCACATGTCGTCCCACATGTTAAAATGAAAACATGACATCGGATGTAGTACATCTGAGACGAGAGCTTAAAAGAATTCTGGAAACATCTAGGTGCGAAATGGAATAAAAGAAATATACACACAATGTTTAAACCACAGGTTTTGTTTTTAACCTTTTAATGGTAATCTAACGATAATGGATTGGAATATATTGCCTGCAAAAACCTTTGAACCCTTTCCTCGAAGCGTTCAATAGTTTAGGAAATTAATTTAGGGTATTTATAAGTTTATGAGTTAGTTAACTAGTTATGAGTTATGAGGTAGTTAACTAAGAATATTAAGTTATACAGTGAAATGAGGTGTCGTGCAGTGTAGAGCAGAGAAATAATGAAGGAAATGTTTTTAGTGTTATAGTGAAGTGAAGGATAGTGCAGTGCGGTCTTAACTGTATAAACACTCAGTGCGGCTTTAGATGATAGACGTTTCTTTTCTTTTTCATGTAATTTAATGTTACATGAATCAGCAGTTCTTATATTATTATTAGTCATTGTTATTATTGTCATTTTAGAATTCTTATTAACATTATGATATTATTTGCACGACATTTATTACCTTATTTATGTAATTAACTGCCTCCGAGTTACACCCATTTTTTTGTTTAAATATATATATATATATATATATATATATATATATTATATATATATATATTATATAAAAAAAATAGTAAATGGCGAATTAGTCTTCCCAAGTTCATGGCTTACGCGACCGGAGTCGGTATTAAGTTGGCTGCCGGGACCCCGTTGCAGACATGGCAATATTGCTGCTATACCAATTAATTGATTACGTTACACCCTCATGAAAGATGCAGGAAGCATGCTGGTCGAACATGTGCAACACTGCGAGACCGGATGGAATCATTGGGACAGCAGAGTTTCGTCTTCTCAGTAAAGGGATTCCTGTTTCAAATAATAAATATTTATTTGTTTTCAAAGATTAAAATTCAAAGGGTAAAATATCACTGTTGATAGTTTCAAATTTATTTTTGATTCAGAAAAAATATGTATTAAAACAAAACTAACGTAAAATCTTTTGCTTAACTATCAGACATCGCATTCACTTCTCTTGATATTTTGCTGCAGTGTATTGATCATAGATATGTGAAACCTATGGATACTTTATTGGCGATAAACCGCAATCCATTACGCAATTGATCAGGAGACCACGATTTCCGAAATGCGCAATCGCGTTGTAGATATTTTATGGAATAAGCACCGATCATCGGAAACCACTGCACTGTCATTGTGCAATGGTCGCATCTCGCCACCCACTCTACGCATTTGCTTCGTCGCCAGTCGAAGTGTCCATCAACCTCCAACCCGCTCGCTCCACCACTCCGCCTTCACCCCGCCTTCTTCTCCGCTTTCGTCCTCCCTCGCCCCTTCCCCCCCTTCCCCCCTTTGCCTCCCTTCGCTCCCCCCTTCGTCTTGCCTTCGCCCCCCCCCCCCCCCTTCCCTATCCCCTCCCCACACGTTGCTTCAAACTCGCGAACCGCGAGCGGGAATTAGGTGTCGTTGCTCTGGAAAAGGCTTAGTCTCTTTCACTTGCAGGGTTTCCTCCGTCCTTCTTGCTTCTTTTTTCCTCTTCTTCGCACAAGGCTAAGTTCATTCCGTGGTGAATTGGCTGTTCTCGACACATGCTTCCTTCCCTATGTATCATTACTAAGTGTTGAAAGAAGAATGGATTTTATGGCCGTATGTTCCCGTATTTGGTGAATCTAAGGAACGTACCACCGATGAGCCTCACTGAAAATTGGACAGGATGATGCATGCCACCATTGAATAAAACATGTGAAAGCAGAAATTGCTGCCCATGAAAAATGTTTCCTGTCCTACATTTTGTCGGCTAATTTTCTTGAAAACCGACATTTTGTATTGGTTATAATGGTTTATATTTTCACCTTCCAATTGCATTGTCATAACATAAATGTTATGGTTCGGTTAAAAGTTATAATTTTCAACGTAACACAGTATACAAGTATTGACTTCCTACACCAACACTGGTTTAGTGGTGAGTTGTGGTTGACATTTATATAATTGAAATGATTGAAGGCGTTGTCATTGTCAACAATACTATTTATTTCAATAAGAGCAGCTTTCGATGGCTTAGCCATCATCAACAGTTTTCTGATACAAGAAAAACATAAAATTAAAATATAAAATTAGAATTAACATAGTAACAACTATGTTAATTCTAATTTTATATTTTTCTGATACAAGAAAAATATAAAATTAAAATATAAAATTAGAATTAACATAGTAATAACTATGTTAATTCTAATTTTATATTTTTCTTGTATCAGAAAACTGATGATGATGGCTAAGCAATCGAAAGCTGCTCTTATTGAAATAAATAGTATTGTTGACAATGGCAACGCCTTCAATCATTTCAATTATTTCTACACCAAACTACCACTTTGTTAGAGACATTTTTTAACCAAAATGTATTATTCAAATTAACAATATTCTTACGGAAATGATAGCAATTAAATTAACAGTTAAATACTTTGATCTCCAGATTTATTTTATTATTAGTTAAAATAATTAAGATTTAAATGTTTACTTCCATGATACATACTGCACAAAACAATACTTTTCATTATCTCTCTTTGAAAACGAACTTCAAAGATAGCAAGTATGTATGTATGTATGTATGTACGATGTATGTATGTATGTATATACGATGCATGTATGTATGCATGCATTTATTAGGTATGTATAAATTGTATGGTATGGTATGGTATGTTTGTTTTCATTATATACGTTTTAGAAAATAACCAAGGTGAAGTAAACAGAGCTTCCAAATGAAAGCAGTATATCCACACGCTGGCAAAATTATACTTCGATTTATTTTTACCAAGTTCTTTCTTAGAATAAATAAGATATGAGAGCTCATTGCAGGATCTCACAGAGTGCTGCTCTAACCAAGATAATTTATCAATACACGAGTAATTTCAACAATTATATGTATTATTTTACTTTTGTGAAGTATTATTCCTTGCAGAATGATGTTATATAATTCATAATGTCACTCATAATCATAATTGTTGAGATTTGATACCGAGATTTAAATACTAGATGAGAAATGTTAGAAGTATAACATTGAGATTGATAGTGCATCTCAGACATTCCTAGTGTCAATATTTCAGTGCCAATAAAAGTCAACTTTCATAACATATAACTAGATTACAACATGGCGTTATCCAGGCCTTTATTTACCCCAATAATCTATTAGTAGTCTGGCAAGCTCCCCAATCTCCGTACCGCACGTCCAATCCGATCTGACTGGATCGCACCCCGTTGACCCTGGTCGTCCTGATCGTCCTAACCACACATCCGCCCGCCCATCCACTCTATTACTACACCTTTTGAGTTCTTTCGTTGTACCCAATGTTTCCGCTCACTCCACATTTTCACTCCTGCGCCTCCTTCCGCTTCACTCACTCTTCTCTCTCCTTTCGCTTCTCTAGCACCACTCGCTCCTTCCACTCCTGTTGCTCGCCCAGCTCCGCCCGCTCCTTGCTCTCTCTCCGCTCATTCACTCCTGGTTCCGCTCCATCCGGTTGCGTTCAGCTGCACCGCGCGTCACCTGGCAACATTGGCACATTTACGAAAACAAAAAAAAAACACACTTTGAATCTAATTACTCAAAACTATCTCTGTCAAAATTACTCGTTTAAAATTTGGGAGAAATCACTCCAGTGATACTAACGTTTTTGTGGCAGAAACATACATAATCACACGGTTATTAAATACAAAATATTTTAGTTACCATTTACTCAATTATCGACTTAATTATCGACCAAAAGCGATAGCTCAGTGCATCAACAGTGCCTCTAATCGAGAGGTCCTAGATCTGAGTCCCGACGGCGGCCGGATTTTTCGATACTAGCTTGTGTGCAAAGTCGATTTTAGTCACTGTCTGAAGGAGAATTCTATCCGTCGGCTGCTCTGATCGGTAGTTTTCCGTGGTTTCTTCGATCAACATTGGCGAATGCCGGAGCAGTATTCTAACAAACGGGCCAGAAACCACGCGCGATCTTTCCTTCCTCTTCCTTGTCCTACCTCCTTGCTAGTCCCCCCCACACACTAACATGCACTGCACTACCACACATGTAGGGAGACCGGTCCGGGACTTAGAATTTGTTCCGGTTGGGGCGGTACCCCGCTAGCGGGAGATACCTGGTTGGGGAAACCCCGCTAGTCGACGGTAGGTCAGCGCCGGATTTCACCATCCAGTGAGGGAAGATCACAGCCACCTCCCGATGAAAAACATGGACTACACTTACGATACTAATAACCTCATAGTTGACCCAGTCAATCGGGCTTCTAGATCAAATATGCTTACGTAGAAATGCGTTCACATCCAGGCATGTCGCGACCTTTCTCACCAGCCCGCAGACAGCCTCTCCACCGGATTACGGGCCAGCCTATACTTGGCTCGTCCGCCGCGAGGGGCGCGAGTGCAATTGGCCTGCCATTCTAAAGGCGCATTCCGCGTCGCCGTCGCACGAAGCGCGACCCCCCCTTCCCCCCCCCCCCGTCGAAAGAGCGGCGCATCGACGAAGCGTCAGCGAAGGAGCCTCCGCGGCGGCGCCAATGCTGCTCTGGGGAGCCAGCGGCTCCGTCCACGGCCCCGGAGATCTCGCGGGCGCGATCAATCATCCACTTCCCTCGCGCGCGATCCCTTCAGAGGCGCTTCGGCCAAGAGATGCGTGTGGCACTGGACCTCATGGAAGCTCACAGAGAAGAGGAATTACATCGATTGGTCCCTGAAATGTCGACACGTGAAAAAAATTGTTACAAAAAAGCATCTTCCTGTCAAAGCGTGACTATTGCAAACTTATCGGAGATCATGTGATAATTGTGTAGACTGCAAACTTTTAATAGATTAAGCACTCATACGACTGTTAGAAGAAACGTTTTGTAATTAGTACCATGAAAATGTACTACAATAATAAACATGAGAATCACAGGCATGATGAATATTCGATAGGACTCACTGGACCTCATGGAAGCTCACAGAGAAGAGGAATTACATCGATTGGTCCCTAAAATGTCGACGTGTGAAAAATATTGTTACAAAAAAGCATCTTCCTGTCAAAGCGTGACTATTGCAAACTTATTGGAGATCATGTAATAATTGTGTAGACTGCAACCTTTTAATAGATTAAGCACTAATACGACTGTTAGAAGAAACGTTTTGTAATTAGTACCATGAAAATGTACTACAATAATAAACATGAGAATCACAGGCATGATGAATATTCGATAGGACTCACTGGACCTCATGGAAGCTCACAGAGAAGAGGAATTACATCGATTGGTCCCTAAAATGTCGACATGTGAAAAATATTGTTGCAAAAAAGCATCTTCCTGTCAAAGCGTGACTATTGCAAACATATTGGAGATCATGAGATAATTGTGTAGACTGCAACCTTTTAATAGATTAAGCACCAATACGACTGTTAGAAGAAACGTGAAAATATACTACAATAATAAACATGAGAATCTCAGGCATGATGAACATTCGATAGTCAAGTTTAATAAATAAATTTGGACTAAGGTATGAGGTACGAAAAACAAAAATATATTGCGACTATTATATATGAATATACCACAGGGGATGTGAAGGTAGGGCTCTACGTAATCGTCGCCATGAGCACAAGGAGGAGGTTGTGTAGTGAGCACAGTGCTCCAGCCGCTTTTACCCCAGGATAGATCCTAGTACTCATGTGGAAAGGTGTCTGAGTCGATCTCAGAGCCGCCCTGAATGGAAATCACCAGATTCAAATCTCAGTGTACGTCGGGATTCGATCCTGGGTCCTTCAAGTCTGGAAGTCAGTACCCAACCGCTGAGAACAGCGGCTTCTTATACGTGACGACGTTTGGACCATTCACCAAAACGCCACAGCACCCACGCAGCGGCGGCATGATTAAGATGGTAGTATGCCGCTGCGGTCAGCGTGGAGGGCGCAATCTAGTATCTGCTGAGCAACTCCGATACTTGCCAGACCGGGTACACGCGAGGGGGCAGTCCTGTAGGGGTATGACACGCTACCTGCCCTCCGCGGAAGAGCCGTCGATTAAATACACCGGACGGCTGACCGTCACAGTAGGTCGCCTGAATACATGAAGTAGTCAGGAAGGAAAACTCCATCGTGATATATTTTGGAAGTAATTAGCGCATGAAAGTACTGTAGAATTAGTGAGATATCCGCCATTACGAGGATTAAATAACGGATGATATTTACGCGTTCGTGCAGGACATTGTGAAATTTGAAGTTACATTGTAAGAGGGAATAGAGGTAGAAGTTCCGAGAGAAGAGTTTTCGAGGAAAAGGGTGGGGAGAACTGCAACATTTTTGTTGAATTTTGTGAAACGAGTGCGTGCCGAGAGCTACCCCAAGAACAATTAAAAACGCCGATAGTTATTCATTACGTGCAAGTACTGTGGTCACGTCGGCGTTCAGTGTGTTGTGGAATGAGGAGGAAGAAAGAAAAAGAGGCTAGTGAACGAGCGAGTTCCATGGCAGAAGAAGAAGCAAGGAGGAAGCAAATTGGATTTTGGAAGGTGGTCCGGATTTGGTAAGCACAGCAAGCGAGGAAGTGGCTCCTAGCGGAGTCTTCGCGCGGCGGAGGCGACGGCGCAACCTCTGCGTGCCGAGCTAAGTCGTGAGGCCAGGTGCGAGAGCAAGCCAGATCAAGGTAAAGAGACGGTACTGTGTCGGGATTTTGAAGTGCGTGGAAAGCGACAGGCGTACGACTGCTTAGAACTTTTTATCTGAGGAGTGGTCGTGCCTACGAACTAATTGGCTGAATAAGTAATTCGATGAAATTCAAACTGAAAGGAAACGTAGTTACGTGAATTAAAAGAAGACTGGAAATGAACTGGTATTTGAAAGGTAACCAATTGATGGGTAGGTTCATGTCACGTTTCTCTCGGGTCTGGTTCAAGAAAATCCTTTGAATTGTATAAATGTTTGTTCGTAGTAGAATACGTGTTTTTTATTCTTGTTTGTTTATTATTGAAGCGATTATTCATGGATGATTCTATTTTGCGCGTTAGAAACAATTAAAAAATTGTGAATATATTGTGTATATATATATATATATATATATATATATATACACAATTAAAAAATTGTGTATACATATATATATATATATATTGTGACGTCACGGGATTAAACGAACTCGTAACGCCACCATAAGCCACGAGAAAAGACCAGAACACAGAGAAATAGGGTACGCGACGGAGTGATGGTCCGAGAAAGCGACATCTATCCGCAGGTTTTCGCACTCCGAGCGCGAAGGAGGAGAAAATTCACCCCTCCAGAAATTTCCCCAAGCGGAGTCACATAAATACCGCGACGCGCTTCGGGAGAGCTCTCTTACAACTTCGACAGCGACGGCGACTCAACCTAATTCTTCGGCGATAGTCACTGGTTAGTGCAGGAGTATATTTTAACATGCTTAGTTAAAACTGATTTAAGAAACGCGGTAATAAGTGTGATATAATTCAGAAGTGAAGCACATGTAGTGTTAGCACTAACATTACGCGAGAAAGCAAGCGATGTGATTGCTTAAATCTGAAATAGTTTCATAATTGAAATAAATTCGCGCAGAAGGACTCTAAACGAAATCCAGCATTAAATTTTGTACTCCACGACCACGCACGCTCAAAGTGTGGAATGTCGGCCGAGTGCTAGAAGTATTCAATTAAATAACGTTAATTATTTAAAGCTGGAAGCGCGAACAACGGGTACGCGGCACGCGGAAGAAGGACGACTCCAGTGAAGACTCAAGCGCAGGCGAGAAGGACGTGGACCAAATACGTGGATGGTACGAGCCAGAGATCGAGAGAAAGGTCTGGAATTTGGACGAGTGGCGGGATCATGAGATCGAGAGAAAGAAGTGGTATAACCGTGGAACATGGGAGGACTGCAAGCGACCGAAATCCCCAAGGTTAACTGATGGCGAGCGGGAAGGAGATGTCGAGGTAAAGAACTGGCAACTTCTATGCGGCAATCTCTTGGGAAATCGTGTAGCTTTAAAATACCAGGCGAAGCGTCCTAAAATAGGTGAAAGTTCCAAATAATTACTGGGAGAAAGATTCCGAACGTATGAGCGGCAGTTTAGATTTCATTCGCTGTACGCACTAGTAAATTCGTTCGAATGCCATACCTTGTACGACTTTTCTAGAGTGAATTATGATATTTCATGTAGTGTAAAAGTGATCTTGTTTGAAAGTCATGCTTTCATTGTATTATGTTAGGGATAATTAGTTGCTATAATTTGTAAAGGGTTCAATTTAAGTAACGTGTGTGTCACGTTTGTTCGTGTGTTTGAGCTCACAGCATTGTAGTAAATGTGCAGCTCAAGGCTGACACCTGCGAACAGTCTACGATAGAATAATTGTAGAGAATCATTTAAAGGGCCGTGCACGGAAAAAAATTAAAAATAACAAGAGTTAAATGAGGTACACGAAATAATTCAGAAAAAGGTAGAAGCAAAAGTATTGTGATTAGAATTGAAGTATTCAGGCAGTCGAGGTGACGCCTATACATTATGGGGTTGTTCTTTTTTTTTGTTGTTTTCTGTTTTCTTTCCAGGGACCATCTATGCAAAGTGCATACTTTATTGTATATTTGTGCCACTGTGGAATTTGTGTTTTACTGAATATATGCTCATTTTACCAGAATTTTACCTAATTCATAGTGTCATGTGTTCAGACCTTTCTCATACCCGAAAGATCCTGCTCCCTGAGAATTCAAAGCTCGCTTCACGAGCATTCATTGTTTCACGCTTTATCACCACCGGCTGGAAGGTAGTAGGTGGGCGTGTTAAAATATATATATATTACACGAATGGCATTAGAATGAGACTGTTAAAGAAGGACTGGGGTAGGCAACTGTGGTAATGGAAAATAACACGATTCACTACCATTTTTGTACGAATGTCTAATGTTGCTATAATTATTGTATTCACTAGAGATTAGTATTAATGTGTTTGTTGTTTCGAATGTATCCTTTCAATAACAGTGAAAGTAGACAAAGAACTTATCGCATGTTTGTAAATGTATTTTACTATCTTCTTACGAATAATTTAACCTTCTGGTACGGAGTATTTTTCTTTCTGCTCTCCGTGTGGTATGGAGTTTTTTAAATATACGAATTTGCTTCAACCCAGTGGATGTTTAACTGCGGCGAGTGATGACAGCTACCCTCCCAGTGTTGAAAGTCCTTGTTGATAATGGTTTAAAGAGATTAATTGAGTAAGTCAGTATCAACTTTTCTTGTGCAAAATTAAGTACTAATATTATTTTGATCATTGATTCTGACCAAATATATGAGGACCGAAAGAAGAAGGCGCCCTAACAAAAGAAGATATGCTTATTAGGCTGAGGAGTTGTTTGTAAGTAACGAAGTCATACGTTATGTCAATGGAATAACCATTTAAGACACTGCAAATAATACAATACAATACAAAAGAAAATATAAAATAATATATTTATTGCACTGATATAAACTTGATTTTACTTTCCAGGCATATCTGCTACAGCAAAAAATACATATTTCTGGTACATTTTAATTATTACATATTGGAAAATATACTACACACAGTTTAGGCACTTGTGTTTTTCATAAATGCCAAACGGATTGATAGACAGACACACAGATGGGCGTCTGGACGTTTTGAAAAAATCTCGATGTCGATTTTCCCCAGCATTAAACAACTTTTTCTTTACGTGTGTATACGAGTTATACATATACACATACAAATATAAATACATACAAATATACATAACAATAATTGTTAATATGTATAAATAAACAAAAATGAATCCACCTCATGACATTGGGAATAGTCAACTAGAGAGGCTAACTAGAGAGCTACCGGGACTGCCGGTAGATAAATTCGAATTCACCTGAAAAGAACCACGCAGTTCCCATTATTTAGATAATTATTGCAAACCCTTCGCCTCCAAATTTATTATTTGTTTTCAGTTGCACTCTGAACGCATAGTCTGAATCTTTTGAATGAAATATTTTCAGCGTGAGAGACCACGCATACATAGAATTTATTTAAAAAAGAATACTTCAAACAATCTCTTTCAAACCGCAACCACGCTTCGCACCAGCTACACAAATGTAGGACGCGCAGACACGTGCAAAAACACCTGCATCATTTGCAGCGAAGTAGACAAAATGGAAAATATTATTCTGAAATCATCTTCGTTTGCGGACGCTGTCGCACCAACCACCTGCTCATGTGACACAGTAAATATGATTCGGTCCACTTTCAACCTGGGGGCGTGGAGCGAAGACCTAGAATCTTGGTTTAGATCCCGATGGTCGAGAGATTGGATCAAACGGATTCGGTGGTATAACGGTCAGCGTACCGGACTGTTGTACCCGAGTTTGCGGGTTCAAACCAAATCGAAGCCGTGGATTTTTAAGGGCGAAAAAATCCCTCGTACGCCTTCCTTCGGAGGGGAAGTAAAGCTGGCTGTCCCATGTCGTAGATATACTGCATGTAAAAGATCCTCAAGCCTAAAAGAAGCCTCAAGCCTAAAAGAAGCAAAATTGAGATCCGCCAGTTTCGTCGCCCAAGATAATACCTCCTTTCTCCGCTAGGTGGTGAAAGGAGCGTAACGAAACTTGCGTGGTTAGACGGAAGAGCGGGCCTGATGGCCCGAGTCTCGCCACGTAAAATAAGGCATTAACTAAACTAAACTAAACGGATCCTATCCTGGAGATGGGGAGAGATGGGGATGGTCTGGGAGGAAGGGACGATCAAATTAATTCACGTGGACGGTTCGCTATCACACAATCATCAAAATGATGAAATCTCATCTGACATACTCATCGATTATCGAACATGTTGAGAAGTAATTCTTTTGTTTCAAACGATACAGTAGTGGATTGATAGTCAAGGAAACGCATATATAAAAAATGTTTAATGAGCAAGTGAAACTTTTGAGGTAACCACAATAAGGAAATGAAAACAATGGATACCCGCATTACAGGTCGCACGGAATGTTCGGACACAAACGTTCTAGTTCAATTTATATTCTATTTACCAAATAATTGTATTTCCCACTGTAGAAACCTTCCGTGGGATTACTAATGTGTTGTAATCCCATGTTGTTAAACATGTCAAGTGTAATCACATTATCTCCAGCATACCGAAGGAACATATCCAAATGTAAACCATCATCTCTAAAATACCTTATATATTCGCAAAGTTCGGAAGTGAAAGCAGCGTATAAGCTCACCACACGTCTTTGTGTTAACATCTTTCGGCCAAACCTGGCCTGTACAGAGATTTGAGTCAAAATTAAAAGACGTTATACTTTTTTGTGTGGTTTAGTGAAGATTATCAGTCAATAGTTCCTGTGATCCTGAGGAAGCTAAACCGGTAGCGGTAGCTCAGTGCATCAACTGATGTCAGCATCGACTGATGTCACTGCAGTGCCTCTGACCGGGAGGTACTAGGTTCGAGTCGTGACGGCTGCAGAGTTTTCGACACTAGCTTTTCAGCTAAGTCGAATTCAGTCGCTGCCTGGAGGAGAACTCTAGCGGCCGCCTGCTCTGATCGGTAGTTTTCCGTGGTTTCTCCGATCAACACCAGGCGAATGCCGGAGCAGTACCCTAACAAACGGGCCATGGACCGCGCGCGATCTGTCCTACCCATTCCTTGTCCTATCCTCTCCCTTACACACACACACACACACACACACTTACACTAACATGCAGTACACTACCACATATCCTGGGAGACCGGTCGGGAGCTTAGAGCTTGTCCCGGCTGGGGCGGTGCCCCGCTGGTGGGAGAGTCCTGGTTAGGGGGAAACCCCACTAGCCGACGGTAGGTCGGCGCCGGATCTCGCCATCAAGCGGGGGAAGATCACCGCCATCTCCCGAGAAAAAAACACGCACCACACTAACGGGACCAATGACCAGACTAGTTGACCCGCCCGGAAACACGATAAAATCAATCAATCAATCAACCTGAAGAAGCTATGTTGCAGAATCGCCATTATTCGCAACAAAGCAAATTTAACTCCTGTACAACTGCGCCCTGTTGGAGGTGGAGCTTGTGTGGGGTGTGAAGCCCACGTGACGCCTCCGAAGGGGGTCAGGTTCGCGGTGAGCGAGTGCAGGTGCGGCTGCTCGGCGAGGCGACCCGCGCATTCAATTGCGGTCAATCGACCGACGCGGGCCGCCACGGAGCGACGGCAGCGGCATCGGCGGCGACGGTGGAGCTGAGGAAGGGAGAGGACACAAGGTGTCTCAGCGGGGAGCAGGAGAAGAAAAAAGATTGAGGAGAGAATGAGTTACAATACGGAAAACAATCTTGATGTGATGATGGGCAGTAATCGTACATTTCCTTTGTATACAATTTATATGACCTCGTGCATTACGAGAGAGGCCTCTGGAATCTTTCGTTTACATTTTAATTTAATTCATTTTTTGAAGAATTTTATTAATTTATAAATTGGTGTAACTAATAATATATATATGAGAATTCATTTTAACCAAAACACATTTATTTTCTGACTCTAAAATTGAAAAAACATCGACTCTCTCGCGTCAACTTGATAAAACCTATTATATTTTTATGCCACAAAAGGTCAATTGTTTTGACAAAGTAGAAATAATTTAAACTAGAGAATACTAACATTTATAATACTAGAAATATTTCCAAAATATGTATTGAATATTCATTTTTGGGATGAAATCCACAGAATTTCAATTATTAAGTCAAATCATAAGAAACACATCTGATTAATTGCATCTCATTTCGAACAAAAAGCGGCAGGATTTTCCGCACTAGCTTTTAAGCTAGGTCGAATTCAGTCGTTGTTTGCAGGACAATTCTAGCAGCCGGCTGCTCTGATCGGTAGTTTCCCGTGGTTTCTCCGATCAACACCAGGTGAATGTCGGAGCAGTACCCTACCAAACTAGCCACGAACCGCGCGCGATCTGTCCTTCCCCTTCCTTGTCCTATCCTCACCCCTTACACACTCACACTAACATGCACTACACTACCACGTATTCCGGGAGACCGGTCGGGAGTTTAGAGCTTGTCCCGGCTGGGGCGGTGCCCCGCTGGTAGGAGAGTCCTGGTTGGGGGAAACCCCACTAGTCGACGGTAGGTCGGTGCCGGATCTCGCCATCCAGAGGGGGAAGATCACCGCCATCTCCCGAAAAAAACATGCACTACACTAACGGGACTAATGACCAAAGCAGTTGACGCGCCCGGAAACACGAAAAAATCAATGAATCAATCAACCGAACAAAAAACAGAAAAGAAACAATATCAATGTTTTTAAGCTTCTTAAAAACTGAAACCAAATAATATCAGATAATCGTCGGTGTATCTTGAGGCCCATCTAAAGTAATTCTTGAGTTAAAGGAATGAAAGATAAAATAAACGAACGTGGAGGTTGCAGTTGACTGCAACAGTAAAGGAGTAAGATCAGGCATGTGACCAAAGAGGTTTCAGAGTCACATTGAGCACACAAGAACACTAGACGGTAGAGAATTCCAATGCTGCAGCGGTGAGGTTCAGCGAGGTAGAGAGGCATTGGCGGCACATAATGGGTCTGTAGTACCCGTGACGCGATCTTTGTGAGGGGCCACGAGCGGAAAGCGACAGGGGCTTTGTCAAACGGCCAGGAAAATATGAGCGGAGCGTGGTCTGAGCCTGGTCGCAGCAGCAAGGACGGGGGTTGCGGTGACCGTGTCGCAGGTGCAATCAGCGGGAACAGCAAGGACCAGTGCAGCTGTGTCGCACTGCACCCGCACACGCCACTTCCCTTGACTTCACTCTCAGTTCCTCTCCGAAACCAGAAATGGGGCGTGGACACGTGCGAACTGTCGCGGGGAAGGTGAGCAGTTGGCACGCTTGAAATATCACGACGGGTGAAGTTTGCCTGATGATTTCTATCAACAACCGAGATTTGAATTATTTTTATACAACGTTACTATTATTACTTTATTTCAAGTTTATTTTTTAAAATTCTATCTTGTTTATACAAGATAGACAGTAATAGTTGTGAATGGAGAATTCTCTGCTTGCTTTGGATTAATGTAAACTGGCAACCAGATATCACAGCAATGCCGACGCGAACAGGAGATCATGAGAACAGAAGACTGGCGAACCGCGCGCACCGAAGTTCTCTAAATGTACCCTGGTGCATGGTATTGCCTGGTGTCTCCGCGCGCTCATTAAATTGTTTACAGTTGCACCCTCCACCCCAAGTCACCACAAGGCTTTCGATTCACCTAGAGACAGGAATTCTGAGTTATTACATGAACTTTTGTTTTGGCAGATGGAATATCGGAGGGCCGTATGGAAAGAGAAATATGTTCCCCGGGGCAAAGGAAAGTTGCAAATCTTATTCTATACTGTCTCTTTCACGTGTGTTTTTAAACATTGTTCAGGTTGCCCGCCAGCTCAGGGAGATCAGGATACCTCTTACGATACTGTGAAAGAAGTGTGATATCAACAAAGAATACACACACACACATTCATGAAGAAAAGACATGAATTTAATGATCTTAAAGAAGAAAATCGTGAGAATTTAGAAGAATAATTGCTCTAGAAATTTTCTTTTATCAGGATTATAATTGACGATTTTCTTTACCTAAAATAAAATATGGCACAAGCGCGGCCACGCCACGGATGCAATAGGTAACCATAGAATCATCTTTGAATAATTAATCAAAAGTCTTTCTTTGATTCTATCTTTGAATTCCCAAAACAAAGTAGCCATTTCTTGGTTAAAAAAGCGACGTCATCTAACTGTTTGGGAAGCGGCGTTCTTTGCAGGTCAATTTGCGGCCTCCGGCTAGAGAAGGGTGGCATCCTAGACAAGGAGCGGCCGGCCAGGGGCGCCGTTGTGGATGTCCAGGCTCGTCGAGTGTCCTTCAAAAACAGTCTTCACAGACCATCGACAGCAGATGGCTCTAAACACAACACTTCTTTCGCCAAATTATGCACTCGTCATGAGACAGTCTTTTATGAATATCGCAAGTTATTGTAGTTCTCGGAACAATCCGGACTTTAAACAATGTAGCAAAGTTTTGCTAGATTCTCCAACATTGAATTTAATAAAATGAACTTGCACAAACATAAAGCTGCCTAGCGGTCGAGCTCAACGTGCGGCAATGTAGTCCATAAAAAATTGAAATAAAGTTCAATTGAAAAATTGAACCGGCAACCGTTCACGCGCAACTCGGTCTAGCGAGCACGTGCTTCATTCCCCCGGGCGCTACTCAGGTACCCGGCGACCTACACCTAAACAAGTCAATTCGTAAGCGTTCTTCGCGTCTCTATGCTGCTCCCGCCGAACTCTCAATTCCCTCTCTCTGACAAGATTTTGAGCTCTGGTTGACTCAAGCCTATTGCGTCTTTTTTTGCGCCTTTGGGTATTTTCGGCCAATCACACTCCGCTTCTGGAAGGTTCTAGAAGTAGAATTTTCCATCCAACGCTCGCTGTCATTGTTGACGCAAACTGATAACGTGCAGCAGCGAGCACGTGTACATCTGAGCTGATTAACTTTATTTTTTGTTTTGAAAAGAGTATTCTGATACAAAGGTTAAATTTGTTAATTTATTTATAGAACTTCCGTTTTTTATATTTTTGTAATTCTTAGAAGGTCCTTTGGTTTTTTTGGCAGACATTTATATTTTTTCAATTTTTATTATAATTTTTATGTATTATATAATTATTATTTATAATAACTGTATAATTATAATATTTAATAATAATACCATAGACATAATACCATAATTTATGGTCTCTAAAAAGTGTCTAAAATGTAAAAAATATTAATGTAAACAAATTATAATAAAATATAAATATCTAACTAACACCAAAGGACCTTCCAAGAATAACAAACATTTTGATACAACAACGAGCAGGCCTGTTTGTTTAAAAGCTGCACCCAGCTAGGGTGGAGTGGGGTGGGTCGGCCTGGGGAGGGTGCGCTAAGCTAAGACCGTTCATGTCCGGCCTCGCTCTGCGTTGGGCGGATCCCAAGTGGTTGAAATGGTAGTGTTCTGACCCGTGACACGAATGAGGCGGGGGGCTGAAGCTGGTTTGAATTCACACCAAAAAAAGGAGCGTAAAAAATACACTCCGTCTTTGGAGATGACGAAATCTGATATTAATTTCTCAAAATCTTGTTTACAAATAGTTCTCTCGGCTAGCAGTATCTCTGTGCCGCCACAATACACATACAAACATTTCTTTTACCAGATTACTATTGGCGCTCTAATGATACTATACTTGAGTGGAAAGTTCACTCATCAATTGCCAGCAACTGAGCCGACTTCAGCACTAACCCGTTAAATATAACACGCTGTGTGAATACAAACAACCTCAGATTAATTGAAATTTAATCCAGGAAGCGTAGTGCTTATCCTGAGGGATGCCGTTTTTCTGCCAGAATGTGAAATCCGACGCTGATCTTCGTACCGGCTCTCCCCATAGTGGTTGCTCCGTCAGTGGAGCACCTTCACAGCCAGGACGAAATCGAAGTTCTCTTCTCGTTTCCCAACATCTGTGTTAGTATAATTCATATACTGTGTGTGTGTGTGTGTGTGTGTGTGTGTGCGCGTTTGTGTGTTCGGGTGTGAGTGTGTAGGTCAGCGGAGAGGAGACGTCAAGAAAGAGGCAGGAAAAATCGTACGCGGTTCGTGTCCCATTTTCTAAGGTATTGGTACAGCACTCCTCGTGAATTTATAAGAGAAAACTACAAAACATTACTAAGCAGAGCAGCCAGCCGCTACAATTTTCTTAGAGAAAGCGGCTGAATTTGAAAAAACTGTGTAGCTAAAGTCAGAAACCGTCCACCGTCGGTATTCGAACCATACAACCTCTTGCACAAAGACGCTGCAGTAGCAATAAACGACGGGCGTACCTAGTGAATATTGCTTCTGTTTGTAATGAATAGCTGTAATAGAAGAACCCCCCCTCACGCGGGGATACAAGATCACCCTTTGCGAGAGGAGCGAATGACATCATGACACGTGGTGCGGGACAAAGAAAGGAGACCCCGGTCCTTCGAAGCACGAAAAATCTTTGGGACATTCTGATCGTGCCGTGTCTGTACTTTGTGTTTTGTCTACAGTTCTATTTTGCACTTCGAGCTCGGCTCCCGCCGGGGTAAGACCTCAGCGAGAGTCGCTCCTCGCGATAAGCTTTCTATTACTACCAATGAGGTTATTGTGTTATCGACGCTGATAGAATTGGTGAAAGCGTTTCACTAGTAAAACTAAGTGTAGGTTTGACTTATTCTATTTATTTATTTATTTATTTTTTATTTATTTATTTATTTATTTATTTATTTATTTATTTATTTATTTATTTTTTTTTTTTATTTATTTATTTATTTATTTATTTATTTATTTATTTATTTATTTATTTATTTATTTATTTATTTATTTATTTATTTATTTATTTATTTATTTATTTATTTATTTATTTATTTATTTATTTATTTATTTATTTATTTATTTATTTAAAGTGTAGTTAATTTTCCATTAACACAAAGTCAGTGTAATGTGTGAAAACGGTTGCCCCGGTACGGGGTTCCATAAAATAATGGGAAAGGATGCTGCAAATAGTGATGAGGGACTTCCCATAGGAACTCAATGAAAAATAATATTATGTTCACATATCGAAATGGTCAACTGTTGCCGCAATATCATGCTGGGTACGTACCATTCCAGTCACATTCGAGTGCTAACTTGTCACAGCAGGGTATAATGCAAAACATTATGCAAGCTCAACAGCAAGGTTTAACGCAACGAGAAGCAGTTCAACTCCAGCAAATACATCAGGATACTGCCGGGGATCTTCCACCTCCCCTGGAAGTTCAAACCAAAAACGAAGAGCAACAAAACGCCAACGGAACTCGGAGCAGCCGGGCATGGCGCATTTCAACGTACTTTCAAATCTTCAACCCGAAAAGGTAGTTATATGTTACAAAGAAACGGTGATTCTAGTGAAGTGTAACTTCAACAATACAAATGCGTTTTATAATAATATCATTGTCATAGGTGACCTAAATTGGAAAAATAAAGCATGGAACTGTAGAATTACAAAGAAGCAGATCGAAAATCTTTACAGTTCGCTCAGAGACATACTACTTTAATCGACGCCCCTATTGCTCCCACACGATATCCATTTAATTATAAATGTGCCCCAGACATTCTTGACATAAGTCTAACCACAAACATAAATTGTCCCTTTTTTCACTCGATAATATCTGATCTCGATTCGGATCACAACCCCTTAATAATATCATTTCAGAGTACCTCTAAAGCAAACAATACAAGAAAACGAATAAATGGTAAAGAAAACTGGGATCTCTTTAGAATAAACATAGCCACTCAATTTTCCTTCCCAAAAGATATTAAAAACGATACAGATATTGATTTACAAATCAATAATCGAATTGAAGCAATAAGTATCGCAATTGAAGAATCATGTCAACCAGCGCAATCGAACAAATATTCATCTTACTTGCTACCCAAACACATCGTGGATTTTATTATTTGGCATTTCCGGGTTTGTAAGCCGTGGTCTAACAGAGGCTTGTCCATACGTTTCACAAGTCTCCATTTGACCACGGCCTACAAACTCAAAATCGTCAAATAAAGTAGAAACCGGCCGTGAAAGCCTATATTGTATGTTAATTTACCTCTACGGGAAGCATATTGACCGCTTACTGTGACGATTCGAGACTACGGAAAAAGAAAGCTCAGGTACTGTGGTCTTTGACATTTCTACTCCGCTGCTATTACACCAATGTTATACCACGATTCATACGACAGAAACGTAATTTTAAAACTGCTTCATCACACCGAATTTACGATCGCACCCAAAGAGCTCTTTTACGAGATGGAATTCACAAAACAAGGCGGAATTTATTCTTTATTGACAAGGAATTGCTCCGAATTCACCTACAAGTTAGCAATTCTCTTCGATATTACGATTGGGATGTATTTGACAGATTAACCCACAACAGCATAATGTGCATCACAGACCGTACTACGACACGCCATTAAAAGAAATATAGTCAATGCTCTGGCAATATGGGGCAATCTGCACCTGAATTAGATATCGACATGGTCGTGGTTATTCTTTCCAGACATCATCTAACACAGGAGGAAACGTCGGTTTCAGCCAAAGGAGGACACTTCGCCATTACCCCAACTAATTTTCCTTTGGAAGATATCATTGCAAATATGGAACCAGTGATTCGCAAATTGCAACCGGACGTAGCCGAAGAAATTTGACGTGACTCTATGACAATTCTACTACACGCTAAATCACCTGATTGAAATATCGCCAAACAAGAGAAGTCTGCCATACAGAACTTACACCGGAATAAGAATTTCATCATTATTTCTTCAGACAAGGGTAATGCGACTGTCATTATGGACACTGAAGATTACCAATAGAAAACCATGGACATTTTGAACACCGATAACTACAGGCCATTTCCTAAAGATCCTACGGCTTCTATTTTACGCAGGTCCAATGATCTTCTCAAGAAATGCTCTATACCACCTGAGAAGCAGAAGTTTCTAAAGATTTCAGAAGCGCTACCTTCCAGACTCTATGGTTTACCAAAGATCCACAAACCGGACACGCCACTACGACCAATTGTGAATGCTATTAATTCGCCAACTTACACCTTGAACAAATACCTCTCCAAACTACTATAATCGCACATTGGAAACACAGAAAGACACACCAGGGATTCCTCTCACTTCATTGAAAAATTAAAAGGACTTTCATTAAAACCAGACGATCTATTGGTGAGTTTTGAAGTCATATAGATTTTTACTACATGATGTTTACGATGATTCAAGTGCAGGAAACTTTAAATTTCTTAGCAAAATATTTCCCAGAGGATATCGTCTTACTGTGTAAACACACACTGACTACAACTTATTTCCAATGGAACAGTGACTGTTATGTACAGACGGACGGCGTAGCTATGGGCAGTCCATTGAGCCTGCCACAGTTGCAGGCGAAAGTATGGACAAGTCTCCGTTAGACCACGGCCTACAAACTCGGAAAAGTGAAATATTGTAGAAACTGGTTGTTAAAGCCTAAATTGTACATCGTGGACTTGATAAAATATAAACACGGAATTAGAAGACTCTGGTAGTTGTATAGACAACTACACTTAAAAAATAAGTGGAACTCTTTATGTAAAAGAGTAAAAAAGTAATCGATAAACACAGATATTGTCGGCCCGGTGGCCGAGCTCGCTAAGCCAGTAGTGTCGTAGTGATCTCGGACCGAAGGGTCGCGGGTTCGAGTCCTGCCTCGGGCATGGTTGTATTTGTGTTCGTCCTTTCATCCTTGATCATCGCCATATCGTTTCATCCTCATAGTTACCATACCGTTAACTGCAATAATGGTCGCTAATGACCTAAGATGTTGATAGGACCTTAAATAACCAATTTAAAAAAAAACACAGTTATTATCATATTGACTCCGGCCGTGAAAGCCTACTATGCTATGTAAACACAGTTATTGTTCATTCAAGCAATTTTTAGCGCAAATTAGCCGCAGCTCACCTCCATTATGGAATACCATCAGAAAGGTTACACCACCATTAAAATAGGCACCAACATCCTCTACACAGATGAAGAAATAGCGGAGGATTTTGCTGATCACTTCTTAAATACCTTTAAACCCAACCCAATAGTAAACAATTCTTTTAATGAGGAACTTTTAAACAGCGTGATGCAACCTATATACTCATTTAAAAATTCATATTCCCCGCAGAACTTAAAGGCAGAATAAACATTCTCAAAAACAGAAAATCGGCTGGGCACGATGAAATAACTAGTCAAATATTAAAAATATTTCCAAAATTCAGAACTTCAGCAATAGCAGCGATATTAAATGCAGCGTTAAGAAAGGTTAATTCCCAAAAAATTCAATAATTAATCCAATAAACTAATCCAATAAATGGCTACAACAATAAAACAATTACAGTTCAATTAGCCTATTACCTTCATTAGCCTAATTTAGACTAATTCGTTTAAATAAATTCGTATACGATACAAAGGCGATACCTGATGCCCAGTTCGGTTTTAGAGCAAATCGCTCGACTGAACACCAAATTTTGAGAGTTACAGATTTGATTGCGAAGGGTTTTCATGAGAAAAAGTACACGGCAGCTCTATTTTTAGATGTTACTAAAACGTTCGACCGTGTCTGGCACACAGGACTGAAACACAAAATCCGACATCTAGGCATTCCCAAATATCTTCAAGATATAATTGAAATTTCCTTGCTAAATATGTCATTCGATATCCAAATACATTACACCATACCAGATAAATACAGAATCGCAGCTGGAGTACCACAACCGAATTTATTCAAAATTTACCTTGTCTATTTTCCAGAACTAAGCTCTTTTCGAAAATGACACTGCCATTCTTGCAGAACATGGAGAACTGGTTAATGCCCTGGAATATCTAAAATATTATTTAAATATCTTAATTAAATGGAATGATAAATGGAGAATCGAGATAAACACTAACAAATCACAAGCTAAAATTTCCTCGCTTAAAGTTTTATAACCCCTATAGTTTTAACAATCCATAACAATCTACACAATACTCTAGCTAATCGCTCTGGCTAAACAATAATCAACCCCTCAAATACCATTGTAAAGAAATCACAGAAAACTTTTTAGTTTTCGAGAAACTTTATAAATCATCATTTGCAGCACATGTACTCGTAAATGCAATAATGTAAACAAATTGCAGATATTATAAATATTAACGACGCACTAGATATTAAAATAATTAAAACTGTAATTTTTTTAAGAAAAAGAACAACAAAAGAATATAGCAAAATGGTGTTTATGTCATCTTATACAGTACTTTAAGCACTAACACAAACAAAAGTTCAAAAAAAATATTTGGAGCAGTTTTTGAGAATTTCTAGTTTTTGATATTTTGTAACATTGCACATATTTCAATAAATGCTGCGCGAAAACTACTAAAATTTTAAGAAAATGTCCAGGATCTTAATGAAAGAACTAATATGGAGATCAAATTTCATTTAAACGAAAATTCCCGTTCTCGATTTCACAATTGTAGAAAGATGCCTACATATTTCAAACTTTTGCAATTTTCAAAAATTCAGATTTAACAGAGAAAAATAGACTGATGATCACTTTATAAGTGTTTTTACTCTATTTATACCAAAAATTAAAAGAAAAAATTTGGGATTATGTTTGAGAAAATTTGTGTTCATTTTCTGGGTGCTTCATGTAATGTTCTTCAAAATTTAAAGAAATATTTTGAAAACTGCAGACATTTGAATAAAGCCAGATCGACCGGGGAATTTTCATTTTGGAAAAGTCCTATGGATAGTTTATGCATTGTTGTTCACATACGGACGGACATTTTGAAAAAAGAAATCTCGTTCTTGGTATCAAGGACACACAATTTTAGAAATATGACTACATAATGTGTTAGACGAACTAATTTACTACTTATTAGAACATGATTTATGCAGCTTTCTGTATCTGGGCCCCACAATACGAGTTTTAGGTCGAAAAATCGTCGTTTTTCGACGCAGCATTACTTAAATTTGTCTATACGTAATTAATCTACGTTGTAAAAGAGTAATATACGTAGAGAAAGCAAACGTTACTGGAGCACATCACTTAAGCAAATTTTGTATTAAAACTCGAAGTCATATCTTAGTGTTCTTCATCTGTTAATACGTGGTAATGCAGAAATTTGTGTTAAACCTGGACATGAGCCATGAAACGGAAGTATGAAAATGAGATGGATTAGAAAGATATCTTTCTTGTTACAGAGAATATGTCCCTGGTCGGTACGTGATAAGTTTGAAGAGAGCGGTCAGCTGAATTTAATTTAATGGATGGACTGAATCGTGCATAGTGGTGTCTCAGATAATACAACAGAGAATAAATGGTAATTGTGATACGCTTACGTAGTATGACGCTGAAGATATTAAAACCGTAATTTTGGTGTCTTTTTAGATGCGATGTACGGCATACACAAAACGCATTTATTACCGTTTCGGAATTCAATCCTGCGAAATAGAACGAAATTCACAGTTGTTCAGTAACCGTAAATATAGATCACAACTTCAAAATAATTAAAATTTAATTTGTAATTAACAAACTGTATACCGCCAGATGGGTTGAATGCCTTTGTGAATGCTTTCTGAAGTTTCATAAATAAAATGTGAGAGAAAATAATAATGGTTCACAGAATATGTTCGCGGCTAACGTTTTCATTTCATCTACCTGATCATGGCGTTTTTAGAAGAGTACCTCTGAGCTTTTCTCTGCAAGAGAATAAATTAAAACAACATTAGAGACGTCGGAAGTAGTAATTTGCAAAATGCTTCGTTCATTACACAGGAGTTCAACCATCAAATTTTAATGTAAAATATGCGCTATTAAACTTCTGTCTTTTACCTCAATCAATCTAAACTTCTATATTTTCGGAAAACAGACAATAACTCTCTAACGTAAAGACGCTCGTGCAATACAAGAGAAAAATTCAAGTTGTCTTTGCGTAAAAAATGAAACATTTGTTGCCTTAATTTCTCCAGTTACTGTTCATTATCCTAACAGCGTATTTGCATCACATCATTGACAACGCGAAATTATTTTGCAAGAAGTCGTTTCCACAGCCGTAATGTAGCAGTAATGAAAAAGGAAGGTAGAAACGAAACAGGAGGAAGAAGCAGAAGTTGACATTGAGATGAATTCTGGTTTATTAAGTTTGTAGTAATTGCGAAATGTAAATAGTTCATATAAGTCCGTTAAACCGAGATGTGAAACATGATTGTCAGACGTATTAATATTATTCAATCCCAAATAAACCTCATTAGAGCATGAGTCTGGTACCAAAGACTGAAATAGGAAAGTGATTATTGTATCTTGGTACGTTATTTATTTATATTTGCCAAATGTATGCCAAATTAACTGGATTTAATATTGTTCGTTAAATTGTTAATTGTAATGATTTTTTTGGCAATTTCCACAAATTTTAAAAAATATTTTAAATAGTTAATTCTGGTACAAGAAAGGTTAAAAATTTTCCCCAAAAATTGCAAGCACTTGATCCGTATCAGAGGAAAACAGTTTTGAAAATGCTAAAAACTTTCCACACAAGCGCTGCTGAAACGGACGCTGCAGCTTGCGGCACAGCAGGTATCGTGGACACTTTCAGAGTGGACACGTGAAGAATCCACCACAAAGGGCAGGAAGCGAGGGAGACCGAGCCCAGGGTGCAGTTCGAGACGGTACGCGTCACACTTGTGCCAGATGTGTTGCAAGCCCCGGCGGGCAGCGTCATCCGGCGGGTAGTGGAACCCGGCGGGTAGTGTCATCCGCCGGGTAGTGGCACCCGGTGGGTGGCGACGCATCCTCAGCGAGGCTACAAATACGGAAAGGCCCTGAAAAGGGCAGCTATGTCTCCCAAACGTTTGCCGCGAGACCTTCGTGAGATGTCAGTGTGCGTGGGAGGCCGGAAACTGGCGCGTATGAGCGCCAGGCTCACGTAAACAGTACATTCCACAGTTAGCAGATGCTAACGGGGAGCAAATGCTTCTGTACTAAATGGTAGGGCAGTTATGTGAATATATGTAAACAAAACTGTGTATATACCAAAGCCATTTTGTCTGTGATTTGTTCAACTCACGACGTCACACACATTACAAATGACACCGACGCGATGTAATTGAGAAATAGAAAATGATCAAATTATAGATGCCGTAACTAGGCTCTCGCAGTTTAGCTCATTCATTAGCGTGCTCGGTTTCCATGATGGGACCTCCGGTTCGATTCCCGGTCGGGTAAGATTATAATGTGCGTTTTCCTTGCAATGTCCCTATATATGTTCCTATGTGACGATGAGAGAACTCACTTTTCGGGTTGAGAATATCAGTATACGGCGTGATGTCTTCGTGGTAACCGCACGTACCCTCTTAATACACCCCCATATGTACAGACCATCGTTGTGACGCTACTGGTAGGCCATGACTCGTACGCAAACAATGCAAGAAAAGAAAGAAAATATCGTAACTCGTTTAAAAAAATCATTTAATAATAATATCGAAACAACATGAAGATACCTGAGAGTGAACTCATTTATTTTAAAGAGGTAAGGAAAATGATTGACTCACATGAGATTGGCTAATTACATTTTGTTTAACGCTATAGACAAAATAAAAAAGGACGAAAGGGGAAACAATTAAAAAATATGTAAATGTAAATATTACAGCGGGAAGGTTCATCATCATATTTGTTTTGTTGCGTAGATGATGTTTCAGATGGCCATATTTAATTCTCATCAAGTTACTCATCCTATAACAGACGAAGTAACTTTCGAAGAGACTACAGAATCAAATAAAAGAGGAGGTCTCAATAAGCTGAATTAAAAAAATGTAGAGATGGAGAAGTAATATTACGTGTAGTTAACATTTCACCACTTGACACAGATGTAAGATTTAACAATTACGTGGGAATGTGTTTCTCGTTTCCCACTAGTCAACTACCATTGAGACCCCATAGCTACTAGCAAGAAGATAGATAGATATAGATAGATATAAATTTATTCTACAATTGGGCATATGATGCCTGGTGGCAGAATGCAAAATTACAATTACAATGCAAAATTACAATTACAATGCAAAATTACAATTACAATTACAATTACAGATGTGATTATAAAACATCATTTATAGCAATTACGTCTGTCAGACATAATTTATTAGCCATAGT
The DNA here is from genome assembly GCA_964035755.1 of Teleogryllus oceanicus. NCBI lineage: Eukaryota > Metazoa > Arthropoda > Insecta > Orthoptera > Gryllidae > Teleogryllus > Teleogryllus oceanicus. Next base: position 58,204,605 of record CAXIVR010000014.1, read on the forward strand.
GTTAAAATAATCTACAATAAGAACAACTGCCTTTATAGATTCCGGATTGATAAGTCATGAAAAGGGAACTTGCAATGGACCATAAGAGGGCATAAGAAACGGTCATGGAAGCCCTCACTCAGAATACGATTCTGTTTGTGAGCACGTAAAAACAAGTGCGCCATCTTTGATGGTCATCAAAATACAACCAAAGTTTTGTTGAGCGCATAAAACATATATGGACAGATTCAAGGTGTAATAAAAAATAATAGTATTCAATATACTTTGAGCACGAAGGATGGTATCTGTAAAACGGTAGAGTCGAAAAGGCGGTGAAAAGTGCCCCAAAATAAAATCGATAATCGAAATGCTCATATGAAAGAGAATACAAAATGAGGTACATTCACAAAAAATCAAACTCCTAGTGCAATCTATTGCAGAGATACAACAAGAAAAGCGTTTTGCATGTTTTATTTTCTTCGTAGCATCTATTGCATGAATCAAGTTGAAAAAAATGCAGAGATAGGGAAACATAGTTCAATAGGAAGGTATTTTTGTCAATGAATTTTGATGCGAAATTCATACACAAATTTATTTTTCGAAATTCATTTTCGACGTGATAACGTTGGACTTCTGTCTCAATATTTTTCTCTAAAATGGGTAATAACACTATATCACATATATTTTTTTAGATTTTTAAACAATGTGGACGGTAGAGAAAAAAATTAAAACCGATTTTTTCAATGTAAAAATTTGAAATTCACGCCTAAATGTGATTGGAAAAGCGGTTAAACCGATATTTAAACACGACATATAGACTCGAAATGGTATAGGCGTTACATCGATTATGTAACAAACTCAATGGGAATATCCTTGGTGGAAAGCATGGTGGAAATACATGATGGAAAGATTTATTTTTTCGTGTTTCCGGGCGCGTCAACTGCTTTGGTCATTAGTCACGTTAGGTAGGGCATGCTTTTTTTCTCGGGAGATGGCGGTGATCTTCCCCCCGCTGGATGGCGAGATACGGCGCGGACCTACCGTCGGCTAGTGAGGTTTTCCCCTAACCAGGACTCTACCATCAGCGGGGCACCGCCCCAGCTGGGACAAGATCTAAGCTCCCGATCGGTCTCCCGGAATATGTGGTAGTGTAGTGCATGTATGTAAGTGTGTGTAAGGAGAAAGGATAGGACAAGGAAGAGGTAGGGTACTTGCCCAGCATTCACCTGGTGTTGATCGGAGAAACCACCGATAACTACCGATCAGAGCAGTCGGGCGCTAGAGTTCTCCTTCAGACAGCGACTGAATTCGACCTAGCTGAAAAGCTAGTGTCGAAAATCATGCCGCCGTCAGGACTCGAACCTAGGACCTCCCGGTCAGACGCGCTGCAGTGACATCAGTTGATGCCCTGAGCTACCGCTCCCGGCCATGATGGAAAGAGATGGGTGGCCTCTTGCATTTGAGACTTCAGGCACCAGTGAGCTTTAGACACGAGTGTGCGTCATAATATTAGCGTGAATTTTAAAAGCCAAAATTACAAGTCATTGAAACAGAAACAGATAAGTACTTTTTTAATTATTAAATCTTTTATTGCAATTACTCTTTCATCGTGTTATTTTTGATCGGACACCGCTGTAAATTGTCCATTTATGCCACTTAAAAATGTTTTTATCAATATTTCTTGCACTCCATGAAACATGGTGGCCGACGTCTGGTCTCGCTTTTCAAACGAAATGGTCAAATGGTTCGTGACGGGAAACTGGTGCTGTGCAGAACGAGCATAAATCGATGCACCGGAGGAACCCACGCTTCATGGGAATATCGGGAGGGAAACGATGTTATCAATGTGCGAACGGAAGTGGCACCCTCGGATGCTGCCCCCACATAGCTGCGATCATTCATTAGGCACACCTACTTACTTGGTGAAAATTGTTAAACGGGTATTTTAAATAGAAATGTTGAAAAAAACAGAAATTTATAGTAGACTGTTTATAAACAAATCCGTAATACCAGTTATTGAAAGATATTTAATTAAAGATTTTATAAACATATCCGTAATTCCAGAAAGTGACTGATCAATTGTAATTTTAAGATTAATTAATCTACAACTAATAAAAAATTTTTTCTATTAGCAACAACAGATAAATCTAAAAGCAAAAGAGGTTTGATGATTTTAATTCCATAATATAAATACTTTCTACATGCAACAAACATTTCTCAGCAAAAAGTTCCAAATCATCCTGGTAAGGAACACTTTTCAATAATTTTAATATAAACAGTTTAAACATTGGTGAAACAAGTTTTTCCAATCACATTTTGGAGCGAATTTCAAATGTTTAAACAGTAAAAAATGTTTTTCATTTGTTTGCACTACCATCTACATTGTTTAAAAAATTTTAAAATATATATAATATAATACCCATTTTAGGGGGAAATTGAGACTGTACTTTTGCGTTATCACGTTGAAAATGAATTTCAAAACTTAATTTTTTATATGAATTTGGCATCAAAATTCGTTGACGAAAATACCTTGCAATTGAACGGTTTCCCCATCTCTGCAATTTTATTCAGCCCCATACACGCAATAGATGCAGCGAAAAAATAAAACATGCAAAACACGTTTCTCGTTGTATCTCTGCAATAGGTTGCCCTAGAAGGCTGATATTTTGTGAATCTACGTCATTTTATATTCTTTTTCATATGAGCATTGCGATTATCGATTTGGTTTGGGGGCACTTTTTACCGCCTTATTTGCACTTACCGCAATACTCTTTGCAAGGAACTACCAATGTGGGTGGAAACAAACCAGATAGACACTAGAAAGGTGTATGCCATATGAGTGACAGAAGCAACAGACAAAGTATGAAAAAGCGATAGGTGTTTCAGAAGTCAAGAAACAAGTAGAAGATTAACGTCAAAGAAAGAATCTAAATCTAAATCTATAGCAATATTTGAAAAATAATTCGTATCAAAAATTGTATACTCTGAAGGTAAAATTGTATATATGTTTTAATGTGACAAGTACTACGTAATTTTAAATTTGGGAGAATATATTTTGTCGAGACACTGTACATTTATTTTTTATGATGTATGTTAAAGATAACAGTAATATATGCCAATTTTAAGTATATTTTCTTAATATTGAGAAAAAGTGTATATTTACCAAGCTTATTGTAATCATACCAGGAAATTGACAGATTTGAAACCCTCGCGAAAAATGCATAATTTTACACACCACATAGCTGAAAATTGTAAAATATTTTTTAGACTCTTTAAGTGACTCACGTGAACGCCACATTGTCCCTTAACATTGTGTATAACAGTTAAAAAGCCCTACAATTGATGAATTGTGTTTTCTTGACATTCTGGCGAATTCTATGAAGATGAGCAATCCTCCCTCACCTTTCAAAAGTAAGTTCCCATCTCCAATGATACTTTATTGATTAAGGTTACTTCTTCAACGATTGCTAGAAGTCATAGACTACAAGATATTTATACTAACCTGACCATGAACCAAAACCATATTGTTGCACAATTGTGTCATGTTGGCATTCGGAAATTTGTGTTATGTTGCAATTGTGTTATGTTGGCATTCATTGTTAAATACGTTTGTTTCGTCGCACATCCTCGAGCCAACAATGGCAACCGCCCTCGCGCCCAACGGATCGCGTAAGCGGAGGCCTGGGTTTCAGTAGGCGACGGCGGAGGAAGGGGAGGAGCTGGCGGCGGCGACAAAGCGACGAACCCGCAACCGTTCGTCCGCGCGGGGCGACGGGGGGGGGATGAGACAGAGGGCGCGGGCGCGGCGGCGGTGAACGGTGTCAGCGCGCGCCGCCTCCGCCGCCCCCACCCTCGGCGGCGGCGGGGGCGGCGGCGGCGGCGGCGGCGGCGGCGGCGCGCGCAGACGCTTGCCCTCTCCGCGCGGCGGTATAAACGCGCGCGCTGCCCGCCGCCGCCGCACAGTCGCTCGCGACCCCGCGCCACCGCCCGCTGCCCCGACGACTCCCCTCGCCCACGCAGCCGCCTCCTTCGCCGCCGCCGCCGCCGCCGCCAACGACGCCCTCGCAGCCACTCGTCGCCGCAAGGTAAGGGGGTTCCACAATAAATGCACTCGTGAAGTCGTAGGCTTCCGCGGCCAGAGTCATGTAGATGATCTTGGCTGTCCAGGTGACGCCGCGTCGAAGGCTGTGTTGCCAACACAGCCTTCGACGCGGCGTCACCTCGACAGCCAAGATCATCTAATAAATGCACTCGTTTGTTCGATTTTCTCGTACCATTTTGTTAACACCTTTGAGCGCGAGCGGCTACAAAATTTCCTTCAGGTTCCTCCCTTATATGACACAAGAAACACCTTTCACTACAAACCCAGAACGATACATTACAAAAATCCCCCTAGAAAATTATAGAACCTCACCTCGTTCGCCTGCTAAGTTTCCAGTGGTAGGAAAGGACGGCGGGTTGCCTACGCGGTACACTGCAGGGGCTTTCTCGCGAACAGTGATGTAACCCACGGCTCGTTGTTTGGATTTGGGGAAATTCATAATAATGATGATATAAAGAGTATTTACTGTCATGTTCTTCCAGTCATCTACTTAACTTTAAGTAATTACGAAAAGAAAGGCTTTACAAGATGGCCGCGAATCAAAAGGGCATCCAACAATCTGAACAAGCGATAAATCACGTCAGCTGGAACACTCAAATCATTAATGATAACAACACAATGCCAAGCGTTCATATATTTTCTTCTGGATGATTTTCATTGTTGTGAACTTCCTTCATTGATATAGTTTTCCTTTCAATTAATATTTTATCTTCAAAAAGGAATTTAATCATTTTTTTTCTAAGTGTATGTTATGACCTGGTTTGGTTAGAAAGGAAATTTGTATTAAGTGCAATTTAAAAATGAAATTTATAGCTACGAAAGCTTGGTCATTGTTCTCTAAAGTGCATGAGGTAGTATCACTTTACATGAACTTCGAAGTACGAGCCAAGTCCTTGAAAAAGGAAGGTAATAAATCAAAATATGGCACGGTTCCAACCCATTCTTATACTTCGTATCCACTAAAGGTATCAAACGTTAGTGCATAAGTCACTTACCCTCACAGCGTCATTTTAAAAGCCTGTAATTCAATAATTCGTGAAGATGAAAATGAGATTATACAACATGAATAACTTGGTTTTAACATCGATTTGAAGATAATGACTACATTACCAAGTTGTTTTCGATTTAATCTTTTTTCAGTTCTCACATATTATCTTGCATGTTTGTTAATAATTTGGGCTTATAGTTGTCTTGTAACGTATTATAAATCAAATATGATCTCACAACATTATATTCAAATTGATTGCTACAATGTGTTATCGCACTTTCCCGTACCGCATTCTGATAGATACAGAAGTTGATAGAAGAATAGTGTCTCGCCGTTTTCACAGCAGAATCATCATAAGTTTGAGCTGGTAAGATAGTTGACAGCGATAAAATTAGTCACCCTTAAAATTTCAGAATTTTTATCTTCATTTCTAGTAAACCTACGAAAGAATTCGGTCAAGTTTCCCGCTTATCCCTCTGGAGTTGTGAAAAAAAACTACTAAGATTGTATTGCTCGAACAAGTGCCGTTACCCTATTGCACGACAAATATTATTTTCTATGGCGGAAATGTTCAACTAATTACACTAAAAACAAATACTATTATTTAAGAAGGAAATTCGTTTTATATTTCATATACTATAATAGCATCGCAGTTCCAACACCAATATTTAGTCAGGTATGTAAAGTAAACGATACAACAGCTGTTAGAGAATATGGGATCTTCGTTCCACCATTACTTTAGTCATATTGGCCATACAAGTAATGCGAACCCTGCTAGATTAATCAACGTTTATGTCACGTAATCCCATACGTATTGGTGTATAATCCAAATCGAATGTGCTAATTAAAGTATGGATTTCCATAAAAAAAACAAAGTAAGTAGTATTTCTCAAAAGTAATTCTAATTATTCCTAAAATTATATTACAATTTTTAAACCATAAGGAAAAACTAATCTATTTTTATGTGTTTTTTGCATTCTAAGAGGATTCAAGATCGTATATATCCCTTATTCCTGGTTCCGGAAGTTTCAGAATATACGAGTCTTGTTTTCCAATGTTAAGAAATTCCCGATACTCTTGCCTCCCTTTTTGACGGCATATACATTCTTATTCAGCACAATATTTCTGTTTTGCCATTGACTCGTTTTGATGTTTATAACATCTTTTTAAATTTATATTATTCCGCGATACGTTAATGTCGAAAATTGACTGACTTCGTGAACTTCAAATAACTGCTTGGGCACCATAATTAATGTTCTGCAAGTTAGACGCAAGTGACTCAATTATATTTTCTTGACAATTTATATCATTACCGTTTTTCTTTGAAGTTAATTTTGTTCGTCTTTGAACATCAGGAAATTCAAATTCTTTTCGTATTCCAATTAAATATATTCTGTTTTCTCTTCAATCTTCCGTTGGGCTTTCTCGCACAACATTTTGAATACAACAATTTCATAGGAAGTTACATCACAAAGGAAGCCGATGTTGCTGAATTACGGAAGTCGTGAACGATAATATGTTCTCTCCTCCCAAGTACCAATTAAGACTAACCTAAAATAATATGCCGATAAGTTGTTAAAATTTACGACTTTTTCTTAAGTAATGGTTAATGTTATTTCGTTGACATATGTACATCAATCATGCTTTACAATAAAAATAGTTAATTTACATTATTTTCACATAATAATAATAATAATAATAATAATAATAATAATAATAATAATAATAATAAAATATAGAGAAATATATATAGTGGCGTTAAATATCCACCTCAAGATTCTTCCTCTCTTTTTTTCTTCCTTTCTACGAAAGAATATATTTCCGTCGTTGGTAACTTTTGAACGTACAATACAAAATGCAAAATGCTTCTACAAGTAGTTTGTTGGTAGGGAGAAGGTAAGGGGTTTGACTTACAAGTAACATGCCACGCGAGGCGGCAACGCCAGCGTGTGCTAATTCGCCGGCTGGCGTCCTGGCACGGCGGGTTGGGCCGCGCGGGGCCGTCCCGCGGGATCGCCACGCCCAGGGCGCCCCCCCCCCACGCCCCACCCCGCCCTGCCCCGCGTCCCGCCACCGCTCCTACACCTGCACCCGCGCCCGCTCCGTCACTGGCGACACCGACCTCACCTCTGCGCCACGATTTGCACATCTCTAACAGGTACAATGCACACTCCGCGTGGGCGTCCTAAGATGCCATTTTAGCTTCTTTTATTCCTTTGATTGGTTTTGAACTCCTTTCCCCAAAAGGCAACTGCTTCTTGTGTTCGATTATTGCTATTTTATCTTCTTCATTTTATGTAATAGTTTCCTCTCGCTCTCGTTTCTTCTTTCCATTGTTTATTTTGACTTTTCTTTATTAATTTCTTGTATTTTAATTGTTATTTTCCTTTCATCAATATATGCTTTATTCTTTATTAATGAAGATGTAGAAGTATAAATAAGACAGAATAAATAGGTAAAATAATAAAAGAAATAGAGGTGACGAAAATATTGTTCTAAAATAAGGAAGAAAGTGGGTTATTAACTTTGAAGCTACAATGTTTGGATGTTCTGATAAAAACTGAAAGTTTGTCTTTTGAGAAACTCCTCGTACCTTCACGTCCTTGCATAAAAGGCTCACAATTGTTTTCGGCGTGCACACGACATACGACATAAGTGAACTTCGTTTTTGAAAACCTACATCACTTTAATTCATTTGTTAAGATAAGTCTTAAGATTCATTTCCGTTTTTAATAGATTTTACAGCATTAAGTATTGTTTCATGTTATTCCCGTTCCCACTTATTCCGAAATGTATAAACCTTTCAAGCTAATATTTTACAGAACGGCAATATCAGCACCTACGTCTCTATCTCCTCTCTTAATAATTCAAATTTTACTTTGTTCATCAAGTAAAAGACTTGAAATGTTAAGAATTTGATCGTTCAGAAGAAAATTATTCAAAATTATTCTTCCTTACAAACACAATATTTCATGACTGTTTGAAATTTAAGAGTGATATTCAATATACACTCATTTTACTTCAATAGATACGATTCCTTCCTCAGTCACGAACGCTATTCTTATTTTCAGGTTGATCTACTAACACAATGAAATGTTCATATGTAGTACGTGAATGGTTTGAACATTATGGTCACGAACTTATGAGATTACGTTAGTTTATAATGTCAACTCACGTAGATTCATTCTGCCATATGTTTGTAATAACATTCATGCTGTTAATGGATCACAGGTACAATACAGAAAAGATAATGCCAGTTATCCATGTTAGGTATTCACTATTCATGCACAGTCCATTTAATATTTAACCATTCATAGAAAAGTTCTTGGTAGATTCTAGAATCACGAGAAATTGAGATAAGTCAAAGGACCGTTGGGTTCTTTCAGAAACTTTGTGGCTTTCTTTGATGCCTTTTCGAGATGATTTGTTTTGTGAGCTGTGTTTCCAAACTCAATACTCGCATTTATTACGTTCATTCTTGCAGCATTAACATTTCTGTTAAGACGCTTACAGTTTCCGCTATTGTAATTTGTCTTAAATGAGATGTTCTGCGGAAAACAAAGGATTGCCGGATGACTAAATGTACAAAAGAACTTTACTGTCGTCCGAGTTATCATAATACACCGAAAGTTCAGTAACACTTTTCTTTCACTAAAATGTCTACTTCTTTCAAGTTACAAGAAATAAGAAAAATAATAAAGCTATTAAATAATTTGTTTATTGAGACATAAAGTGGCAAAATATTAATTCCTTGCCCATTTGCCTGGGTAATTTCCATTGATATTTTTACTTAAAAGACGTTTGACATCCCATGCCTGGAAACAAAACAAACTCATAAATAGAACATGAAATTCTAACATTTCTCATTTGTTTTACCTCAGTCGCTCAAAAATTCGCGAATTCACAGGATTTCGATTCCTTATCCTTTGCTTCTCCCGATTTCAAATCACCAATTAGCGAAGCCTTGATATATACCCATTCTCCATGCAATAAAATAGTCACTCATCGCAAAGGGATGAAGAGAAGATATCTTTCTCTCCGTGTCATGTCACTCATGCCCTACCTTTCAAATAGTCTTTACAGCATTATACAGTGAATTATACAAACACACTTGAAAGGCAGCAATGCCGAGCAAGAAATATTTTTTTAAAGAAGGTAGTACGTAACCTATGATGTACTTCATGCATAGGTACCTACATACTTATGTTTCATGGCTGACCGGAAATATTTTGGCCACGTCTGTGTTATAGTGACTTAATTTTAAAACATTATCCTTTTTTATGACTTCTGATTGCTAGTAATGGAGTTTTCATTACACGTGTGCAATAATCAGTGATAATCACCGACGTTTCATGGAATTAATGTTGGTTGAATCTACATCAACTACATATAAACAATCAATGAATAAAACTACATTGGTGAAGTACGTTTATTTGAAACGAATGAAACAACATAAATTACTTAACATGAATAAATTAAATGTTTACCTATAAAAATTTGGTCTAAGCATATTACAAATGTAAAAAATATAAACATCAGTTGTGTTTACCCGTTCTATAAAGTACGTCCGTAAAACTGAGTCAGAAGTGACTTAGTTACTTACTAAAGTGACTCAGTTTTGTTTTTCTTTCCAATATTTATGATGTATTCTCTCTTACACCTGTCTTAATTTTATGTGAGAAGTAATGTTTCCATGGCTTTGTCAGCTACTTCTAATATTTCATCCGTAATATATTTAATATCTTCCGTTTGCAAACATTTCTTTATCCTCTAGAAACTAGGTGATAATAAATGCATAATGCAAAGCACCTTAAAAGAGGACTTTTTCAGAAATAATACGACCTCATTAACTGTGTCCCTCGAATGGCAAAAATATGCTCGAATTTCTAAACTTTTTAATAATTTTTAAATGGAAACGAAAAAATACTGAACGTAACATGTGGATAAAGGGGCATAATTGCACTCTTGGTAAATAAGAAAACTCGATCATTGCTTTCAGTTGTTTTCTTCAACATACCACACGTGCAATTATACCCCTCTTTATCCTCTCGTTTCGTCACTTACTATACTTGTACACGGAATGGCACGAATCTTTTAATAGCATGTGAGAAAACTGCCCATAGTTGTAATGACTCTGAAGGGGATTTTACTGATGAACCATGAAAAGGTGGAAGTAATAGACTACTCTCTTACACATTGTACCGAGAAGTTATATTTAGGAAATGAAATGTTGAGAAATGAAAGTCACTCATCCACTCGTTACTAGTTGTGATATTCTTACAGTTAGACCTCAACTTGATAGGGTCACTTGGTCAAATTCAAGAGTCCTTGCCTTTAATGTTTGAGGTTGCCTTGAGCTCTCTTCAATGACATTTTAGAAATTTTCTTTCAGCCTTTTATCATTTTACGTTTGCTTACCCTCCAACAGCTGCACTTCACGCCGGCCGCATCACTTGTTGTAGATAAGCTTCAATTAAAATCAGCCACACTATTTTAATATTTTTGACTTTTCGTGTTTAAAATCAGAAAAAGTTTTAAGTAATAACGAAAATACGCACGAAAGAACGTACAGTGTATACAAGTAGAGGGTAGTGTGAATAGTAGTTGTTTTTATTGCAAGAAATTTGACGCCTTTCTTAAACAATGTGTACATTGCCACTGATTAAGCCCTGTACATTATAAGAAAAGACAAAAAAATGAAACATTTATAAATAATGTTCGTTTTATTTACTTATTCATTCAAATGGCAGTTTTCTATATTAAAATTAAAACGAACACTGATCACGTAACAATTAACGGTAAAAGTTTCAACCTAATGGAAAGTATGAGAATTGAGATAACGTAATGATGACATATTTTTCCACAGAGGCGTAATCCCACCTAAGTAGTTAAGATTGTTTGGGAAACATAACAATACACTTTTCATTTCACACAAGCAAATTCAGTGGTATCATATGCACGTCATTTTTTATAAACTGTACTTTTACCTTCTCCCTTTAGTCATCTCTGACAAGTTTGTTTGCTTATTTTTTCCAGAAAGCAATTTAAATTGCGCGAGTTGACATTGAAGCAATATTACTCTTGCATTTTGGCACATGTTCAGTTTCATTTAGGAGAGTGGACTTTATGAATGCAAAATCTACATGTGGAGTTAATTGAAAATAATTTAATATGCAGTCAAGAACATTCCGAAGCAGCATAGAAAAATGCTTATACAGAAAGTGCTGAAAAAACGGATTGCTCGAATGACAATTTCTATCATAATATTAGTTTAACAAAATATATGAATTTATTTAAATAATAATGAATGCGTATATTTCCTCAGAAATATGAGTACAATTTAAGAGGAGTCTGTTCTCAAACTATAATTGTCATTTGTGCAATATTTTTGTAAATGTTAGTTCTCAGTTCAGAAGGTTGAAAAATTGCAAATGAAAATCTAATATCCATTTAAAATGACAAATTGTCGGAAGTGTAGGTTCAATATATAATATCAAGATTGTTAGTATCCTAATGAGTCTATGTAAATTTTAGATGTTGAAAGTTAAAATAATCTATAAGTGAATTAATTAATAATTTAAATATTATTATGATTATCAGACTCTGAATATAGAAAATATGACCTTTTATTGTTACTTTAACCTTTTTCATGTTTCTTCTTTAAAAATTATTAGAGTAGCATTTTAATTCATGAAATACACGTGGAAGCGATGAGAGTCGTTTTTGAAATTATATTTTTCAGGCAATAATGCAATTGAACAGCATCACAGGGAACAACTATCGACATATAAATAATATTTGCTCCTGCAATAAAAATACGTATATTTGTGTTGAAGCAAAATAAATATATTTAATAAGTTGTGTAATCGTGGCACTTGCATTGGTGTATATTTAAAGTTATAATTCTGTATTCCAGCAAATAAAATAACAACAAATGATAAGGTCACCAATGTTCCGTTAAATTATGTGTCCATTTTCTGTGTTAAATTAACTGTTATACTTTTTCTAGCTCGCAAAGGTTTGCAAATCAGCAGGCGAAATGTACGAGACTTTACCTCTTTTTATCTGCTTTTTGGAATCGATGACTCAAACTTGAAATAAATTTATTTAATAGTTGAAGTGCAATGGATCATACACATATGTTCTTTACCGCTTGTCAAGAAAGATACGCAATAAATTTCTGACTTAGCGCATCCTCCACACTTCTCATCTTGTGTGGCGGGTCGGATGTTTGCTTCATCTATCATTCCCGAAGACGTGCTTTGTTTTCCTACTGCGTTCCATTACATACCTTCCTCCTTAAATTTCCTATGATAAACTGTGCCTTACTTCGCTTCAAGCAAATGTATTAGATATATTTTAGTGGTAACATATCAATTGATATGAGGCGCAATTAACCTAATTTTAGTTTCACCACGAATTTCTCTTTACTCTTACCCCACGGAAACAATTTAAAGAAAACGCCGTTCATAGCTGTTGGGTATTCTCAGCCCGCAAAAGCAGAAGGTTTTGAAACTTACCGAACATGGCCACTACTGCCTTTTTGGAGGCATTTCAATGGACAACGCCTGCCGGATTTCTGAATCTGCTCATGTCTGTGAATTCTGCGACTGTCAATGTTATAAGATATTCATTTCAAATTCTTTTTTATTCCGAAAGAATTCAACGAAGAACTGGATAATCGGAAGAAAGGAAAAATAATCATAAGCTCTTGTAAGGAACTATATTGACCCTACTATTTATAAAATTTAATACAAAATACTTTACAGTTATTTGGATTATCATATAGGTGAAAGCGAGTTTCACAAAATATCCTATAATAATGTATTCTGCAGTGCCAGAAAATTATATGTTACCGAAACAAACGTAGTACTATAAGTCATACATTTAGAATTCTGAAAATGTGATGGTCTAAAACTCTGATTTCCTGTTGTCATCAGTGGCTTTTATAATGTTGCAGAAACGTAATTTAACAAATAAAATTGCTTTACCGACTGATTTTTAAAAAATCACACGATACGCGTCTTAAACCAGAAAATTTGTTTTATCATCAAAACGTTAACCCAAAAAACGGTAATAGATTAATTACTACGCTTTTATTATCATTAATTCCATATCTTGTAGTTTTAGAATCGAATTTTTACAATGTAAAATACAACTAAAGCTCAAAAGCTGAAAGTGACATTCTTCAGTACAATAGCAAAACGTTTCAAAAAGTAGGCATAATTAGTTCCAATACAGCATAATTCTCTCAATATAATGCCCCCACAACTAAATTCATGTTCGAGAGTACCTACATGCGCACACGTCGAGTTCTAGATCTGCTGCGAGTCTGACTCCGGGGAAATTAATGTCGATGCACATATCGGGAAAGTCCATCTCTGGCTTCGATAGACGTTACATTTGGGAAAATAAGTCGTCAGACACGCAATGTGAGTTGTTCGTTACTAGTTTCAAGTGTGTTTTGCCTGAATGTAGGAGTGGCATTCAAATATGTGCTACAGTAAACCGTAAAATTTGAGTAATGTAAAAAGTATTTGTCTAGTGTTTTACATCATACGTTGTTCCGACATACGTAGAAATATTCTGAAGGATATCTCTTCTTTGTCTTCAAAGTGCTCAAGAAGTTTGATGGTTATTTATGATTAGTGTCAGTGTAATAAACGTGCAACTTCAAAATAATGTTTTTTAAATTTTATTTATTTAAGGTCGCTTTCAAGCAACAAAAGTCATCAGTAACCACAATTAAGTATACAACAATGAGTTGCATTACAGACGTGTAATACGTTGCATTACATCATGTATTACATTACATGACAAGTTATAACATTAAACTTAATTATTTATTCATTATCATTAAGTCTTATATTGTTTTTTTCATTTTCTTATAGTTAATAGTTTGTATTCCCAGTTGTTTCCTAACTTATTAAATACGCAAGTTCGAGCTTTTATTCTATCGACATCAGAAACCACATACTATTTTGATAAGCCGATTAATATATTAGTGTCACATACAATTAATATATTAGTGGTAGTAGTAAGAAATTAGTGGTAAAGGTGAATATGTTCAACAGTTAATGATTTATTTTTACCTTCAATGAGTACGAAAATGTATGTGTATACGGAGTAATATACGTATTATAGAGAAAGTTGTGTATTGCTGAGGAAAAAACGGCGAATGTTCGACGGAAGAACTTCGTGTTGTGGGGTCCTGATACTGAAAAAGTAGATTAATCATGTTCTAATATATAGTAAATTACTTTCTCTAACACGTAATGTAGTCAGACGTCACGAAATTTGGGGCCTTGAGACCAAAAAAGAGTTAGTTTTTCAAAATGTCTGTCTGTCCGTTCATCTGTCGTCAGTGAACATCACTAATAATAATAATAATAATAATAATAATATTTATTGAGTCACAAATACAATTTCAATCGTGTATGACGAGTCAGATATGGCGGAGTGAAGTTACATTTACTGTCCAGAAATCAAAACAATGGGGACCATCTCAGCATTTGCTCAAAGGATCAAGGGAAACTGGACAAAAAACCCTGATCAACCCTGATCACTAGCGCATAAACTACGCGAGGACATTTTTCCGAACTGAATACTCCCCGGTTGATCTGGCCTCACTAGAAGATTTGCGATTTTGAATAATTTGATGGGATTTGAAAATTGTGGGGGTACTTTACACGAAGCCCCTGAGATATTCTTAGTTTTTTCAAATATGACTGTAAATTTTTTCTTTAAATTTTTTGTAAGAAAACAGTGAAATACACTTATAAAGATAGCATAGGTCCGATTTTTACAAATCATTTTAAATTTAAATTTTCGAAAATTGCAAAAGTTTGAATTTATATAGTATTCTTATGTTTCAGTTTTAACATTAGAAGAACGAAAAATTGAGAAAATATGGAAAATGTGTTTTTGGGCCGAGATAGATGGTAGCTCTGACCAAAGAAATTTGAACACGAATTAGTCACAAGAAAGTCTGTACCATTCTGTAGCACTAGTAGTTTATTATTATTATTATTATTATTATTATTATTATTATTATTATTATTATTATTATTATTATTTATTTCCTCTGATTCATGACTCAAGATGTTTCGAGTCGGTTGAACATAAATTCTTCTTCAGGTTGCAACCAGGTTCCTAAGGAGCAAATCTTGGGAATTGGTGCCTCTACATTGAGCAAAATGTGGTTTGTTCCCAATAAAGCAATATCTTGCCCTTCCTAGTCTTTTGAATGATATGAGAGTTTGGCCAATTACTTACACAAATTTTGGGAAACAAATCTCAAAGATCCGATAACTATCGCGATGACCTGTGCTTTTGCGCCTCACATTCGGCTGATCTCGATTTCCAAACACTTGTATTTAAGACGTTTCTCTGCCTCCTTGGTTACGACGTTTTGACCACACGGCACAGTCACATATATTCGTAGAAGTAGATACGATTTTTTCTCTAAATCCCAGGAAACAATATTCGGTTCGTTGGCCACTAGAGTTCGATCAATTTGAAGTTGTAATTGTACAATATTTTACGCAGTTCAATAGACGTCACCGGTTGTGGTGAGTGTTTGGAACTGGGAAGTACACACCTATTGTGTCTTTTCAAGTACTCGGTCTTTGCTAGAATTGACAAGCTGCGATCATATGATCAATGGTTTCTACCACTCGCGCAACTTTTCTTTACCGATAGATTGACGAAATGCGGGCGGAGTGGGGGTATTAGTTACAAAGACAGCCACTAGAGTATTTTCAGTAATGCCAACCTTTGGTAGATGAAACTCAAACCCGCTATGTGTGCGGGCAGGTCATCGCTCTGGGTAGGCAACAGCAGGGACAGTACATAGGAGTTTTAGGTGCCTTCCTTGAAGGTCCTGGACCTGCCTCAGATATTTTTTTAGATAATGGTAATAAAGCTGAACAGAAGTTCTCGACTATGAAAGCAACTAGCTTTGACTAGCTTCTGTTTCGTGCCAACGAAGTTTTAATGCTGGGAATGCTGTCATCAGTGCTCGCTGCGATCTTTTGCCTTCAGCTGTTTATGGCTCCAGGGAGGGGGAAGCAAGGTCATCGGTCAAGAAAAGGTGCGCGCATGGTACTTATTCTTAGTAAATGCGGAATTTTCGATCTTGGAAAATTTTGAGAAGCGAATTATCATAATGTTGCGTTCTTAACGTCTGATCTTGGGCAGCTATTACATCTTCATTCGATTCTGATTTCATTCTTCCCTTTTCAAGACACATAAATGATTGGCTCTATTTCATCTGCACCTTGTCCATTTTTTTATTTTCCATGGAGTGAGCGTCTCCACGATTTTTTAACGCTTTTTGTGACTCACATTTCATGTGAAGTAGCATCAAAAGATCAGTATCTGTGTTATTATGAGTCTTGCATAATTTTCTTCACAAAGCTCTTGCTACACTTACAATACCTCTGTTTCCCATTCTTCGGTCAGATTTAATGACCAGCATCATTAGTGAGTCATCTTGATGACGGACAACATAATTTTTCATCCAGACTCTTTCATTGTGCCAAGAAGCTTCAATTTCTCTGAGTCTTCATCCCCTTCCTTACGTGACGCATATAGTCTATGCATAGCAGTTTGAGGGTAGGCGACATGATGCTTTGTAAGTATCATGTCCACGTCGTTTTCGGGTCCACGATTCGAACTTCTTACTCATTTTCTTATTAGAGTTATAATTTTTATTATTATTATTATTATTATTATTATTATTATTATTATTATTATTATTATTATTTTAATAATAATATGTTGCATTGAATAAAAGATTTATATCTTTTGAGCTTTTTTCGCTTCATTTAAGTATATCGACTCCCCTCGTTTGTTGACAAATACTCACATGGAGACAAATGCAACAAAGTGGAAGTGGCCCATAATTTATCTCCAAATCGCGCCCCAGAAAAGGGAAAATACATCCTTTCTTGGTACTATAACGATGTTTTAATAAATTAATATCTACAAATACTCTTAACTGAAAAGCACCATAGATCACAAAAGTTAGTGTTCGACATCCGCCCGTGGTTTCTGTACACCTTTAACTCTCACGCACTGGAAGGCAGACGTATTTCCTCTCCTCCTGCTCGCCCTCCTTGGAACAAGCTGATCTCGGGCACGTGACTTCGTGATGACCTCGTAGAACTTCGCAAACGAGAGTGCGTCGCCCACACCGCTTCCATCATCGGAGACGGTGACAGGCAGCCGCCGAAGCGGAGGGGAGGCAAAGGCAAAGGGGCTGTGCCAGCAGTGGAAAAGGGTGTGGCTTGCGGAGGGTGGTCGGAGAGGGAAGGGTAGGCCGGGAGGGGGGGGGGGGGGGGGCAGGAGGAAGGTGATTGCGTAGACCTGGTGGAGATGGGGTGGCGTTGGTGGACGTACTGTGTCGGTGAAAAGGGTTGGGGGAGGTGGTTGCCGGGAGGTATGGATGGCTTCGGCGAAGAGAAGGACCTGGCGAATAGAACTGTGGCTAAGGGGGAGGTGAAGATGAGAAGAGAGTGGTGGGGAGAAGCTGGCAGGATCACAAACGCTGACGGAGGCGACGATAGTTCGAGCCCTACAGACGCAACGGCACCCACGAGAGGAATTTCCTGTCAAGACGACGGTGCAGACGACTACGACAGCCACCATTTGCTCTGTTTACGCCAATACTATACATCTTTGAAATTGCACATTATACACGGAATGTTACGGCGTAGATTAGAACTCTAGAAATGCGATTTCTCGTAAATTATGTAGATGAAGCGCAGCGGTTTCCCCCAAGGGAAATTGTGATGAAAAATTGTTGATATATTTTGTTTGTATGTTATGGTTTATTAAATTTTCAGTTTTTAAATTTATCCCACTCTCTTAATTTTTTAATACGCACTAAAAATTACGAATTATACCTCTTTTATAGACTCAATCGTGAAGAATTTAATTGGTCGAGATATTACAGACCTAGACAATGTCGGCGCATTTTTGTACCTTCGTATAATTTGGAGAGCTATGTGTATGATACTACAATAGCAAGAAAAACAATTTTTAAATGGAACCATTACTTTTAGCCTCTCAGTATCAGAATGAGTTTAACAGTTTCATACCAATAGCTTATATGTCGCTACAGTGGCGTCACTATGGTGGCATTCAAGCTTCTGATTGGATGAAACCGTCAACGGCTGATACCTGCCAGAGGTCCGGTTACAAAACTCTCACTCTACAGGGCCTTTTTTCACAATACGGTGCGAATTGAGCCAGAGCTTCTACTCTGCGAGATGCAAGCGAGGGCATGTTTCGGCGGGAAGAAAGGCGACAGACCACTTGTGCCCCAAGACCCAGACCCAAAAACGCTCTGGCCACGATAATGAAATGATTATTATACATTTCCACATAAACAACACTTCTATTATATTAAAATTGTAAGAGTCATTTGTTGTTGTTGTTATTATTATTATTATTGTTATTATTATTATTATTGTTATTATTATTATCATTGAATTATTAAATTATTTAACTATTATACATTAATCAGGGTAAGCAATGTCTAGCTTGGTCAACCGGTAAAAAAATAATATCCTCTCCATTCATTTAAAAACTTATCAACAAACGTTAAACCAGCGCTATTCGAAGTGATTCAAAATATATTAACCTATATTAACCAAATAATAATAATAATAACAATAATAATAATAATAATAATAATAATAAAAAAAAAATATAAATGTCCATCCTTTTTGTAAAATGTATTTCTACCAACCAGCACTTTTCGAAATGATTCAAAACACATTAACACAATTAACATGAACATCAATAATATAATTAATATAAACCTACTTAATACGTTACCTTCAACCATGATGAAAACTATGAAGTTTCTTCATGACTCCCAGCGCCAACGAACAGCTGGAACAGAGCTCGGAGTCGGAGCTATTTATGATCGCAATTGCATGTATTGATCAAAAATCGCTCTAAAGTGCGCATTGAACAGTAGCATACTGTGTCCATATTTGACGCATGAGCGTTGTGCGTAGGACAACGAATTATGTTTCTGCCCGCACGGAAGACTCCGATTTCCTCTCACACGCACGCCACGTAGTGCGTGTGTTTACTGTTGTGTTGACGAGTTAGCAAGCTGAGAGAGTGTTCATTATTTAGGAAGTATTTATATTTTCACTTTAAATTAGTATGCTGTGGATTTATTAGTGTTACTGGATTGTTTATATTTATATCTGGTTTTACCCTAATCTTATTACAGATTCAGTGAATAAACTACTACGTACACAGCATTCTCGTCTTTACGATGTAGAAAAGGAACATATTTTGGACAATGGTCAAGCTATTCCTATGTTGAGTACGGTTGTACATCGTGCTGACGAGAAAATGCAAGAAGTGTTATTCCTTCGTTGTACAATTTACACAAATATCAGACAGTGAAGTTAACGTTAAGTTTCATTCTTGGCCATATTTTTATTGTGAATGAACGTCAGTACTTGGAATAAAGAGGGATATTTTAATAAGAAGTATTTATACAAGACATGGAATGTCAAAAGATCACATACGTAATTCAGTGAATTTAAAACGTCTGAAAAAAATTGAATCCTATTTCTGAATTATTGTTTGAATTTTGCTAGTATATTACTAATGCGTGCAAAAATTGAAGAAAAAAACTCTGCAGCTTCCCGCTATGTGATTCCGCAGCTTCCCGACATGTCAATGATTTCGTTAGACACCCAAGAACTCGAAGTCATTAAAAAATGGAAGTTTCAATTTTGAATGAAAACTACAAACGTTTGATTGTGTTATTCCGATTGTGTTGTTCTCATACTGTGCGTACAGAATTCTTATGCTCAGAAGATCACTGATTACGACACAGCTCATGTCATGCAACAGGCAGGCTTCAAGGAAGTGACCGGGTGTCTTTAAATACTCGCTAGTCATGAGTTGCGATATGAAACATCCACTTTTTTAGGAATTCTTAGTACATAAAGATGTATTGTACTGTAAATGCACTATAGTATTATGCTTTAGTAATTATGAAGACTGTTTTTATTAAAATATTTATTGTATTGCAGTGTAATACAAGAGTGTTTTATTTGTTGTTCTTGTGCAGTGTGCTTGTTATATTTTTTATCAAATCATTTTGCATGGCTATGTTTATTAGCATTTTTGGCGCTAAAGATCACTAATAAATTTTTATTAGAATGCGTAATGTTACAAGACCTAAATTTGCTGATTTGCTGAATGTTCTTTCACAGGCCAAAGCGTGACATGAGGAGCTTTCCTCCTTCGAAAAACCACCTCTCCGCGGAGCAATTTGAGGAACACAAATAAAGGTTTAGGATCTATTGAACTCTACCTTAGATTGCAGAACGCACTTAGAAGGAGCTATCTCTGTGTCTTTCTTGCACAGTCGTTGTTTCACATGACCCTTGTTTCCCAGCGACCACGTTACCATCTCAGATATTTTCTCAGAAGTTTTTAATTTACCTATTGGCATGGTAGAGTACTAAGATAACTAGTACATATAAGCTGATTTAAACATATTTTAAGTAATTTCAACAAATATTTGAAAATTTCACAAAATCGTTCGCTTTTCACTCTCCGCAATGCTTATCACAACACATCTTTTGAACATTATATCGTACGCAAATGAAATTTTGTTACTGAATTCTTTAAATTATGATCGCGCTCACTGGACAATTTCAAATGAATATAATTAGTAATTGTGAATACAAATAAATAAATTTAAAATAATATCATGAAAATTCATCGACGAAACATGAAAACGTTATCGATATTTTCGCCGAAAAGGATATTTTATTCGCTGTGCTATTACTTACGTAATGGAATGAGGTACGAGTAATTAATTGTTAATAATAATAATAATAATAATAATAGTAATAATAAAAATGCAATTTCTATCCGGTCGTCTATTTCTCAATTATTAACTTTCATTAATTTTTCTCTAAACAGAACAAAACATAAAAAATATTTTCACGATGAGCAATACTAAAATGCAGTCTCAGTTACCTACACATTTAATTTTTATTGGCATTAACAAATTCATCAAAAAGACATACTTTTTGAAAAAGAAGCCTACTACTTAGCAATTCGATTTTAGTGCAACATAGTCGAGACATTAATACCTTGCAGAATGCAGTTTTAAATGTACCGCATTGCAGAATTTACGAGGAAATTGTGCATCAACAAGTTCCATCTTTTGTGTACTGAAGACATACAAAATCCGCGCGAAAAAAATTCTCCTGTCCTTCGTCACCATTGGATATTCACCTTGTGTGTAAGCTTCCGCCTAGTATATTGAACGCAGTAACGATTGGCCAACAACTTGGCTGCCACTGCAGGGGTTCCTCATTCTCCTTTTTTCCTCGTGCTAGCTGCAGATACCGCCACCGTTGTCTCCGCTTCCGCCCTCGTTTCCTTTTTCGATTTCATCGCCGATTAGCGGCATCAAAAGCCTCACGATCGTCGCGTTGCTTACACATGTATTTATGTCAATAAACAAAATTATATTTATATCGGTACTGCTCCGCCATGCTATATCGGTACCGGGAGCGGTAGCTCAGTGCATCAACTGATGTCACCGCAGCGCCTCTGACCGGGAGGTCCTAGGTTCGAGTCCGGACGGCGGCAAGATTTTCGACACTAGCTTTTCAGATAGGTCGAATTCAGTCGCTGTCTGGAGGAGAATTCAAGAGGCCGACTGCTCTGATCGGTAGTTTTCCGTGGTTTCTCCGATCAACACCAGGCGAATAGCGGAGCAGTAGCCTACTAAATCGGGTCACGGACCACGCGCGATCTGTCCTTCCTCTTCCTTGTATCTTCCTTGTACTATTCTCTCCTCTTACACACACACTTACACTAACATGCACTACACTACCACATATTCCGGGAGAGCGGTCGGGAGCTTAGAGCTTGTCCCGGCTGGGGCGGTGCCCCGTTGGTGGGAGAGTCCTGGTTAAGGGGCCGATGGAAGGTCGGCGCCGGATCTCGCCATCTAGCGGGGGAAGATCACCGCCATCTTCCGAGAAAAAAACATGCACTACACTAACGGGACTAATGACCAAAGCAGTTGACGCGCCCGGAAACACGATAAAATTACATCAAATCAGACCCACCACCATCGGGACTCAAACCGTTGTACCCCCCTGACCGAGGCACTACGTACAGTGATAACAGTTGATATCCTGAGCCAACTAAGTCGGTCCCCAACATCGAAGTTTGAATCATTCCACTTTCATGTCACCTCTGTCGCCAGACCACCTCGAGCCTCAGACGTTGCCACTCCCGCCCAGGCGTAGTTAAGCGGTGGGGGTGGGGAGGGGGGTAGAGTGGTGGCGTCAATGCCAACGTGGCTCATCGCTCACCG
Source organism: Teleogryllus oceanicus (assembly GCA_964035755.1). NCBI lineage: Eukaryota > Metazoa > Arthropoda > Insecta > Orthoptera > Gryllidae > Teleogryllus > Teleogryllus oceanicus. The sequence goes on from CAXIVR010000014.1 coordinate 58,227,060, forward strand.
TCGGACGGATGCCACCGCCGACTCTGCTCAATCCGCTCCCGCCCTCGCCCTCGCCCTCGCGTCGCCCCCGCAGACGGCTTCCGCTCGGTGTTCACTCTTCCACACATCTGTCGGCGGGCGCGCAAGTGCGAGGGGGATTTCGCTTCCTTCAGAGAAATCTTACATCTTCTCTAGGAATCTTCACCCGAAGTTTAAGGATGTTCCTATATGGAGTTATTGAACCTTATTAATTCATTGAACTTCATACTTATTGATTATTTAATCGTTCATATGATGAATATTTTCCTAAGGTCTCCAGGAGAAATGATCACCAAAAGTTATTTTGTTTCAAGCAGTACATATGTTATGTAACTGTAATGAACAGTATACGTAATTGATTGAATTTTACTAATGTATGTATCGTAAAACATGCATGAACTCTTCACTTACAAATGTGTAATAATTATGAAATAAAGATGACATAAGTAAAGAAATAAATGTTAGTTTCTTCAACTTTTTGTCCTGCTAACTCTTTATCTCTCCCAACGTAAATTATTATAAATACAAATGTTTATTTTTTATGCGGATCACAGAAATTTACAATAAAGTAAGTTGATGATCTTGCGTAATAGAGGAACGCGGGTTTTAATTGAATTAAAAATGGATGACGGGAAACGAATATCTTTATTACTGTTCGAAATAATAAAATCGACCTTTCAGTTCAGCATATGAACTGAAGTTTCATAAAAATGTAGTACAATCACCTTAAAATGTCCACTAAGGAATTATTTTTACTTTTCGTTTTCATAACAGTTTACATAACATGGTAACTTAAACAAACTTAAACAAACAAATATTATAATAACGAATTTAATAATGTCATTTATTCAGATCACGCGTGACTTATATTTAAAATTTTGAGAATGTCCAATTTTAATTTTTTCATCACAAAACTTATTATTCCTACATCACATTTTCAATTATTTCTCTTTTGTCACGGTGACACCATTACATCTTGGAGATGACCTGTCTATTTCCACCTTCTAAGCACTCATGTTATTTTCAAAATTTACTCATCAAAATTAACTGAGTTATGTTCCTAACGGTCATTAACATATTTACTGTTACTACTACCCTGTCAAATCATATCTCTCTTTCCAAACGAGACTCATTACTCAAAATCTTCTCAATCAGTCTCTCGATGCGGAACTCCATCACGTCCAAACTCAATTTGTACTTCAGTGTTTATTTCCAAAAAACTGTACACCTTCTTTATACCCGCGCGTTTGCATATCTGTACGTAGCGGTTGTTCAACGTCGGAAGACAGTTGACGAATGCACGCGAGACTGACGTAATAAGATTTCTTCTTCCTCTCTACGCGTCAGTTCATCTTTTATTTTGCTGAAAGCTCCTAAGCTAAATTGTGATTGGACAGACACTACTTTATTTAGACAAAGCTATTGTTTTCTAACTCTACTTTTATTTCTTCTTATATTTATATTTCTCCACCTTTTTCCACGTACAGTTTTTACTACTTTTTACAAAATAAATTTAAATTTCTTTTGTCTCTATTTTATTTCTTAAATAAATGTTTTCTCTGGACGAGGTAGCATTTTATATACTACTACCCCGATAATTTCAGATCACGGCGGCATTCAATTACTAGACTCTCCATATTTATAAATATTGTATCCTTAAAAAAGTATGAGGTACAGATTTCCTAAATTTTATCTGTTCATTTGTTTTTAAAAAAAATAGGTACATTTTATACGTTTAACTCCTTCAGTGTAAAGCATATTATATTAACATAATTTTACCACATAAATGTTGATATGGTACTTAGCTTTGCTTGGGACAGGAAATTCGGACACAAAATGACTTTCTAAAAATCAAATTGAGAATTTCACTAGATTGACATAAATCACCATATTGAGAAGTTAACTCTTAACACAGAGCAACACAATGTGTTTCCTTAATGTAAATGTAAGCATTGAGAGTGAATAACAGACAAGGATAGCAAAAACAGTCACGTAACTCTAGTTAGTTTCAGTACATCAATACAGAAAATTAATATTTCTTCATCGTTAGCTATTGGTAAATTTATTTACTTATTCATTTATTTATCTAATCTTTTATCTAATGAGATTCCGGGGCTCTTCAACTGCTAATGAATGCTGCTCACGAAAGATGATCTAATGAATAAATGATAGCGATAATGGTGATGAAGTGAATGATGATAGAGATATGATGAAACGAGAGACAGGAAACGGGTTAACCTGAAGAACTCTCTTTATCTACTATAAATTCCACATGTATCGCCTGTGAATCGAACTTATCGATCAAGACATTTAGCTTTCTAATCACTTCAAAATTCATATATCTTTGGAATGTGGAGATATCATAATATAATTACATTTGGTGATAGTGACGTTATATCGTCAATTTTTTGTCGAAATTTAAACATTTGTCATATTCTCAAGCAATTTTTGCACGTTGAATAAACTCGAGAACTTCTCTGTAATAATATCTGTGTGGGAAATAAACACTACCATTCTTTTATATATTTTATTATTATTCCATTATTTTATTTCATTTTATATATATTTATTCAATAAATAAATCAAGACCACTTTTGCGTGGAACATAAATTAAATATAATAATGAAAAATCGATAATGTGAATACGAAAAATGTACTTCGTCGTATGCGAGAAATGTACCGAGAATGCACCGACTCAGCGCTTCGGTCGGGAGGTCCTAGGTTCGAGTCCTGTCGCGGCAGGTTTTCGACACTAGCTTTTCAGCTAGGTCGAATTCAGTCGCTGTCTGGAGGAGAATTCTGGCGGTCGGCTGCTCTGATCGGTAGTTTTCCGTGGTTTCTCCGATCAACACCAGGCGAATGCCGGAGCAGTACCCTACCAAACGGGCCACGGACCGCGAGCGATCTGTCCTTCCTCTTCTTTGTCCTATCCTCTCCTCTTACACACACACTTACACTAACATGCTTTACTCTACCACATATTCCGGGAGACCGGTCAGGAGCTTAGAGCTTGTCCCGACTGGGGCGGTGCATCTGGTGGGAGAGTCCTGGTTAGGGGGAAACCCCACTAACCGACGGTAGGTCGGCGCCGGATCTCGCCATCCAGCGGGGTAAGATAGCCGCCAGCGCCAGTGAAAAAACATGCACTACACTAACGGGAATAATGACCAAAGCCGTTGACGCGCCCGGAAACACGAAAAAATCAATCAATCAAATCCATCGCTTCGATCCGAAGGGTCGCGAGTTCGAGTCTCTCTTTGGGAATGGTTGTTTGTCACTTGTCTCTCATGTGTGTTGTCGCGGAGGGCCTCGCGTTCTAATGATCCCAGATCAGAGAAGCCCACAAGTGCAGTGGTGTCTAGTGTATTTTCACCTCGAGACCACCACACATTAGTTGTTTTTTTTTTAATTTAATAAACGTATAAGGATATTGGAACAGTGCTTCGGATATGCTACTCCAAACTCTTATCATTCTGTTCACAAAAGAAAACTTTCCTATATCTGTTGGTTTCATTTTCTTCTGAATCTTATACTTGTCACTTTTCCCGATGTTAGGTGCCTTTTCTAACCGTCTTCGAATATCTTCCCAGGGTTTGTCTTCCCTCAAATACGCTCTATGAAGTGTCAGAAATTGTACAGCCTTACCCTTACCTTTTCTCTAATGATTCCCAACCAATATTTAACGTCCAAATTTTAAATTGTTTGTATACAACACATTATCACACAGTATTTAAAGAGTTCAATGCTGTGCATTTCTCCACTTGTGTATTATACGGGTCCTAACAGCTCGCGGCTCCGAGAAATGATCTGACTAACGACGTGTGTGCTTATTCATTGGATTTATTATTTCTTATTTTTAAATTTCTCATTGAAGAAGACCCGCCAGGCTTTATTTAATGCTTAATCCATCTGTATTCCAAGTTAACTTACTCTTTAAAATGGGTATCTACAACTCAAGTATCTACAACCATCTGTACATAGAATTACCTGAAAGAAGAATAATTGCGTTTTGAAATATGCACATATGATACTGGATAATGGTTTCACCCCCTAATTTAAGAATCCCTCCTGGTACATCATCGGCCCTAATATTTATTATTTCCAAGATTCCATATTATTTAACGGACTGCTTTACTTTCTATTATAAATTTGGAGCAACCACCAGTTGGTATAACCCTCATTTCTACATCCGTGTTTTCTGCCGGTGAGAAGACACATACAAAAGAAAGAAAGAGACAAATTATAATAAATAAACATTTCCATTAACTTATGGATTTATATGCTCGCGGTATTATGAGAATAGTGATGCAAAGCGTATATGACAAACGAATCCAGCAAAAAATATGACTTTGCTTACATGGCAACCCTTAACATACGTTTGCCGTCACCACTGCCATATCCGCCGCTTCATGTTACCATAAACAAATTTTAAGATGTCTATTTTTACGCTTTATTTTGTTACTTTTCTTAATGATAGCTGAAGTGTAAGTAAGGGAGAAGTTGCAACGTATAATATAACGTAACCGTAATCAATAATACAAGAAATAATGTGTTGTTGTAACACCTTTAGATTTACTCTGCTTATAATTTTTGGCTCAAAATGATATACTGAAAAGTTTTCATATGTCATTGCGTAGTATGAGTTTTCTGTTATTCATTTGAACTTGAAAAGATCACTATCACGACTGCTGTGTGAATGCTATCATTACAGCGTTCGATAAACGTCGTTAAAGAAGAAACGGCAGCTCTTTCCAGCATATCGCCCGTCATTTTATAGCGTTTACTCGTGTACGATGTGCTTCCAACAGAACCTGCATTTCCTTTGAATAATTCGCGACGTATCTCGATAAAAGCAAGGAAGTGGCAGATGATGCCTCCAAATAACATAGAGGTTGAGATGCGGTACATGCAAACAAATGCAACAGAAACATTAGGTCTGCTTAGTTTCAGAAACGAATCTTGTACGACATGAGACAGAAAAGTTAATAAATGGGTTTTTTATCTTTCGTATTACTACTTATCTGTTGAATTCTAAAAGCTTTTTTCTTGTCATCAGAATCATCAGAAAATTATGTGGAGGTACTTAAAACTTTGAAAACCATTAATTTCTACTTTCATGGGATGGTTAAAATTATTGTTTATATCTATCTTTCAGGAAGCAGAACGCACTAAAAGTCAAATATCTTCTTCTAAAAAATATTTTTAATCCTCAAAGAAACTGCAAGTGAACGTCCAATGAACATTCTTATTGCATGTTGGCTAAAACCGAATGCAATATTACGTGGATCTTTGTTCCGAACCGAATATTTTCCGCCACGTCATGTATGAGAAATTCTAAGATGGCGCATGCTAAGGAATTCACGCTGCGTGAAGCGGCCAGAAGCGCAGAAGCAAAAGGTCATCACCGCCTCGCCGCGGGCGCAGACCAAGGGGGTTGATATGCTGCCGGAGTCAATATTTGCGAGAGGCGACGCGTCCGGGCCCCGCCCAAGAGGCTGGGAAGGCCGCAGGTCATCTCTGCTCCTCCTACTCCACCCTTCGCTCGCAAGGCCCTTATTGCCCTGCGGCGGCGTTGGCGGTAGTTGCTGTGACGGCGGTGGTAGTAAGGGCAGCACCGATGTGGGGGCAGCGGCGGTTGGGTTGGTAGCAGCGGTGACTTTGGCGGCGAGGATGGCGTTGGCGGCGAGGGTGGCGGTGGCAGATACAGCAGCGTGGTGAGGGTGAATCCAGCGGAATTGGCAAAGACGAGGCCAGATGACGAGGCCAAATCTCAACTTCCTCTTGAGGGCACTGGTTGAAGTTCCTCTAAGACGGTTCTCTAAACCTCCAACCTTTCTATTGTTGTGTTGGAAAGAGACTCAATAGCAGTGACCTACAGTGTGAAATGGGGTATATAGGACTGTCTTTTATCAGTCGCACAGAAAATAGGGCCTATTCAACGTGTCTACTGAAGAACTGAGCGAGGATCGGCAAGTTCCCTGTACAGCGATGACAGTTCCATTGCCCGGGAAACTCTCTGCTCGGTCTAGTGAGAGAGCTCGATAGATGTTTGTTTCACTGTTCAGTCTTATCAGATTCACGGCCGAGCTGAAAATATTTATATCTGCCGAGTCTTTGCCTTGGTTTTTACATCGAAACTCGAGCGGGAGCGATAAAAACTCGTCCGACCGCGAAACAAAATCCGCCGCGAATTAAACGCTGCCAATCCGCTACCGCGACGCTCGACTGTCGTTCAGGTCTGAACGTACTTATACGCCAACTCGTGACGGGAAATATCCGCTGCGGACATTCCGCCTGGGATGCAGATGTTCCGCGCTTTAAGAGTCGCGAAAAGAAAGGAGACCGCCTACCGGCCCTAATAGCAACTACTAACATTAACCACACCGTCAAATACAATAACATTCATATAATAGTTGCACTCTGGGAAAACAATGCGAACTCAATTTCTTGGTAGAAAACCGTGTTTGCTGGGTAATGATTAAGCATCTGCACAAACATTTTATACACTCGTCTGTTGTTTTTGGTGCGGTTAATATTGAAATAAACTGAATATATTCAAACAAACTCGGTCGAGGAACCTGAAAAGCAATTATCTTTCTATCTTGCTACCTCATTGCTAGAATTGGCTCAATGGAAAATCATATATTCATGTCACAAAAACATGGAAATTTATTAAATAATTTAAAACAATTTTGGTATTGTATAACTTTACCCAATATAAAATTAAACGTTTGTCATGACCGTTCCAACCTTATGTCTTCGCGCGCTTTTGGACCATCTTTATCCATCTCCGACGCCGCCGTCCTCAGGTCCAGACACCATCTTCTCTTTTTTCTCGGAAGCACACTTCAATCACCGTTCTTCAGATCAATAAACTATTTGCTGCTAACATTCCAGTCCAATCACTGACAACTTCGCCCAATCTCTCAATGTCCCTCCAACTCGTTCACATGAAATATTTTAAGCTCCACTGTCACACTTAGTGTTCAAATTTTGATGTTATCTCAATATCCATTCCCTAGTAAATGCTTACAAGTCCCCAAAGAAAAAAAACTCCTAACATTAATTGGAGCACGATCCGTTCATGAGCACGGCATCAGTCAGAAAGAATGTCTCTCGTATTCTTTCAGCCCTGCAAATATCGGTCCATTTTTTCGATTGTTTATTTGCGGATAACATTTGATGTACTTTCGTACCTAGCCAATCTCTAAATTTCTTGCAAAACGAACTAGCCGTCTTCACGACTAGTCACTGCTTTTTCGGCCAATCCCTGAATTCTATACAGAATTATCTAGCCGTCTCCGCGATTGTCACTGCATGAATATGTTGACCTTGACGACGGCTCGCTTACCGTTGCTATGCTAGCATATTCACATAATTTATCCCCTTTAATTGACGCCATTTATAATAAATATTGTACAATATGCAGTGACATATTGGTATGTCACAATATACAATACTGTATTTGGTGCGGGTAAATCTAGAATGTTCTGTTTTCTGGAATTAGATCGCACAGATGCGCGACGTTAGCTTCTAAGCAGGGAGCGCGGGCTGCAAGTCACTGGGAAATCGAGGGTCCTTCGCCGGATAGCCCGAAGCTCTTCAACATCCATCCATCATTTGACAACAATTAGGAGAGCAAGAATTGTTTTAAAAGTATTCTCTCTTCTGGTTTTATTATTATGGTTCAATGCTTCCTAATGTATTGCTTTATTAGACATGTTTTACTATTTAATTGATATAATTCTCCATCACTTGAAAACTTTTTTATATTTTTTAGATTTTTTAATAGACACCTTAAATACGGTCAAAACGTCAAAAAATTTAAAATATACTGCTGGATCTGTTTTGTTATGGACGAAAAAACCATTGCAATAAAATAAACAAAATAACAAACGTAAATACCAGTATATTCATTAAAGCTAAAACTATCAAATTTCATGCGATACAGATATATCTAGGGAGGACAAATCACTGAGGGTTTTATTATAACATGAATTAAAATATTCATGAAGTTCTGTAATTTCATTTTACACTGAAATATAAAACAATCGTTTTGAAAAGTATTAAAATAATATGACACTATATTGTGATAAATGTAATTTCTTAAAACGCTTTTCTGAGAAAACTTAATTTGTTTCGAAATTACTTGATAAAGCGAAGTTATTAACAACAGTAATTACAAATAATAGAGCAGTAGACGTATAGTTCGACTTTTATGAAAAATGTTCAAAGTTTATCCGCTAAGAAGCGAAGTTAGAAAACACTGAATTGGGATAGAAGTAGTATATTACACCAAAAGAACAGCAACAGCTGTTGCTATGCTATCAAGACAGTAGGTAGCAAAAACACCAAAGTAGCAGAAAACAAGGTGGCCACATGAAAAATATTAAGCTTTAATAAAGTTGTAGAAGAGAAGGTAAAGATACTTGTAGCAGATGCAGCCCGTGGGAGGTGCCGTGCTGCTAGTGCGACTACATACGGGGATCAGAACGGGTTTCAGGGGATTGTTTGCCTTTTGGGGAATGATAGACAATATGCAATGAGAATGAATATAAATTTCATTACATAATAACTTTGAATACAACTGGTTTTGGTTTATAATGAAGCCGGAGGACCATTGAAAGTTTATAAAGTTACTGACTGCTCTTCTTTCTTGAAGTACACTTGGGTTTAGCTTACTTACAGTTTTGTAGCAAGGAAGGCACCAACCCAAATCACTCGGCTGAGTGTGTCGCTGTCCGGGCTGAGGTTGGCTCCAGGCAATTCGGTGGTGCGAACTGGCATGGGCGCGGACTCAGATGACCGGAGCTGGTGGTGGAGATTGCCGTGAATTCGGCCAGGTGGCGGCTGCGGCCCGCGAGTGGCACGAATTTGAGGCAGGCTTGATTTGGCCGTACTAATCGTCTTGATAGGCGAATCAAGAACAGCCGACTCTGTTGAGTCTTCTCGGTCAGTCAGTTTAACAAGTTCGGAGCAGTGTAGTTTGAGACGTTCTGTTGATTCTCTGTGTCGGTTCTCTCATTCTGTCAATTCGTTCTCGGTTCTGTTTGGTCTGTTCTGTCATGTGGGAGCGAAGTTGCAGTATTTATTATATTGCGGGTGTGATTGAGGCCGTGGAAGGGAGGGTCACGTGGCTATGACTTGGGCCTATGGTAAGGCGAGAAAGTTTGAAGTGCCCGCGATCGGCTCCATATTCGTGATGCGCCTTCGGGCCTGGGGAGAGGAGTGTCACGTGCCATTGGCGGCGATCGGAAGCAAAGGCGGTGGCACGTGGGGTGCCCGCGATGGCGGCCCGTTTGTCTTTTAGATTTCGTTTCAACGGAAATTGAGGCATCTGGCTTGCAGGTGGCCAAGGAGCGGGGCGGCGCGCCGGCAGTGCACCTGAAGCTCTCTTTGTCGGCGAGGTACATTAACGGGCTTATATTTGCGAGGGAGGCCCGAAGCGATTCCCAGAAATTTTTGTACACATTTCTTGGTTGCTTGTCAGGTAGCGAGCGATCGGGTGAGTGAAGGGCGCCGCGCGCCGGGGTGGCCCAGCCCTAGGCTAATGAGAGCTTAAGGCTAAATGTACCAAAATAAGCAAAATTTACTAGACCGATAACGCCTAAACAAATTGCCCGATTTTCGATCTGTAAACGACATTGAACTCATTTTTAAAATAGAATTCACGCTACGATGCCGTTTTTTCAAAAAATATTTCCAAAAAAATTTTGAAACCGTTTTCTCATAGTTCCGGGAAGAAATTAAAAAATGTGGGCTTATAGCGCGATGGCGACGTGCTTCCTGAATCCAACGCCGTGTCAATCATGCAAATCGGATGAATAGGAGCGGCGTAAAGTGAAATTTCGGAAAACATACCTGATTTCCTCCCCCCTCCCCCTTCCCCCTGCGTCCCCCGACCCGCCAGGGCCCTCCATCGACGCCGCCGAACGGCCAAACCGCCTGCGGCACGGGAGGCCGAACTTTCAGACAGGCAAGCTGGGCAGTCGGTCCCTTTCAGTCTCAATATATTTTTCTTCACGTGTCAAACTAGTGATGCTGTAACACAGCCAAACGGTCTCGTATCATCGGTAATAGTCGTATAAAACTATATATCTTGTTCACATATTTCCGTCTTCCTTCGAATACCATCAAACAATTATTTGAGGCGGTACTCAAAATATCGATTCCGATTTGGAAACTGATTTCAAAAAGAAAATTGAACTAATTGTGTAGATATCACCAATATTCCATGTCCTAACATTTTATTTTACTTACATTTTACATACATAAGATCTTCCGTTATCATTCCTACCACAAAAAATGAGCCGAAATTACGCACGAGCTCTTTTATCCTGCGACTCGATTTTTGATCTCAAAACGGCGTTTGTCTCCTTGATAGATTTCACCTGATGAATCTGTTTTCCCAAGTAAAATCGCGGAAGCTAAATTTTAAAAGTTTTCTTTGTTGTTAATTTTAAAACTACTTTCCGACAAATTATGTAATCGGATACCGGAAAACTCTTATTGTCGGGCCCTGGTAAAGTAAAAGTGGATAAATCCTCTTGCTAAATATTACATTACTTCTTCTCACTCGTGGTCTAGCGAAAAAATACAATACATGTGTCCTTGATACCTAAAAATCGATTGACACCAAAACATGTCTGTCCGTTTATGGTCAACGCTAACGCCTAAACCGCTCTGCCAATTTTCTCCAAAATTGATCTTCCCGAATCTACCCGAAAGAACTCGATCCTTTGGGAGTTTCAAACGGATATTTTGATTTTGAGGTCCTTTACATTAAGCCTCAAAATCATTTTCGAAATCTTCTCAAACCGTCACCAAATTCTTTGATTAAATTTTGTCCTCGTGTTACGTACAGAACGCAAGAGAAATGTGATTTATGGTGTTTGTTGACATCATTTATGTTTAAAAAATTGCTAACGTGCAATTTTTGGGAGCGTCTTCCTTCAACTATAATATTGATGATATATTTTTTTCCTTACTGAAATCTGTTCTGACTGATCTGAAAATAAGATCAGGTTTAATTTTTGAAACATTTGAGTAGTTTTCGTGCAATTTGGGGCGAAGTATAGGCAATTAAAACAATTGTAACTTTTTCTCAAAAAGAGCTCCAATTTTTTTGTTTAAATACGATACAAAATATGATGGTGGTCTCATTTTCCTCCACCCGCCGTATTTTCGAAGATTGCAAGGTGATGTAAGTTTATTGCAAAACCGCGTAGTTTTAGAGTAATTTAAGAATGAAATTGATGTATATATTAAAAAATCTCAAAAATCACAACACATTTTTTCCATGGATAGAAGAGACACTTAAAAGAATTACAATTTTCGTTGAACTCTATCAATTTTCGAAAATTGCAAATTTAGAAATAATGCCAGAAAGTGTGTGATGTATCATCGCTAGCTTTTATTTGAAATTGTATTGTAAGGATACTTACACAGTGTAATTGTACAAAATTACTTCTTATGAAATTTGATGTTACATATTGCAGGAAAATCTGATTTTGCATATTCGTTTATTTAGCGTTTTCCTTATATATTTATGTCCATATTTTGCAATTTCATTCTACAAATTTTCCCGGACTTACTCGTGGCATATGTATTAGTACTAAGCTAAAGCTGGGAACTGAGATTAGTACACTGCTGATCGCACATACTAGTTTATAGAGAGGGTAGAGCAATATTTAAATACTTGTCTTTGAAATATATATTTTTGTATTTCAAACTCTATTTTTGAGTTTTTTGAGCATGTCTTTTGAAGATATATTTAAATACATAAAATAGATGTTTTTAAAAAAAGAAATACTTAAAATACTGTAAATACAAATGAAGAGAAGATAACAAGGATAGTTTGTTTTTCTTTGATTCTGCTAGTGAACAGCGACCGAAAAGGTATTGAATACCGGTAAAAATACCGGTATTTTTTCATACCTTTCTCAAATACCTTTATTGTTATATACTAGTAAATACCTCTATTGGACATCTTTACCGGTATGGACGTCAATAAACCTTATACCGGTATTTTCAATGAAAAACAATAGCTTCCCATTCATACATCTTGACAAAATAAGTTACTTTAGTTAATAATATCTCACCAAATTTTTATTAATCAAATATACTTTCATAATTGTTATTAATTGTTTAATTTATAATTTTGTTTATATATATATATATATATATATATATAAACACACAACACACACACGGTGCTAATTAAGGAAACGCGAATGATTCCACTAATTCTTATAGAGTAAATATAATCTCCACTTCGTCATTGCACAATGTTCTCGCCCACTGAAAACTACTCACCGCCCTCTTCCTACGCTTGGGCATATCGAATTGCCCTAGTGTAACACTCAGCCCGCCGAAGAACGCGGCGAGATGTCTGCAGAGGTCAGAAAAATCACGCTATCAGAACAGCAGTGTGCCAGAGGTGCGACCCGGCTTCCAGCTCAGAAGGGTGACTTGAGAGCGTGCCCTGGCGGCACTGGGCTTGGATACAAAGGAGCGCGAAATGAGGAGCAAACATTCAAACGTGACATGTCCACTTTGCTTCTTTTCGAGAAAACGCAAAAATTTTATGTCATCAAAATTATGCAGATGTTTTATTTATACTTAATTCGGAATTATGTAATAAGGATAGCTAAATATATTATTATTATTATTATTATAAAATTTAAATATTCTATGAACTTACATTTAAAGAAAACAACATTTATGTCAACTGGTAAAAAAGGAAGCCTGAACATCAACGAGAAGTGATATACATGCAGGCGAAGTTAAATACTTATGAATTACAATAACAAATTCTGGATACTGTACAGAAAAACTAAAGAGAGGAATAATTTTAGAAAAAGCAGCGGAAAGAAAATTACACAAATTCATAAAATATGCAGGCATATCAAGTGATTGATTTCTAAAATTTTAGCTCCCGGAACGCGCTCAAAATGATTTATTAATTTAAGAGAAATAATTATATATTTATAATATAATGTAATAATTATCAGCGAGATACAGGAACGCCGTTCCGTCGTGTTCCGTCAGAAATCAAGCCCTGCGTAAGACCAAAATCCAAATAATCGAGAAAATGGTATTTCTAATCCTGTTGTGTGGGTGTAAAAGCTGAACATTGAGATAGGCCGAAAAAAGGAAGATGCTTTTGAAGTATGGACACGGAAGAAAATATTAAAAGTACAATGGGAGGGCAAAAAGATAAATGCCGAAATTTTGAAAAGAAAACAGAACTGTCTCTAAAAGCCAAAGCCAAAAAATGGAAAATAAAATATTTTGGACATACTGTGAGTAGAACAAAATCCCTAGAAAAGGATATTATGCTTGGAATGATAGAATGAAGCGGAAGAAAAGGGTGTAAGTGGCATAATTGATATGACTAATACAAAATATCACAAACAAAGGAAAAAGGCAGTTCGAGTCCGAGTGAGCAATGAAGAAATTGCTAGCATCCTATTGCTGTGTATATGCAGATAGGTCTAACAAGGGATGGCTTCGATCTATGTTCTAGTACTATTTCTCTGCGCGTTGAGACCCCGCGAAGAATTGGGACCTGCAGATGAAAGGAGAGATGCTCCAGCCACTGCTTGATCGGGACTGGAGCCGACAAACGGACATCATAGCACTGAACAGTGTGTTTGATACCCTCAGTCTTTCATGCATACATTCTGCCATTATTAGGGAAGAACTCGCTGAATTATCGGCGCGTCCCCTCCCAGTTTCGGATAGCAAGAAAAGCGAAGGAATGATGCTCAAGTAATACGAATGCAAATATCAATGTTCAAAATTAAAACATCTTTCAAAACCTGGTTTAGAAACACCGACCAAGTTCGTGCGGAAGATTTTGTTTTGACAGTGGCCGTGATTGTTAATTTATAATTACGATTTAGACAAAACGGCAAAAGAAAGTAAAAAGAATAACAGCGAAACTAAACCTGAAAACTATCGCCGAGGGTCTTATGGAGTGAGTCACAACTTCCTCAAATGGGTACAGGAAGGTGGGCGAGAGACCTTACACCTAGAGTGCTTGCGTTGGCCGCCTCTCTGCGTACGGTAGGACATACGTAGGAAATGCCAGAAAAATGGGGTCATTTCTTGGGCTGAAGATAGTCTACTGGATGAGGATGTTACAATCACCGTTTGCTTTATTCGAATACATGTATTGACAGTGGAATAATGCAATATTATTTCATATTTTAACTTTTTTATAAAATTGTGATTATCGGTTCTTTTCATTCACAACAACTCATCAAGCACATCGATAATAAACATCAGGTTTCATAAATGTTTCATTTTTTTACGAAATATGTTCATGTGTCTATACAAAATCAATGTTTTGAAAATATCAACATCAATGTTGCATCCCTATTCTCGACACCTAGATAAGGATCGCCGATTTAATACGTTTGCATTCTGATTCCCTAATATGAGGTTTATCAGTGACTGGTATGCTACGTTTTTACTAGTAGTATATAAATCTTATAAATTGATTGCAACCCGATTAAATGTTACTGATAAGCGTGTACGATGTTTAGAAAAATGGTATCTTAATGTAGAAATGTAAAAGTTGCCAAATTAATAACTGTATAACAAAACATAATTTATCCCCCAATTGCAACCCGATTAAATGTTACTGATAAGCGTGTACGATGTTTCCAATCTTCAAGTTTATACAAATATAACAGAATCATTTTATATCGATATAACTTACTAAGTAAGCTGGGACATGTCACGATTCTTAATATTGTATTTTAATGTTTGTTACAGTGTTGGATTCAGGATGCATCTCGCCTGCGCGCTATTTTACCACTTCTTCAATTTTGTCCGAAAGTACGAAAATTGTTTTAGAATTTTACTTGGGAAAACAGATTCATCAGGTGAAATCTATCAAGGAGACAAACGCCGTTTTGAGATCAAAAATCGAGTCGCAGGATAAAAGAGCTCGTGCGTAATTTCGGCTCATTTTTTGTGGTAGTGGAATGATAACGGAAGATCTTATGTATGTAAAATGTAAGTAAAATAAAATGTTAGGACATGGAATATTGGTGATATCTACACAATTAGTTCAATTTTCTTTTTGAAATCAGTTTCCAAATCGGAATCGATATTTTGAGTACCGCCTCAAATAATTGTTTGATGGTATTCGAAGGAAGACGGAAATATGTGAACAAGATATATAGTTTTATACGACTATTACCGATGATACGAGACCGTTTGGCTGTGTTACAGCATCGCTAGTTTGACACGTGAAGAAAAATATTGAGACTGAAAGGACCGCTGCCCAGCTTGCCTGTCTGAAAGTTCGGCCTCCCGTGCCGCGGCGTTTGGCCGTTCGGCGGCGTCGATGGAGGCCCTGGCGGGTCGGGGACGCAGGGAAGGGGAGGGGAGGAAATCAGGTATGTTTTCCGAAATTTCACTTTACGCCGCTCCTATTCATCCGATTTGCATGATTGACACGGCGTTGGATTCAGGAAGCACGTCGCCATCGCGCTATAAGCCCACATTTTTTAATTTCTTCCCGGAACTATGAGAAAACGGTTTCAAAATTTTTTTGGAAATATTTTTTGAAAAAACGGCATCGTAGCGTGAATTCTATTTTAAAAAGGAGTCCAATGTCGTTTACAGATCGAAAATCGGACTATTTGTTTAGACGTTATCGATCTAGTAAATTCCGTATGATAGTGCTGCGATCTATTGATTTTTCCTATAAGTATTTTTCGGTGCATTTAGCCTTAAACCCCAGCTGTGGCGGCGCCGAGAAGTGGCGGTCATGTTCTCGGCGGGCGTGGGCCCGTGAGAACGGCGGTTTGCACGGAAGACACTGTAAATGTTTTTATTCCCCTTTTGTTGGATTTTTCAATGTGCAGCAGCGTGCTGGCATGCACAGAGAGCGACTTGAGAAGGTTGGTGAAAGTATGTACTTAATGGTGGGTGGCCGCGCAGGAAGAAAGCTTTTGGGGGCTGCGCCTTGGTGGCAAGATTGAAGATTTGATCGCGAGATTGAACAATACTGGTAAATAATTAGGTTGTGGCAGTGACAACGAAGATGATGGAGGCGGTGATAGCTTAGGGGGAACGATGTAAGTGCCTTTGGATTGATTGATTGTGATTGCGGGCGCGATCAACTACTATGGTCATTGGTCCCATAAGTGTAGTGTGTGTTTTCTGCTCGTGAGGTGGTAGTGATCTTCCCCGCTGGATGGCCAGATCTGGCGCCTACCTACCGTCGGCTGTTATATTCAAAACCTTGGCAGACTCGTAAATTAGGAAAATTAACAATTTACTAAGTTCGTAAGTTACGGTCGCCAACTGTATAAAACAGCACAAATTAATCTTTACAAAACCCTTGCCATCGAACAATTATAAGGCGAGGGGACCATGTATTTAACCTAAATGGAAAGTTTTCGGGGCTAACACAGAGAACCCCTAAGCAATCAGATTCGCGAAGACTGTCGTCACAATCGAAACCTTTCGAGAAGACGCCCCAGATTCGGATGAAACAGGAACACAGATTCTAAAGGATCTCGGAAGTGGAGATATAACAATCCAAATAACTCACAATTCTTACATTTATTGAACAACAAATAACATACAAAATAAATTTCTCCTACTAGGCAGAATTGGAAATTGCTGCAAGAGAAATGATACAGAACTACGAAAGTGAATTACAAGATTGACAGACGGAAAAAAGCCCTTCTCTTTACAATAAAACTGTGGAAAACACAGGAACACTAACAATAGGCGCATCCAACAATACGCCAGAATTTAATACAGAATTACTATATTCAAACATTCCCTTCAAAGTCCACTTTAGGGCGAGAACGTTGAAGACACAAAGGAACAACTTGACAAAGATACTGCTTTCGGCTTTCTTTCAATACAAAAAAAGTGATAAACAGCAACTATTACAAAACGAGCCATTCGAAAATTAAAACCAAGTTTGTGTATGAGTGCACATCAATACCAAATTGCATGGAAATGGATCTCTTACCAAAATTACACCTTTTATTACCAACAATTACAAAACGAGCAGGAATACTCTGGAACGAAGCAGAGCGGCCTGACTTCCGCCCGCCCTTGCGTTCGTTCAACTAGCTGCGGTGACACGCCCCGCCGAAATACATGCGGCCTCCAAGCCCGCAAGAGATGAAGCCAAAGCGTGCCATCTACGCGCTGTTGCCCAGACGACGTGAAAGATGGACCAGAAGGTTGCAGCCAACAATGGATCACGGCCGATGCCGTACGGACCCAGCTGACGCCTATTCACGAAGCTCCAAGAACGTCGAATGCGACCGATGTCGTCTTACTCTCGACAGAAGCAGGAAACTGTAACATCAATATAAACAAGTTAATAATGTACAGACCCTTATGTTGCACACCACAACAATTTCGGGGCCACCGAAATGCCCAGACGCTGCCAAACCACTGAAACGTGGGCTACAAATAATGAACAGGGTGAACCGCATTACAACGACAACAAAATTACAAAACCATGAGCGAATACCAATAAACAGAGTAAACCTGCACAAAAGAACAACAATGAAATTACAAAACCATCAAAAATTACCAAATGTTAGATCCAGTTCCATACCAAATTAAAAAGACACCAAATTGCCTAAATCAGGCCAAAAGCACTCATACACACATATAAAAACACAAACTAACGACTCAGAAGGAGCCGGGACTTATTACACATGAACTCGTAGCATGACTACACATGAGCTACACATGAGCTCGTAGCATGACTATGGAAAAGACGCGCTCCAGGCACGTACAAGCAAAGTTACAACAACAAAACGGGGAAAGTCAAAAGGCAAGGTGCGCAATCCGCGCACCGGCTTATATAGGCCTCCCAGAAGGGGACGGGCGGTCACTCAAGAGCCAGCGAGGCATAGCGGGGAAATATCGATTCACAAACAGCGTTATACAAACTTGTTCCTAAAGGTTCCGTTTACCCCTTAGAGGGTAGGCAATCAGCGGTACACTTCTGCATGGCGGAACGACAGGGGCGGGTCGATGGTGAAGCCACCTGGCGGTAATGACAGAACTAAAGTTGGTGGATATGAAATAATTTTTTATTTTGCTATAAAACCTTAATTTTGCAGCTGTAAAGGCAAACAAGGTGTCAGTACGACCCCAAATTTACTCTAAATTGCAGATTGTGTTGGTAGAAACTGCTACAACCAGTCATTTTCTTGTAATAAATAAAAACCTGTTTTGAAAGTAATAAAAAATATTACACAAATTACCAATTTTTTCT
The DNA here is from genome assembly GCA_964035755.1 of Teleogryllus oceanicus. Lineage (NCBI taxonomy): Eukaryota > Metazoa > Arthropoda > Insecta > Orthoptera > Gryllidae > Teleogryllus > Teleogryllus oceanicus. The sequence continues at coordinate 58,245,355 of CAXIVR010000014.1, forward strand.
CAGAGTCAAACCAACCAAAATATTCGAAGTTTATAACAAAATCTTAGGTTTTTGGAACATTCTCATGGCCATGAGATCACAGTTTGAATTTTTCAATTTCCCATTTTTGAGAAAATTGATGACAAAAAATTACCCATATACTAACATGCTTAACCTAATTACAGGATAAGTCCTTACAAACTATGAGTACAAATCTTCTCAAATGGACTTCTCGGATGAATGTTGGCTTCTAGATGATGTCGTAGCACAAGTTTCAAGCACTGTGATTCTCTTAAATTTTCCAAATTTAACATCGGCTAACGGGCTTCCCTCAACGAGATCTCCCAATAGCGGGTCACCGCCCCAACCGGGACAAATTCAAAGCCCCCGATCGGTCTACCCGCTTGTGTGGTAGTGTAATGTAGTGCATGTGTGTGTGTGTGTGTGTGTGTGTGTGTGTCTGTGTGTGTGTCTGTGTGTGTGTCTGTGTCTGTGTCTGTGTCTCTGTGTGTAAGGGGTGAGGATAGGATAAGGAAGAGGAAGAAAAGATCACGCGCGGTCCGTGGACTGCTTGTTAAGGTACTGCTCCGGCTTCCTAGTGTTGAACAGAGATACGACGGAAAACTAACCGATCAGAGCAACCGGCCGCTAGAATTCTCCTCCAGACAGCGACTGAATTCGACCTAGTTGAAATGCTAGTGTCGAAAATCCTGCCACCGTCAGGACTCGAACCTAGGACCTCCCGATCAAAGCACTACAGTGACATCAGTTGATGCACTGTCACCACTCCCGGTGCGACTTTGGAGGTAACGACGGAACGGATGGTAGATATGGCGGTGACGGTACCAGAGATGGTGTCAGAGGTGGCGACCGGAGGCGGCGAGGATGGTCTTGGATGTGGCGGGCGGCGTTGGTGACGAAGGGGGCGGGGCGTTGGTGTCGGAGGCGGCGAGGATGGTCTTGGATGTGGCGGGCGGCGTTGGTGACGAAGGGGGCGGGGCGTTGGTGTCGGCGGCGAGGATGGTCTTGATGTGGCGGGCGGCGTCGGTGCGGAGGAGGCGGCGAGGATGGTCTTGGATGTGGCGGGCGGCGTTGGTGACGAAGGGCGAGGGCGTTGGTGTCGGAGGCGGCGAGGATGGTCTTGGATGTGGCGGCGGCGTTGGTGACGAGGGGCGGGGCGTTGGTGTCGGAGGCGGCGAGGATGGTCTTGGATGTGGCGGGCGGCGTTGGTGACGAAGGGCGGGGCGTTGGTGTCGAGGCGGCGAGGATGGTCTTGGATGTGGCGGGCGGCGTTGGTGACGAAGGGGGCGGGGCGTTGGTGTCGGAGGCGGCGAGGATGGTCTTGGATGTGGCGGGCGGCGTCGGTGACGGAGGAGGCGGCGAGGATGGTCTTGGATGTGGCGGGCGGCGTCGGTGACGGAGGAGGCGGCGAGGATGGTCTTGGATGTGGCGGCGGCGTTGGTGACGAAGGGGGCGGGGCGTTGGTGTCGGAGGCGGCGAGGATGGTCTTGGATGTGGCGGGCGGCGTTGGTGACGAAGAGGATGGTCTTGGATGTGGCGGGCGGCGTTGGTGACGAAGGGGGCGGGGCGTTGGTGTCGGAGGCGGCGAGGATGGTCTTGGATGTGGCGGGCGGCGTTGGTGACGAAGGGGGCGGGGCGTTGGTGTCGGAGGCGGCGAGGATGGTCTTGGATGTGGCGGGCGGCGTTGGTGACGAAGGGGGCGGGGCGTTGGGGGTCCAGGAACCGGGCGCCGCGGGCCGTGCGTTCCCCGCACGCAAACAGCACCTGCCGCGCGCAGTGCCGCCCTGGGCCGGCGCCCGTCAAAGGAGCCACTCCACGTCTGTTTTAGCAAACAAAGGTCATGTCAGCAACTTTGTAGTACATATTGCTTATTCGATGTAATACTACCGCTAATGTTTTAAGTAAGCGAGTTGTGCCTTGGGTAAAAGTGACTGTTCAAAATAAAGTCAAAGACACGGGATTAATCACAATATGTTTTCTCAGAAAATTATAGTTGGTGACCGTTGTATGAGGGTATTCATGGTGTCTAGGGAAGAAACGTCGAAACTGAAATTAGCTCTTGAGACAATTTTATGCATATTTTGTCTAAAAACTCTTTGTATATTCTGAATGACTGAGCACTCAACAGTGAGTTTGTGAAAATACTTTGTGAGAAAAAACTAAATTTGCAAAAGCACGTAAACACTCCAGGAGCATAAATTGTTTATTCTTTACAAAAAATGAATATATTCAGAAAAAACACAGAAATAAAAAATCATCCAATTTTCACTATTGGAGTCCTAAAAATAAATTAAGATGGTCTAGACGCTCCTAAAGTGATATGTAGGAAACCGTTTTTCTGAAGGAAAGATGAAAATGAGTGTCCATGCAAATTTGAGTGTCCCACCTGTACTGCAGTTTGATAGAGAGTGTACAGTGGCCTTTATTCTCGCAGGATTTGTTTCTTACAAAAACTTAATACGAAAACATGTGTGCAGTGATTATTATTACGTGCTAATTACACATATATTTATTTTCTAAAAACATATTTGTTCTCTTGGTAACAAATTCAGCCTTACATTTTTTTACAGGGGTTTTCCAGGTATTTGTAATTTTTTACCATAATCCTTCCTTTTTAAATAATAAATATACTTCAATATCCTTCAGTTTAATTAAAGTCTTACTGGAATCAAACAATTAAAAATAAACTGGAATTGATTGCTGTCTTGTGTCTTCAAATCCTGTAACAATAGAAACAATACAAGGGAATGAAAGTTTCAAAATACTAAATTTACTCATAAGTAAAGTAGTAAAATGATCGTCACAATTATGGCGCAGCTCTTTGAGAAAGAGAATATGTGGTGTTGTTTTGTAACAGTAAAGAATAGTTTAAAACATACAGTACTTAAGCACAAAAGTGATAAATCGCCCATAAATAAAGTCGGTCATAGAATAATGTATCTCTAAACAAACTAATGTGATGTGTTTTACTATGGATGATCCCACAATGGAAGTGAATTTACGTTGCATAAATAGAAATAATTTCATTGCAAGAGAAATGCTCCGTGTAAACGCACGTGCCGAAGCTGACGATTTGCAACGGCTGTTTGCGTCTCACAAAAACTTGGTGTTTGGTCTCTCACGTAAAATATTTGTGTCTCCAGGTCGGCACACAAAATACTAAATATTTACCTTGTTGGGATTTATTTTCAGAAAAAAACATTTTTTGTTTGCAGCGAGTTGTGGTAAAACCGTACAGAAATTCTCACTTCTTTCCTCTTTTATGTAAACTACAATTAAGGAGAATGAAATTACAGACGTGCTCTGTGGTTCTTCGAAGAAGGCATTGAATTAACCGTTCAAAAAAAAAGGCGTACGTATTTACTGCGTCACGAAAAAAGGAGAGCCTTAATTTCTAGTTCTGTGAAATGTTCAATAAAGGGAGAATTCTCTTTTAACCTGGTTGAAGATGATATCAAAGAGAAAAATGAAGTTATTGATTTTAATATAACGAGAAAAATTCTTTGTCTTATTACATTCTTGCCTTTCATATAATAACATATGTACACGTATGGACCATCGCACTCTGCAGATTGTTTAATTGAGTTTTACACAAGAATGTACTACCTTTCGGCTCTACATATAAAAACTAGTGGTGCTACAGAATAGCACATACTTTTTTGTAGTAAAGTTTCCTAATTTCCTTGGTGTGGGCTGGCCTTATCGTTGCCATCTACCACCGCCCAAAGTTCATTTTTTGACATTTTCTTAATTTTTCGGTTTCCTAATAGTAGAAACGGAATATTAGTTTTAAAATATTACAAAATAGTAGAACCTTGTCTTAATTGGTAATTTTCATTAAAACATATGGAGCCTTTTTAAGAGAATGGTCTTTAAACATTACTGTAAATTCGAAATTTGAAGCCGTTTTTCACAGAATTTTTTTGAGTTTTCGAAAAACTTCATTTAAAGTCATTGAGGAACATTAACTACAAAATCAATAGTGTTTAGAAATCGCTGTTAAAGTAAATATTAACGGCGTGAGAGATATTTAAAAAAATGTAATTTATAATTTTGAATCACTAACAAGCTATCAGTTACTAACAGAAAGCGCCAATATGTCGTGTATTTTTTGGTCAACTCGCTCCTCAGAGTATTTCCATCTTATTTCTTAGCTACCTACCATATGCTACAATTATTTTCCACAAAATCGTGGTCTGATTAAAGTGAATATGATAATATTCGCCTAATATTTGTTTTGAAAATTATAGTATGCCTAGGCAAGTTCATGCGAAAATTCTTTGCGAAAATTGTTGTAAATAACAGATCATCTATCATGAAAATTGAATATCTGAAAGGAGAGCTGTTTTAAATTCATAATGGTATCTTTCAAATTTTAACCCCCATCTTCACTCTCTGTGAAGTCTACGAATTTTGTCATGGCCAATATATCTGGAAGTTATGTATATTTTTAATCCTCAGATAATGAATGACTCACTAAAATTTCTGCCAACACAAAATATTATAAATTTCATATAGAGGTAATTCAGAAACAAACAAAATAAAAAGTATTCGGGAAATTATCCTCCAGAATATACGGATAATGAATTAAAATATTTATCTGTCTTTATCAACTATAATAAAATGTTGCTGTACTAAACCCAATATTTTACAAAGCAAGACTTCATTGATAGTGTAATATTTTTGAAGCATGTAGAACTCTAATCGCAGTATTGTATTAGTTATATCACAGTATTGTAGCTCAGCGAAGAGTTGCTACAGAAACTGAGTAGATTACATATTAATTCTATGAAAATTGTCTTATGACAATATCAATTTAAAAATTCGTCTCTCGATATACTAGTACAGTCAAAATACCAATCACGAAGAAAATGGCCCAATTTTATGAGAAAAATCTGAAAGAAAAATGTAGCAGGCGTGTCAACAACGTTGCGAGTTCAGGAAGATTGAAAATGTCAAGCACAGGATTGGAGCATTGATTATTTTGTCTTGCTCGTAAAAAATGGGTTCAAATAAAATTCATTTAGTACCATTAGATAGTTAACATTTTTCGAATAAACTGATCTACTTTCCACTCTGCTGAGTGACTTTTCTTTGATTTGTGCATTTCAATTTAATGGATTTTTCTTGTTTCACTATCAAAGGTAGTGTTCATTTGCGACACTTGGCAGTTTTCTAATTTGCGATATTTTTGTAAAAGAATTACAATTTTTCATTGATTTAACGATACAAAATTGACAATTCTACAAAATTGAAATTGTTGTTTGTTTCCACTTTTACCAAGATTTATTACTCAGATGTATGAAATTCATTACTTGTTCATGAATACTAACAGTTTACTTAAAATAAACATTGTGAACGTTCCATAACGTGAATACTGAAATACATAAATTGAAATAACATAGAAATTATAAAACAGTGCAATTTTTTATTTTTTTTTTTTGATAATAACCAATTTAGGTGTACTCTGAAACAAAATAAAGTATGATTTTAAATAGTGAATCAATTAACCTTCATTCAGTAAAACAAGGAAAATCGCTAGTGAAGATCCTATTACAATCTTATTGCAAAGTCAATTAAGGAAATACATTGTGAACAGAAAATAGAATAAATGAAAGTAAAAATCATTTAAAAAAGACTTATTAAGAAATAAAAAAGAATAAAAGGCAATTAGATTATGGAAACGTAATTAAAAAGCGTTAAAGACGAGCAATCGATGACTGAGCCAGAGAATTATGAAATGCGATTGAATTCGCGTGTGGCAATTTGTTGTGTCAATCATCAAATTCAGCAATCGAATAGAACAAATAATATAATTAAAAATAAGTATGGACTTAAGACCCTCTCTCATACGACAAACTACGAATAAAGATATGTGGGAGTAAAAACAGTAACTCGTAGCCATTTTTAAATTCATTATTTTGAGTATATATATCTATCAAATACGGTGCATCGTTTTGAAACATTTGCTCGAAATGTTCACCCTTTCACTAAAAAAATCCCTGTATCTTACAGTCCATTCACCCATCCCACAACCATCAAAAGGCGAGATGCTTGCAAGTCACGCAATATCCTCATTTCGGTTGGTACAATTACGATTGCATCTGGACTGCTCGACAGACATTCGAACTAGATTATAACCAACATTAAACGGCGCGTGTTGGCTGCCAGAGCTCCCTGTCGCACAAGCGCCTCCCGGCTTCCACTCCAGTAACCCTGAAGCTCCTCTGGCGATGTCGTCGGTAGGGTGGCCTGGCGCGGGGGCTTTGTCCCTGGGTGCAGTAGCCCCAAGCGGAATGGCCCGCGAGCGGCGCGACTTCCGGCACCCATTGTGTCTCTCGCGAGGGGGCGTCACCGCCTTCCGGGGCCAGATCACCGCCCAACCTGCCTGGGAATGAAGCGGCGGGAGCTATGCGAATGCCCGGGCGCGAGAGGAACTGGTTATGGAGTCGGTCGCCAAGCTAAGGCGGATGTTGGAATGACAGGTGTGGGTTTCGCAGATCCGACATTGCAGGCACTTTCGTGAATATAGAACATATTTCAATTCATTATTTCGCATTCGTATTCAATAGAGGCCATGGACATTTTTAATTCATTATCAATATATTATTATTTGAGATACACAATCTGCGTAGTATAATTTTCTGACTAGCATATGTTATATTGACTTGTGTTTTATTACAACTATCCCTGTACTTTTTCTTTCGATAGAGCATAGTGTACATTATTATTACATCCTGTAGACAAATTTACAATAGCTAATGACTACAAATAAACTTTCTACTTGTAACCTTAAGGTAAACTAAATCTCACGAAAATGCTCATTGAAGTGGCAACGAGAAACAATTAGGATGTCATAAAGTTAAAAGGTCTTCATTATTTAGAGCATAGTATTGATCAATTGAACTATATTTATTAACGCAGAAGAAATAACAATTAAAATTTGTGTTGGTGAGTGAAACTTTATATTAGTGTTACTTTCAACGTCACCAAATAGGTCAATAGGTGGATTTTTGATACATGTTCACGCAATACAAGGCATTTTAATACTACATTACACAAGGTTGACTTTATGAAAATAAATGCAAATCATTCGTCAACCATCAAATTCATCATTGATCAATCCAATTGCTCAAAGCAGCTAAGACATCTTCAGAAATCTGATATTTGGCAACATGTCTCGATAGGTGTAGGGCATTAATTATGAAATTACGAAAGTTATTCAATTACAAAAACTAAGTTATTCAAATATAAATAGTAAAATGTTTTTCTTGAAAATTATTTATTCTAATTCCTTGAAAGTTTTAATAACTCATGTCTTTTACTGGTTATACCGCTCATGACTTCTCTGATGCAAAATTTATTAGACGCGTCCATCACCCATGTATTACAGCAAGCCCGATAATTCGACTTGAGCAGAACTCTACTCCACTTGACGCCATTGGCAGGATAGAAACAAATCAATATCTTAAATATGAGACACTCTATCTTCTGACAATATTAATACAGCACCTGAGAAATACGTAGGTCGTAAGTTGGTGGATGAATTGCACACAAAAGGTATGCCACAACGATTGGCGTGATTCATGAAGCGCTCCCTGATTGTGTTGCAATGCTTAATGGACTTTTATGTTTATAACCTACAAATATCTATATTGTTTCGTTTAGTTAACTATATATGCTCAATATTTCCATGAAGAAGCGTTAATTATCTCTATATTAATAGCACGAGTGCAATTAAAATTCAAACGTGCAATTAAAAGATAAATCTACCAATCAGAATCCAGAAACGGAGCCAAATTGTGTAATTAAGAAAATATAACCAAGTTATTTGCAGTCGGTCATGAAAAATAAACAAAAATCTTCATCACATATTACGTATCTATAACAACAACATACACCCAACGAATTAATAAAAATAAATTGGGAAGTAAACGTTAAATTAGCTGACTAAACATTCAATATTTAACGAGAAAAGTTAAATGTTTTAAATGTAAAACATTTGGTCTTAAGATTACGAATGTAAAAACTGTAAACGTCTGTTATGTTTACCTGTTCTGAAAAGAAAGCTATAGCAAAACTGATTCAAAGGTGATTAGTTTTCCCCCAATATTTATACATATTGTATTCTCTCTCATATCTGTCTTTTCGTGGAAAGTAATGTTTTCTTGCCTTGGTCAGCTTCCAATTATTTTATCCGCAGAACCTTCCATTTGGAAATATTTCGTGGAAACACAAACAATGCAAGGCCCACCAAAAAAGATATTTTCAGAAGCAATACTGCGTCCTGAAATGCATACGTGGAAAAGACGTGCTTGATTTTCTTTAAATTCGAATTATTCGTAAATGGAAACGAAAACATATTGAACGTAACATGTGCATAACGGGGTATAATTGCACTCGTGGTATATAAGAGAACTCGCTCCTATCGTTGCTCGTTTTATTGAATACACTATTCATGCAATTATACAGCTCTTTATACACTCGTTTCGTTAATTACTATAATTTGAAATATTTTTAAATGAATTAAAGCAAGAAGCACCCAAGCACAGGCACTCCTACTCGCATGCGCGTGCACTCGCATATACACAAACACAGGCACGTATGTGTCCTTCACATTGTTCTCTTACTACACACAAGCATATTGAAATAATAACGTTCCAGATGTATCTCTGGCAGCACTTACAAACACATTGAACGACTCAAAGGTTGAATACCTTAGTACTAAATGGCATGAATACTTCAAGAAATATTACGGGCGTTATCTTCTTGTGTTTTTCAAAACTCCTTTATCAATTTACCACAGAACAGCAACTATGCTTCGTTTTGTTCCCAAGGTGCAGTGAATAAGGATGTTTGTCAAGATATATGTGCAAACTTTCGAAACACAACACTGAACAGTGTTGGTATATCACAAAAGTTCCACAACATGTTGGCTCAGAATAAACATTACATACTTTTACGATATGTCGAAGTGTCAATATGATACTTTTTTTAATAAACATGTGATGGTAAGTTTCTGTAAAGAAATTCGGCACATAACGTTTCCCCTGATTGATAGGCAACATCTTACACATGTGTGTTCTGCAGTTAAAATTCCGAGCTCTCAAACATACGACATTAACTATCGAATATCTGCGCATACGCGCAACAATCAGGAAAAATTATAAAACATTTACAACTACATGTTCACTGATACAAAATAATTAATACGACACATTTGTGTGTTGTAAAGTTTGTCAGATTTATTCTGAGGCAACCTATGAAAAATAAGCAGAACCTCTGCTGTAGCATAGAAAATCTCCATTTTCCGTCTCCACCTTACGGGCGCGAGGACTCCGGGGCCCGATTGCTGCTCCGCCCTTTCACGCGGAAGGGCGGGGCAACCTACGAATGCTCAGGCGGCCGAGAGGAGCCCCGTGTGCACGCTCCGTGGTTGCACAAAGGCGACGCGTAAAATGTTGCCAATGACGCAGAACGTGGCTTTGACAGATATCTGGCTTGGGTTCTGGACTGGAAACGAACTGTGGAAACAAACTGATGGTTAACACTCTAGACTTGTATTTGAATATTTTCCTGAAAAGTGTATGTGACAAGTATTTGAATTTTTGTTTAAAGTAACTATTTTTATAATGGTCACCTTGTTGCATGCACTTACAATAGAGCAGCTGGGCGTTAACCAGAAGGCCCGGGTTCGAATCCAGGTCGGGGTGACCAATTCTTTGAACTAATTTAAGTAACTATTTTTGTTGACAGCACAATGTAACCATAGCCAGTTAAAAAGACTTGGTTAAAAAGGGTTATTTATGATTGAACCGTGCAGAGCCGCTCTCCCTAATATTTATGAATTATATTTGTAAAATATGTTGGTAAAGATGCATTACGTGTTCAGATATATTTTGCATGTAAAACAACTGGAGCACGAGACTATTTTTAAATGCAACGATCACATCGGTCATTTCGCTGTAACTAAAAATCCAAATGTAACTAAAAATTCAAATAACGCTTTTTAAAATTATTTATACTTTACTTTTAACTCAATGCACGGTTTCAAAGATTAATTTGTAAACAAAATTGGAGTGTGTGTGGTTTCAAAATAACTGTTTAAAACGATTATACTAACTATTTACATGACATAAATATCTTTTCAAGTGCTTGACAATTTTTGTCTGCCTGCTTCTTGGTAGCAACAATGATCGTAGCGAAAACAGCAGGGGCGGAGCGGGGAAGGGCGGGGCGGGGCAGGGCGCGGCATGGCGGGGCAAGGACATTGGAAAAAAGCAAGGGAAAGGGATGGAAAATGTGGTGCCAGACAGAGGAGGCGAGGGCGATGATACAATATTGCATGCGCATGCAATAATGCATTCGTTTTCTTAATTGTGATAAATAAACACCCGGGAAATGCGGAGTAATTCTGCTAGTTATTAAAAAAACATAGAGAATATATATTATGGTGTATTGTAGGCTCAGTTATCAATAGTTGCAATTAGCACAGGATAGTCTGAACTTGAAATGTTACTTAAGAGTAACAGTAAATTAAATTAATTAAATGTCAATCAATTATACTACATTTTGAATATTAATTGTTCGGCAATTATCAACTAAATGTAGAATAATATCTTGTTCACGTAACGTTTTCACAAATGTGAAACTCACTTAGAACAACAACTTACAGTAACTCACACCTTTGTCAATATGTTGTAAGTGGCCGTAAGTATGTACGTTTATCCACGGTCTAAACCCAGTGATAAAAAAGAACAGTAACCAGACAAATGGCAACCAAACGATGAGTGAATTAGGTCGCATTCGCACATGAAATTGTAACGTGGCAGCTCGTTCGTTGACTGTCAATTTTACATGGAAACAATCGGGCAATTCCCTGCTGTTGGCACCTCCGGTGTATTGATATTTTCAGAGGTTGTTAGCAGAACCAAACGTGAGACCCGCTAATAACTGAAATGTTAAAGACACCAATATGCCTTGTAATATTAATATAAAAATAAATTTCATAAATCTTTCTAATTTATACAAATAATATTCAAATAGTATTCAAATACATTTATGCATTTACAATGTAATACTTTTAAAAAAGTATGAAAAGACGTTATAGAGCGAGAGTTCTGATAATGTGCTTCAGTCTCCTTATCCTTTTTCTTTTTTTAATTGGTTTATTTAAGGTCGCTTCAACATCTAAGGTCATTAGCGACCACTATTGCTGTTAATGGTATGGTAACTATGTGGATGAAACGATATGGTGATTGATGATAAGGGGTGAAAGGACGAACACAAATACAAACATGCCCGAGGCAGGACTCGAACCCGCGACCCTTCGGTCCGAGATCACTACGACACTACTGCCTTTGCGATCTCGACCACCGGGCCGGCTCTCCTTATCCTTTATTCACTCGCGACGTGTGAAAGAACGGGGACTCAGCTAGAAAGGGCGAGCAAGCAGGTCGCGGGAGTTTTCTGCATCTGACTGCGTTGTTGAGCCGCAAGAGCAAAAGGGTCTGTCCTTAGCCTCCACGTCCCGGCGCAGCGCGGCTTGGCAAAGAGGCTCTGGTTGCTTGCATGGGGAAGCAGCCCCACGGAATTGTGGGTCTCCAGAGGCGAAAGCGGAAACCGCTCTTAAAACTGCCTTTCTCCTAGTATGTTGAAGTTTCAAACAAAAAGCATACAATAAAACGGAGAAAATAGGGAGTGGAAACTTTGTGTGAAAAGGAGAAACATTGAGTGTGATTTTTCACAGATATTAAAGTTTATTTCTATGAGCTAGCTCTTTTAATTTTGGGCGGTATTTTCATTAAAAATCTGTCAATAAGCTGATCCATACACAATATATAGTAGCTAAACGAAGGACATTGATTCACGGAATGTCTGCGGTAACATCTATTATAGTTCTGATCACAACTTCATCACAATTTGATCACATCTACATCAGTACAGTTTGTAACTCAAAGATTCAATTCACGAACTCATTGTGATGAAAACGTATGAGAGAATGTAAAGATGATGAAAAAACAAACAAAAAAGATGTGAACACTTTCAATTTGCAATTGAACTTCGTCCATCATTTAATTTTAAAAGTGACAATAAAGTTTAAAAAATTACTCGTATATCCGAAGGCAAGAAATTAACGTTTAGCTCACTAGTTCCAATATACACACCAACTGTGGCCCATCTTCATAACTTCTGAACGGCTCACGATATTGAAATGCAGTTTTTGCTCAACAATGCGGAATCATGTAGCTAGTAATATGTTGTAGAGATATTGTTCGTAATGTTTTTAAGCTTGCGATAATTTTTTTCTTTGGCGATTTTTACTCACTAGCAATGATCACAAAAAGAGGAATGCAGTGATGTATCATATAATAATATTTTTATGGTATTTTGAGTGTAAAATCATACTTGACAACTGGTGATTTTAAATTAAACGCGCAATATTTCCTGTAGCATCCCTTGCAACTGGCGCGTTTGAGGAAGATGGCCTTCGCGGCTCCAAGACTGTTACGGGGAGAGGGGCACTCGGAACGGTGGCAATGATGAATAAACTCGTAACTACAGCAATCCACGACCGATATTTTTACACTCTCAATAACTGTACATCGGGGACATTTGGTATGCTTGAAAGAAGTAGTGATTTTAGGGCATATGGCATTAAAATTGTGTTGAGTGTAGAAATTATACACAATGTTGAACTGTTTTTCTTTCTCTCTTTATGAGAAAAACATTACTGAGAACTTAGTTCGGTGATCATAAAGCATAGAAGCTATCACTCTATAAAGTTGACTTTTCCTCATATGCAGGCACTAGTATAAATATACTGTATTATCTTCTCACTCACATTCAATTAATAAACAGCTTAGATTCGTCGAATACAGATCTGAAACCTCCTGATTTTCGTTCATAGTTATTGATAACAATGGTAAGAGACAAGCACATTAGAGCTCAAATGATAATTGCTAATTTTATCCACCTTTCTCAGATACAATGAGATCTATTGAACTATCGATCGTTGTGACTATTAGTAAGTGGGAGTATCAATGTATAACTGAAACATAAGTTTGACAATGACATAGTTGTGAAGAAAGCAAAATAATACGTGAACACTTATGTCAGAAAGCTTTTTCACCGAAAATTATGCTTTTGATAATGCAGCTGTTTCTACATTTGTATAATTAAATCTACATGCAATTTAATTTATATATTACAAAATTGCAACCTTAAATGAAACTGCGTTTATTTAATTGAAAATACAAATAATGAAATAACTCTAAACGCAAACAAGATTTTTCAGTTAATAAGTAACAATAAAAGTAGGTATGTTTCAGTACAAAACATATAAATTATTTTTCCATTTCCTTTACTAAACGAAAAGCGTCTCATTACAGAATTTAAAAAAAATCGGAAGTGATCACTTGAAAACTATTATTTTGAATGGTGGACAAAGTGCAAATTACGTTATGCCAAATTATATTTCGTTTCATTTAAAACCAGAAATAGTAGGGAAAGAGTTTATTTACAAATAATAACAATTAGGAAGTTCATATTTAGTTTCCTAGATAAGATTTGGATACCATTTAACAAAAGAAAAATGCAATTTTTAAACACAATATTTGGCGGCATGGTGAAGCAGCCAGAAACAGACTTAGTTATTTTCGTTATTTCAATTTATTGATACACCTCTTTCATATTTGTAAATTTTTATTAACAGGATTTCATTTTCTAATAATTCAAGTTGAATTTATTCATTTTTAATTTTCTTGTTCATAAATACCGTTAAGAATTTGAATTAATTAAAAAGAGCTTGAAGCACTCGCAATACAAAAATATAACAACTTCTTTACAAACGCACCAACAAACGTTTCGATGAAAAGCGATTGAGAAAGCGTACTACTCTTGTACAATGTAAGTAAGGGCACATCATACTAGCTTTTATCTTCGTAAATGGTTTTGCAGTTTCGCTAGATACTCGTCCTTGCCGTACACCTACCATTGGCTGTGACGTCGGAGGTCAAGGACTGTGCACACGCACCATGACGACAATGCCTCGTGTTCAGCCGGCTATCGATCTTTTACTTTCCAAGCGGTATATACTATTCTCACAGTTATTCGGTACGAAACATGTTTAATGTTTTACAATGTTTATTTATCCTTGAAAATAGATTTTATTACATGGGAGTTTTTTTGTTTTTTTTTCTCCCTTTCAAAATTCAAAATTTATTGCTTATTTATTTTTGAAAATAGATTTTACTACATGGGAGTTTTTGTTTTTTTTCTCCCTTTCAAAAATTCAAAATTTAAGTAGTATATGACTTAGTGTAGGGATCACAGAATTTTGAAAATGTGCACACAATTCACTTTTCCCCATAGCACGTCATACGCAGTTTTTAACTGTTTTTTTTGACGTAAAATAAATAAATGAATAAATAAATGAATAAATAAATAAATAAATAAATGTGTCATCAAATACATTTACATGCTTTGTTGTCTTAATATGTCATTTTTAATGCATTTATTTTCATTGATGTCAGGTAAGTTCTAGGGTTTTCTAAATAACTTCTAAATTATCGCGAATGAAGCAAGTCAGTGTAACATCATGTCATTTTTTGCATAATTCTTTGACAGACGACAGATAATTTGAAGTTCTAAATCTTTCAGTAGAGCCCAAACCCTTGAATAAATCACAGAATCATGTGAAATTACATTAATATTTTGATATAATTACCATATGATAAGTTTTTGTAATCCAATTTTCCTTTTTTTTTTTAATCATGCTCTTTGATAAAAAATTACTTATACATATTTGGATATAGTAACGTGAAAAAATATACTCTAAAAACAACATAAATTTATTTGTATATTGTCATTCATATTACAGTAAAACCTGTCTAAGTTGGACACCTCTGGTGACCCTTAAATTTATCCAACTTATAAATTAATTTTATTTTATATTATATTCTTAAAACATTTAATTACATTATTATTATTATTATTATTATTATTATTATTATTATTATTATTATTATTATTTTAGTATAAGTATTATTAAACACTACAATAAACATTTTTAATCACTGCTTTTGGAAAAAATCGGTCAGGAGGCACTGTCTTTTTGACCGTGCAAGAAGCTCATTAATTTTCAATTTTGCGCCGTAGTTCAAATAAAGTTTATATTACCACTGCATGGTTGTTTGCAATAGTATAACGTTTACCTATATAGCAAATTACTTTCTGTTGTGAAGGTGGTTCTTAAGCAATAGTTCCTTCTTCTTCTTCTTCTTCTTCTTCTTCTTCTTCTTTCACTCTTTCCCAGAGCTCGCCGGCCCTCTGAATACAACCCGTCGGCACGATAAAGGGTTGGACGTGTCCAACTTACGATCGCAAGAGATGCCCCATATTCAAGATAGAGAGGTGTCCATGATAGAAATTAGAACATGTTCATATATTGAGACATGACTGGTTACATAAAAATGGGTCCAACATTTGATGTTGATGATACACATGTGTCCAACTTCACAGGTTTTACTTTACTCGTATCTTCTAAATAAGAATAGTGAACCGCCGTAGTATTCTGGACCTGCAATTTTTACGAGTAAAGTTTGGTCATAAAATACTATCACAAAACAGGAAATTATTCAAATACATTATTTTAAGTAAATATCGTTTAATCTAACGTTCAATTTGAAAAGTGCAAAAACACGAATATATATTCATTATTCCATTAAGGTACTAAAAAGTAATATTAAAATATCATAATAATTTCATCACTTTTGTGTCGAACATTTCCTAAACTTTAAACTAATATTCCAGTTTTAAAATAATTCACTGTTTATCAAACCCTACTGGATTCTACATTGGTTCGAATACGGTCCTATCTACATTACAATAGTTATAAGATATTCACTAAATTCTGTTGGCTAGGAATTAGTCCATTGGTCCATGTTTCGCGGACCAGAAATCTCCAGGTTAAGAGGCAGAGATTAGTTTTAAAAGAGAGCGGTGGAGCAACCGTGCTCGCCACCCCACTGTAGGCTGGAGTGGGCGCGTGCGTGCGTGCTTGGCGAGAGGCGCCGCGCGGCGTATCGAGTGCGCCGTAGAGGAGGGCGCCTTTAACGACTGCGCCGCTCGCGTGCGGCCCAGCGGAACGAGCGCACTAAACGAGCCGCCACCGCCGCCCCCAGCGCCGCCGCCACCTCCGCCAACGACGCTTCCTTCACCGCCACCGCCACCGCCACCGCCACCGCCACCGCCACCGCCACCGCCACCGCCACCGCCACCGCCACCGCCACCACCGCCACCGCCACCGCCACCGCCACCGCCACAGCCACCGCCACTGCCACCGCCACCGCCACCACCACCACCGCCGCCATCGCCACCTCTGCCTCCACCTCCACCCGCGCCGCCACCACCGCTGCCGCCGCCACCGCCGCCCATCGCCGCCGCCACCACAGCCCCCGCCGCCACCGCCACCGTCGGAGTCACCGCCCAGCCACCGCCACCGCCACCGCCACCGCCACCGCCGCCCATCGCCGCCGCCACCACAGCCCCCCCACCGCCACCGCCACCGTCGGAGCCACCGCCCAGCCACCGCCACCGCCACCGCCGCCGCCTTTACCACCTGTGGAGCCGCCCACCCCGCCGGCTCCTCGACGCGTCGCCGGGCGGCAGACAGGGGGTGGTGTGTAGGTGAACTGCCAAGAGGCATCGCGGCCGTGAACACCCGGGTTACGTCCCCAGGCTGTTGGAATCTCTCGTTAAGGAGATACTACTGTTTGTACAGCGGTGGGGAAAGAGGCATCGAAGCTGATATTAGGACTAAACGAAATTCAAAGTGGAAAAAGCATTTTTGTGAATTTCTTCGAAGGGAGAATGGTGTTTGGTTAGCGCATCGACGCAGGAAATCCCGATAATGATAGCAAGATACATACGTTTAATGAATGCAAATGCTCAGGCAAGGCGAGTGGCGAGTGAATAGAAAGACAGGTGAGGGCAGAGTGGAAGAAGAAGCGTGGCAAACGCGAGACAAACGAGACGGGGCAGAGGAATCTCCAATTGCCATCGGAAGGCGGAGAAACTTGAGCCAATAAGCTTGAACGCAAACACAAGCAGCATTGTGTACGTCGTTGCTGGTGCTAGATATGATGGTGCTGATACACGAGGTACAGATAAGTACCACAGGAAGTTTGGTGTCAGTTTTTGTAGATGACAATGAAGACACAGCGCTAAGGGAAGGATGTGGGACATGTGAACAATGGGGGTGACGGCGTGAGGAAACGCGGAACCGGCGCACATTGAGGGCAGCGGAGGCAGTGATTGTGGCTGTGAAAATGGCAGCTCGGGCACTTCAGTAGCGAAGAGGGTTGGATTGATTGATTGATTTTTTCGTGTTTCCGGGCGCGTCGACTGTTTCGGCCATTACTCCCGTTAGTGTAGTGCATCTTTTTTCTCGGGAGATGGTGGTGATTTTCCGACGCTGGATGGCGAGATCCGGCACCGACCTACCGTTGGCTAGTGGGGTCTCCCCTAGCCAGAACTCTCCCACCAGCGGGGCACCGCCCCAGCCGGGACAAGCTCTAAGCTCCCGACCGCTCTCCCGGAATATGTGGTAATGTAGTGCATGTTAGTGTAAGGGGAGAGGATAGGACAAGGAAGAGGAAGGACAGATCGCGCGCGGTCCGTGGCCCGTTTGGTAGGGTACTGCTCCGGCATTCGCCTGGTGTTGATCGGAAAAAACACGGAAAACTACCAATCAGAACAGCCGGCCGCTAGAATTCTCCTCCAGACAGCAGCTGAATTCGACCTAGCTGAGAAGCTAGTTTCGAAAATCCTGCCGCCGCCAGGACTCGAACCTAGGACCTCCCCGTCAGAAGCGCTGCGGTGACATCAGTTGATGCACTGAGCTACCGCTCCCGGTGCGAGAGGGGGTTCTGGCAATGAATGTGTAAGTGCAGTTTCGAAAGAAGAGTAGTGGAGATTGAAGCAAATGCAGAGCACTGGGAAATGTAGGCGATGGTCGAGGCGGAAGCGATTGGAGGAGCCTGAGTAAAAGCAAATGGGGTGGCAAATAAGCTGATGGACATGTTGAAGAATGTGCAGATAAAGGCGACGATGGAGGCATTTATAAATGTGTAGGCGGACACATCAATTTTACTTTCTCGTTACTGCTTAGGCAGTAGAGAGAAAGGTATGTAATGCTGTCGGAAAAAGCCGGAACTACTTATTTTCGGGCCCAGGTAACAAAAAATTGTGAATAAATGTTCACGTTATGTATAGAAATTTCTTCGTTTAACAGGTTGTGTTGTTTTAATCCATGTTTTGTGGATTATTGATACTGAACAATCGAATGATGGGCAAAACGTCTGTTCGTCTGTCTGTGAACAACGCTAGTTGCTAAACCGTTCAACCGATTTTCTCCAAAATTGATATTCCCTTATGGATCGAGCTGATGTTGCAGACTCTTGAATTCAAAACCGGTATTTTAATTTGGGGCTACTTTACACGAAGCCCCAGGGATAGTTGCAAAATTTACAAACATTGACTTCAAATTTGGCCTCAGATATGTCCGTAAGTGGGTTACCGTCCTGGATGGGCCATCGCGCCTGTACTCGCGATGAGTAGTAAATTATTATGTGTATTATTATTATTATTATTATTATTATTATTATTATTATTATTACATAATGCGTATCTTAGTTATATTATTTTATTTATCTAATAATCTGCCACCGGGTTATAATGTGCAGATTAATTAAATTTATCTTATTTTATCTCAAGTAGTGTAGTGCATGTAAGTGTAAATGTGCGTATGTGAAAACCAATGAAGAAGGGCCAAAGACGATGAAGACTAAATCGCTTCCCCAGGCCCAGTTTGTAGGGTAGTCCTCTGTCATTTATCTGATTTTCTTTCGAAAAACAATATATATATATATATATATATATATATATATAAATTCGTGTCCATGGAGACTCAAACCCCTAGGACCTCCCTGTCAGAGACACTTCCGTCGCAACAGTTGCGGCGGCGTTTGGCTGGTGCGCACGTGGGGACGGAGGGGCGGTAACAAAGGCAGCAGCGGAGGGGAGGCGGCGACGGCAGAAGAGATTTCGCCGGTGTCCGCGTGGAAACGTCTGCGGGGCGGGCGGGCGTGGTGGGCGCGGCGCGCTCCAGCGCCTCCGCTGCGTCAGACGCTGGGCTATATTTGCACCTCGGTCGCCGAGCGGAGCGCACGGCTCCAAGGGGCCGCGCCCGCCCGCACGAGCCTTCTGTGTGTGTGTGTGTGTGTGTGTGTGTGTGTGTGTGTGTGTGTGTGTCTGTGTGTGGCGTCGCGACGCCAGTTGGACAGCCGCGCGCCACTCTCACGCGGGAGAGGTCAGCTGAAAAATTCATTGCGGCTGTTTGGGCAGCTCATTCGCTCGTCATATGGGCGCGCAACATTTTCTTTGGAATCGTGGATTGGATGCCAAGTGGCAAGCGAAATTGAGAGGAATTATTTGTGTGGTGATGAGACAAGTTTTTTTACAGAAATTATTCGCTCTTAGGTAGCATTATAAGTAACACCTTCAATTTAATCCAATCAAAAAACAGTTAATTCCGATTTATTCTTTTTCCCTTTTAATATCATTATCCTCATACTTTTCATACCTTCATATCCACTTTAAATTAGATATTTACTTTTACAAGCTTCTTTCTGGGATTTAATTATTTTATTGCACATAGTCTCTCGTATTTTGTAAATAATATTGTTTGGCTCTTGTGAGACAGTATATTTAAATAAACATATTTTAAACTTTATGTTAAGGTGTGAGTTCATCCATTGTTTCAAAATTGAATAGGTTTTGCCATTTAAAAACCTTAGTAAATTCTGTCATACAATATTGATTACAATATATATTTTGGTGATAAATCTGTAGAATCGAATTAAAATGAAATCGAAATTTAGTAATCTATCAGCAATAGCTCTGAATCAGTAAGTAGAAATGACTATTTTTGGGATACTATTAATACATTTTCAGCAGAGTTGAGATATTTCTAAGCTTCAAGAAATTGTTTTATAGAAACTGTTTTTATGTGGTAGAATACGTATTCTTTCCAATTTTTCTGGAGTTTCAGAGTTTTACCTCTATTATTTTTAAAGTTATTGAAAAAATCTAAATCGTGGAGTATTTCATATTTTTTCTATTAATTTCGTTTGAAGTACTAGTAGCGTTGCTGTGCCTCTAAAAAGAATATTTTTATCAATAAGAGAAAGTAGCATGGCAAAACAAGTACGAACTACAGCTGATTTCTGCGACCAAATCTCAGATACGAACCTATACTTTCTGCCCAGATATTTTGAACTTGAACGTTTAGCTAAATATATTTTAGTAAAGTACGCTTGTCTTAAATTAAAATTGACATTAATTTAGGTCAAAATTTGAGTAAAATTTGTTTCAAAACGTAGTAATTTGTAGCAGAATTTTAATACTCGTCTTAAGAAATACGTAACTCTATATAACTTGAATTTATTTATGCAGATTAAATGTTCTAAAATTGTTCACGTGGGCAAGCACCTTGCCTCTACTTTTCATAGTGTCTAAGCTAGAAAAAAGAAAGAAACTATGTCACACTTAATGCAATCTTTTGTTTCTGAGGCAACATTGAACCCAGTAACATATCCATTTTTAATGGAAATGTGTGATGCTTTACTAGGGGCAAATATACCGTTTGAAAAAGTACCAATTCCGCGTTTAAAGCATTTTTAGAGAAATCTACAAGAAAGGACATCCCCGATTCATACCCATGAACAAAAAATTATCTTTTTTATCGACATAAATTAGTCAGTAGATCTTTCTTTAGGGGAGTCATTAAAAATCGTTGAAGACGTTAAAGTGACTGGAATTAATGTTTGGAGATGTGGGTGTGTGCTACGGACAAAATATTACATAAATTGTTAAATTAAAATCGTGACTTGATATTTTTTCAAAATGTAAAACAACAACATTATTTGTGGCGAAAAAACAGAAAATACGGCATTTGGCCTTACATTGGCATAGGTTTTGCTCCATTTACGATTTGTGACGTAAAATGTTCATTTTCTGCATTGAATTTTTTTCTGACAAAAGAATGAAGTTGACATATAACAGTTTAGAAAAATTGTCAATTGTTCACTTTTAGAAAAGGCAATGTAACTAAAAAAGTAAAATAATATTTGATTGTGTTATATTTCGTTCATTTTCACCCTACATCATGCATATTTGGCTATCTGATAGTGCATATTTGCATGCATGTTTTAGCATTTATTCTACTCGTTCCAGTTTCATGTTGGGTGTTTTATAGACTTTGCGGTGTACGTGCGTCCATGTCCTTCTTCGTCAGTCGCAATGAGCAACCTTCCAATCAATAAACACTAACGGAACTAGTGGTGTCCGTTATTAAGCGCTGAAAAATTAATTATCACTGTGTCACAATTAATTATCACAATGAATGTACAACGGAAGTACACCAATCTGTTGTTAACACGTAATTGCGGAAAATGACTTAAGTATTTCTCTATCTCGATAACTGTTTCAAATTCTAAAAAACAGACATTAATTTTAAAATAACAAGTTGTTCAAAGAGCAATGCAGTCGAACGTTTTGACTTTCATTACCACATTTACAAAAGTGGTGAAGCTAAAACAACACGTACTTTCTCCCACGAAATTTCACACAAAATTACGCGAAAAATACTCAAATTTTCAAAACATTGAATGTCGTCTTAATTCAAAATCTATATTGAAGATTTCATTAAGGGAAAAATCTCCATCTTTAATATTTTAGTTGTAGGAAGATTCCGAAAAAATTTTGAACTTTTGCAATTTTCTAAAAATGAAGAGTTTCAACGAACATGAGACCTGCACCATTCTCTCAAACGTCCTTCACACTATTCAACAACAAAATTTAATTACAAACCATGTAGTCATTTTTTCTTTGAAAATTTGGAAACTTTCCCAGGGGCCTTATGTAAAGTAGACCCCAAAATTAAAACATCGATTTCAAATTCAAGGGTCCACATCAGCCAGTTCAATTGAGGAATATCAATTTTGGAGAAAATCGACTGAACGGTTTAGCCGCTATTGTGGTTCACAGCCGAACAGATGGACAGACCGACGTTTTGCCATCATGCGATTTTTAATTAACAAGGACCCACAAAACATGTGTTATAGCTACACTAGGTATTAGAGGATTTAAAAAAAATTTAGTGACTGGAACTATCCACTTTTTCGTTGCCAGGGCCCTGTAATAAGAGTTATTCTCCCGAAAATTCGCCGTTTTTTCGCGCAGCATTACATAACTTCCTCTCTACTCTGTAGGAAGAAAGTAATATATGTATGTAGTACATCCAAAGTTCTAGTAAGTTACCTTGGAAACTGTTCTATTTATTACATTGAACAATAAATTGAAATTGTTGACAATTTTAGCATAACAAATAGTATGATATATCGTAGCTTAGTATTTGACATTTAGTTATAATGAAACTGAAAGTGACACCCATTAGGTACAAAATAATGCTACTTCAATTTACTTTTAAATTGCTTAAATTTAGTAATTAATAAGCGTACCCGTGCGAGTACTGTCGCACGTTAAATCCCGCTCTCTTCCCCATTCTTCCATTTCCATAGTTAGAGGTAAAGTTGTTAACTACGCGTATTCATTAGTTAAAACTAGTGGTGCTACAATATAAACTTTCTCGCATTGTTTCTAAATTTGAAATGTTGGAAAATTCCGTGAGAACAACGAAAATAAAATCGACGCCATTTTTTCCCTTCTTCTATCCGCAAAAAATATCTAAAGGAAAAAAATGGAGAGGTTTTTTGATTTTTTTAAAAAAATTTACATATATTTCATGCCAAATTACATGAAAACTGATTTTGAATTGAATCAAACCTTTTTAAAGATTCGTCTTTAAGGAACAGATTTCATTAAAGAAAAAGATCTCCATCTTCAATATTATAGTTGTACTACAAAGACACCCAAAAAAATAGCACTTTTGCAATTTTTAAAATATCTGGAGATGAGAACATGAATCTGAAACGAACATGAACACTGCACCGTTATTTTAAGTGGTCATTATGTTATTGGTGGACAAAAGTTGATCACAAAATTTGGTCCTATTTTTGAGAAAATTTTGAAAATGTTGTTTGGTTCCGTTTGTTTGGTTAGTGATTCCGGGCGCGTTAACAGCTTAGGTTATTAGTCTCGTGTAGTATATGTGTTTTCGTCGGGATAAGGCGGTGATCTTCCCCCGCTGGATGGCGAGATCCGGCGCCGACCTACCGTCGGCTAGTGGGGTTTCCCCCTAACCAGGACTCTCCCACCAGCGGGGCACCGCCCCAGCCGGGACAAGCTCTAAGCTCCCGACCGGTCTCCTGGGAATTGTGTTAGTGTAGTGCATGTTAGTATAAGTGTGTGTGTGTGTAAGGGGAAATGATAGGACAAGGAAGAGGAAGGAAAGATCGTGCGCAGTCCGTGATTTCTTTCTTAGAGTACTGCTCTGGCATTCGCGGGGTGTTAATCAGAGAAACCACGTAAACCTACCGATGAGGACTGCGCATGGACTCAGTCTAGCTGTGTAGCTAGTGTGGGAAATCCTGCCACTCTCCAATGACATCCGTTCGCGCCCTGAGCCACCTGAGCGGTGGGTGGCGGGGGCGGCGGCGAAGGCACCCGGAGCAGGCGAGGGCGCGGGAGCAGTGCAGCGCTGCCGACGCCGAAAGAGGAGGAGCGAGCGGAGGCGACGCGGATGGATCGCCGGGGCGCGGACGCACTCACTCGGCCAGATGACGCGGACGGCGAGCCCATTTTTCAACCGCCCCTCCCCCCACCACCACCACCGCTCACCTCTGCATGTGCGAAATGGATGCGACAGCGCTATTCCGGTTGGGATTCAGGGAATGTCCGCTATACACTGCATCGCACTGTGACTTTCGCTTTTATTACTATTACTATTATTATTATTATTATTATTATTATTATTATTACTATTATTACTATTATTACCATTATTACCATTATTACCATTATTACCATTATTACCATTATTACTATTATTATTACTTTTACTTTTATTATTATCATTACCATCATCAACACGTATATTCATTATTGAATTTAAAATACTAAAGTTTTTCTTTTAAGAAAGTTTGATCGATCTATTCAACCAAATTACAAGATTTTTGCTTTATGAAAGACAGTGATTATCTCTTGTTATTATTACTGACCGACTTAACAGTTATATAATAACTAAATGTTAATAATATTTTGAAATTAATAGAATAAAGGCTTATCTACCGTCATTTTATTATTTTGTGGTTTGGTTGAGATGGAATTGATGTATCGAATGCAGTTAACTTTCGTGGTCATGCACAAGCGTGTTAGGTCTACTCGTAATTGCGTAAGCAGAGATAGCGAGTATTTTTAAGTTTAAAGATTATTTTCAAATGTAAATTTGAGTGATTACGAACGCAATTTGTGCGAGCGTTCATATTCATAAAGGGACACATATGAAGTATGTTACCCTTACAAAAATATCATATATTATAACTATATATGATGCATTTTTTAAAAATAAAATAAATAGGATTCCTGCAGCAGTCCATTACCATATGAATATCCAGGTTTCGGTACATACATAATATTTCAATTACATTTTCAGTAACTATGATCAACTATGTGTATACTGAAAATATTAATTATATAGTTCCAAAATTTGTAAATCTCCCTTATCTATTTATTCTTAGAAAATAAGTACTAAACACACTACAATTTTGGGGTGGGAGAAGCTGGATATTCCCAATAATGCATATATTGTACTTTTCTGTTAAAATTTATTCACAGTTCTTCCTCTTGTGAATGGGATGGCATTCAATCGCAAACGCTCACTTCTATTATTACTATTATTATTTACTTTATTAAGGCTCAGTATTATTGTATTCAAAACTCTTTGGGACATTGACTTACCGCTGTTGTTCATATAAGAAAGGGATATGAATTTACTCGCATTCTTTTCTTGAAAAGAATGTTTCGGGATTTCCCAGATGATGTGACAAATTCGTTTTACGTTTAATCGTTAGATTCATCTATGTCGCTTTGCTTTGTTTCTTTAGAAAACGAACGGCTTCTCGGATTGACTTTTCAGCTTTTATGTCTCCCTCAATAAATTTTTATTTTATTTTACCCAATGATTGTAGGGATATTATCCTATTTATCCCGATTCATTCGATGGAGCTTTATAATTACTTTTTTGGTCAATAGTTTTGTATTTGTGTTCTATATATTATTTCAGTGTAGTAATATTATTTATTTTTCTTACCATGAGCCATCTTGGCATTTGTAATGTAATGGATATATATCTTGTAAGTGCATCATAAAAAAAGAAATTCATTCGCTCGGCAGCAGTGGTCGAGGCAACATCGTGTGCCCCGCTCAGTAGTGCCCCGCGGCCTGTGACTTGTTTACGTGTTTTCATCGAACTCAAGAAGTTAAAGTGTCAGTGTAAAGTAAGCAGTCTACTTCAGTGCATATAATTGTTCTGATTTCGATCGACCTGCGTCTCATTGTGAATGGGGAACAGAAAATAAATGGCGGATGCCGAAGCCGCTACCCGAGGGCAGGCCTCTGACTACAGGAGCCAGCCCGCTGAAGGAAACCACACCGGCCGTCCAAGTTACAACAGAGTCGTTCTCAATGCCATGTACCCGGAGAAGGAACAAGGTATTATAATTGAAGGCAAAGACCACAGCACACCCCTCGAAAGGTACGTAGAAGCCTTAGCATTGATTGTTCCGCCTAGTCACATCACGTATGCTTCAAAATTTCAAATAACAGGGTGTGTGTATTTTGAGCAGTAAGCAGTTAGTGGACGAATTAACAGAGAAGCACAAGACTATTAATATTGAGGGCTCCTCCCAAAATATTCGGTCTCTTGTGAGTAGACAGAAACGTATAGTTATTTCAAATGTTTACCCTATGATTCCTAATGCAGTAATTGAAGACGAACTAGACAAATTAAAAGTGATACGCAGCTCTCAAGTGTCGTTTCTCAGAGCTGGTTTTGGTAAAGAACAGTTCACTCATATCTTAAGTTTTCGGAGACAGGTGTTCGTTCCGAAGACTCAGTAAATTTGATACCTGAAGCCATACATATCACATACAAAGGAGAAAGAAACTGGATTTACATGTCAAGTGGTATCATTAAGTGCTTTCACTGCAAGGAAGAAGGTCATATTGCCAAAACTGTAAAATGTAGGAGACATTAACCTCAACCAACCGGAAGACATAATTGATAACAATGTAGCCGTTGATAACGAACAAAGAGATAAGGTTCCTAGTTACCAAGAATTTCCCCCACTTGACCAAGGCAAGCCTGTTAAGAGGGCTTTATCTCAGATCACAAGTATTCCCAGCAACAATTCAAGCGAAGTTCAGGAAGAACAATACAACCGTCCCCAAGGAAAAATTAACGGTGCGGCAAAACAAACTAAGAAAAAGAAAAGGAAAGTATCCAAGGAGAACACCATTAGTAGCGTCTGCAATAAGAAAAGCATAGTGGAGCAACTAGCCCCAGCGAAAGAAAGAATAGAAGGATCCAACAATGTACTAACGTATGACAATTGTTACACCAAAGAGACAGGCAGGCTAATTGAAATGCTTAAAGAAATATATCCATTACTGTCTGATAGAGGAATAAAATCAAGATTTACGAGAATTATGAAGAAGCTGAAGGACCCAGTCCTCTCAGATTCCTCAAAAGAATCGTCTGACAACGACGAATTAACATCAAATATGAAGATTAAAATTTTACAATGGAATGTGAACGGTTTTCTTACTAGATATGAATTTCTTCAGAAGATCCTCAAAGACGAAAATTATGATATACTGTGCATCCAAGAAACCAATTTCAAAAATAAATACCATTTTAGTATAAAAGGTTATCAATGTTTTTATAAAAACCGAGTGATATGTGGAAATGCCAGTGGCGGAGTTGCGATCTATGTTCGTACGTCTATCAAGTGTAGTGAATGCGTGATTATAAGTGACCTAGAAGTATGTGTAATACGGCTGCATATTGGATGTAGTAGTTTTAATCTGTGTAACGTATACATTCCTAATGCGTTTCAGCTAGAATCTCACCACCTAGACAACTTATATGCACAAATATCTGGCCCGGTACTGATAGTGGGCGATTTTAACAGTCACAACTTGATTTGGGGATCAAGAAGAACAGATCGAAGAGGGAAAATTGTTGGTGAATTTGCGAACAATGAAGATCTTATAGTCTTGAATGATTGCAGAAAATCTACATACTTCAATGCGGGTAGCGGGAACACATCTTGCATCGACCTAAGCATCTGCACTCCAACTTTGGCGAGATATCTAAAATGGAACGTAATGGAGGACCTTCACAACAGTGATCATTATCCTATAGCATTATCATATGAGAATTTGATTATTCCTGAAGACATCTATATGCCCAGATGGATATTTAAAAAGGCCAACTGGAAGTCGTACCAAGACATCATTGCGAGCAAAGTTCAGAACCTTAAGAAATTGAACATCGACGACTCAGTGCAAATAAACGATATTGTGAGCAACTTTACAGACCTTATACTGTCGACAGCGGATGTGACTATACCCAAAACAAAAATACTAAAAGTAAGAAGAAACTACCTTGGTGAACAAAGGAATGTGAAGAAGCGGTTATGAATTACAAGCACTGGTTTAATGTTTTTAAGAAACATAACACAAATGAAAATAAATTCACGTTTAAATCAGCACGGGCCAGGGCAAGAAGAATCATAAAACAATCTAAGAGGAGCTGCTGGAAGGAATATATATCATCCTTAAACAGTAAACTGAACTACACAGAGGCTTGGAAGAAAATAAATGCTATCGATGGAAAATGCAGAACAAATTACCCGAAGTCTATGTATACGCCAGACGGACAATTCATTCAGGACCCGTGCGATATTGCAAGTAGCTTTGGAAAGTTTTTCGCCTCCAATTCTAGTGATGCGAACCTTGCGGATAGCTTCACGAAACATAAAGAAGAAACTGAGAGACCTCCCTAAATCTGGAAGTAGAAGAAAATGAAATAGATGATTCCAAACAACTGAATGTACCCATTACGCTCCGAGAACTTAAGGTAAATATACGTCAACTAAAAGACACCAGCGCCGGTCCCGACGGAATACCTAACATATTTATCCGGATGCTCCCTGAAGAAGCTATCAGGGTTCTTTTAGACATTTACAATTATCTATATTTAAACAATGTCTTCCCACAAAAATGGTCAGAAGCAGTTATTGTTCCAATTCACAAGCCTGGTAAGGACAAATTTTTAGTAGACAGCTACAGGCCTATTGCCCTAACGTGTTGTCTGTGTAAATTACTTGAGAAGGTAGTGAACCACAGACTTAAATGGTACCTAGAAAAACATCAGCTAATATCGCCTCACCAAAGTGGTTTTCGCAAGAACCGATCTGCCTTAGACAGCATTGCAATAATTGAGAACGCTATCTACAATGGATTCGCCAATAACATGTTCACAGTGGTACTAAGCCTCGACATTGAAAAGGCATATGAGATGGTTTGGCGACGGCGTGTTATGGACATAATAACGAAACATGGAATTAAAGGCAACATAGCTAAGTTCGTGCATAACTTTATTAAAGAACGTTATATTAATGTCAGAGTAAGAGGAGCCTTATCAGAGAGATATATGCTGACAAATGGAGTACCGCAGGGCTCAGTGCTTAGTGTGACCTTGTTTCTGTTGATAATAAATGAACTTCAGACCAAAATCAAACCTCCTGCGCTAGTAAGCATGTATGTGGATGACTGTAATATATGCATCACTGGTAAACATCTGTCCTCCATAGCAGTTATAGCGCAAAACATCTTAGACACCGTCCTCGAATTCTCCACTGAAGTTGGTCTAAAATTCTCAAGACGAAATCCACATTCATTATTTTCTCCAGGAAGCGATCCACTGAGAAGACTCTATCCCTGAATATCGGTGAACACAAGATAAAACAATGTAAAACCTTAAAAGTCTTAGGCCTGATACTTGACGAAAGATTATCCTGGATACCTTATATTAAAAGCCTGAAAGTGGAATGCACGAAAAGACTAAACTTGATGAAAATCATAAGTCATTCGGCGTGGGGGGCCGATTATACAGTGCTTAGAAGAACATACCAGGCATTGATCAGGGCTAAAATGGATTATGGCAGCATATTCTACGATGCTGCAAATAAGAATATTAAAAGAATACTCGACCCTATCAATAACACTGGTGCCAGGCTTATATGCGGTGCATATAGAACAAGTCCGTGATAAGCATGTTACAGGAAGCTAATTTACCACCCTGGATAAAAGAAGAATAAATCTAATTGTAGGATATATAATCAAAGTTACAGCTAACTGCAGCAACCCTGTGAACCAAATTTACCAGCTTACATACAGAAATAGGAAGCAATTATGTTTCAAAAAGAAACTACCAAAACCAATCAGTGTACGGGCTATACAAATACTAGCACAATGTCAGAAAAATTCCCCTCTTAAACCTATTAGTATCACTGACTATGCACCATGGACCATGCAGGACATTAAAGCTGAGGAGCTGATAAACAATCCTAAGAAGTCAAAATTAACAACCAAGAGATAAGAGCCAGAATAGGACAAGAAATAGTCAAATATGAGAACTACAACAAAATATATACAGATGGCTCGAAAAGTAGCAACTTGGTGGGATGTGCCGCTGTAACGTCAACAAGAGTAATATCAACCAAACTGCCCGACAAGTACTCAGTCCTGTCCAGCGAATTATATGCCATCATCACAGCACTAGACTACATTCTCGAAGACAGTGAACGTAAATTTTTGATAGTAACAGACTCCAAATTGGCTCTGTCGACTATTGGAAATGTCTTTTATTCAGGAAACTCGCTAGCTGTAGACATTGTTAGTAAGATTAGAAACTTGAACTTTAAAGGTAAAGATATAGTTTTTGGATGGATCCCGGCTCATGTGGGTATCAAGGAGAATGAGCTGGCAGACAGATCCGCAAAAGAGGCGTCACAACTTGATGAAAGAAGTAACCTCCCCATAATACCACAGGACTATCATGCCAATATCAAGAGAAAATTACAAGAATTGGACAGACAGGAATGGAATAACAACGCCCGATGTAAATTAAGAAGTATATGTGAATACGATGATTATAATCCAGCCACATTCTTCTGCAGAGCTGACCAGGTTGTGTTAACTAGATGCAGAATAGGTCACACCAAGCTCACACATGCCCATCTGATCACAGGAAAAACAGCTGTTATGTGTAATGTGTGTAATGTTTCTATGTATGTTAATCACCTATTTATGTGCCCCAGGTTTGAGACTGACCTACAGAGACATGGTGTTGAGAACGACATGCCAAGTGTGCTGAAGGACAGAGAAAAATGTAATCGGTTTCTCAATTTTCTGAAGACCATAAAATTGTACGGGGACATATAAGACAAGTGTATAAACTTTATTAATGTGATGTGAATGTTTCTATAAATGTCATAACTCCCCATGTGATTGTATAGATGTCGCTAATAACCTTTGCAGTTGATGCGACATAAAATAAAATAAATAAATAAAAAAAAAATTGCATGTGACACACAGTTCTAGAAAGATTGATAAAATATAGGAATAATATAGGAAAAAGGATTACGATTCAAGTTTCGAGAGAAACAATATAAATTACTTTCACAACCCAAACAACATTCCAAATTTTAATGAAGCTTTCTCTGAAATGAGAGAAAATTCCAGTTAATTCAGGTGAAAGATCAGGACCTCACCTCTGTCAATTAAATGAATCATTACATCACGAATTTTTCAATCCAATTAATATGGCCACTTCTTTTAGGTGGTTAAAAATCTCTAGTGGAATTTGTATTGAAAAGTTTTCTAATAAAATAATTTAATTTTACACTACCCGAAGAACAAAATGACATTATTTTGGGCAAGTTTCCGTTCGCAATGCGCGGTGACCGACCTCGACTTCCCCAGCCGCGCCCTCTGGTTTCCCGCACGTCGGCGCTGGTTCGGCGTAAAACACGCGTGGCCCCCGCGCTGCCCCCGGCGTGTTTACTTTTGATTAGCGCGGGCGGAAATTGCGCGGGCGCGCACGCCAGAAGCCTCAGCGGCTTTGTGGCGGGCGGAGGCGGCCCCGCGCAAAGGAGGCCGCTCCTTCGGCAATCGTTTTTGGAAGCGGCCGCGGTAAAGTGACAGTCGGCGGGCGGTTCGTTTCCTGCTCCGCCGATCCGCCCACTCACCGCGCCCCGCAGCTGCCGACGCCACCACCCACCCCCACCAGGCGATGGCTACTCGATATCCGTCTCTCGCTGCGATACATCGACCCACTCGCCCGACGCCGAGTCTCGCTCAGGCCCGCCTGATCGATTGATTTTTTGTGTTTCCGGGCGCGTCAACTGCTTCGGTCATTAGTCCCGTTAGTGTAGTGCTTGTTTTTTCTCCCCCCTCTACCGTCGGCTAGTGGGGTTCCCCCTAACCAGGACTCTCCCACCAGCGGGGCACCGCCCCAGTCGGGACAAGCTCTAAGATCCCGACCGGCCTCCCGGAATATGTGGTAGTTTAGTGCATGTTAGTGTGTGTGTGTGTGTAAGAGGAGAGGATAGGACAATGAATGGGAAGGACAGATCGCGCGCGGTCCGTGGCTTGTTTGGTAGGGTACTGCTCCGGCATTCGCCTGGTGTTGATCGGAGAAACCACAGAAAACTACCGTTCAGAGCAGCCGGCAGCTAGAGTTCTCCTCCAGACAGCGACTGAATTAGACCTAGCTGGAAAGCTAGTGTCGAAAATCCTGCCACCGTGAGGACTCGAACCTAGGACCTCCCAGTCAGAGGCGCTGTAGTGACATCAGTTGATGCACTGAGCTACCACTACCGGTTCGGAGCCTGATCGTTATTTCTCTCTCGACCTCTTGTCTCATTTGAGCTCCTCATCCGCCCCATCTCATTTCGGCCCACTCCCCCCTCGCCACTCGTGTCTCCCATTTTCTTTTTCCCGCCAAATTTCATCTCTCTATCTAGTTTCATCTCTGCCAAGCCCCCCTCTGTGTCTTTATTTCTCTTTTGGTCAGGTCCCAAGGTTTTCCCTTTCTATCCTAGCCGCTGTCGCTCTCCCCGCCATTTCGTCTGCTCCTTTATCACTTGATATAAAAGTGAGTCACATAACTTAAGCACCTCTTGTAAGTTTTGAATGGTTGATGTTATTGCAATGCAGTTTTCACGAAAGTGATTGATGCATATATTCGTTTCGATTTTATCACTTGTATTTTAAGAGATATTGACGTAAATTTATATTTATATTATTTTAATTTGTAATGACGAAAAAAGAATTCCAATGATATACATATTATCATATGTTATATAAACATTTTTTGACATTTTTATTTTTTGGTGACTCGTGTTTAACGTATATTTTAAATGTAACAGTCCCCCAACTAAGGTCGCGCCGCTCACTGTTAGCACGTTTTGAGGAGCGTTACAATATTCATGAAATACGAGTTATTAAAAAAACAAATTACTCAATAAATGCTTCTCTAAGATATGACAATATGTATATCATTGGATTCGTCTTTTTACGGTGGTCATGATAGAGTAAAACAATGTGTATAGTTTCATTAAAAAAACAACAAATTTATCTTAATATATTGATATACACAAATAATAAAATAGAAATGAATACAGGTATTACTTAGCCTCATTCCCTCATGCACTTCCGTGCAAACAGCATTGCATTAACTTCAACCGTTCAAAAACTGCGGGAGGTGAAAAAGTTTCGTGACTCCCCGGTGCATCAACCGTCCGTCGCTCGGGAACAACATTCGCCCCACGATGCTCCCGGGCCCACCGCCGCAATCACCTGCAGCCACCAGCTTGAGTGCAGGCGGGCGCGGGCCGTCACACAAGGCGTTCGGTGAGGCGGAAGTGACGGGCCGCCCTGCCCCGGCCGTCAAGTCCTTCCATTGGGCAATTAGGCGACGGAGCGCGAACGGCTACCTCCCGGAAGCCGATGCCGCTTCGGGCGACGAACCCGGCCTCCCGCGCGCCACGTCCGAGCGCTACTTTGACAAACGGAGGTCACAGACAGAGGGGCCGAGGTAATCCTTTGGATGAGGAACAGCCGAGCTAATTCCGACTGGTCGGTATTTCCTCGAGCTGTTCTTTTGACCGAGGACTTGTACAATTTCTGGCTAACTGTGCGAACTGTTCAAATGCATTTAAATTCTCAAAGAAATTAATCATTTTAAAACCACAATCAAAATCTTGTATCTACATAAAACGGAACATACTGGACTTCCTTATCAATATAAAATACCTTTCGGCTCGGCCTTGTTCGGAGTCGCGCATTGCTCCCCCAAATTAGTAAGTATTAGAATTAAATGTTGAATTTCAATTTGTTGCTTTTATCAAGGATAATGCTACGACACGAATTTACCAAAAATGCGTCATTTCGGCTGCATCCTTAGTATCTTTGCTTAATTTTTGGTTTTATTACTGAAAAAGGAACAGTAAATTATAAAGCGATAACAGCAAATAACGTATCTACTTCACTCATTCACGCATAAATGTAAAGAAAACTATGTAGCTTGACATGTGAGGGTGATTATGGTTTGGTGAGATATCCAGAATCTCGAAGAAAAATCCGAAAACAATTTTAAAGTTTTGTCCCGAAAATGAAAATATTTGATTATGTTACATCATCTATTTTTAGACTACGCTTACCATCTGAACTCTCATACTTCTCACTGCTTAATAAACAGTTGACGTCAAGTGTTCAAGGAAGAGGACGCTCATCATTAAATATTTGCTATTCACGTGTTGTGTTTAGGGACATCAATATTTTTGATTTTCTTAGTACGTATCGAGTTGCACTGTGCATCCGTATACGTAGTGTAGTGTTATTGCAGAATTCACTCTTTTAATTTATTATCTACTGTTTGGCTGAAACCTTTCGGGAATTTTAAGTTTACACACGGAAAAAGATTAATTTGTCGGGATATCCTCAGGTGAATATGGCACGTAAGGCGTACTCCTCAGTTGTGAATTCAATTTTCACAACTTTTGGAATTTGTAAGCGTGTGTCAAGAAGTGAGGTATTGAATCAGCGTGAGAGATGGTAGAAGAGAATGGAAGTATGCTTTACTATGGAGAGCGAAAGAGGTCTTCCGGGAAGCGAGATCGGATGCGAAGTGGGCGGTTTGCATTTTTTTTTCAGGTGAAAGATAATGGTGCCAGGGCATGATGGAAGAAGAGAGTAGAAGTTTTCAGATGTTTTGCATATATATATTCGGATGTTGAAGTGGTTTGGAGTTCCCGGTGGATTTGGGAGTTGAGTATAAACCATGGAGCTTTAAGAGTTCATGGGGCAGAATTCATTAAAACTATTTTGTTGCAATAATTAATTCGTTGTGTTGTTATAAGAGAGTTTTTGTTCTTCTGCAGTGTGCGTGCTACTTTTTGGAAAACCAGCCTGTGTGGTAGGAAACGTTTTGCTATTACGGGTCACTCTTTTTAATATATTAACATTGCAATAACGTTTCTGTTGAATTCCGATAAATTAGTCTGTCGTCACAGTGTAATACCGTATATTGAACCTTCGCACAATATTTTATTTTGACCAGAAGGGCAAATAAACAACCGCCAATGCGTAAAAAATGATCTGCAAAAAGAGGGGGTTCGCGGATGTTTTCTAAACGATGTTAATTATATCGGATATCTTGCACTCATTATATTTCAATACGCGCATTTAATGTGTGAATAAAAGTGAAAATGTTGTCAGTAATACTCAATTTTTATATGCAGAAAAATGAAGGCAATTACATTTAATAATTTCACAGAGATAAACCGTGATTTTAAATAATATTTCAAGTACTTTTTTCTCATTCAGCTTAATGATTCTTTTTAAAAGAACATTTCAGATGGAATATATAAAAAAATATATTTTTATAAAAATACTAGTAACACTACATAAAATTGACATTGCCTTGTTAATGTGTTATCAAATATAATATTTTGTCGTCACTTTTTAATATCATATAAATAACGAGAGTGCTATTATATTTTTTTAAATTTAAACACACATTTTTTACTATACTTAAAAAATTCCTTCCTCTCACGAAACTTTACAGTTAATGATTTCTATTTCCTTCAACTACTCTAATCAAAATGTAAACGAAATTAGTTTGACGGAAAGTACAATCATGGTTACAGGAAAATCTGCGCTTCAGAAGGATTGACATCTAAAATTATATGCTCATGCCAATTGCATCCAGACATTCTTATGTATAACTTGAATTTTTTATCGCCTTTGGCTTAAAAAATTGCTTATTTTTGCTTACTATGTTCCTTTCAATGTGAAAAATAAAATTTATTTATGCAAGCATGAAAGGCATGATTTGTACAACAATACATTCCGGGTTTATAAATGAAATATTTCAAATATTTATTCTCCGCATTAGTAGTGTGTACATCAATTAAAATTGTGATGCTGATTATAATGGTCTACAGCAAGATGCGCTACCAGAACGCATACAATTAACAACGTAAACTTACTCAATGTCGCTAACTCTAGTCAACAACTTAAAGATGGCGACTCTGAGTGAGGTACTTTGACCAACCTCAGTACCACAGTACCGTTGTACCACAGTACATGGCAGTCAATAACCTCATCGCGAAGCAATGTTCTGCAGATAACCGGCACGTGTACACAGGGGTAAGTGAAGTGTGAAATCCTGAACCCTAACATCAAGCACACATTTTGTAATAATTAATTTTAAAAAAAGTTCTTCAGAAAACCGTAAAAAGTGTGTTTGTCAAATTGAAGTTTATATTATTTTCTTCTAGTCTACAACACAAATATTAAAGTTCAGTCTATAGCATTTCATTGCAGTTGAATTAATATATATTTTTAAGGAAAAAATGTTGTGCTTCCCCAAACGTTGACAGAAACCCATACTAACACGAGATATCAATCTTAGTCTTGACAATTATGCAACTTTTTTTTGAATTACAATCAATCCCTGTTGATATTTAATAATTTGGAATTTCAGCAAAAATATTATGAATTTTGAACTTTTTTGTTCAATTGTAAACTGTCTACAAGAGAAATTTGAAATAGTTGTTGATTCTTAGTTTTTAAACAATTTTAGATTTTGATAGGTTTTTTGTATTTCAAATTGCTAATTATAAGGAAGAGGTACACTACATAAAGGACAATCTATAGCAGTTTATTTGTGAAGAAATTGCGAAATAGAGAAAAGTCATTGAAACTCATGTCTCATGAACACTGACTTCCTCCAAAAATACTTCATTCTTTCAGGGAAATGAAGTAAATCGTTGTTCATAATCTGTAAAAGGTATCCTTTATATTGAGATGACCTATTTCATCTCAATTTTAAACAGATGAATGAGTGAAATTAATTACATTTTTATAAATTTAAAATAAAAATGTTAATGAAGTATGAGTTTCAGATAAATAATGCAAGAAAAGAATAAGGAAGGGTTGTAGGAAATAGGAAGGCATGACAGGCGAGGCAAGGTTATTAAAGAACAAGTTATTAAAGAGAAAGGAATTAGAGCTCAAGATGCGCCAAAAAGACGAACAGAAGACTGTCAGATGGATAGGATTAATGTGACATGACGATGAAGAGATATGAAAGTAATCGCCAAGTAAGGCGGTCACGTTCAATGAGCTCGTGATATGTAATTTTTTTACTATTCAATTTTATTAATTCTTCCATTTGTTCATTTAACGAAATTATGTGAAGTAACTTACAATTTGGAAGTAATTGTAATGAATAGAAAATGTATTTCGAAAAAGTTTAAGTAAAAATGAAATTACAAAATTAGATATTCGGAACTCGCGAATATGGTGACGAACGGAAGCTGACCTACCATGCAACGTAAGAAAAAAAGGTTTTTGGTGAAAAAGGGGAATGCGCCGACTAACAGAGCTGTGAAATCATTAAAAGGGGAGTGAAAAATTACAAAAAGAAACAATATAACTAAGTACAAGGGCGAAGATTAATTTAATAATAACAAATAAATTAGAATCAGGTAAAGAATGGCCATTTATTAGTTCTAAATTTGTTAAAAATTTAGCAATCTACAGATGAAATTACCGAATTGTAATTAGTGTTAATGTGATTTTTATTAATTATGATTTAAAGAGATAATTGGTATATGACATATTTCTATCACATGTTAATCTGACAAGGCTTTAAGAAATACAAATAAAAAGAATAACGCATTGTTGCGCTTCCTAAAATAATTATGAATACTTGGTTATTATTAGTAATTTATTGGCGTGTTTTTCACTATACTTAAAAACCTGAAATATAAACTTTTAATTAGGAGAGACCTCGTGTTGAGCGATGGATTTTTAGACAACTTTTAATGTTAAGAGTATCGATAAATCCGTGAGATATTTTTATTTTTATTATTATTTTAAATTGTATACGTATATTTCTCTGCAAGCATTGAGAACCATTGATCTATTCATACGACTTAAGCTCTGGCAAATGCAACTGGTTATGGCATCTGAGGAGAGAAAGATGGAGAAGAAATTCATCTTTCTACGTCGTTCAATTTAAGAATTTTCGCATAATATGGCAAGTCTGCGGGATTAAAGCTTTCTGAATTATTAAGCAGATTCCTTTTCATAATCCTATTTTTGTAAGACCTGAAGCAAATCAATTCGTCACCACTCCTCTGGCTGAGATGATTGTTGGCACTATTTCAACTTTACTCAGTTGCCAAACATGTTGGATTTCTGTTGCCAAATTGTGGTATTTAGAAGTCTCTGATTCTGTCTTATTTAGATTTTTTGTAAGTTGTTGTTGTTGTTATTATTATTATTATTATTATTGTTATTATTATTGTTATTATTACTATTCGAGATCAAAAATTAAATATCTGAGATATCCGTGATATTGATTGATAGTGACATAGAAATTAGTCGAGAGATTTAAATATTTCAATATATATTTGCTTTTCGTATCCAGAGTACCCAGACTTACTCCTACGAAATTGAAAAGCATTTTCATGTGCGCAAGCAACGGAATCACCAAGTATTTTGAAATTCCACACGCTATATTAGGAGTTACACGAGTTTTTCAATTGCTCATATACAAGGAAGCCACCCATGCAATGGCGTAAATTGATTTCGCAATAGGACAGACGTCTGACACTGGTTATTGCTACGGTACAAGCTTCGTCAATCGTAAATATTTATATTATAATTACCATGTGTGACCACGCCTGTTTGTTAGAGAACAAACATATTGCTTTACGAAGCGGATAATTTTCTAAACGCTGTCTGTCGACTTGATATTCCGTGACTAGTGCGAGGCACTGTTGTGTGCGCGCGCCAACCAAAACAGAGTTTTAGTGAAATGTATAAATAAAAAAAATTAAAGATTTGACTTTTTCAGTATTTTCGCCTTGAAAATCCCAGTATCAATTTTCAAGGTTCACATTATTACAAAAAGGTGCAAATCAATGTAATTGGAAGTTTTAATTTGATTCCGACACTAAAATTATAATTTAATTTTCCTATTTTTGAAAAAATCGTAAACTAATGAAACTTAATCAAAAAATGTATCATGAAGTATAGAACTGTAATTATAGTATCATTTGGAAAATTTGTGTAATTAAATATTTGGGAAACAAATGCGACTGCTTCCATACGTTTACCTAGGTAATGTTTACGCAGAAGGAATTTTATCAAAATGCAATAAAATAAAAAGGGACATATACATCAATTTTCGTAATTTAAAAGAAGCCAAAGGTAAATCTGTTAAGAAGAAATATTTAGAAAATAACGGGTAAACGTTAATTTTATTTTATATTAGATTAGTAACGTTAATTTATTATTTTCAATTAGATTAGTTTGCCTTAAGAGCCACATTTATTGAAGGTAAAAGTCTAATAAAGTTGCTACCGATTTCTGTGAACAAAGAGAGAGCTACAATGAAAAAGTTTAAATTTATTTTGTAAACAGAAGAACGATTTTTTCCCTGTGGATTGCATAAATTGTTTTAATGGCAAAGGTTATCCTGAACGCCGGAACAAAGAAAACTTGAAAACTGATTTGGTATAGTTTAATATTCCCAATATTTTCAAATATCGAAAATGATTGTACACTTATTTTGGCATTCTGAGTATTTCTGTAGTTATATATAGATATCTTGTCCACTTTCCCTGAGACACCCATGTTACCGTAAGGCTTGATTCGCACGACTCACAAAAAAATCAAATTTCCTCAAGTGTACCGTTTTGTTTTTCCTCGTTTCTCTTCGTCGCTGTAGCGACGTGACAAAGACAGAGAGAGACCATGTAGAAAGGGATAACATCACATTAAACAAAATCACAAAATAAGAAAAATATAAGCTTTTTCACCAGCTGCGCGGCGAGAAAACATTTGTCTTTTCTTTGACTGCCATGCACCCTACGAGTCATGAGAATTGGCAGAAACTGGCTGTAGCGATCAGCCGTTGATAAAATCGCGAAAACAGTCCGTCCGGGGACGGCCATCCTAAGAAAGTGCATAGAAGAGTCACGAAAAGAGCGAAGGACATGATCAAGCGTGGAATAGTGACTATTAGCGTGAATCACACCGTCGAATACAATACAAAAATAGTTGCCGTCGAGCACGACACAGTGAAGAACATGAAGTGAAGAATGTATTCATTATTTCTTCGATTGATTGATTGACTGATTTTTTGTGTTTCCGTGCACGTCAACTGCTTCGGTCATTAGTCCCGTAAGTGTAGTGGATGTTTTTTCATCTGGAGGTGGCGGTGGTCTTCCCCCGCTGAATGGCGAGATCCGGCGCCGACCTACCGTCGGCTAGCGGGGTTTCCCCCTAACCAGGACTCTTCCACCAGTGGGGCCCTGCCCCAGCCGGGACAAGCTCTAAGCTCCCGACCGGTCTCCCAGAATATGTGGTAGAGTAATGCATGTTAGTGTAAGTGTGTGTTTAAGGGGAGAGGATAGGACAAGGAAGAGGAAGGACAGATCGCGCGCGGTCCGTGGCCCGTTTGGTAGGGTTCTGCTCCGGCATTCGCCTGGTGTTCATCGGAGAAACCACGGAAAACTACCGATCAGAGCAGCCGGCCGCTAGAATTCTCCTCCAGACAGCTTCTGAATTCGACCTAGCTGGAAAGCTAACGTTGAAAATCCTGTCGTCGTCAGGACTCGAACCTAGGACCCCCCCGGTGAGAGGCGCTGCAGTGACATCAGTTGATGCACTGAGCTACCGCTCCCGGTATTAGCGTGTATCACACCGTCGAATACAATAAAATAACAGTTGCTCTCGAACACAACACAGTGAAGAACATGGAGTAAATAATGTATTCATTATTTCTTCGAAGAAAATATTGTTTTCCTTGGATTTGCACGTTTTAAATATTCTTGTTTTTCGTCATCAGCGGGTACACACAATCCTGCCTTTTGCTCTGGGTGAGTCGGGGGAATCTGTATTGACTCACATCCAATTCTGTACTACACATTTGATCATTGAACAGCGTAATTGCCGTGGATGGCAAAATGGCTCCATTCAACAGCGGATAATCTTAACACGGCCGTCTTCGGTCTCCAGTGCGGAAATCACACTTGTGATGATCATCACGACGGCTACGTCAGACAAAGTAAATAATGATAATTGAGATAAAAGAGAAGGTAAAATAAGAGGCAGGGTAAACGGAACCACACCCACGAAATGTATCGCAATATCGCTTTGCCTACGAGAAATTCCACAAGCGGTAACCAGAATGTGAACCCACAATACCTAGAGATACAAATCTGGTGCTGGTCGCCTCAACTGCTCGATGTTCGCACATTTCACAAGACATACTTGTACTACGTAAGTGGTGGAGGAGTTCATGATGCCCTGGCTTTGACGGCAGTGCACTATGTTATACGTCAGTGTAGCTTCCACAACGTACTGAGTCGTCATCGCGTTTCCTAATCGTTGCGCCCAGCACCATCCCTTCCCCTTTGCTTCCCTACCCTTTCCTACCCTCCCTGGTTCCCCCTGCCTTTCATAGGCACCGGCTGCGGCGACACGGCGCGTCCTGCAGGCCGCCGCCCACCGGAAGCAGGCCGGGGGGGAGGGGCCGGAGGGAAGAGGCGGTAAGATATCGATCAGGGAGGTAGATTGCGTTCATCTGCCCCCTACGGAATTGGCACGAAATCACACTTGAAGAGTGCCCTAGACAAGAAGTCACGGGAAAACTTTTCAAAAATAAAGGAAGAATACGTTAAACCACCATCAACGCATTCGAGATATTTAAATGATGAACATTTTGAAAATGTGTTTTATGTGGGTCAATGAGTGGATGAGTATAAGATACAGGATTTCTGAATAAAACTTCCAGAACTATATTTTGTTGCACCAATGTTACAAAACTATTTTATTTAATAGTTTAATGGCTTTTTTAAATAAATACAAATTTGAGAACTTGTCAGGAAAATATTGAATACTGTGAGTAGATTTTTCATAACTTTAGTTCTAGAGAACTACTTTTCAAATAGATCTTATTTTCTAAATATGCTCGTGTTAATTATTACTGTAATTTCTCGCAAAAAAGTCCCCTTTAATTCCAAAAAGTGACGACAAAAATGTGTTAGCAACCTATTGCATATATCTAAGTATCTGCAACATATGAAATATACACCGAAGCTATTCGAAATGTTCATCCAAAAAACTGAAAGGAACTTATATTGTTTTACGAGTGGAGACCACATTCGATAAAATACGATATATCCTAGTATAAGCACTCGTTAGAAAGTATGACTCAAAGACATACCGAGGCCTGAGTGGTACCGCTACTGAATATCAGCCCACATTGATATCCAGCCATCAAAATGTATGATAAGTTCAAATGTTAAAACCGGGAGCGGTAGCTCAGTGCATCAACTGTCACTGCAGCGCCTCTGACCGGGAGGTCCTAGGTTCGTTTAACGGCGGTTGGATTTTCGACATTAGCTCTTCAGCTAGGTCTAAATAAGTCGCTGTCTGGAGAAGAATTCTAGCGGCCGGCTGCTCTGATCGGTAGTTTTCCGTAGTTTCTCCGATAAACATCAGGCGAATGCCGGAGCAGTACCCTAACAAACGGACCAAGGACCGCGCGCGATCTGTCCTTCCTCTTCCTTGTCCTATCCTCTCCCCTTACACACACACTTATACTAATATGCACTACACTACCACATATCCCGGAAGACTGGTCGGGTGCTTAGAGCTTGTCCCGGCTGGGGCGGTACCCCGCTGGTGGGAGAGTCCTGGTTAGGGAGAAACCCCACTAGCCGACGGTAGGTCGGCGCCGGATCTCGCCATCCAGCGGGGAAGATAACTACCATCTCCCGAGAACATGCACTACACTAACGGGACTAATGACCAACATATCCCCTTAACCAGGACTCCCCCACCAGCGGGGCACCACCCAGCCTGGACAAGCTCTAAGCTACCAACCGGTCTCCCGGAATATGTGGCAGAAGGTTTTTGTTATGCAGTGTAACATCATTAGGAAGGAGAGAGCGTGGAAGAAAAAATGGAGAGATTTGTAGTCAACATCTAGTGAATCCTCGTAATGATGCGTGAAGAAAAACAGGTCTGCAACCTACATGAAATAACAAGATGACCATAGTTATACAATTATACAAATATAATGACTCA
This sequence comes from Teleogryllus oceanicus, assembly GCA_964035755.1. Taxonomy (NCBI): domain Eukaryota; kingdom Metazoa; phylum Arthropoda; class Insecta; order Orthoptera; family Gryllidae; genus Teleogryllus; species Teleogryllus oceanicus. The sequence goes on from CAXIVR010000014.1 coordinate 58,288,123, forward strand.
TTTAGGAAAAATCCTACAAAAATTCGTAAGTGCTTTACACAACTGCGTAACCAGATAGCCTTCTAATTAAAATATCTACAAAACTTTCAAAACAAAAAAGTTTTAATGTCCCTCAATTTTGGTGATTACAAGAAAGTAAAAATTCTTCATACAAAATTATTTACATTTTAAAATTCATTACATTTTATATGCAGATTGACAGGAGTTTTCACAATCTTATCGCAGAATTATGTGATGTCATTGCGAAAATAAATTTTATTACGAAAAATAATTCTTTTGTTAACTTGGAAGAGCGAATTTGATGAATCAAATAAAGATATTAATGCGTATAACGCGTTTTGACGTTTAATGACATCCAGTGTTAATTATTTCTTTTTAACATTGCAAGAATTTAATTAAATACTGTGATTTTGGAGATCAAATAAAACTCATTCAAATGTCACACACATAAATCAGTGTCAAAAAAGACTCATTTTCCTTAGACCTATTATTGTGTAAGTATGACATCGAAAATATCTAAGTAAAATATGACTCGTCGACTAAAAATGGATTTTCTCGTAAGGTGAAAGTATATAGACACTTCCAGTTTCTGTAAGATAAATACATTATTTGTTTTTTAAGGTGGAGTCATAATAAACTTTGTGAAATATCATTTTCGATAATGCGATGCAAGACTTCGTCACGTGTTCATGAATATAAATTAACAATGTAGGAATTCTAGAAGTATATGAGAATAAAAAAAGTTTTAAAGAGAAACCGAAGGAACGCAAACGATTGGAACAGTATTCTGATCAGTATTTTTGTAAATAAACATACATAAAATTAAAATACGAAAAATGTGTCCGATTGAATTAAGAAAGCTGCTCTCTGCATTCATATAAATGATATGTCAAAATAAAAGCACAATGTCAGAAGGTTGATTGAGAAGGCTATCATCAAATTAAATGCCATCCACAATCGTATTAGTAGATTTGGTAATGAACCTGAGCAAATACATACATTCAACATGGTAGTTCATAATACATTTAACATGATATTTCAGTAAATTTACAAAACTGTGCAGTATTGTCTAATATAATTGTACCCCTTTATGACAATGTACAATTACTGATTACCATAAATATGTCTTAAATTTATTCTGTCATCCTTTGCTCTAAGTGTTATGTGATTTCGAATAAATACATCATTATAGTAATTAACGAAACGAGTGTATAAAGAGAGGGATGAATTGTAAGTTCAAGAAAGCAAGCGACGATAGGAGCGAGTTTTTATATACCATTAGTGCAATTATACCTCTTTATACACATACTACGTTCAATATTTTTTCGTTTCCTTTTTCGAATAATTCAAATTTTAAGAAATTCAAGCACAGCGTTTCCACTCGCGGCATGCATTTCATGACATAGTATTGCTTCTAAAACGGATCGATTTTAATGAGCCTTGCATTGTTTTTATTTCCGCGACATATTTGTAAATGAAAGGTATGGAACATTTGCGGATAAAATATTAGAAGCTGACAAAGTCATGAAAACATTACATCCACGAAAAGCATAGAGAGGTATGAGAGAGAATACAACATGTATAAATATTGAGGAAAAGAACTAGTCACTTCTGACACAGTTTTGTAATAGCATACTTTTTAGAACTGGTAAACACAACTGACGTTTACATTTGTTTTACATTCGCAACGCTAAAACCAAATATTTACTCGTAAAACATTTAATTTATTCACGTTAAATAGTTTATGTTCTTCTTCAAGGCAGCTAACTTAAAGTTTACTTCCCCAATTTAGTTTTATTCATTCGTTGTTTATATGTAGTTGTTGTAGGTATGTGATGCATATTTTTGTTCATGTTTCATGGCCGACTGCAAATACCTTGGCTACGTCTGTGATATATTTTCTTAATTAAAATATTTCTGAATTGAATTCTGATTGGTAGATATGAATTTTTAATTTCACGTGGAATTTTAATTGCACGCGTGCTATTAACATAGAAATAATCAACGATTTTTCATGAAATTAATGAGCATATTTAGTTAACAAAACGAAAAAATCATTAATATCATTCGTCAAACTGAATGTCGGTACCAGCGTACCGATATCTATAGGCAATAAAATCTTGTCTATACTCTCTTATTCGGCAGTGCTCATCGGAAACTTCAGTAGCCACTATGCCCATCAAGGTTATCGCCAAAATGATTTAAATGGAGAATATCGTTTGTAATGGTCAGAGTCATGTGGAATACGGCTGGTGTATCACTCAAAGGGCAGGCCTTCCTTCAGTTCTATTATAACTTTTTCACTTCCTATTTTTAGCTTAAGTAATAAATAATTTGCATAGTCACGCCATCCCGTTATGTTTGAAAAAGGATTACATAGTCAAGTGGGACTTCAAAGTTCGCACCTGTCCTATGCAGAAACTTCAAAAAAGGTGACTGGCAATGTTTCTCTTCTAACTTAGATGCGAACATGAGATCAACACCTCCTCTACCCGAGAATTATTGCAAGTTGGCCAAAATGGTTCAATGAAACGTTACGAAATGTGTAGCAAGAGGAGTCTTCAAAGCATTGATATCATGTTGGAACCAAAAGAGAAATGCACTCTCTAAAGAGTTTTCCTAATGGAGTCACTGTAGTGACTGATTACCTCATACAAATCTTGAACAAGTCTAAGACGATTAAATGGACCAATGTTTGGGCCTGAAGCCTCGGAGTTTGACCTACTATGATTTCACGGTTTGGAGAGATGAACCAGTCGTTAATACTGCGGCCCACTGAGGCACGATAAAATCATAAAACTAAAATTTCCAATGATCTATCGGAAAAACATGGAGTCTTGTCAAACAACCCAGAAAAATCAATGCATAGAAAATAAAAAATTTCTCAACACTGTGCACTAAATGATCATTGCTTAATCATTTTGCTTGATCACTCGTACGTATATCAAAGTAATGAAGCTAAAGTATCACACAGGCGTGTACTACATATCATTTACCTTTCTATGACAGTATAATTGAAACTCGTAAACAACGAATATTTCAACGATAACCTCTTTGTAAACCTATCTGAGCAGGAGCCCTCACAACTTTTATCATAATTTGATCTCAAACTATTCAGGACGATGGAAAGGTGTTACTGTTTTCGGAACACGTGTTCAGATGCAAAATTCACGATAACATCAGTGATGTTTGATTTTGCACAAACAATTTTAATATTTTGTGATAAATGGATTTGAGACGAACAAAAGTATCTTGTTATCTCAATATCTACAATCAATACTACGAGTATATAGAATATATAGATTACATTAGAATTTTATTATTACCACTTACTTTTTCAAAATTGACATTAAAATATAAAAAGACGTAACTTTACAATTTTTATGAATATATTTATTAGTGCGTGGTTGAAATTTGGCAAAAAAATCTTTAGATTTAATATATATACACACAAAACTTCAAACATTGTTATTTTAGTGTAATATGTTATTTAAATCCAACATGGACTTATAGGCAATTGTACTGTGTTTAAAAGTTTAAAAGTGTAAACAGTTATTAAAGGTAAGTTCAAATAAGGACGACCCTTATTATCTCAGGATCGTGTATGAGTGGAATAGCTCATTGTTCTACTGATTCTTCTAGTTTTATGCTTTATCAGCTAATCACGGTCGAATGGTAATTTTTAAGTCCGTCATTTATTAGCAGCGGCTTAGGAAATTGAAGCGGCACATTACCTTCTCGTTGAATGACCCTTCGGCAATTGCACGGAACACCGCTTACGGAGCAGACTGAGGTCTATGTCGTTGGCGCGTGGTACGAGTCAGCCGGTCGGGATGGTTTTCCGCACCAATTGTTGAAGGGAGAGTTTGCCGTGCAAAAGAGCTACCTTCCCAGTCCACGTCAGCCAGCAGAGGCCAGGCGGGAACGTTGAATACGACGTCGATGGCAAAACTCGATAACGTGATGTTAGCCTGACACGTATCTCGGGTGCCTCTGATATGCATCCGGCAGTCATGTGCGTCAAGATCCGGAGTGTATGTGCGTCAAGTGGCGCTAAATGAGAGACGTGCGTGATCGTAATTGTAGTAGTTGGCGCAGTGGATTCGTGGATACGACTAAACAAGCCAAGTTCGCAGAGCGGCAAAAAATCTTGGTTAATACATCGTGATTTCAATCAAAATCTGATTGAATCTTCTATGTCTCCTAGAATTTTTCCTGTTCTCTTCTGATGTTTCAATACGTCTTACCTCTCGTTCCATGCCCTAGAATCCTCTTTCTCATCATCTCCGCGTATATTGCGGCTTCCCATCCCCCAAGTGATTGGAAGATGAGTACGCATTTGCTATTTTAAACATAATTTACTTTTGTTTTATGAAACTCGTGGGATATTTGATATCTGTCTCCTTGTCTCTTCCTGACTTCTTCTACACAAGAGCACATCATTAGATTTTGATCGTGCTTTTGTTTATTTCTGCGTAGTAAAGCAAGGGGTTAGTCCGGATTGCGCACTTGCGCATTACAAATTACTTTGAGATGTAGAATTCAGGGAGTACTGGCCACTATCAGTACTGTTGTCGAGCTTTGTTTTGTAAGGGTGGCATTGTCCTTAATTTTGAGAAGTGCGCCGCCAGTGGGTGGAGGCGTCTTGTGGGCTTGGGGGAGGGGCGTATGACTGGGGCCAAAGGCAGTTTCTCTTTGGAATGAGGCTGACAAGGGACGGAGTTGCTCTCAGGGCTTTTTTTAGAGACGCGGTGCATAACTAATTTGGGGTGAGGGGACACTGGTGCGAGGGCTTATGAGCGTTGCCATATGTTCACAAGTACATATGTATTGAACTATATAAATAAAATTGGAATGATTGTCTGCAATTTCCAAATATCTGCGTTTTTTAATCTCATGTGGTTACTCAGATGATAAATAGCTCATTCAATTATTTTTACGATTTTTGTCTGCTTGTTTGTTGGTGTAATCTCTGGAATGTCTAAACAAATTTCGATGAGATTTTCACTGAAAGGTACAGTGATTTGTCTTTTTTGTGGGCATAACTTATGCAACGTTTTCAAAATATCATTTTCTCTTACATAAAGAAGGTTTGTGTTGCTTTTTTTCATACAAATGTACAGTGTTATACTACACGTGACCTTCAAAACAAGAGAAAACTTCAAACAACTGTCTGTATGCCATCTCTTTAAAATTCATACTACCCCATTTCCTACCCCATAGAGCAATTTAAGTATGCACTGTACGCTTTTTCGCAAATATCTTCAAAACAGTTATGAAATTCTCCAAAGTGGATTTCATGTTTGTAACCGCTCGTGAAATTTTCTACCAAATACGTTTTGATTCATTCGAATAGCGCAATTAGGTTCAGAGTAATTGAAGGTAAAAAAACGTTACTGAACGGATAGCGTGTAGAATAGAATGTGTATGATCACCCTCCCGAGCTCCCATGCATTTAGGCCGCCAAAGAATGAAGCTGCGTCAAGAGCGCGCAACAGCGGTGTTTCGAGCATTTTGAGATAATAATTACAAAACACCCACGTTTTAGAGTTGTGGTAGAAAGTTGAAACAGTTTAAAGTTTTTTTATCAGTTTTCATTTTTCTGGATGTGATATTGTTTATTCAGTGAAATAGTGAATGGAAGTAGTATATTTGTGGGTGCTTGTTATTATTATTTATGAGTTTTTTCATGAAACTAATGTGAAACATGATTATGCTGGAGGGTTGTTTATTTTGTTTTCATTTCACAGAGACAAGAGTAAAAATTAAGTATGTCAAATTGTTGTGACCCCGTTAAGAAGTAGATTACCAGAAGGGGGCAATACTATGCAAACTTCTATTGAAATCATAATAGAGTTAGCAAGAGCTCGATGCAAAATTGTTACGTTATCTTGTGACGGTAGTCAAACTAACAAAAATATTTGAAATTAATGTAATACATCTGGAAATACATATTATAAATATTGCAAGAAAGTCCATACTCTTCTTTGTTTTATGTAATGTATATACCGCGCTTTGGTATGTGGCTGGGGGATGTCGTTATAAATGTCATTGCTCAGACTATTAATTTAAAAGAAGTTAATCATACACATTTCCATTCACTTATATTGACAGTGGATGTTCCTCTGGTGTGACGAATTCCAAGATATGAGTATGACAATATTAAGAATAAATTTCAAATCATTATATTATCTAACAATAATTTCTGATGTATTTGTAGGAAATGATTATGGACAGCAGTTTTGAAATAGTAGCTTTTTGCATTCAAATATTCTTTTTTAAATTTCTGCATGCATTAGGTTGGATGTAGGCGGGATCATAGTATATTTTGTTTCTTAATAAGTATTGTAAAGGTAAACAAAATCTCTTACATAAACTTTCAGAAGGTCTCTAACAATTATTGCAATAATACCATCGATTTACAAAGGTGAACTCCGGAAGAACCATCGCAAATTTGCTCTAGCGTTATCAAGCGCCAGAACAAGTGAAACCGGAGTGCGATCACACTCTTCCGTTAACTCGCGTTGATGAACGTTTGCCGGGAGTATGTAACAATAAATCTGTTAAGAATAGCCCACAGCATCAATGGTGGTATCAATCATGATCGTAAAAAACATGACAGTTTCGAGAAGAACAAGAGGGCCAGCTGAGGGAGGATGAATATGATTAATAAATACGTACAAGAAATTTCAGATACTGTACAGTTATTTTCATTTATATGACTTTATATCAGGAATGGACATAGCCTGTTATTGATAATAATTAATAGGAGGCCAAATTATGTTTAACGACATATATCATATTGTAAAGATTTATTTTGGATAAGCAAAATAGATAAATGAAATTGAGGTAATTAGCGACAATTCAAATTAAAAATCTGAGATATTAAATCATTATTATATAGTGAATCAGCATTCTTGTTGATAATTTAATTTCGAGTATCTATGCATTAGTTTTTTTTAAACAGTCAGTTTTAAAAGATCATTTCAATTATCTTGCAATTTGGTGGCCGTTTTATTTCATAACGCAAACACCCGAAGTTGCGGGCGAGGTTATGAATATGACGCACAAATGCGTTAATGGATGCAATTTCAGAAATGAAGCCCTATTACTACACCTCCATTTTCTGCACGCTCAGCACATTTATCATCGAATGGGTCTACTGATACATTCATGGTGATATACATATCAGTACCTTTTCAACACGAGTAATTAACTTGGAGCAAATTTGACTGTTCTGGGCATTGTTCTCTTTGTTTACTCCCCATATTTAACTCACCATACGGATCGTACGTCCACCTCACAAACTAGCGTTTCATATTCTACTCAGGTCAGCCTTACATAACGTTTTTTTCATTCTGGCATTCACACATATCGCAAACGAAATTACCAATTACAATTTTTGGATGTATGTTTTGTATTAATTTCGAAAATCTTTTGCCATAAGTGCGATAAATATCACAAATACATAATCACCAATTGGATTTAAATGGAACATAATCCGAGGAATTTGAAATTAATCGAGGTGTTAGACAAGGTTGTAGCCTATCACTAAGTTTATTTAATATTTATATAGACGACTTTCTGAGGTAATGGAAACAGTGTATTACAGATGGAATTGAGATAAACTCCGAAACTACTCTAAGTACACTATCATTTGCAGAAGATTAAATTATCTAATAATGTGAGGATCAGTTACAGGGGGCTCTCTATAAACTATATAACATACTCGTCTGTGAAATGTATAACTTGAGAATCTGAACTCAAAAAATCAAAGTAGTGGCGTTTAGAGGCAAACATCGTAAACGAAGTATAATAATAATAATAATAATAATAATAATAATAACAATAAATATTAAAATTATATATATATATATATATATTGGTGTGTGTTAGAATAAGTAATAATAGTAAAAATTTCCAAAATATCTGTGGTACAATAATAAAATACACGAGAAAGGAAACAAGAAAAGAAACACAACTTAAATTTTGTATAAAATGGCTTTCCTCATACTTCTTTACGGATGCCAGACATAAACCATGAAAAAGAAAGATTTTTATGATAATTCAGACGTCTGAGACGACGCTTTGGAGATAATTCAAAGTCTGCACTGTATTAGACAAAATAAAAAATTAGATAATCAGCGAAGAGTTATAACTACTCCCATTAATAAATACACTAAAGAATACAGGGACCGATGGTCAAAGCATCTACATAAAATGAGAAGTGATAGCATCTCGAAACAAATACTATATCCCGACAGACCTTAAAGTAAAAGAGATGTCGGCCGGCCAAGTTTGAGATGGCAAAATAACCACAAACAACTCTCAAACCTTTTGTTACATAAATATTATTGGTTTGCCGCATAATTTTACAAACAATTAAAAGGTTTTAAATTAAATTTGTGTTTAAAAATAAGAAATATTTATCTTTGAATATAATTACTCGTTTAAAGGAAGGACAAAAGTTCCAACATGAAGATGTCCAGTGCGTATAACCTTACACTTTTCGTATTAAGTCGTCGTTTCAAATTGACTTCTTATTATATCGGAAAGTGTACATAAATTTATAAATGTTCAAAAACTACTGCTAAATCAAAGTAAATTAACATAATAATAACAATAACTATATTAATAATAATAATATAGCAATAGTACAAATTTGAACGCCGCAGCTCTATTTGTACACAAAATAATTATCGCAAGGTGGTAAATGGAATTACCACGTCACTTTAGAACGTATGCTTTATGAATATTTGCATTCGGATAAGTTTCAGAAAAACGTAAATTATTTAGATGTTATTTATTAATTGCCGAGAATCAATCATCATAACGTGTTGACGGGCATGTTGTGGTAGTGGTGTGGTAAAATAAAAAACTCAGACAGAAAATGTCTGTTTTTATTGTAAAGTCCGGTTTCTACGAATTCGTTCCCGAGTTCGGCTGCGGGGCACTTTCTGTTGACCACTTTTTCGTGGAGGCGGCGTCCTCGGCCACGGCGTCCCACGCAAGTCCTCGCTTTGCGACAGGATGCGGCGCTTCGCTCGCGGAACGAGGAATGAATGGAGAGAACAGGGGCGGAGATAGGGCTGGGGACGGTGGAGGAGGGCGTAGGGGAGCGGCGACAAACCGGCGCCGGCGGTTGCGGGTGCGACGCGGCGCGCCGCCAAGTCTGCGCTCGTTGCGGCGCAGTGGCGCCCGGGCTCGCCCACGCACCCACCCACTTCGCCAGGCGAGAGCGGGAACACCGCACTCACCCTGCCCGCGCCCACACGCTCTGCCCATGCCCATTGGTCCTGTCGGCCACCACCGCCCCTACTTGCCCTGACCACCTCGTTGGCTCGCCCATTCCCACTCGTCCCCCCCTTCCCACCCGCCCTTCTCTCCCGGAACGCCCCTACTCGCCCTGTCCTCACCTACTCGCCTTGCTCGCCCCAATTGCTGTGCCCCACCACACTCGCTGCCCGCCCCATCGCCGGCCGCCCCCCACTCTGCCCGCCTCCTCCCGTCCCGCCCAAACCCACTCGAACGACCTGTCATATTCTCGCCCTGCCACCCCGCTGCTCGCGTGTCTGCCCAGTCGATAGGGGCCCCCTTCGCCTTCTTACTTATTTCTCACCTTCGCGGCGGCCAGGAGCGTTCCCTGGCGTACCCCTTCCTACCACTTTCCCTCACTCACCTGACATCTGGCTGTTCACCCACTCGCTGACCTTTTCACTCGTTCATTTGCTGACCAACTCACCGTCCCTGACCCTCTTTAGCCTGCTGCTCGAATTTTCACTTTCCGTTCTTCCCGTTCAATTTATGGCCACCTCCCCGCCAGCCTGGTTGTTCATTCACTCACCCACATGCTTACGACTGTCTATTTTTTTTTCAGCTGTTCCTCACCAGTTTAATCATTCTAGCGTTCAAGCACATCTCCTACTTTCTCGCTCTTCCGTTTCTTCACTCGCGCGTCATCGTTTCTTCCTCCAGGCTGTTTTTAACTACAATTCAGCAGTCAAACAAATCTGAAAAAATCACAACAATCAGGATTTTGAGAGAAAAGTTTGTCACTTTTTCATGCTTTATCACGTGTTCAATTACCAAGAAAAATTATTTTTTTTTTAAAAAAATTTTGGTTGAACTTGGAAGACGATAAAGTATTAAAACGGTTTTTTAATTTTCTTTTTAGTTTTGTCAATTAGAAAATTCAATCTTAAGTTGACAAAAATTAAAAATCACGATTTGGGCTGTAGAGGAAATGGAAGATGGGGGGATAAAAATTCTTTGAACAATCCCATTTTTAGAATCATAGTTAGAATTCATATGTCTTTTGATTTTCTCCACCCGTTGGGCAAAAACTGTCGAATGACTTTTTCAAAACTTTGGCATAGGACATATCCATTGAAATTTGGTCACCTCATGAAAATAAGTACAACCCTTACTTTTATACAGCGATTTACGTTCATACATTTCTGCGTTTCACATTTGATCAGCTGCTAAGGTGCCGTACAAACGGGACCATATACGTCACTACAGTGACGTCACAATGGTGGCATTCAGCCTTTTGATTTTATCACATCGTAATAGCTAATTTACTTTAAAAGCAGCTCTGTAAAAACCGCACTAAAAACCTTGGAGCAATTGCTGTAGACTCTGCACCTAGGCATGCCTGCCTAACATGAGTAGACCTTATCCCTACTTTTAATCTAGACAACCCGCTAGATTTCGAGTTGACTCCCTTTAATTCACTTTCATCAAATTTACATTCACGCGATTTAATTTAGAATAAGTAAAAATGTTACTTAAAAAACTGCAACTAATACTGAAAAAGAAAACAATAAAAAACAGATATTAGATCAATAGCAATTTATATAGCTCTTGTATGATTAAAATAATACTTTCTGTAGACAACATGAACTGCTGCTTTCATACGTGAATTTGTACATTGATTTTTCTTCGAATTACATCAATTTCAAATCTATTTACTTTTTAAATTGTCCAATAAGTTGTTGAAAGGAATATATTTGCCTCTGAAAATCGTGGGCTGGGAAAGAACAAGCAATTGCGTGACTTTTGTACCCCAGCGTTCCCCTTCGGAATGTAGGAAGTGCGAACTACACCGCGTTATGTGTGGAACGGGTGATAAAGCCCTACGAGAAAGAACAGTCGTTCTTTATGGAGCGAGCATTCACGCTGGGAGCTATATGACTCGCCGGGTCGCTTCGCTTCGCGTCGCCAAAAGATTCAAAAGCGGAGAGCACGCGTGAACGAAATCGCACGTCGTTTGCGGGAGCACTCGCTCTGACAAATCCCTTCCCGTGCACCAGTCTTCGTTCACGACTACATAACCACGTTGGCGCGAAGGGGAGGGAATTCCTGACTTAGGAAACATGACCAGCTGCACTGTTCGTTTAGAAGTGTATTTACCATACATATGTCTCCTGCATATGAAATGTTCTCCGAACTTTACGATATGATATTCGTCCTGTGTTATTAGCTACACCAATGAAACATCGGAAAGTACATTTTACAAATAATTTGATTAGAGCGAAAAATTAACGTTTATGAGAAACACATTTTTTCAAATTTGTTTCCAATGTGCGCGCAATGTACGAATACAATAAAAGTTACTTTATAATATTATAAAATACAACTATTGAAAACAAATTAGCAGTCAAGGATGACCTAAGATTATGGAAAGAATGTAATTGAGAAGGAGTAAAATTGACAAATCCATAACAGGTGTGTAATAATTGATTTGAACAGAAACATAAAAGGAAAAAAAAAGACTCTATAAATTAATTTGTACTAAAAAAAATAAAAAGTAGCGGAAAACGCGATACAGAAAAATACATAAGCGCAAATTGGAGAGCCCAAATAAATATGTGGACAGAAGAGGAGGAATTTTAGAACAAATTCAAAAGAAGCGGAGAGGCAGTACCTGTGGCGCAGATAATGCCACTCAGCACCTATCGCATCACCTTAAGCTCTGGACAATGTTAGTGGCGGATCTGTGGGCGAGGCCAGCCGCGTTGGGTTCTCCAGGTGAGGACCAACCCGTGCAGCATCGATGGGAGCTCACCGGGAGCGGTAGCTCAGTGCATCAACTGATGTCACTGCAGCACCTCTGACCGGGAGGTCCTAGCTTCCCACTCGCCACGGCCGCAGGATTTTCGACAAAAGCTTTTCAGTTAGGTCCAATTCAGTCGCTGTCTGGAGGAGAATTCTAGCGGCCGGCTGCTCTGATCGGTAGTTTTCCGTGGTTTCTGCGATCAACATCAGGCGAATGCCGGAGCAGTACCCTGCCAAACGGGCCACGGACCGCGCGCGATATTTCCTTCCTCTTCCTTGTCCTAGCCTCTCCCCTTACACACACACTTACACTAACATGCACTACACTACCACACATTCCGGGAGACCGGTCGGGAGCTTAGAGCTTGTCCCGGCTGGGGAGGTGCCCTGCTGGTGGGAGAGTCCTGGTTAGGGGGAAACCCCACTAGCCGACGGTAGGTCGGCGCCGGATCTCGCCATCCAGCGGGGAAAGATCACCGCAATCTCCCGAGAAAAAACATGCACTACACGAACGGGACTAGTGACCAGAGCAGTTGACGCGCCAGGAAACACGAAAAAATCAATGATTCAATCGATGGGGGTTCAAGAGATTCGGAGGAGGAGGAGGTGATAAAGCGCTGACACCGGATATGATAGTTTGTACAGTGATGAGAATGATGGTTCTGGTAGTGGTGATAGTAATTTAAGGATGATTATGAGGGTGATAGTAGTAGTGAATGTAGTATGTTAATTGTGATAACAGATGACTGTAGCAGTGTTTGTAAAAATAAACATGGTGTTGATGATTTTGAGAGCAGTTGCGATGATTCCGCTGGTGTATTCAAAGAAGAGAGCTATGACATATGCGATATAACAAACTATATAAGCTACTAGTGTGATATGCAATAATGGAACAGTAATAAACTAGTATATACGTTCAGCATATGAGCTGAAGCCTCGGCAGCAAAACGCACAGTGATAAAAAGACTTGATGTTTGGGGAAGAGCTTGTGACTTGACTGGGAAACAGAGCGAAGGAAGTCTTTCTGTCATCAGGTGGGAGCGTAAATTAATGTAAATTAATTGGTGGGCGGTCTGCCACAACATGGCAAGCTTCTGGCCCGACGTGGTATTGAGAGGGTTACCGCGAAGAGGACAAGAGTTCAAGGAAAACTTTCCTCGTGGCTATTCTAAGCTCACAACGACGTAATTTTTATCTTCCATCAGGACTGAGTTGTTATGAGGTAAGTATTATAACTGACTTAGTAGTGTGTTCATGAATACAACAGATAATTTCGATAACTTTGCCCATTGTCTTCATTTTGCACCGGAATTGATTAAGTGTATTTTTATAAAATTCGCTACCAAATGTTTACTACTTTTTTACGGCAATGTTATTGCAGCAGTTATATTATGTCATTACATTTACTATGATATTTAACGTTCAAATGTAGTCCAATCATTGACCAATTCTTATCACTGGCGCAATGCTTACTTTAAGGCTTGACAGTACAGTTTTGTCTTGGCCTAATTCCGATACTAGACGAAGATTTTCTTCTAGATCTCTGGTGGACTGACTGGGGGGGGGGAGTAACTCATTACTTGGTTCGAAGGACAGGGAATGGGAACAAGACAAGAAAAAACCGATCGCGTGCAATCCGTAGCCCGTATTTTAGGGTGCTGCTCCAGCATTAATCAGAAAGGGATGAAGGAAACCATGAAAATTAAAGATCAGAGCACTGGGTCTACCAATTTACACCCGCGAGATCCCCAATTATGCTGGAGCAGTAAGACGTGTAGACACCAGTGTTGCATAAAACTTACTAAAACATGCAAATAGTAACAAGAAGATACAATAAATATTAAAGTCCGGAAATTCCGATTCCCTCCCGCGCCGCCTTGATCCCCGCGCGCCGGGAGGTGACGGCCAGGGCGGAGGACGGCGTGGGGCGCAGGACAATGGCGAGAGCAGCGGACGGGATATTGCGGCCGCTAGGCGCCGGCGGCGAGGAGGGGGGGGGGAGACGGCGGCGGCGTCGCGACGCGACGGCGGGCAACGGGGAACCGAAACTCCAGCAGCGGGGGAGCTGCATATTAACAGCGACAAAGCAGAAGACCAGCCAGGGCATTGTGTGTCGTTTTAATCCAGGCAATATCTGTTCGCGGTGGGCGGCGCCTTCAGTTGGTCGGACCGGCGCGGCGCGCCCTTTGTCTGGCCCGCCCTCGCCCTCGCCCTCGCCGCTCCGCTTCCGGCGCCCGCGGCGCCTTTCGCCCTTTCGCTGGCTGCCGCTCCCCCCGTCCTTCCGCGAGGCCGCGTCTTTGACCTGCCAAGGGCGCCGTGCGGACTGCCTTGCTACTGTCTAGCAACGCCAAGAAGGCGCACTTTCCTCTCTTCCGAACACAGAATTTTTTGTCCGGCCCACGAACCAATCATTTTCGTCTACATCTTGAATGACACCGCAAGGAGACAATTTCCATGACGTAATTAACTCTAAGAATTTCGAAACCCTTAAAATAAGTACTATTGAAAACAATTCAGCGGTACTTTTTAATAAATGAAGAAAAAGAAAAGTAGCAATACTCCTAAAATTAATTTATTTTATCCCTGCATCGTGTTTAAAAAATATTTTCTAAATTCTGAAAATAAAGTTTATTTTACTTATCTTAAATGCTCATGCTGCAAGTTTACAAATGGGTTTATAATTTGACGCAATACGCTGATGCGTTCTTCTAAGCACGCACTAATGTGTGTTCTTATGGCATTTCGAAGAACGCTACATACAGTAGCTACGCTACACTATGCTGCGCTATAGATCATTTTGCACAATCGCTTGTACGTTTTCGATTAGATTCCTGATTTTCCCTTACAAATTAAGCACTTTTACTCTTTTTCTTACAGAAAATACGCAAATTTCATTTCTATATTCCTCTGCACTGCACAAAATTAACATGCGAGCTTATCACAAGTGCTTAAGTTTATCCAACATTCCCACTCCAAATGTTTAATTATTTCAACACTCTATCAACCTATTTGACATCTGTCCATTATTATCAGACATAAGGAATTCACTAATCAGTAGAACGTTCTTAAAATGCGCTAAACAAAATAATCAGACATTTGCAGTTTTCTATAAGCCTATACAAAGAAATATATAGAATTGTATTCGAAAACAGAATTAAAGCTAGAAACTTGTTCAATGTAGGTGTTAAAAATAACATTGAAATAAAAGCATTGAATAGTCTTAACGACAAGTTTAGACCATCAATAGTTTATTTCCCCTGCTCAAAATTCATTAGCAGCTCTGAAATTGAAATATCAAAATACTACTATATCAAAATACAATATTAGTAAATATCAAATAAATTTCAAAATACTATTAATATTATGCTTACAAGTGCAATTATCTTTTAACAGTTATGGAGTACTACAGTCCACAAGTATGTCAACTTTCGTTTACAAAACATTAATAACTGTCAGGTAATATGAATTGTACACATATATTACCATTTTAGGTGTGGAAAAGTAGCAATTTAGTTGTGTTTGCTTCATGCTAAAAGAACAAATAAATAAAATGGCCATTTTAAAAAACGAAGTGCATAAGAATTTACTTTTTCCTTTGGCTTAATCGTGACTTATCTTTTAAATGAGGCCTTCCTTAATCTTTCTACACGGTGTCAGACTTACTGAATTTTCAGCAAAATTTGGGATAAAAGTTGAAAACTATAAAAATAAGTCAGCTGAAACAAATCAGGATCACTAAAATAATTTAAAGAATTATAGTTAATCATATTATGAGGGATCCTTTCAATGTTTATAGACAAATTAAAAATTTATTGGAAAAACAGTCTTATTCATTGAGTTGAATTGTCAAACTTAGTTTTTGTTAAAACAACATTTCGTAAAATGAGTTACTCACATATTAAATTTGAAAATTAAAAAAATGATTCAAATGTGAAATAACACTTTAAAAAACATTAATAAGTTATCTATTAAAAAGCACTAATTAAAAGATAAATGCCAGGAAAAGGACTGAGAAACTCACCGGCAAATTGATGAAGAATCAATACAAAAATAATAAGTTTACCCATTCAACTCAATGAATAAACACTGTTTTTTCAATAAATTTTGAATTGCTTTTAATTTGATTGTCTATAAAAATTGAAAGGATAGCACAACATATGATTTGAATAATCATTCAAGGGAACTGAATTGTTGTTAATTTTAAGGCAACATTTGATATTTTATTGTTAAATTTATTGCTTTCAGAAAAATGTTATTCAATGTTTCAATTAAATAGTTGTTGGTGCCTTTCTGATATAGTATTAAAATAAAATAAAGACCATATTGCTATTCGTTATTTGCTGAAATTTAACACGACTCTATTGAAGAAAAAAATCTTTCATGTAATAAAAAATCGTGATAAAATTATATATTTTTATTTGATTGATGTTACCGAACCAGAATTGAACATAATTCTTATCTAGGTCAATTAAAATGTCCGCGTAAAATAAAAGCAGACCTCATCGAATCATAATGGCTTTTATCAATGTCACTTGTTGCGGTTTAAGAATGTCTGAAATAGAAATGAATATGTAAATAAAATTTGTGGTAAAAGAATTACAGAAAATTTCATAAAATATTTTTTAGATATATTTTTTTAATTGAACTTCCGAGTTGCATAAATATTTCGCTTATTTTAATTTCGCAAACTGTAGAGAAATACTTATTTTAAATTTGGTTGAAGTTCACACAATAATATTCTTATTGCATGTCAAAATTCCGTTATCATTTACGAAGTTTCAAAGCATTTTATTTCGCACGTTCCCACGCCATATTACGCAGCGCAAATAGCCGTTCAGTAAAGGGAACCCCCGTTCAGCAATTCCTTGTCGCTCGTTTCTTCCCTCCGTACGTGAGCGACCTACGAAAAATCACATCAAGGGCGCGTTCTTGTCGCTGCAACGCCAGCATATACGGCCCACGTTCTGCGTTCCGCGTTTCTGGCAGGGGGAGGCGCCGCGGCGGAAGTCTAGCTTCCTTGCCGCCGGGGGCGGGGAGGCGAAGACTTCTGGGGGGCGGAGAGGGAGAGGGAGGGGGTGGGGGCGGGGGACGTAAACGCGGCGACGAATCACGTGTCGGCGCCGCGTGCGCCGGGTGCAATATCCGCGAGCCGGCTTACCTCCGCGTTATGAGCGGGCGGCGCGCGTCAAGCAAAGCAGAAATCGTCGATGTCAACGGAAGAGGGCGAGCGCCGCCTAGCTCGAGGGCAGGGCGTTGGGGGAAAGGTGTGTCACACTCAGGGGATTCGGCGAGTCACAAAATGCAAGATAAAAAACATTTTAAAGCGAAACGTTCTAAAGAAGTTTAATGTTTTAAAAATAAAATAAAATGTTTTTATTTGTATTATTGAATTAAGGGGTATTCTAAAGGCACGTTGTAGATGTATAAACACTAAATAATAATAATAATAATAATAATAATAATAATAATGTTGAGAAGAAGAAAAAGACGAAGAAGACGAAGAAGAAGAAGACGAAGAAGAAGAAGAAGAAGAAGAAGAAGAAGAAGAAGAAGAAGAAGAAGAAGAAAAGAAGGTTGTTACAGAGTATTCAAAAACTACAAACGGAATTTATTTGATTAAAATGTGTTTAAGAAAAAAAAATTGCTGCTTACACATAAATGTTTACATATTAACCTTGATAATATACAATATAAAAGCAAATGCAAATGACGCTTCATTGATATCGATATATTTAGACAATATAACAGATTAGTTACTATTTTAACACATGTTAATGTCCTTCAATAAAGTGACAAAAAATAACTCTGTATTTATATGATACACAAGCCTGTAAAAGCATTAACTATTTTTGTCCTACCATCTTTGTTTAAGAGAAGGCATATGTTCGTGAAGTGGATGATACTTGCCAAATAGTGAGTGGCATAACCTGACTGTGTACTCCTGCGATCCATGCATCCACTCCATACCTCCGTTCTGAACTGCGAGAGAAAGCACAGGGACCTAGCAATAAACCACATAATTCTCTCACAACTTTGGCTGAGTCCAGCTGGCTCCTCTTCAGTAGTCAGAAACCTACGCGCTAGACGGTGGCAGATCAGTCCACCACAAATAAATCTAGGCACGATCTCCAAAGAAAACCCAGCAAAGTAGGAGAGACATTCACGAGTACTCAAGAACTATACGCAGCCAAAATAAAGAAATGCGAGTTGAGAGAATCGGAGTCACAGACACAGGAGGGTGCATAAAATGTCTTGTACGCACTGCATGGGGTGCTGTATTGGGCACTATGTTATAGAAAGGACGTAACCAAATTTATTACTAAGATTTATTCACACATAATCAACACATGCAGAACTTACGAGAATATTAAAGGAATTTGGGTTCTCCGTACATTGTAATAGTGCAATTGTTCTCGTTTCATATTTAATAAAGGCCGCGATGAGTAATCAGCTCGATCTCGATACTATAGTTAAGCCGCGCTCAGGCTAAATGAAACTCCGATCCCTTCGTGTAAAGTACTACCCGAAATCAAAATATCCGTTTGAAATTCATAGGGCGTTAAACTCGGTCAGATCTATAAGGGAAAATCAATTTTGAAGAAAATCCTACATATCAGCTCAAAAATTATAATTTTTTCAATACAAGAGTCCTACAATAGGAGTGTTTCTGTCGAAAAATAGTCACTTTTGCTGCAGAAATACTACCCATTCTCTTTACTTTAGGTAAATACGCAGCATACGTTAATGTAAATATCATGAAATCTGAAGTGAAATGTGATGAAGTAGAAAGCTCAAATTTCTTTAAACCATCCCTTAGTGTTTTAATTATGAAGATGAGCATCTGCTCAATTTTATGAATTGGATCTACTAAGGCAAAGTGAATTCTTCTAAACGAGACCATTTCTTCTCGAGACGAAAAACACTCTGCTATGCTACGTCTCTGTAAAGGCAGCGAGGGAGGTTCACATTTATCTCTTGCTGGGTCATGCGTTAAACATGAACGGAGCTACGCAAGCTGCACATGCATTACAAAGAACTACTTCTATCCTCTACATAATGATATTAAAGAATGGAACGTTGATAGTTGAAAACAAAAAAAATATACTATTGGATCATCATTGTCGTATTTTTGTCATGTTTTCGTTTTATGCGGGTTCATCAAACGATCGCCCCTTCATTCTCCTTTGAACGAATTTTAAAGTAATTTTTTGTCACAAACCGGTATGCTATAAATAAAATCAAGGTAATCACTGTCTAATAATTATTCCTTTGTTGTGAATCGTCTGTAAAACTACACGGAAAAATACGGCAACCAGAACAGTCTGCCAAAACGAAAATGTCCACATCGTCTTGTCTTTGCTCGGTATTAGTCTCAGACCCCTAAGAGTAGTGTTGTTTCTTGTTCTCCATGAACAACAGTTCAATGATTCCACCGAGAGTTTGTTGACCTTTCCGGTTGGGACGGTGTTCGGGTTGGCGGGAAGGACGCCAGAGCTGTTTGGCCAAAACCTCATTCGCGCTTCTTTCCATTCAGTATAACTCACGACTCAGTCATGGAAGTGCGGTGGTTCGTGTTTGTGTCTAGTACACTTTGACGAGATCGATCGATTTAAATAACGAGAATATTTTGGAAAATGTTTCTACGTTAAAACTTAAAATATAAAATTGAACATGACAGCCTCAAACCACGCTAGCGACGACCAAAAATATAGATCACCCATTTCCTTCCAAAGAGGAAGCTCTGGACCACGCGCAGATATTCCAATGTCCGTTCCGCGCAGCCGAACCGTTTCAAGAGCGTTTCGCGAATGGATTCTCGTGTTTCCGGGCGCGTCAACTGCTTTGGTCATTAGTCCCGTTAGTGTAGTGCATGTTTTTCTCGGAAGATGGCGGTGATCTTCCCCCGCTAGATGGCGAGATCCGGCGCCGGCCTATCGTCGGCTAGTGGGGTTTCCCCCTAATCAGGACTCTCCCACCAGCGGGGCACCGCCCGAGCCGGGACAAGCCGCGAATGGAATAAATGTACGTAGCCGATGAAGATCCTATGAATATTTCCTGTTAACGTGGATTTAAAACATTTAATTTATAAATAATAAAATAGCAGTACAATAGGAAAGAGCAAGAATCATAGATAGAGTGAGAGAATCATAGATAGAGTGAGCATAAGGCTGTATGTCTCTTACTTCCCATATCAAAGCACTATATTAAACAAAGTGTTCTTATCTCTAATTTTAGGCAAAATAAATCTATTGCACCGTTTAATGTCCTACGTTAAACTAAAATTTGGTACGCAAATTACGTTAAACTAAACTTTGGACCGTTTTCATTTCAATCAACTACGCTAAAAGCTGATAGTGACTTTTTCGTTAAACTAATAGCCGTGCACCGCGACACAACTCGTCAATTTTTTCTGCCCCTTTTGAATGTTAGCACGACCGAGACACAACCAGTTTTCAAATTGCCATTACAGTGAGTTTCCGTAAATTAAATTTAAAAAATTAATTTCTCAGTTTCTGGAATAATTAACATATCTGAAAAAGCATTGAACTCAAGTAAAAATTAAAAGTACAATTTTTAAAAAAGAAATGTTCTGTAGAAAAATAATTTAGGAGCCGACCTTAACTGCACGCTAATTACAAATTAATACCACAATAATTAATGCTATAATGACATATTAATCAAATAATAATTAATTATGGGAATGAGAAAGTTTGATACGGCAGAGATTAATTAGGAAAGTAAGGAAAAATCGCATGCTGAATCTTCAGAGGAGAACATAATAGTATTTACTACAACCGTAGATTATGTTAAGTCTTTTCAAATTATTATATTTTCAACATATAACAATCATATGCAGCCATTCGGCGCTTGAGCCTGGAGCAGTGCGGTTGTGTGCTGTGTGCTGTGAGTTCAACGAGTGAAAAGTGAATCAACGTTCCGAGTGTTGAACCAGTAATTTGAGGAAGAGAGTGCCTCCAAATGCAGGAGGCATCTCATTTGATGTCAATGAGAGAGGAAATGCAAGTATTATCACGAACCAGCAAAATACAAGGTATGAACAATTAGCTATGCCTATTCAATCCAACGGTAACTCTCAAGTAAAAAGCTACGCCAACGTGACTTCTAACATAATGTTCCCGAAAAAAGATCAGGCCATTATTATTGAAGCTATAGAAGGAGCAGAAATAAGAGAATATCTGTTAGCCATGTCGAACATAACCAAACCGACCACAATAAGATTTATCTCACGTATTTCTAATGCTCGTGTTTGTATTTACCTTGACTCCAAACAAACAGCAGACCACCTCATAAACAACAAGAAGGAAATAATTGTTAAAAACACAAAACTAGTTATTAAACCATTGATTACAAGAAACAAAAGAATAGTCTTGTCCAATGTGTGTCCAGTCATCCCTCACTCACTAATAGAAGATAAGTTCAGGGAATTAAATGTAAAGATAGTATCCCCTATATGGTTCATGAAAACTGGAATGAATGACCCTGGGTTTTCTCATGTACTAAGTTTTAGAAGACAGTTGTACATAGTACCAGAAGATGAACATAAACTCCGAATCTATACAGATTAATTATGAAGGAACAAACTACTGGATTTACATCTCCAGTGAGAGTACCTTAAAGTGCTTTGAATGTAATAATCTAGGTCATGTTGCTAAGAATTGCCCAAATAATGTAATCAACCAAAATAATAAAACTACTTGTGAGGTTAGGGACAAGGAAAACAACAAGACAGAAGAACATGATAATTCAGGTCAACTACAAACAACTCTCAGAACAAACAATAAAACAGAAGTTCAAGAAAATACAGACCAACTACAAACAAAACTAGGAATAGACAAGACAGAAGAACAAGAGATCACTGAGCAAATACAAACAACACTAGGAACAGAGGAAGTAGACACAGAAGAAAACGCCAAAGGAGTTAAAAGGGGGCATTCAGTGACAGAATCCTCCAGTTTTGAACTTCCAGATGATAATAACCTTGAAGATGAAAAACAGAATATGGAAGAAATAGGAAGCAACTCATCAAGTGATGAATGGAAGGAAATAAAACATGATAAAAAGAAAAAGAAACCAAAACACATAGACAACAGGACAAGGGAACAAGTGTGGAAGAAATTGAAAAGAAATAAATTTAACTAAAGTAGGAAAAAGTTACCCTATTAATATAGATCAATTTAGTAGTCTGATGGACAGAACTCAAGGCAATCAAAATATAACACAAATAGTAAGAGAATACACAGATGAAATTGATGACCTAATCAGCATGTGTAAAGATCTACATGGGAAAATGAACCAACCAATGAAAAATAAATGCACTCGACTATCAAAAACTACAGCAATTAAAAAATAGCTCTAAGAAAATAAGTCAACCCTCAGGAAGTAAGCATGCACAATAATAGTACAGAAAAATATAAAATTAAAAGCAAATAATGAATATTCTACAATGGAATATAAATGGATACTACAGCAGACTAGAAAATATCAAGTTAGTAATAAACAAATATAACCCAATATGTCTATGCCTGCAGGAAACAAATTTCTCCAATGACCACTGTGCCAGATCAGAGGGTATTGTAACTTTTACAAAAACAGATGTCACTCAATAATAGCCAGTGGGGTGTAGCAATATATGCCTCAATATTTACTCTACCTGAAGAAATTCCATTGAACACAAATATAGAAGCAGTAGCTATCAGGATAAAATTTCCATCCAAATTAACAATCTGTAATGTATATTTACCAAATAGATATACATTTAATCAAGAAGAATTAAACAAACTGTCAGATCAACTTCCAAAACCATTCATTATATTAGGAGATTTTAACAGCCACCATATGTACTGGGGATCACATAAAAATGATCATAGAGGGAAAATAATAGCAGAATGGCTGGAAAACAGAAATAACCTCATTCTCCTAAATACCTCTCAACCTACACATTTCAACAGTAGCAATGGACTATCAAGCAATATCGACCTGTCTATAGCCTCAAATGAAATAGCATCAACTTTGGAATGGAATGCTCTGGAGGAATTATATGACAGTGATCATTTTCCAATAAGAATAAGAATTATGGAAGCCCTTGCTCCAGAACACAATATAACATCAACAAGAAGATGGCTATTCGATAAAGCTAATTGGAAAGTATTCAGAGAAGAAATTGATAATTCCCTCACAGAGATGCCAGAATTAACTGATACCACAAATATATCAGTAAATGAGCTTGTAACGACATTTACTAAACTCATTCTTCACGCAGCAAATAAAACAATCCCCAAATCATCAGGAAGCCGCAGAAAGAAAAAGGTGCCATGGTGGAATAAGGAATGTGCTCAAGCAGTACTTGAATCTAAAAGAGCTCAAAGACTGTACAAAAAGAATGCACATAATGATCCTGATTTCATTTATAAAATTGAATACAAGAAGAAGAGAGCACACGCCAGACGAACACTAAAAGAAAGTAAGAAAAAAACCTGGCAAAAATTTATATCAACAATAACACCGCAGACAGATAGTTCAACAGTATGGAAGAAAACCACAGAGCTTCTAGTAGAAAACTTTGCAGCAAATTCTAATTCCAACAATTATAACAGCAAATTTATTAAATACAAGGAGATGGAAGAAAACAACAGAATATTTGATACAGAAGATAATTCAAATCACATCAATGATGAAATAAAAAGACATGAACTGGCTCTAGTTCTCTCTCAAATAGGAAATTCAAGCCCAGGTCCAGATGGTCTACCAAATGTAATAATAAAACAACTTTCGGACAAAGCATTATTGTACCTTTTAGATATATATAATTTTATATGGAAAAGACAGATATTTCCAGATGCATGGAGAGAAGCTATTGTAATCCCTATTTTAAAGCCAGGCAAAGAATCAAGCTCACCATCCAATTACAGACCTATATCTCTGACCTGCAATTTATGTAAAATTATGGAAAAAATTATCAGCAGAAGAATTAGATGGTATCTGGAGGCACATAATATACTAGCACCACTACAATTTGGATTTAGAGAATCACGTTCAACAATGGACTACCTAATAAATCTAGAAGCAGAGATATGTGAAGCTTTTATCAAAAACAGTCATGCTATTGCAGTTACCATTGATATAGAGAAAGCCTACGAAATGGTTTGGAAGCATAGAGTAATAAAAATACTTGAGAACTACAATGTAAAGGGAAATTCCTTGGCATTTATTAAGAACTTTCTTAGTAAAAGGACTATTAAAGTTAGAATAAATAATGCACTCTCTAAACCAGCTCAAATTGAAAATGGTCTGCCCCAAGGTTCGGTGCTGAGTGTGTTACTTTTCCTGGTCAGTATCAATGAAGTATTTCAAGCAATACCAAAACCTGTAAAAGGTTTCTTATTTGCAGACGACTTAACGATTATATGCCCTGGAATAAATATTCAGCACACAGCCAAACTTATCCAAAACACCTTGAACAATCTTCAAAAGTGGTCAGAAAAAACGGGTTTTAAATTTTCAAAAACCAAAACGGAATATATAGTATTCTCTAGGAAGAAAGTTGAGAATAATGTAATTTTAAAACTGGATGACAGAATTCTTAAAGAGGTCCCATCTGTAAAAATATTAGGAAATAAAGTTTGACACAATAAATTGGGGTGCTGACAAAAAATGTCTAATACAAATTTATCAAGCCTTAATAAGATCTAAAGTAGATTATGGATGTATACTGTATGATTCTGCAGGAAGAGACTATTATAAGAATGATAAGAATTAAAAATGTTACCACTTCAGTTGAGAAGAAAGGAACTAGTAATTTTCTATGCAAATAAACTGATAGCGAATAATCAAGTCAATGATACATACGAGTACTCTTGGAAAAACCACAAAAGAAGTAGAATATCTAAAACGTCCAAGTTCACCCAAGCCTCTGTATGTTAGAAATTATCTCTACACTGAAGAACTGAAGATGAAAGTCCCTCCTCTCATACCTAAGAAAATACCAGCACACCCACCTTGGAGCAACATCATAATAAGAGTAAATATGGAACTAGCAGAATACGAGAAGAGTACCACACCAAAAGAAATATTTAGAAGTTTGTTTTTAGAGGTGAAAAACAAATACTCAGATTACAAGACATATTATACAGATGGGTCAGCATTGAATGAAAGAAGAGGCTGTGCAATAGTATCTAATGATAGAATATACAGATTCAGACTCTATGACAGTTACTCTGTATTTACCTGTGAAACAATAGCTATACTAAAAACACTCCAAATAATAAGAGACAATATAATAAATAATAAACATGTAATATTTTCTGATTCTAAATCAGCCCTTATGGCAATAAGAAACACCAGCAACTCTAACATACTCATCAAGGAGATCCAAGAATTAATTATTTGGCTAACTACAAAGAATTATAGTATAGAACTAGTATGGATCCCAAGTCATCAGGGCATACAAGGGAATGAAGAAGCAGATAAGGAGGCAAAAAGAGCAATCAATGAAGCCTTAAATACCTCAATTTATTCACCCCCAGAAGAAATTAAGAATTATATTAGCACCAACATGAATAAATTCTGGGACTCCAGCTGGAAAAAAAATGACTCAAATAAATTACGGGAGATCAGACCATCCGTTTTTGATAAGCCACTCACATGGTCAACATCAAGAAAACAGCAAGTGACAATAGATAGACTAAGAATAGGTCATACAAATTTGACACACATACATCTAATACAAAAGAAATCAAGAAAACAGCAAGTGACAATAGATAGACTAAGAATAGGTCATACAAAAAAGGATAATTGATTATATTATGTGATGTAAGTAAATAATAACCTGTTAAGTATGTGAAATTAATTATGTTATATGTAAATAATGAGTTGTGGAACAAGTAAACAATGATATGTGATGATGTAAATAATGATAGATGATGTATGTAAATAATGTTGGGTGATGTACATAAATAATATGTAAGTAAATAATAACCTTAATATGTAAATAATATGTTTATTAAATAATGTTGTAAAAGTAAACAAGATATATGATGATGTAAATAATGATTGGTGATGTAGGCAAATAAAGATAGGTGATGAATGTAAAAAGGTGTGGTGATGTATGCAAATCATGATATGTGAAGTATGTAAATAGTATGTCATATGAGAAAATAATATCAAGTAAAAAAAAAAAAATTAAAATTAAAAAATTAAATTAAAAAAATGTAAAAAAAAAATCATATGCAGCACGTTAAATGTCAAAATAAATAGAACGCCGCAATCCCACATTAATACTGTCAGATCTCGGGAATAATTTTTACCAGTTTTGCTCGCTGCGCTGTTTATATGAAAACACGTTAATTTTCCTGTCAACGTCAATGTTCATGTTCTATGAAAGCGAATTAACGAAATTAATATTGATTCTTAATTTCGAAACTACTTAATATTGAATACTTAGTAAGCGGATTAATTTCGTTTTGTAATTAGAGTTCTAATAAATATAATTAATTTTATATCTGCCATTATTACCCATTTTCGCGCGAACTCAGTAACTGATTAGATAGGTATTATTAAAGAGCTATTAATTGATTTTCGTCATTACTATGTAATACAAGTATGCTTTAAATTTTCCCGAAGCATATTAAGACACGTTTCTCAGTTTGAAGTAAATTATAATTGCATACTTCTTTATATAAACTAAGATTTGAACAGCACATACTTTTTCGTATTATTGGTATCGGCTCGGAATGTTTATCATTTGTGACTTTCTCTCCAACTAACACTTCAACCATTACTCAAAAAAATGTAAACTATTTAATTCAAAATTACATAGAAACATCTTCACTAAGCGGAAATTGCACTGACAAGAAAATGTTTTTTTTTTGGTAAACCATTGGGATTTGCTTAAATTTGAATGTATTATTTATTACCATTTCACACTCACCAGAGTGAAACAATCGTGATAAGTAAGACAAACTTAACTTAAGAACGTTGTGAAACTACAGATATTTTAAATAGTTTACTCTTTACATTACTGATCGTTTTCAAGCTTCTCCGTAATAGATATTAAAAATTAACAAAAAACATTTTTTATAGAATCAGTTGGGTTTGTTATAATGATTTTAATGTTACATTTGCAAATTGCCTGTGTTTCAACTGGTTTTGTAAGAAAAATGTGTTATTAAAATAGTGATTACTCGATCATTAATTTAATAACTACGTTTACTAACGGCGATTCGTACGCCATATCGCTTGCTCTTACTTATGAGCTTTTAAAAACCGAAAAACAGATTTTCGTGACAAAATTAAGCAAAGGTAAGAGAAATTTAAGATTGCAATTAACAATGTTGACTAACGCCGATCTAATTAACTAAATTAATCAAATTCATGCTGCTACCTCCAGTCATCAAAGTTGGGCAATTATTTGAATTTTTTAGTCTTATACAGAACATTAATAATTTTTAATATGAATAATTTGACTTAGTCATTGGAATGACGGATTTGAGAACAGAATAATTTTCATGTTGATATTAGAATGTCCCTTGCGTTGATATCTTTGGAAGAGGAAGTTTTTGGTGTAACCTCTACTTTTATGATATTACACACTCACCGTCATAAAAACGAAAAAGTGCACCCGGAAGGAACAGTCCAACCCACTGAGATATTGGCGGCTGTATGGTACACCTTGAACTGGCCAAATTATTTTTCACGGCCGCCGCACAGCTGCAGAAGGGCGGAGGCGGGACGTCGGCCCCTCCGGCCGAGATGGAGTAGGCTCCAGCAGTCCTTTCGGCTAGAGCGACATCCCGAGCAGCACTTGCACGTGGTCTTGGCCTTGGCGACGCGTTCGGTAGAAGGTATACGCGTTTGAGAGGGGGCGCATGATATGGCTGCAGGATGCTGAATGGTTCTATCGAATTGTCTGCCACACTGATCGTGCGATATCTCTATCTCACGCTGTTGAGGATAATGAGTATGTATGAAACCCCGTGTAGTCTACCACACCACAACTCTTTGCTTCGTCAGTGGAACAAGTCCCCGGGGTGGGCAGATTGGCCTCTTTGGGCTCTTATCGCCACACCTCACCGACGCGCAAAAAGCCGACGGGCTGACGTCCGGGTCCTGCCGGAACCCAGTTTGCCCTCGCGGCAACCTCCCCATGCAATGCCTGGGCAAGGGACGCCCTGCTAGCTTCGAGCTCCTAGCTTTCCAAGTTAGTACCAGAGTTTCGACAATGCGCCACTCACATGTGCCTGGAATAAGTTCCCTCCTCTATGCCCAGAATATCGGGCCACTGACACGAAGAATCCGAGAGCCTAACTGGGGGCCACCCGAACTAAGGTCCAGGCGGCTCGGAGCCCCCATCCCGTCTCCCCAATGCTTACCACCAGCTCGCCCATCGACGTGGGTGACGCCGGAACCGAAGCAACCTCACAGGTGTTGTCTGAATTTCCTGCCGGACTTTAAATGGGATCCAGAGTACTCCGAAAAGGATCCTTCACCCAATCCTGCTCCAAGGTCGACGCGCCATAGGCCCAACTGGTGGATAGCCGGGCGAATCCGACTACAAGGAGCTTAGCATCGCCGTCCCACTGCCTGCACCTTTAAGCTAACGATGGGGGGACAATGAGTAGAGGAAGGTACGTGTACACGACATGCAGCTTCTAGACGTCCACCATGCACCACGATGAGGGATGAAGGCCGATTATCCACCGCCCGCGAGTAAAACCAGCGGCAACGAAAGGTACCAGCGGGGTGTGCTGGCTGGTCTGCCATTCTGTATGTCCTAGTACCATTGGCTGGTGGCCGCACGCCTGTTACTCACAAACAGGCAGCTGATAATCTTGAGTGAAGAATCTGGTTTCATCTTGGTGGTGGAGACCGCCGACTCCCTATTTGGAGGCGCACAGGGGAGCATCACAATGCGCGGTTGTCTTTCATCACACGTTCTACATGCTTGGTGTGCGGCGCGTTATCATACGGAGCCTGTTCAAGGGTTGTGTTTCTTCATCACAACAGCACGGCGGGTTCAATAAGTTCTGTAACCATTCATGAACTCCCACTAGCCCCTGAACTCGGCCGCTCCTGAAGTATCGCACCCATGCCGTATCTTAACAAGACAACGCTCGTTATGACACCGTGGCCGCATCCAGAGCGTGCCTTATAGCGGTGCATACTGTAACGAATATTGCGTCACCGGCCGGCACCACCACGAACTACGTGTACGCGCGGATTGCGTTATCTGCCGGCGCCAACACGAGCTGCCTGTGAGCGCGGGTTGCGTCATCTGCCGGCGGTTCCTGCAGTAGATTACTCCAGAACATTCGCGGGGTCCGGAAAGTTCTCGACGGCACTCGCCGAGTATAAATACGCGGCGGCCGGCAATCGCGAGTCAGTCTTAAGTCCGCAGTGGAAGCTAAACTGTGAAGTGTGTGAATCGCGGTGAATAGCAGTGCAGTGATTGTGCTCAGTGACGTGAACCACGGTCAGTGCATAGGACTCTACGAGTGTGTAAGAGAAGAGTAGTGTAAATAAATAATCAAGAGAAGTGTAGTGTAAATAATAATCAAGTTTTTCAGTGATTGTGTTAAGAAATAAAATAAACGTTTTTGTTAAAATAATACCGGAGTTTTAATTCACCACTTAGAAACGTATCAATACTTTGCCGTGGCCAACCGCTTTGCAAGACCCTTCCCCGACCAAACCCTAATGCGCTCTGTGGAGGATGCAACCCGGATTCCAGCCCCATGGACCAATCAGCAAGAATTGCGCGCTAAGGTGCAAGATGCTGTTAAAGAATGAATTTGAGGCCTGTACAACTCCTTTTCGCGCATCTAGACGTGTGTGTTCACATACATGGCGACCACATATTTTCATGTACCATTTCTGACCACTTCCCAATAAATGCTGGTCCTAAAAATAAGAAAATAATTTCGTACGCTGAATACTAAAATCTTGACCTTTCCTCACTTCTTATTTAAACACATTTACACTTACCTACACTCCCTATCACGCATTACAGTAGACAGTCGTGAGCTTAAAGCTTGTTCCGCTTTGGACGGTGTCCCTCTGGAGATGCCTGGATGTGAAAACAACAGATGTCTGTATGTGAAAACAAGAGATACCTGGATGTGAAAACAACAGATATCTGGATGTTAAAACAAGAGATACGTGGATGTGAAAACAACAGATATCTGTATGTTAAAACACGAGATACCTGGATGTGAATCTCGAAAGTAGACGCGTAGGTCGGCGTCGTATCTCATCATGTAGCGGAGGAAGGTCATCTCCACATCTGCAATTACACAACTGCATTTAACTATGGAATTAATGACCTTAGCAGTCGCCCGGAAACGCGAAATATTCAGTTAATTCGAAGGAGTAGTACCTGACAACAATCCAGAGCAATTCATCTATACCTTCTGAGTGTAGCGTTTCTTATGATTATGAGTGTATTTATAAACGTATTACTCTAAATTCTCTCCAGTTTCAGATCTTACCTTCGCAATCATATAAATAAACTGAACTTCTGAATTTCTCTAGTTGAGTACAATAAGAGTGTTATTGAATTCATCTAATTAAGTACAATTGAGAACATCAATTTGTTTCCTTTTTTAATAAGTAAGAATGAATATAAATATTTTCCTTCAATATAAGGGAAACATCCATTTGTTTATAGCATACATAACTGCTCCCCAGAGTCGAATAATGTTAGTTCAAGAGAGTACCAAAACCTGATGATATATTTGAGTGAATATCTTAGTCAATGTGCATTATAGAGAGGAACTGATAGAGAACTGAATTTTTTATGGAAACAAATTTTCACACAAGTTTATAAGTAAACAAGTCAATAAAATACTAAAATGAAATATTATATACTGATCGATCATTATATAAAACCTTTATTCAAAATTCAACGATCCCATAGAAATGGTAGAATACAATAATTACACATTATTCAGAATAAATTATACTAGGAACATAAATTACCAATTTATATTCATCAATAAAATGGTGCAATGAAATGAAAGACGGGTGTAACTTACATGACTGGATTTTTTTACTCCAGAAGAAATATGTAATATTTCTTCTGGAGTAAAATGAAATATGTAATATTTCTTCTAGAAAAATCAAAATTTGGCAAATTGTTTATTTTCTTTTCTGTCTGACTAACTATTATTTTTTTTAAAAAATGTAACACAGGAGTGTTTTACACACACACACACACACACACACACACACACACACACACACACATATATATATATATATATATATATATATATATATATATATAAATAAAAAATTATTGTATATTACGATGTGTTATAGACAATAAAAAATCAAGGTAATAAATATTCAATGGTGTTGAAACTACATATAAAAGAAACAAATTTTCTGCATTGGAATTGTGGTGTAGCATCGACAATGTCCTGATAGAGATTTTCAATAATTTCTCTGCAAAATGAATGAAAGCAATACAAAAACGTATTTTCCAAAACGTAATTACCCTAGAGGATGTAATCACGGAACTCGTCGATAACCCGATATTGGGGCATCGCACCAACATCCTCAGGCTTTCATGTGCCCTAAAACGCTTGACCACGGAATGATGAAACTAGGTAACTCCTATAACCCAGGTGTGGAGGTGGCTTTTGCAGCGTTGTTAAATTAGAGACTCTCACGTCTCGAAAACAAACAGTTTTCGTCGAATAGTAGAGGTAAAATAAAACCAACAAACCATGGCGTTGCGTTGATTTAGTATACATTTGGAAACTCGATTATCGAAGTAAATTAATTTTCTTTTATCTTGGTCTAAACATGATGTCCATAATTGCAGGCACTGATTCTCTTGATAATATGAAATACCTACTGGAGATGATTACATTTCGATTCTCTCACCTTCATTTTGCTATATTTTCATTCTTGAATTCAATACATTTGTGGGGATAATATGCATCCTGCCATCAGCAATCTTTTATTTATTTAATAACATAAAAATAAATTAATTTAATAAAACAAATTATTAGGTTTTTTGTCAGAAACAAAATTTCCGCAGGGGAGAATAACATATATTTACCTGATCTCACATAAAATTCTGGTCGCTCAGGCAACTAAAAACAAAACCTCTGAAGGACCACTAAACGTGAGATAGTCTCTCTTCAGAAACACTAGAAATGCATTTGGCTTGGATAAGCGGCATCATGTTAAAATAGAAAATGTTTAACATAACAAAATTAGTTTAATAATTATTAAAATGTAAAAAATCATAGTATATCCATATATTTAAATAAGCATGAAATTATCTTACGCAATTCAAGTGAAATGAAAATGAAGGCATACCATGTGTGGGCACAACAAAATTAAGCTATTATTTTAAAAAAAGGAAAATAATTGATGCACAGCAAAGATTTATGATTATTAAATTGCATATTGAATATTCTGTATTCCAACTCATCGAAATGAGAAACAAATATACAGTTGTACAAACAAATTAATTATCCAGCTAAAACTTTGAGACATTACACAAGTCATTTGATGTGACTTGAAACTGAAGTTACTGATGTAATTTCTGCGAATTGCCACATGCCACATTTATTTCCGTACACAATATTAGCTGGGAAAAAAAAAGGCCTTAATTCCTTAAAATAAAAAAAAGAATCGTGATACTAAGGTAATAATGCATTCAGCACACACTGTTCGAGTGTAACTCACTGCTCACACTGAATAGAACTCATGCAGGCACTGATAAAAGCAAGATAGCCCGCTTAGCACGTCTGTGCAACACAACGAATACCGGGAGCGGTAGCTCAGTGCATCAACTGATGTCACTGCAGCGACTCTGACCAGGAGGTCCTAGGTTCCAGTACTGACAGCGGCAGGATTTTCGAGACTAGCTTTTCAGTTACGTCGAATTCAGTCGCTGCCTGGAGGATAATTCTAGCGGCAGGCTGCTCTGATCGGTAGGTTTCCGTGGTTCCCCGATCAACACCAGGCGAATGCCGAAGCAGTACCCTATCAAACGGGCCACGGACCGCGCGCGATCTGTCCTTCCTCTTCCTTGTCCTATCCTCTCCTCTTACACACACACACACACACACACACTTACACTAACATGCACCACACTATCACATATTCCGGGAGACCGGTCGGGAGCTTAGAGCTTGTCCCGGCTGGGGCGGTGCCCCGTTGGTGGGAGAGTCCTGGTTAGGGGGAAACCCCACTAGCCGACGGTATGTCGGTGCCGGATCTCGCCATCCAGGGGGGGAAGATCACCGCCATCTCCCGAGAAAACATGCACTACACTAACGGGACTAATGACCAGAGCAGTTGACGCGCCCGAAAACATGAATAAATCAATCAACCACAACGACTGGTTCTGAATTGTGAATCCTGCGCTCGCCCGCGCTGTTGGAGACCGCTCCCCCACGCCACTCACAGGAGTGGGGCGACAGGTTCAGGATTTATTAACAGATTGTGATTAATCTTAAATTAGGGTCATCTCGTGGCGCAGAGCAAAGTCGCTTGCCTTTTACCAATGAGATCCGGGTTCGATTCCCGTCGAATCCCATGTGAAATGTGTTCCAACAAAACGAGTTTGGCTACTTCACAAGGGCTAGTCCAACCCCTGTGAAGTGTCCTAAAGCCTACCCCTTTCCTTATTCCTTCCCAATTCTGGCCGCTGGGTAGTGACGCAGGAGCGCGTGGTGGGAGGCATATTACATAAAGAATCACATATTTTTCAAAAATCCATACACAACTACTGACCCGTTCTCTTTTCTACTTTACATCAAACACCTAATTAAATTCAATATTGAATTAACTTGCCACGTATAACGCTGAAAATAATTTTAGCAAATTTCC
Source organism: Teleogryllus oceanicus (assembly GCA_964035755.1). Lineage (NCBI taxonomy): Eukaryota > Metazoa > Arthropoda > Insecta > Orthoptera > Gryllidae > Teleogryllus > Teleogryllus oceanicus. Next base: position 58,322,047 of record CAXIVR010000014.1, read on the forward strand.
TTTCCAGTTCTGTTACAAATTACACACCTCTAACTCGTTTAGTAATAGGACATAAATAGTTTTTTGTAAATATTTAATCAGAAAGTTATTAAAAATTAACTGAATTGACAACGAAGCATAATTCTTCTTATCCTACATACTTCTGAATTATGTTCTGTAGGTTGCGGAGGGGGAAATGTCAAAGTTGCGACTAATTTATGTATTGAAACCTGTTTCACTGAAGTAAAAGGAAAAACCGCCGAACCTCATAATTGCCCCATTCATACAATTGAAAAATGATTACGTGCTCCTTCTGGTTGTTTCGAACCAATCGCCCTGCCGCAGGTCTTGCACGGACACCACGCCTCGCACGCAAACGTGCCACGTGCACGCGCGGCCGCGTCTGTCGCCGACCAACCACGTTCCGCTATTCCCTTTGTTGAGCCGCGTGTGACGGAGGAGGTCTGATGGTAGAGTGGCATAGGTGAACCCCCCCTGCCCTTTTTCTGACCCCTTTATTGAATTACAGAGGCTTGCATCCTCATCGAAAATGCTGATGAGGAGGCGTTCGATGGAAATTATGGGTTTTTTGAATAACGCTTTGACCTTTCCCGCAATTTCAGAGAAATGTGTTGTTCATCGCGGGAATTTACTAATGCCGATTGTTTCTCGCATTTGCAGCTGCAACAGGATTAAGCGACGTTTCTTTCTGGAGTAGTTTTCCGACCGATAGTAGTTTGTTTAAGATGTTTGTTTTTAATTTTTTGGAGAGGTCTGTTTCATTCTGCAAAACCATTTGAAGATTATCCAAAGAAATAGCATAAATATTGATCAACAGAGACGTACAATAATATTCCAACAAATACTGTAGACTTACGTGAAAATCAACTTTCTCGTACTTTTCAAAACAGGGTGTAGCTATAAAGAATAGAATATTACACATATACATTTTTGTCATGAACATGCTTTCAATGAGTCTCATATTTACAGATCATACCTTTCGATGACAATTCATGTCTATTTGAGGAATATACTATTTTTAAAAAGTGTGTTTGAAATTGTAAGTTTCTAGTGTATTGAAACGTATAACTAATAAATGTAAATCCCGCTAGCTCGGTCGACGGGTTTTTATGAAATAATTGTTGCTACTTACTCCGCAACCAATTACTCAATCTGCCAATCATACGGAGTGGCGAGGAATCTGAAAATAATTCTGAAATGTCTACTCAAGGATTGCATGTAATGGCAAATGAGAATCAGCTTTCTTTCAAACTATGATTATAATTTATTATGCATGCCAAAGTTATCAACTATCATTTATGATTACAATTCATCGTTAGGTCATGACCATTTTTCTCGTTATTGCAATAACAGCGTTATAGAACCTTTTATCCTTTCTTGCCTCTTCACACGCACGTCGCTCGATGTCGCCACGTAGAGTAGACCTATCTTCCTTCTTGTTGAAGTCCACGATGATCAGCGACCAATTCGTAACTTCCTCCAACCAGTTCAGAAGCACTGCCTATACTCTTAGTCTTGCGCCTCAGATGGGCACCTATTTTAAACTGATTATTTTTCCAAAGTCGGAATAATATCCCTCTAATATTATTTTCTATCACCTAGTATGGCAATTCACAATTCACAGATAAAATTTCTAAGTCAAGTCTCGTAACTCCACCGCGAAAATATTCTAAGTTCACTTTCCAGTTCATTCATTTTTTTCCAGGCGCACACCAATGCGGAAATAGGTTAATTAAATCCCAATTTATAATTAACCTCAAGTTCCACAAATATCACTCGAACTTAATAAAACGCGCAAGCGATCTGCTGACCACCACGACTCGAGACGGAATGCCCTCATTCCCAATCTGGTCCACCCTTCTAATCTCGTTGTTTTTTTCTCTCTATTGTTTTTTTCGTGTTGATACGGTGCACCCTGCACCTGCCTCCAAACAAACTCGTTGTTTCGCGTTGCTACGGTGCATCCTGTGTGTTTACTTTACAGCTCTCCCGGTTACTAAAGTGCCCCCCTCACTTGTCTTAGGACGAACTCGCGTTGCTACGGTGTTATCTGTGTATCTTCACCATAGAAACCCATGTCTTTTCCAATGTATACAACATTTCGAACTTTATTTTCCTAAATAAAATGTCCGTCATTTTTGGTAAGTCGCGATATATATAAAGAAATAGTTTTATATTATGATTGAATTATTTATTTATTTTTGTTGCTTATTTTGGCACCATTTCAACGTTCTGTCTCCTGTTAAAAATGTTATACAACTTTTTTGACAAACATCTCTTCTTTTAAATTCTGTAATTTTGTATTACTTGTCTCAGATTTTTAATTCTTGATCAAAGAATTTGTTGTTCAAAATGAAGCTGGAAATTGTCGGAATTGATGAACAATGATCTCCTATTAGTACACGTTACAGCGCATTGGTGGTCTTCTGCATGCTTGTTAATTTGAGGATCACTACGCCAATGCAAAGATGATGAAACAATAGCAGAGATAATCTGGTGTTCTAAACATGAATCACGCCCGATCCTGTGATGTCGAGAATTTAATCCCAATATTGAGACAGATACTGGGTATTTTGTTGCATCTAATTTCCTATGAAACCTTCCTGTTATGGTACAAAATAATAAAATGTCACAGTTAATAAGTTAAGTCTTAATGTAATTAATGATCGAAGGGAATTAATTCCCGAAAATGATAATACGCATATTGACAAATAAAATTTATTACAATATGTCACGATAATGAAATACTCGATGGTAAGATTCAAAAGGCTTGCAACATATAAATATTGTGAATAACGTCTTTACAGCGATGAAGTTGCGTTGTTCATTTAGTTTTAGCAATGAAGATAACATAAAATAGCTTACTTTCATTTCACCATCTGACATCTACTCTTCTACTCATCACTCGCTTCTTTTAGCGCAATTGAAAGGTTATTTCGATTATACTAACTCCAGTATATTTTTTTTAATTATTACAGAAGTATTCTGCTTTCTTTTATATCAACTGCAGGGTGTCTTTCAATCCTCTCTTCAATCCTTTCCCCTTATCTACTGTTTTTAAAGTTCATCGAACTTTCAATTTTTTTACTTTCTCTTCGATTTTTGTTTTTATTTCCCCTAATTAAAGTAAAATCATAATTAGAATAAAATAATAAAACAATTAGAAACAATTTAGCCATATTCCCACATCAATCTGAAAATGCAATAAATTCGTGCAGCTACTTGGGACACAAACTTGTCAATAATACATCTCCTTCAAGCTGGGGGTTCGTAACCTTACTAACGATTCCATCTTCTATATTACAAAATCGATTCAGATTGTTTCCTTCGCTACCTCACGCGCAGTTACCATTCAGAAACGTGCAATGAGAAGTGATTGTTTCTCCCAGACACTTCAAATTCTGATCTCAGACATCTCGAATTGGAAGGAAGGCGTAGGCAGGGATACTGAGGTTGAAATAACATTGAAGGAAAAACTGGGCTTTTATTTCATAACGTTCTGTTTAGGAAAGTTCGTTCTGCTACGACGGCGAATCGACTCTGATCCAGAAGAAACGAACAAATCAAAACCGCAAATTGACAGGATACATTGAATAAATACAAACTAGCTCATAAACAATTCTGCTATATGGGTTGGTAATATATGGCTAGCTTACGTTGCTTCGATCTCGCGTTGCAAAGTCGGTGACGGGGCTCCGGGCTAAGGCGTCAGCGACTTAAACTAAACAACCTTGAGTTCTCACAAACGCTCTGCACTTTTGTGTCACCTATCAAGTACCATTATGAAAATTTTAAATTGCCAAACTCAAATTATATATATATATATATATATATATATATATATATATATATATATATATATATATATATTATAACACGCCCACCTACTACCTTCCAGCCGGTGGCGATGAAGCGTGAAACTATGAATGCTCGTGAAGCAAGCTTTGAATTCTCAGGAAGCAGGATCTTTCGGGTATGAGAAAGGTCTGAACCCTTGACACAATGAATTATATTAAATTCTGGTAAAATGAGCATATATTCAGTAAAACAAATTACACAGTGGCACAAACATACAATAAGTATGTACTTTGCGTAGATGGTCACTGCAAAAAAACAGAAACAAAAAGAACAGAAATAACACAACCATAAAAGAATGTATAGGCGTCACCTTGACTGCCTGATTACTTCAATACGCACTATTCACAATATTTTTGCTTTTACCTCCTTCTCAAATATTTCGTGTACCTCATTTAACTTTTGTTAATCTAAAGTTTTCTCCGTGCACGGCCCTTTAAGTGATTCTCTACAATTATTCTATTATAGACTTCACAGAGGTCAGCCTTGAGCTGCGCATTTATTACAATGCTGTTAACTCTAACACAAGAATAAACGTGACACACACGTTACTAAATCGTACCCTTTACAAAATTATAGCAACTGATTATCCCTGACATCATTCAATGGAAACAATACTTTCAATAAATTACTTTTACATTAATGAACAATTATAATTTACTTTAGAAAAGTTGTACAAGGTATGGCATTCAAACGAATTTACTGGTGCGTATAGCGAATGAAATCAAACTGCCGCTCGTACGTTCGAAATATTTTCCCAGTAATTATTTGGAACATTCACCTATTTTAGGACGCTACGCCTGGTGTTTAAAGCTACACAGTTTCCCAACAAATTTTCGCGTAGAAGTTGCCAGTTCTTTACCTCGACATTTCCTTCCCGCTCCCCGTCAGTTAACCTTGGGGTGTTCGGTCGCTCGCAGTCCTCGCCACGTCACTTGACTGGTTCGATGTCTCGCGGTTACACCACTTCCTTCGCTCGATCTCAGGATGCCGCCACACGTCCAAATTCCAAACCTTTCTCTCGTCCTTGGGCTCGTACCATCGACGGATTGGTCCAAGTCCTTCTCGCCTACGCTTGAGTGTTGGAGTCGTCCTTCTGCCGCCTGCCGCGTACCCGTTGCTCGCGCTACCAGTTTTAAATAACTAACGTGCTTGAATTGACTACTTCTAGCACTCGGCCGACATACCACACTTTGAGCGTGCGTGGTCGTGGCGTACAAAATTAAATACTGGATTTCGTTCAGAGTCCTTCTGCGCGAATTTACTTCGATGATGAAACTATTTCAAGTTCGAGCAGTCCCATCGCTTGCTTACCCGCGTAATGTTAATGCAAATACTGTACATGCACTTTGCTTCTGAATTCTATCACTTATTACCGCGTTTCTTAAATCAGCTTTACTTAAGCAAGTAAAATTATACTCCTGCACTAACCAATTACTACCGCTGAAGAATTTAGTTGAGTCGCCGTCGCTGTCGAAGTCTTAAGAGAGCTCTACCAAAGTGCGTCACGGTATTTATGCAACTCCGCCTGGGGAAAAATTTCTGGAGGGGTGAATTTTCTCCTTCTTCGCGCCCTCTCGAGAAAATATTATCCGCTAACTTTGGACATCGGAGTGCGAAAACCTGCGGGTAGATGTCGCCTTCTCGGACCATCGCTCCACCTCGTACGCGTGGGCGTTACCGGCGTCGTTCGACAGTACACTGCCGTCCCGAAGCCAGACCTCTCGAGTTGTTTCAAATCGTTTGTCTGGATGAGGATAATATCTGAAAATGCGTACGGGCGGGGAATACGGGCCAGCTTACACTCAAAGAAGAACACTTTTGGCTCTGGTATACAAGGCGGTATATTCTAAAATCAAGAAACAAAAAAGACACAACACAAATTCAACAAAAATAACAACCATTCACAAATAATCACATTTAGAACACAACCTGCGTTCTCGGAAATGCATATTCGAAGCTAGCGCTACTTATTATAAAAACAAATCACCTTATTTCGTCATTCATTAAATAATTTGTAATTCATGCACCAGTTGGTGTAGGAATACCTTCGTCTTAAGGACACAAAGAACACAAAGTTTTGAATTCCCTGCGCTAAATTGCTTTCGTTTCATAAAAGTGGTTATTAATTCACCATACACTTCAACCACCAATGCTTAGAAAAGTCAGTACATACCAAAGTTAATTTTACTAGTTACAACACCCCTTTGAACACTTAATTAACTGGGCGACTTATTTAAAGCAAATTAATCACTTATGTTCGTAACATAGCTTTCATTCAAGAGTTCCACACGCAAGCATTCACAAATGTGGCTTGAAATGCATAATATTTGAAAAGCTTTTAAAAGAATAGAGTGGTGTAACATTGTTCGATTACATATTTTTCGTTTCTGCGACCGTTCTGCCGCACGGGTACTCACGCTTCTCTGATGGGTGTTTACGTGAAATGGCCTCGTCGAGTGCTGCGAACGGCGCCTCGGCGCTGGGGACGTGGCGATCGCGTCTGTGCGACCCCCGGGGCTTTCGCTGCTCTGGCCGCGGCGGCGCGCGCTGGCGATGCTTCGGGGTAGCCTGCCCTCCACGCTCCTCCGCCTCTCCTTCATCTGCGTTCCCGTACCAATCTTCTCGGCCGATAAGTGCCTTGGCCTCGCCTCTGTGCCCGTATTCCTTCCCCAACACAAATGCTTCTCTGACGGTGTTTTTGGGAGTGGTTATCGCCTTGGCTTCTCGCTTCAGTGATGTGACGTAGCGGCGATGCACCGCTCCCGGTTAGTTGCTTCTTACGCAAACATATTTGCTGGATGTTTTCTATTAAACAACCGAGATTTGAGTTAGAGGTATTATTTATTACTTTATTTTATGCCTCTTTTTTTAAAATTCTGTCTTGTAAAATAATTTTCACAAGGAGTAGGAATATATTTGAATGGAAAATTCTTTACCTCTTTCGTTCTCTGTTTCTTTTATTTAATGATACTGTAATTTGTTGGAAGTAGTAATTATGTGTAAAATTCATAAATTAGTCTCTATATAGTCTATTTCCTCTAGTAAAACCTCTTAAATTTATAACATCACTGTTTCTGTCATGGTACATTGCCTTCGTCCTTGACAGGCCTGCTTTAGACACTTCCTCCCGATGGCTGAAAGTGGCTGATCTGGACACTACTTGTCTTGGATCCCTAATAACAACGAAAGGGCCAAAGGTCCCGTATTTCGTTGTGGAGATACTGTTCTGTACTTGCGCTGCCCGTGAACCCCTACAGGTGAATAGCCGGAGGAGACACCATGACTGCGTCTAGTATTCTGCTCTGGCCAATAGAACCTTGAAAAAGGACCCATTGTCGCCAGCCGCACAGGTATCTTACAAAGAACAGATAAATGGGAAATAACGCGCCCATTTTGCGTGTATCTCATTTGAAATACGCCACAAATGTCAGAAAAGATGGGATTATGTAGGGAAGGTGAAACATGGTGCATGGAAAACTCCGCAGTGCATCAACTTATATTCATGCAAATATTCATGCCCAGAAGGGATTTGAATCTGTGGCCATTCGTTTCAAGACCGGCACTACGCAATCGATTTAGATATGTCACCGTGCAGACCGCTCAATTTGTTTGATTCGAAAACTGATACGCTAGAAATGAGAAGAACCACTGGTGTAATAAAGTAGTGTTCCATTCAAAACCAGCTTATTTAATATTTTAGCCATTTAACGACAATTTTTCTTAATCACTACTAATGAGCCCTAAGTCCTGGGTCTGTTAATGAAAATACCATAACAATATCTTTAACTTATATTACCTGGAGAGAATTATCTAGGGGTTTATCTTTACTGACTATGTAATTGCTTAATTTCTTATACTCAATGACCATGCTGACGATAATTTGTTATATAGACAGTCTCTTCGTTAACAAAAGTGGAGTAGCGTTCCGTGTGACGATCAACATTTCTCGGCCGCAATAAAAGAAATATTGTCAAGACTTCGTTAAACTGAAAACGTCGGAAATGTAATGCGAAGCCACTCGATGGATTTTTGACATCAGCTGACATAATTTAATATTACACCACTTCGAAAATTGACCTCTCAATGCTGAAGAAAAAACCGGGATCGGTGGCTGAGTCCATCAACAGATGTCACTGCAGTACCTCTTACCGAGAGGTCCTATGTTCGAGTCCTACAGTGTTTTCATGCAATATTTTCGGCACTTCCTTGTCAGCTAGGTCGAATTCAGTCTCCGTCTGGAGGAGAATTCTAGCGGGCGGCGATTCTTATCGGTAGTTTTCCGTGGTTTCTCCGATCAACACCAGGCGAATGCCGGAGCAGTACCCTAACAAACGGGTCACGAACCGCGCGCGATATTTCCTTCCTCTTCCTTCTCTTATCCTCTCCTCTTACACACACACTCTTACCCTAACACGCATTACACTACCGCACATACCGGAAGACCGGTCGGGGACTTAGAAGTTGTCCCGGTTGGGGCGATGCCCCGCTGGTGGGAGATACCGGATCTCGTCATCCAGTGGGGGTAGATCACCACCACCTCCCAATGAAAAACATGCAATACACTTCGGGACTAATGAACACAGTAATTGACGCGCCCGGAACCACTAACAATCAATCAATCAACTGAAGTCAACAACCGCCCGCAACCGACAAGCCACCTTCCGCTCTCGTTCTCGTCATGCAACCGTTTGACTCGGCTTGACTGTTGGCGGCAGATTGGGCGTGCTACCGGCAGCGTCATCCCAGGTCATCCCTTGCCAATCACGTGGAGCAACTTCTTCCATTTCGAATGAATGGTTTGACAACTGAATCAGTGATTTTAAAAGGTGAATAAGTTAACTTTTTTTCGTAAAAGGAATTGAAATATACGTTCTATTTGTTCATGAAGATGTCGGTTAGTTTAAAAGTGAAATTTGTCAGCTTGAAGTATGTGTTCTATTACAAACTAAAAATTGTAATGATTGGAAAAAAAGAAAGAAGTCAAGGACTAGTTTCTGATCCTCACACAAAAGAATTGGTACTATCAGTTAACAAACGCCTGTACGAACACGCAAATGCATCATACCACGAGGAAGTAAATGGGGGAAATTACCCCTCCCCTAAACTTTTTCAGTAACTATTATTTTTAATTACAAAAATATTTTCGGATAGTCATTAAAACGAATAAAATTGCATTCCAGCATGAGCTATGTGTAACTTGCGACATTTTACGAAATCTATAATGACCCTTTGACTAAAACATTTTTAATTTTCCCTCCAAAATTTTATCTCTGTATCCGCACTTGTTTCATAACAACAATGGGCACGGTTGGTTTCAAAATCTGGTGGTTGAACTATTTTAAGAGGCCAACCTAGTCTCTTGTACGTAGTCCTCGTACTCCTCATTGTGAGCCTAATGAGACTATTTCCAAGTAAAGCAGCTAACGTGTAATAGAGAATATTTTGGTTCGTGAAGCATTAATAAGCCGACCTGGATGGCCGAGGTGGCTAAGAGCGAGTACCGAATCAGCGCTTAGGGTCGCGGGTTCGAGTCCAGCCTTGGGCATGGTTGTTTGTCCCTTGTCTTTGTATGTATGTGTTGTCGCGGAGGGCCTCGCGTTCTGCTGACCCCAGATCAGAGGAGCCCACAAGTGTGTTGGTGTCTAGTGTATGGTCGAATATGCGTCCCATACGCAAAGGGTAACCGGCTATCGGTTGGATAAAAACCCTAGAAAGAAGAAGAAACATTAATACATATATTAATGGGTTTATAAAGTATTAATTAATGATAGTAAAGGAAGTACACGTCCATATTTTCCTTTCAAGAAAGTTTATAGCTCAGCTATTGTTCTAATCAACAGAATGAAAATAACTGAAATGAACCTACATTAATATCTCTATTTCTATCAGAAAATTTCGACATAGCCACATATTCCAATGGAAATAGATGATGAACTTAACTTATTATTTTATTTATAGTACTTTTCATGTAAACATAGGAAAAAATGCTAATTCACATCATTTTATATTTATTACATTCTTTTATAAGTCCAAAAATAAAGAAATATTTTTTAAAATTTCATATCTACTTTATAAAGAAAATAAATTCAGTGTATAAAATCACTTCTGCATATCACAGAATTGCACATTTTAAGTTACTGAATAGTACCATTTCAAGGAATCAATAAAGACTAGTTCTACAACTTTTTGTGTCAAACATAAATATTTCCGATTCCAACAGTGGATGTTATTAAGTTTATTTCCTTTCAGAACTATGGATCAAGGATTTATTTTCTTTTTCAAATCACCGATTCAATTGTTTTAGATATACTGCCATTTCCAGCATAAGAAGTGGACTTCTAGGCAATTTTTATTAAATATATTTGTCCTAGTGCATAAACACGTAAGTAGTGAATTGTAGGATAAGGTAATATTGCATACATAACCCAAAACCCTAGCTCAGTAGGTCAGATTCAAATGAGACGCAGGTTGGGAAATTCTTCGAACAATGTTCAGATGCAAAAATATGACCAGAAAAAAATGAGCATTTACTTACATCAAATTCATCACACTTACACTAACATGCACCACACTACCACATATTCCGGGAGACCAGTCGGGAGCTTAGAGCTTGTCCCGGCTGGAGCGGTGCCCGGCTGGTGAGGGAGTCCTAGTTAGGGAGAAACCCTACTAGCCGACGGGAGGTCGGTGCCGGATCTCGCAGTCCAGCGGGGGAAGATCACCGCCATCTCCCGAGAAAAAACATGAACTACACTAACGGGACTAATGACCGAAGCAGTTGACGCGCCCGGAAACACGAAAAAATCAATCAAACAATAGCGGTGAGCATGGCAAGGGCCTTTTCAATCAAACGCCGATCGCTATTTCTACAATCTGCAGAGGTTCATTCGCACATAAATATCGTATTCATGAAGGCAGTAAATGTTCATGTGACGTAAGTACAGAGCTTCACCAAAGGAAAATTATCATTGAAGGAATTCGAATGTATGTGTCTGGCTCTTCTCTCTTTTTTTCCTTCGGAGTAAATTCCCCTTGGTAGTAAATAAATGTATGAAAGGTATCCTTTTTACACTACATATGCATTCGTCCGTTTACGCCTTCTTTATTACAGTGAGAAAAACATTTAATAATGCGTGTTACACAGAGAGAAATGCTTAGAGACATTAAATGCTTTGATGTCATTCGACCGTAGGGTCACTCGACGTTTCGATCCACTACCCGCCCTCAGTACAATTGTGAAATAAATTGTGACATGATCGGGGAGTGAAGCATTGCACCAGTTGTAGGGGAACATAACGTGTCTGTGCATGCCGGTTTGCTCACCCTTCCTGGAATTCGAAATGCCACTCGAGGGTCACGCACGGCCTCTGGCACGGAACACCGTCCGCGGCGGCTCGTGCGACTGCACGCTGCATCAGCTGATCTCTCTCTCTCTCTCTCTCTCTCTCTCTCCTCTCTCCTCTCTCTCTCCCTCTCTCTCTCGCTCTCGCTCTCTCGCTCTCGCTCTTGCTCTCTCGCTCTCGCTCTCTCTCTCTCGCTCTCGCTCTCGCTCTCTCTCGCTCTCTTCCTCTTACTGGGCTGAACGAAGCTGCACCTTTTACTGTGCTGCGCTGCGCTGTACGAAGGAAATCTGTGTTTGTATAGGTTGTTTTTCCCAAAGATCTCGTACAAAAAGTATTATTGTTCAATTTGAAGAATGACTTAAATTATTCATGTTGTGGTATAGATTTGTATATATTATTCATCTCACCGGCCACTTGTGATGTCTTTCACCATTTTAAATATATAAAAGAAATGACTTAATATAATATGTTAGTTCAAGTAGAGTTAAAGCTAATGAGAGAATCAATTTTTTAAAAAAATATTTATTTAAACGTAATGTCCATGTGAATTGTAACAATTTATTTTATTCATTTTAGGAAAAAGTGGCAATAACTCAAAAAAATTAGTTGACGAAGGCAATGGGGTTGACGAAACAATATAATAAACATCTTATTCTTTCCTTTGAAAGTGAATTGTGTGTTTTACATTATCGTCAGCGTAACAATTGTAGAGGAAGAGAGAACATTAAAATGGACAGGTATTATTTTTAAGCATTTTTTCATGTACACATTTTGACTTAAGAATGTTACTATTAGGTATATTTTAAAAGATAATAATATTAAGTTTCACCAGCAATTCCTTTGTGCAATTCGAATTTAGAAAAGGAGAACATTTGTTTAAACAAAAACATGTAGAAGGATTCGGTGAAAAATGGGACACACTGAATCGAAATAAAAATCAACGAACGCAGTTGGGCAAGTCTTATGTGCTAGAGATGCATAAATTATGCATGAATGTTGGAACGAATTGCCAAGACCGAAGGAGATATCCCAAACGGCAATGTTAGAGCTATCGTGAAGCACGCTCTCATCCATCACGGTGCGTCGCGCATGTCAACTGTCTTGTAAAGCCAACGAAAACGGTTTCCCAGGGAAAAAGCTGGAAGCGTTCAATTAGAATTACATCACGGATGTCTTGAACATTGAGATTGGAATAGTACACAAACGTTTTGCAAATAGCTAAGCATGTACCGAAGCATTCCAGGTTCTTTTCTAAGAATTGTTGTAAATGTAAATATATGTATAAAAATTAAGGCCGCCATCAACAATAGTATTTATAAATTGCGTAAAAAGAAAATATTATCTAAAGCGAATTAAATTATACTAAATAATTCGATATCAGTTTTTGAAGCGTGTCTTCCAACCTCCCGTGACGTCAAATCTATACGTTTTTGAATGCAGCATGAAAGCTAAAATCGGACCTTAATTATCGTACACTCTACTTTCTCACACTTCCTCGTAAGAAAAGTTATGTAATCATTTGACGTAAAATGGCGAATTTTTGGCAGAAAAACTCTCATTGCCGGACCCCGAAAAAGAAAAAGTGGATAAATCCTGTTGCTACATATATACATATAGTAAAATACTTCCTCTAACACGTGGAATAGTTAGAATCCATATTTGGTGGGTCCTGGGTATTGAATAATGAACAGATAGCAAAACGTCTGTCCGTCTGTGATTAGCGATAGGACCTCAACCGTTAAACCAGTTTTCTCCAAAATTTATGTTCCCCGATCAATATGAACAATCTCAAAACTTTGGGAGTTTCAAACGGATATTTTCATTTTTAAGGTACTTTACATTACCCCCAACAATATTTTCTAGTTTTTCTCAAAATTGGCACCAAATGCTGTTATTGAACTTTGTCTTCGGATAGCGTATAGAACGCTTAAGAGAATGGTGCAGATCTCATATTTGTTGAAATCCCAAATTATTCGAAAATTGCATAAGCGCATTTTTGGGGGAGGGCGTACAGCTATAATATTCATGATAGAGATATTTTCGTTAAAAGAAATCTGTGCCCTAAAGACAGATCTTGAAATTAGGTCATGTAAATGTTTCGAAAATATGAGTAGTTTTTGCGTAATTTTGCGCGAAGTATAGTTTTTTTTAATTTAAAACTTTTTTCTCTAGAACAACACCAATGTTTTCTTTAAATTTTTCACTCGTAAGTATCACAAATTCCCTTTTTTTAAAAAAAAATTGCATAAAGTTTACATTTTAAAACTATGAAATTGAAGGTAGAAATGTTTGCCTAAAAAACAAAGTCTATTGTAAAAGGTCACGTACATTTTTTGAAATTCGAAATATATTTCGCGTAATTTGTTATGAAATTGTATGATTTTTTTTTCTCAAAACCCGCTTCAAATATCTTTACTTATAGCTACTTATACTACTCTTATTACTATAGCTCTTGCCACCGATAGAAGGAAGCTTGAGACAATGGCGCGCGTCCCATTTTCGTCGAGCTCTCTGCATTTCCGAAAAAAGCAAATTTATAAATAATACGGTTGAGTACGTGCTGTTGTAGCAACACTACTTCAAAAATGGCTGCACATGTATGTGAGTTATATTGAGATATACCAAAATTTTCCTCTCTACATTTATATCTGCTAAAGATCTTAGCGTCCGGCTTGCTGGGTCAATGGGTCACGATATATTATAATCCTTATTACCTCTATAATGGATTATAGGATCCGCCGACTATACAGCGCAGCTGGGAATCTGAAATAGAATGATTCTATTCCTAGTTCATTTCTGTTTGGATTGACTAAATGAAAAATCACTTTCTTTTCTAAAGAACAAACTTCAACGAAGTTTATTTCTACGCTTTTAGCAAACAATTGAGTGAATTTACAATTTTTAGGCCTTTGATCAAGATCTCTTTCAATTTACAATTTATAACGCGGTTAACTTATCTTTTCTTCGTTGATGTCCCTCGTAGACTTCTCAGTCGAAATATCTTGCGAGCATGCCGTAGTCCAAAGTTCCACGAAATCCTCTTCTGCCCTATCCAAGCTGCTCTCAAACTATCAAAATTATCAGTCCCGATTACGTCCTATGACATAGTCCCGAACACGATTACCACTCCCGACAAAGTTCCAATTTATACTTCAATATTGCTTCCACATGAAAATATCTACGATCAGTTCAGAAGCGCGTTTCCGAGCAGAATGAAATCTTTCTGCATGATTCATCCCTCGAAGACTTCGTATTAAACTACCTTCATTTTTTCATAACATTTGACCGTCCTTCTCTCACCCAGCCAATCCATACGTTTGTTATATTTTGGTGTAGCTGACCTTTTGATCGTCTTTTGAACTTCTTCGCCCAATCCCAAATTTTCTACTTTCGGCATCCAGAAAACGCTTAATGCATTTAGAAAAAACAAAAACTACATTGTTTATTCACGGTCGTTGCTAAGCTCTAGCTCTCGTGATATTTCGTAATTCATGTTCCACCATATTGTCTACAAATAAATGTTAGTTTATTTTAACGTGACATATCGGTATGTCACAATATTTATTTATTAACTTATCAAAATCGCCAAAAACTTCAATACATTCAACCGGGAGCAGTAGCTCAGTGCATCACTGATGTCACTGCAGCGCCTCTGACCGGGAGGTCCTAGGTTCGAGTCCTGACGGCGGCAGGATTTTCGACACTAGCGTTTCAGCTAGGTCGAATTCAGTCGCTGTCTGGAGGAGAATTCTAGCGGCCGGCTGCTCTGATCGGTAGTTTTCCGTGCTTTCTCCGATCACCACCAGGCGAATGCCGGAGCACTACTCTACCAAACGGGCCACGGACCGTGCGCGATCTTTCCTTCCTCTTCCTTGTCCTATCCTCTCCCCTTACACACACACACACACACACACACACTTACACTAATACGCACTACACTATCATATATTCCGGGAGACCGGTCGGGAGCTTAGAGATTGTCTGGGCTTGAGCGGTGCCCCGCTGGTGGGAGAGTCCAGGTTAAGGGGAAACCCCACTAGCCGCCGGTAGGTCGGCGCCGGATCTCACCATCCAGCGGGGGAAGATCACCGCCATCTCCCGAGAAAAAACATGCACTACACAAACGGGACTAATGACCAAAGCCGTTGACGTGCCCGGAAACACGAAAAAATCAATCAATTCAATAATTCAAAACAATCGTGGGGTCTTCCGGAGCACCCCCCCTTGTAATGCTCGGGACGTTTTATACCTTCATATTACTAGGAATAAAAATTCTTCAGTGAAAGTAAATCAATAAAGCATTTCCTGAATAATCACCCTTCACAAGAAATGCATATTTCATTACTCACGACAAAGAGTTTTTTACCAAAGTGAAAATAAGAAAGGAATATGATTTTGAAATATTGATATTACGCACGCAACGTTTTACCCTTTCTTGATATAGTGAGAGCAGCCTAAACATAGAGCATAGAAAAATATAGAAAAGCTTCGCAGCGTACACAGTATTTATTAACGCTTGTGATATATATTACAGAAATAATCAGATATCAGTGGTCTTCTCAGAGTAAGATATGATGCTTGGAGATATTACTCAGGCATTTCTGATACCAGTTTTTTCACCTTTTCACCCTGTCTCCCTAAATCAGTTCATAACTTTCACACAATATACGAAGTCCAATATTTGGAAGTGTGTCCCCATTGTAGGCAATAAAATATTTAATGAGTGATTGAGGTAATCACCAAGAACAATGACAGTTATAATATTTATTACAAAACGCCCAAAGTTAACTTTTGGACAAAGTTTTCCATTTTCACTGGGTCTCTAATATAAAGAAGAAAAAATGGAGATTAACATAAAGAAAGGGAGCAAATAGACATAATGCAAAATATGAAATAAAATTGACAAATGAAATGAAATAAGTAATGCAATAATAAAATTAATCATATAATAATGTACAATAAATATATACAATAATATCATAATTGTTATTGTTGTGGATTATTATCCCTATTTCACATTATGGACTACCATAAGATTTCTGCTACCGTCACAGAATTTAATAAAATATTTATTTCATTGTTATTTGGAGGTAAAGTATGAGAAATTCATGAACAAGAGTGATTTTACGCCAGAAATCATGTTTACTCTTGTTAATTGGGTTTGATTGATAACAGCAAACGTGAAACCTGAAAAACGTGGCTTAAAAGTGAGAATTCTACTTTTACTATGAATAATGCACGTAATTGGTTACGAACCCAGGGTGGCAGCTGTTAGTAGACGTTAAAGAAGAGCAAAGAATTATCGATTTTTTATCACTATCTACTAATTGAAATCATCCGCTTCTATGCGGGTAATTAATGAACCTATCGCTTCGAACCTATTGTTCCCTTTCTCTTACATTAGTAGAATGCATTACTGTAATTTTGTGTTCATATATGATTTGGAAATGGAATCATCAACATATGTCCAAGATTTTCGAAGGGAACAACAAACAGAAAGCTGACATAATTATCGGATATCTAACTATTCCAAAAAATATGCTGATTCACTAGTCAGGAGCAAAAATTCCCTAGCCTCATACACAATAAAAAGCAATTTTTAAAATGGCTTTCGTTAGTTTTGCTTTAACTAAATTACCTGAATATATTTTTTTAATTTTTATTGATTAAATGAGTTATCAAAGATCAGTTTTACCCTTAACAATATCTATGCAGAGTATGCTTAATCTAATTCATAATACTACTTAGAAAAAAATTGTATTTAAACGGATTCAGGAATTCTGTTGAGAAACATATTCAGGATGTCCGAGGAGGAAACGTCGCATATTGAAAAATAAGCTTTTAAAACAATTTTACGCATATTTTGCCTAATAAACCACTTCGATATTCTGAATGGCTGAGTCTTAATAAGCACTCAAGAGTTGGTTTGAAAAATTGCTTTCTAGGCCCAAATTTGCATTGTTGATGCACAAAAACACTCTAAAAACATGTACATTGTTTATTATTTACAAAAAATATATATTTCTTCCGAAAGAAAAATTAAAAAAAGGAGTCGAATTGTGTAAATTAGGTACTTTTTATTTGTGGGTTAATTTTTCTTTCGGCGCAAACATATCTTTTGTAAATAACAAATAATTTAGATGCTTCTGGGTTGTTTCTATGCTTCTACAATGCAAAGTTTTGCCTAGAAAGCATTTTTCAAAGCAACCATTAAGAGCTTAACGGCTATTCAGAATATCCAAGTAGGTTATTAGAAATAATGCTTAAAATTGTCTGAAGACTGTCTTGTCTTATTTTTCAATTTTAGACGTTTCCTTCCAGGGCACTCTGTATAAACAACGTCGCTCAGTGACTTTGATGAGAACGTGTGGAGCGGAAATTGGTTTTTGATTTTAGTTCTGTGAGGGAGGTTGCCTGAGTGTCTTACACATAACTTTCCAGTGCTGTTTCCTCACCCCTCAAAAGGATTATTCTTTCATCACTTGTGTTCGGAATGGGTTTACATTAAAGCTTACACATACATCTCCTAATGTTCTAAGTAGAACCGTCTACTTTACGCGAAAAATGTTCAAGCGGAGAGAACACAGAAGAGCGAAATCTGACCAGGCGAAGAGCCGCGACCTGTCGACCTAAGGATCGATCATCGAGGAGACGCGGTCGTTGCACTACGCCGTGCTGGCCCCACTCCAAAGAGCATTCCAACGCACACTTCGGCCGCTTCCCATTCTTTGCCTGCGATCGCGCGAAATACAAATGACCTCGCTGTCGAGAAAATGGAATCACCAAATGAGTGGGTTCTATTTTGGCATGTGTATTTTCGAATGATTGAGGCAACACTTTTTGTGAACTGTATGCAAATGAAATATTTGATTTGTTTTGATTTAAACCTGTCTTGCTATTCCTAAGATTCGTATTCTAATGGAAAATATAGAGGACAATTGCATCATCACAAAATAGTATTATACATGTAATTATTTTTCTACAATTATGTAATTACTTTTATAAAATTATGAAAAATATGTTTCAACTAATTTGGTTAGCAACGTCTGGAAACTTGATACAAGAATATAAATTAAGGTGTGAAAATATAAATACTTTATAATGAAAAGTAAATAGTTACGAGAATAGTATAAGAACTATACAATATTGTTTCTTCACTTTCTCTCTACTTCCACTCACATGAATTTTGTCTTTTTCCAGGTAGGTGAGAAAGAGAGACGCTAGATGAAGATCCCTTATGCAGAAAAGGTAACTGACAAAAATGTGAAGTTCTTTGTATGTATTATCAGAATTAATGGTCACGGGGTTCTAATACTCCATGAGAAATTAGACTCTGGTTAACCAATTTTCCAACAGATCTTGCAAATTTATATTTTAAAGAAAATATCTTACTTGAATGAATGAATATTTGATTAAAATGCAGAATGATAAACGGTCAATGTCTGTCATTTAGTGATTATGATTATAATTTAATAACGTGTTCAAAACATTAACCCTGTCACAAGTCATTTGCCATGTTGTCAACAATTTTGTTAAGACTTGAAAAGAAAGAGTATCCCTGAAAGAAAGAGCAGATCTTTCTTCTCTAATACGAGCGTTTTTGAATCGGCTAAAGGAAAACATGCATTCATTTCCTGTTCACAGATTTCACTTGTTTGGAATTCTAGTAGGTCTTCGTTCACGTTGTATTTATTTTCTCGCTCCACTACATAGTACGAATTTGTTCCTTTTCTTCTCTACTTCTCCTGAAAACGCTAAATGATTTTTTTAAATTAACTTTTAAAATTATTTCTCTTGTCTACTCTTATCCCAAGTACCTTTCTTCACAATTAGAAGAATACTTCATGTAGAAAAAACAGATTTTCATTATTTTTAGTTTTTAATAAACACGTTTAAGTGAATAAATTATCAATTGTTTCTCAAATCCTTCACATATAATTTACAGGTCCGCACACAATATAAATGGCGGATCTACTAGTTAGGAGGTTCTATGCTGTAGAACGTACGAGTTCCTCTACGCTGCGTCGCGAATTCTCCCTCAACGCAGCCGTTTCCTTTGCGACACGGTTTTCGGGCAAAGCGGGAGCGAATACGCTCACGTGAAAGATGTAAAATGCCAGCAACAACTGCGCGAGATGCGTCTCCCTCCGGCGGCGGCGAGGGCGTAAACAAGCGGCCCCGTCGGGTCGTTCGCGCAAAGGGCGGCCGTCCGGCACGCGATGCCCGGGCGCTGCGCGAGCGGCAAAAACAAACGCCTGCAATTGACTGGCGCGGCATGTGGCGGGGCGGGGCGGAGCAACGCGGGGCGGCGCGGGGCGGCGCGTGGCGGCGCGGGCGGCGCGGGGTGGCGCGGGCGGGAGGGACGAGGCGAGGCGACGTGGCGCGGGGCGGGACGGGGCGAGGCGGGCGGGAGGCGCGGTTCGACGCGAGGTGGTGCCGGGCGGCGCGGGGCGGGGTGGGGCGAGGCGACGCGGGGCGGCGGGGCGGGGATGCGCGGGGCGACGCGTGGCGGCGCGGGGCGGCGCGGGGCGGGAGGGACGGGGCGAGGCGACGCGGGGTGGGACGGTGCGAGGAGGCGCGGGCTGGGTGTCGCGGGGTGTCGCGGGGTGTCGCGGGGCGGCGCGGGGCGGCGCGGGGCGGCGCGGGGAGCGGCGGCGTTGCAAATACGTCGCGCCGACTCGGCCGGGGATCCTCGCGCAAATAACGCGTCTTCTCCGGAGGGAGGGGGTGGGGTGGAGGGACGGTGATCGCCAAGCATCGGTGAATCTGACAGGTAGAGTTATTCCGATATTTGTTGCCGATCGATTCTCCCGTGCTCGGCTCTGAGAAGTTCGGATTAATACCTGACGCGGACGTCATCGCGGACGTAAGTAAGTAATGTCTGGGTGTGAAGTGAATATCAGTATATACAATGTTGACATTTATTATTTTCGACGCTACACGTCACGTAGAATTGAGTTATTATGAGGAAAAGGGTTTTCATGTAAATACGTATTTTTACGGGAACCATATGCTGCCATTTAATAATATTTTTTAGAGTTTACAAGAGATTTTGAAAGAATTGGAACAATTTTTATTTTACATATTTTGGTATTATTATATATTTTTACATATTTTACAAAAAACTAAATATTTCTTACAAATTTTCTTCTCTTTTAATATATTTAAACTTTTGAAATGAAACATTTCAGATACTAGTTTGCAATGTACTACTGAAATCATCTTATAAAGAAATGAATTGGCACCGCGCTTCTATGATCTTCCCTCCTTCGCCATGAAATGTTACTTAGCAATACTTATCACTCCAGAGCACTTCATCGACAAAAAATGAAAATTGAAGCTGCACATTGTGTTAACCCAGAGTTATTAAAAATTTCCAGTTCAATGTTCTTGGTTTACAACGGTTTCCATTAATTTTGCAAAAATATTGTTGTCCGTACGCATTCAGTGACCTTTGAATTAAATAAATTAATACCGAACGTAACAAAGGGAGACAAAATAAAAATTGCCTTTGTCGTTAGTCCCTAAATATGATTAGTAATAAAGACCGTTTGATCAAATAGTGTGTTCTCACCTTCCGAAACCACTATTTTTTTCATGTTAAGCTAAGTTTTGGCCAACATTGTATATCTCTTCAGAGCTTATAAACTTCAGAGATGTCGGAATTCAATCTTCAAGTACAATAAGCTCACTTAAAATAAGTCCACAATGTCCGATGAAACATTGTCTTAACATGAAAAAATAAAATAGTTTTTGAAATCTGAGAACATACTTTTATACAGTCATTCTCTACTAAATATGTTACTTCTAGACCAATGTAACTAGCTGCGAAACCAAACAAAATGTTAGTCCCTAATATATCAATTAGACAAACTATACGAAAAATAAATTGAATGATTTTTTGCGAGTCAAACACAGTCCCAATCTCTTAAAAGAGATGTATTTGAAGAAAATACTTTTAATATATTAACGAAGAGACGTTTTTAAGAAGAGCCTTTTATTATATTTATAATTTTATATATCTAAAATCCTAAATATCTAAACATTATAAATTTAAAATTGTGTAGAATACATTTATCATGAATCAAATTTGATAATAGCACGAACATCTTGTAGAGAATCAAAGATCATTGACTCGTTGCAAATCAAAAAACATCTGGAGGCATCTACCTACCGGTGAGATTGTTTTCGCAATCTTCTACTCTTCCAAATGAGAAAGCATATACAAACGAAACTTGGTATTTCAAAAGCGCGGTCCGTAATGGAAGAAAAACACTGTTCTTACAAGATCGCTGTTTTCGCAAGGAGCCACTCACTTTCAAGGACCGGGTCAAGGGTGGGGTTTCGAGAGAAAAGTTGCCACTCTGAGGGCAGCAAGAGATGTAGTTCGTGCAGCAATATTCTTGTGTCGAGAGCCCTAGTTCTAGTGACAGTGATGACTTTATGAAAGTACAGAGGTAAAAATAGCAAAGAGGATTATGGCGTTGGACTCAATAGTAAGAGTGGTGGAAGTGGTAATGGTAGAAGAGAGTAAGAGTGGTAATGGTAGAAGTGGGATTGATTAATAATTCCGAACACATCAACTGCTAAGTTCATTAATCCAGTATGCGTAATGAATGTGCTTTTCCTAAGGAGGGGGCGGCAATCTTCCCTCGTTGGATAGTAAGATCAGGCACCGACCTACCCGCCGGGTCGTCCCCAAATAGGTACTTCCCCACAGTGAGGCACCACCCTAGCTGGGACAAACTCCCAGCTCGCGACGGGTAATTCGGCGTGTAGGACATTTGCCAGTATAGGATGAGGTTAGGACAATGAAGAGGAAGGAAAAGCCGCGTCCGGTTCGTGGTTCGTTTTTTAGCATCCTGCTCCGGCATTCGCCTGATATTGATGGGAGAAACCACGGAAAACTACCGATCAGAGCAGCTGGCCGCTAGAATTCACTTCCAGACAGCGACTGAATTTGACCTAGCTCTGTAACTGGAATCGAAAATTCTGGCGTCGTCGGTACTCGAACCTAGGACCTCGCGGTAGGACACTACAGAAACATCTGTGGAAGACCTGAGCCACCTCTCCCGGTGCAACAGGAAAGAAAGTGGATAAGGATGGTTGTTGCAGTAGAGGATTGTTGTGTGGGGTTGTGGTAAAGGCGGTTGTGGTAGGGGTAGATGTGGTAGTGAGGGTTGTAGGCAGGGGTGGATGTGGTAGGGTGGAGGATAGGGGCGATTGTAGTAGGGGCGGGTGTGGTAGAAGCCATTGTGATAGGAGTCGTCGTGTTAGGAGTCGTTTGGTAGGACCGGTTGTGGAAAGACTAATTCAGGAAGGCTAGTATTTGTCGCGGAGATGTTTGTGGTGATAGTGGTGGTTATGGAAGAAGCGAAAGTGGTTGAGTGACAGTGCTGGTAACGAGACGCTTGAAAATGCCATAAAGCGTGGGCGTCGACGTGCAGGCGGTGCAGGCAGAGCGCGGGGTGCTGGGAGTGACGGTGTCGCGGCCTAGCAAGGCAGCGCGGGTGCGTTCGATCGTGCGCTCACATGTGACGTCAGAGAAGCATGCAATGCCCGCGTGCTTGCAGCACTTTACAGCAGGAGCGCACCGCGGATTTGGGTGTATTCATTAATACTTTATAGTACTTATAGTATCACTCTCTGCGACTCTAATTCATCCAAATTTTTATTGAAAAACCTTGGATTAGCAAATAAATTCTAAAGCCCTTACATTTACTTGCATTCAATCTCTGTTTTATTTTTATACACACAATGTTTTACAATTTTCAAGTTGAATGTGTAGAAAGAAAACTTCCATCAAATTATCTCTTCCTTATCTCCTTTACTTGTGGACGTATATTTCCCCTTAAAATTAATATTCTACTTTCATTTGTTCTTAATTCTGTTTTAAAATTTTCCAGAACTACATAATTAGCGGTGTATCGATTAACAACTTAGATTTCTTTATACTTCATATTTCTGAAGTTCGTGAAATGATTACTTACTGTGATCATATTTTACGGTTTTAAGCATTCTAAATATTTTATACTCCTTTTTTATTATCGTTTCAATAATTAGTTTTAATAAATATTACATAATACGTAATTATAAATGAAAATTCTGAAAAATGCACTACCATATGTGCAAGTGAAATTCTACTTACTATAATAAAATAAGTATATAAATATATTCATCAAAATAATTATATTTGAGTATAATAAGTGAGTTATAAATGCGTATTACTTTGAATATAAACTTCACATATTTATGAATATAAGTACATGGTATGAACGGAGCACTAGGACCGGTTGAGTCCTCATGCTTATAGTGCGACAGGAAACTCTCTCCGCACTGGGCCGAGTCAGGGCCTCTCCTTAAAAATGGCAATGATGTTGGTAGCAAATAGATTGCTGGGAAACAGTGAAGGGGACAACACTTTCAGCATTTGTTTTGATTGTGGTGAGTGCGGTATTTGCGTTTTCTTTTGTTACACAAAGGTGTCTCCATGTCTTTTGCAAACACCAAAGTGCGACTGCGCAGAGACGTTACTGGCGCACTGTACAAGCCGGCTAATGTAAGAATGCATTAAGAGAAAGTCGGGTTGGATAAGAGTAGAGCAAAACAGTACGTTTCATTAGTAACTTTGTTAATTAACGTACATCTGTGTATAATCTCCTTTTAGGAATATAGATTTCAATATTCGAGAATGATTACTGAGAAATATGTTTGCACGATTCATTTCGTACAGTTGTCAATAGACAACAAAATTAGCATACCAGCACAATTAACATTACACTTTTTTCTTTCGTTTTACGGCAAATGACAAATCCGTATGAATACAACAAAGCAAAAGGAAGTTAAAAAATTAGAAAGTTAATAATTTTTTCATTTTATAAATTAAATATACTTGTTTGTTCTATGAAAAACGGTTGATTAACACTTCATTAATTGCAATTAAATCTTCTCACCAACTAATTAATTGCAATTAAAATTCTTCAACCACCAATGAGAACTCAGGAGAGGAATAAAAATGTGTGTAATTATGTCACTATGCACAAAAAATTCACATTGCAGGTTACATGAACATCAATCTGAAATATTTATGAACAAAGATCTCATCACTACTACCACTATTACTACTACTAGATACCACTACTACTATTACTACTACTTAGAGATATTAATATTTAAATTAAATTTACTTAAATTGGAGAATTTTATCCCACATATACATGTTTTTTCTAATATGAAATATCAGTATTCTTTCCCATTCAACGGCTTCTTCAGTATGAACATATTGAAGAAGTTACAAGCACGTTGGTTTTACACTAGCTGACTAATGGGTCATCATATAATCTTTAACATGAATAAATTGAATATATAAATGTGAAGTGTTTAGTATAAGCATATTGCAAGTGTGAAAAATAAAGTTGTTAGTTACGTATTCATATTTATCCGTTTTGAAAAAAATGCAAGCAAATTCTCTTCTCAATCAGAAGTAACTCGCTTTTCCATTTTCCAAGATGTACAATTACTAGTGGAAACTCGTGCAATTAAATCGCATGTGTCTATAGCCGAATTCAATTTTACTTGCCAGGGTATCTAGGTATTGTGGTTTATGTTCATCTGTTCAGACAGGAAAATAATTCAATTATGATTATAGCGTATCCCGCCCTAGCTTGTCATGTCTTAAGTAGAACTACCCAAATCTACCCTGCTCCTCTACACATTCTTCCCCCTTTTGCTACCTCGCCTGACCCGTCTTCTGCCCGCCTTACCCTGCCATGTTTACAATGATCAACTGTTATATCAACCTGACAATTTCATACCAATTCAAAAGCGTAGTGGAAATACAGGTGACGCAAATCTGCACTGAACTGCACAATCTAACACTGCATACAAAAGATGCTCTGCGTCTTTGCTTCAATGATCCTGTCAGTTACTTACGTTTCCTTCATATTGTGTTTGATGTCAACATTCCAAAATTTATAAAATGAATTCAAAACTTAAAAAAATACTGTTAATATTTATATAACATTAAAAAACACGTACGTTTTATGCACATACATCGGCATCCTTCTTTCAAGCAATACGTTATTTGTTGAGATAGATTGAGAGGTTAATCCGGACAAAAGATATTTTCATAACACGTTTTAGAAATAATACATATGGTCATAGTATCTGTAATATATGTCCACACTTTCGATTGGAAGTAATGGTGGCACAGCTTTCTTAGCTTGGGGGCCGAAAAACCAATACCAACTGCACGGCACCAGCTGCACATAATGTGCCTTGTTCAAACCGTTTCCCACGTTCAGAAAAAATATGAAGCTTCGAATCCTGAAGACATGCTTGTATTTATCAAAATTAAAATTATTTCTAAATTGAAACGAAAATCATTGAACGTAACAAGTAGATAAAGGGGTATAATTCCTCTCGTGGTAAATGAGAATACACGCTCCTATAGTCGCTCGTTTTCTTGGACATGTCACTAGTGCAACTTTATCATTCTCTACTTTACTAGTTTCGTTAATTGCTATTAAACTCATTCAAAAACTTGTCCAAAATTGATGATAAGTAATTTATCGAAAATATATTCGGTATTACCTAGCATATCTCTGAAAAAATAACACACATAATACCTAATATGTAGTGATAATAATTATAATAACATTTTTAACGAAACCAAAAGGGATATTTTGATAAAAACAATCGTACAAAGAATATTTTTGCTCTCTCAGCGAGTAACAAAACTATATGACAGGATCTGCACCTGCTCTAGAGCTGAACAGTCATAAGGTACGTGCACGGGAGATCGCGTGACTACGCTCACTTGTTTATTAATGGTCGCCCCCGCTGCCCGCGCACTCGACTTGCCTCAACCTCCTGGATTCAACTGCTGCTCACTTTTGTTTGCAAAGTTGATCAGCTCGATACGCCACAGAAGACAACCTTCAAGAGATCAACACGCCATGTTTTATAGCCGTAAGGCGTCATGATACCGTATGTACTCGCCAATTCATTCTATTTGCTTCGGACATCATTTCAGAGAATATTTCCGCCTAGGAAAGGGGAAAATGGGAGTGGGAGTGGCAGTGGGAGTGGGAGTGGGAGTGGGAAAGTGTTTTGGGAGCAAAGTGACAACGAAGAATTTAACGACTAAAGATAACAGCAGTGTTTAAAATTACTTTTCAATATTTCCCTACATCATCATGAATAGTTAGAGAGAATTGTGTCACTCTTCCCACATGTTCAAACTTGTTTAAATTTAAATAATATTTTAGATTTTTGAACAACGTAAAACATTGGAATTTAAACTAGTGGTGCTCCAGAATGGAACAGAGTCTCTCGTAGTAAAGTTTTCTGATTTTCTTGGTGTGGACTGCCTTTACGGACTTGCCCCATCCTCTTGCCAGTTGCCGTCTATCGCCACCCAAAGTATATGTTTTGACATTTTCTCAATTTTTCGGTTTTCTAATATCAGAACAGAAATATTACTTGAATAATATTAAAGAAGAGTAAAACTGTAAAACTGAAAAAGTAATATGATGGGTAATGTGGGTAAATGGGTAATATGGGTAACAGAAAATTTTTGAGTTTTCGAAAAACTTCATTTAAACTCATTTGAAGCACTTTAACTCACAAATGCAATATTGTTTACAAAAATGTGCATATTAACGGAATGAATGATACAAAAAATACAGTTGTGTAATTTTTGATAAAATAAAATAATACCCTAAAATCAGCTTTAAGTCCCTTTAAACAGTGCAATTAGCACATCTGTTTGAAAAGTTTCTAGAAAGAATTTGCAGCCATTTTTTATAAACATGGCGTTTGAGCAGTTCTGAAAATTGTGAAACTTGAGCTCATTTTAACAGAAAACTGTTGAGTTTTCGAGAAACTATATCCGACTTTATTTAAAGCACATGTACTAATAATTAAAATAATAATAATAATAATAATAATAATAACAAATTGCCGCTAATGTAAATATTAACGACGTACCAGCTGCATTTCCACTCTCAAATTATCTTGTTTGCTTGCCGTAGCTGTATATGTGAGTGACATTCCTCGGTGAGGCAAGGGCATAATACGATTGTTTGAGCATGCATAACCGCCTCTACATTAAAAGGCTGAAAGCCTATAAAGAAGATAATTGATATCTCATTTCTATTAAAGGATTTAAAATTTTTAATATATTTCAAAATCTGTTTTTTTAATTTCTCGCTACGGTTAATTCAACATCTCAAAACAAAATAATGGGTCTATAGAATGACACAGACTCTCTCGTTGTAGTTAGTATCCTAATATCTTTGGTCCAGGCTATGTTCTCGGTTTTGCTTCATTCTCTACCAATCTGCAAGCTATCGACGTAAAGGATATTTTTTACATTTTTACAAGTTTTCGGTCTTGTAATATTACAATTTAAATGTTATTTAAGAATATTATAGAAGAATGAAACCTAGTTTTATACGCAAATTTCCATTCAAAAAATTTGAAGCCGTTTTTCAAAAATTTCGTTTGAGCGTTTCTGAAAATTAGCAATTTTGAACTCATTTTTAAAGACGTTTTCAATTTTCGAGAAATTACGTCAGAAATAATTTGAAGCACTTCTACTCACAAATGCAATAATGTATGAAAAACGCCTGTAACGTAAATATTTCCAATGTGAGAGGCATTTAAAAAATTACATTTGTGAAATTTAAAAAATGAAAAGTATACAACAAAATGGGGTTTATTTCGCATTATTCAATGCATTTAATTGCATGCACAAGTTAAATGAAAAAATTAGAACCATTTCCTTGAAAACCGGAGGAAACTACTAGCATTATAAAATACGTGTTTGATGTAAATTAACTAATTGTAGAGAACAAATTTCATTAAAAACTATCTTCCTTCAATAATATAGTTTAGGTCAGAGGTACAAAATGTTTGCAATGTTCGAAAATTCAGTTATCAGGTCAAACTAGCGGTCAGAGGTACTGGTTGCTAGAATTCTCCTCCAGTGAGCCACTGAATTCGCCTTAGCTATGTAGCCGTCGGGACTTGAACCCTAGGACCTCCCGGTCAGAGGCATTGGAGTGAAATGAATGGATACCCTGAGCCACCTAAGGCAGTTTTCTTTGATTGGACGTGCTAAAGTAAACGATGCATAGAAAAATACATAATTGAAACATTTTATAAATGAACTATAACTGAAGTCTGCTTCATCGTCTCCCAAATTTCCCTTTCTGGCAAAAAAGTTAATTGAACAATATTTATTGGTCTATACATAGATAAATTAAAGAAAAATAAATATGCTCATTATTATGAATATATTGTAAACACATATTTTGTTTCATGAACAATATAAATAAATTAATTGCAACTATTTCAATATCTTCCATTTGCCACTTAAATTTTACTCCATCCTACCTGCGGGATCACACATCATTGAGTCCTCTCTTTCCAACGGTTGCAACAAAAACAGGTGTTCGTTTCAAATAAGGCGAATTAAAAGCTAGTTTCATTGTCAACCCTTGTTCCACACCACAATTTTTAATTACGTCCTGTAAATGGATAAAAAAATATGCCGACGCAATCGCATGGCATTTTCAATTTGCATCTCCCACACGTCGTGCTTCATCCGCGCGTCAGAAAGGGGAAATGCCCGACCGCGATGCGCAGCTGTTTGACGCGACGCGGCGTGCTCGATGCGCCCGCCCGTCCCAGTTCGCCGGTCGGCCGCCAGACGGCGTGTGCCCTGCCGCCGCCGCCGCCAGCGCGGCGCGGGGCGAGCGCTGTAATTTTGTTGGGCTCGTGTTCATCGCGGACCAATTCATTTAACAGCGCGAATCCGGCGGAAGGGGACGCGTTCGAATACACCATTCGATGATTTGTTGCTGCTCGTGTCGGGCTGAGAGAATAATATTAGAGAGAATTATGTTCATTACGAACAGATCACGATTGAGACATATGAAGCATTCTTAAACAGTGACTCTATGAGATGTTCGGGAGATGAATTTTCGGGTGAAGCTATGGATATAAATAATAGAAAATTTACTATTCCTACAACGTAATTATATAGAGAGAGCTATTAACATATTTTCAAATATTTTTTTCGTCAAGTTTTGTTCAATTCCTTTGATGTTCTATACACTTTAATTGATCAAAACAATAGTACACAATCTTCTTCACCATAAGTGTTTAAAATGTGGCTCTGAAGGAAAAGGAGATTGAGTCGTTAGAAATAATAGACTAGCGGTGATAGAGCAGTATATACTTTCTCACATTATTTGTAAAATTTTTAAATAAAAACGCGACCTGACCTGTACCATTAAAAGTCGTTTGCTCTATTCGCGAAAAAACTTAAATGGAAATTGCTATTTGGGGTGGATTTTAAAAAAAATTAAATACATTTCTTTAACTTTAGGGAAAAATTACGGTGAAATTACTCGATTTTTCAAAATAGAGTACATCACCTGATTTTAAGATTTTATTGTATAGAACAGATTTCATTACGAAAAAATGATTTCAATATTGTCCCATTTCTATCAGCGAACATTGCTCTATTTTAGGGATAGAAAAAGAAAAAAAATCGAATCGTTTTTGAAAAGAATATTTTTGTTTTAAAAATGCCTTTACTCCGTGTAAAATCGCGATAATGACTCATATTTTCGAAAATTTGTACGTTACCATTTTTAAAGAGCTGTCTTTCAACAACATATTCCATTAAGGAGAAATTTCCGTCTTCAAGTTAAACGAAACGAGTTTCACTTTTGCAATTTTCGAAAATTACGCATTTTTAATAAATATCGACCTGACCTTATTTAAGCGTCTTTTCTCAGAGCAAACGCTTTAATCCAAACAATTTTTTAGAACATTTTAAAGAAAACTTGAAAATATCCGTTCCAAACATGCAGAACATAGAGTTCGACCAGGTCGATGGAGGAATATCAGTTTTGGGGATAATTGTCTGAACGGCTTAAGTGCTGCTTTGATCACTTACAGGCACAAACAGTAAGGTGAGCGGACTAACGGATGGACGGATAGAAGGACAGGCAGACAGACGGGCAGGCGGACGGACACACAGACGTACAAACGGACAGACGGATGAATGGACAGACAGACGGACGGACGGGCTGACGGACGGGCAGACGAACGAACGGACAGACGGACAGACGGACAGACGGACAGAGGGACAGACGGACAGACGGACGGACGGACAGACGGACAGACGGACGGACAGACGGACAGACGGACAGACGGACAGACGGACAGACGGACAGACGGACAGACGGACAGACGGACAGACGGACGGACGGACAGACGAACGGGCAGACGGACGGGCGGAGACGGACAGACCGTCGGATGACAGCGGAGAGGACAGACGGACAGAAGACGAACACAGACGGACAGACAGATGGGCAGACAGACTAACAGACGGTTGGACATGCGGACGGAGAGTCGCATGTTTTGCCGTCAACCAAATTTACGGTATCAAGGACCTAGAAAACGTGGATCCGGAATACACAACTAGGTACTTTTCTACACAGAGGAACAAAATTTACCTGCGGTATTAAATTTCGCCAAGATTAATATGTAGGCAGATTTATGGATAATCATCTGGTGTAATGGGAGTAAAGCTTCCCACGTGTTTGGATTGGAGGGCGGATGACTAGATTCAACTCCATCTTTCTCCTTCCCTCTCCCTTTCTCGCTCTCCCTCTCACCGCCTCTCTCTCACCGCCTCTTTCTCACCACCTCTCTCTCACCGCCTCTCTCTCACCGTCACTCTCTCACTCTCTCTCTCCGTCTCAGTCTGTCTGACCCTGTCTTTGTGTGTGTGTCTCTCTCTGTCTGTCTCTGCCCCTCTCAGTCTCTCTCATTCACATTTAATTCCAGATTCTGCACACCTCTGAGCAGATAAGTGTAATATCGAGAAGTGCCGGACCAGCAAAAATGTAATAGAATGTTCAAGAAAATCTCATCCTGTAGATTACGGCGTGAGAAAAGTTTCTTTGTGGCTGAAGGCCTCAAAATACTAGTTTTTAATGCCCTAGAATGCTTCGTTTAGGAGTTAATTAACGACATAGATTGAGAATTTCTGCCGAGCGGTAGTTCAGTGCATCAACTGATGTCACTGCAGCGCATCTGACCGGGAGGTCCTAGGTTCGAGTCCTGACAGCGGAAGGAATTTCGACACTTCCTTTTCAGCTAGATCGAATTCAGTCGCTGTCTGGAGGAGAATACTAGGGGGCCGAATGCTCTGATCGGTAGTTTTCCGTGGTTTCTCTGATCAACACCAGGCGAATGCCGGAGCAGTACCCTAATGAACGGGCCACGGACCGCGCGCGATCTGTTCTTCCTCTTCCTTGTCCTATCCTCTCCCCTTACACACACACACTTACACTAACATGCACTACACTAGCACATATTCCGGGAGATCGGTCGGGAGCTTGGAGCTTGTCCCGTCTGGGGAGGTGCCCTACAGGTGGAAGAGTCCTGGTTAGGGGGAAACGCCACTAGCCGTCGATAAGTCGGCGCCGGATCTCGCCATCCAGAGGGGGAAGATCACCGCCATCTTCCGTGAAAAAAACATGCACAACACTAACGGGATTAATGATCAAAGCAGTTGACACGCCCGGAAACATGAAAAAATCAATCAATCAATCAAGATATTGGCACGGGTTTCTTGATGTAAATATAATTCTATGCATTACAATAATGAGATAATTCATACACTATTTTCATTATTTACAACATGTTGTAAATACAATTATAAATAAAAACTCTGGTCATTTCTCTCTCTCTCTCTCTCTCTCTCTCTCTCTCTCTCTCTCTCTCTCTCTCTCACTCTCTCAGTATATACAGCAGTTTACAAAAAGGACATAAAACAAATAATATTAAATCGTCAGGATCTTACAAAGAAAGTTGACGGGGGACTAATAAAATATACGTCTGTTTTGCCTCCTGTATTATGTGTAACTGTGTTGCCTATTCTGTATTTCAAAGAGCCAAACATATGTTTACTTCCTGCTTCTACCGCACTTCAATGACTAGAGCCGCATTCACGTCACAAACAGAACTCTACTTCACAAACCGCATATGAAAGAACTCGTTTCATATAATTCTGTCCCTCCATTGGCAGATAAAAAACCAGCAAAGTCACTACAGTCTCAACGAGATTGTCCCTCGAGTTTGCGTAAAAAACGATGAACTAATATCATTTCAAATCTCGGTCCGTCGTCTTATAGCGCGCCGCAGTGGTCGACCATTCAGTTGATTCTGGGTAGATGGTGTTTTCTTTGCGGATAGACTTCTGATTGGCCCGGAATGAAGTTGACCACCCCAGGGATGACCCTCTCCTTCCAGAACATGTAGCGCTTTCAAGAATCCGATTCCATCCCTCTGAAAAGAATTGTCGAAGAATATTGACAAGAGGTTTTCATAACGTCTGTTTCATATCTGTATGAGAGCGTAGCGTCATATAGAATGAGGATAACGATGAAAGAGAGAATTCTAACTGCATATCAAACAGATATCAGCTTTGCATATTTTGGTAACCATTAACAAATGCAGCCACAAAAATATCACGACAACAAAATTTTTACCTCGCAGTTTTCTCCATATATAGCTAACAAATCGTGCTTGTTTAAATTCCATTTTCTATTTAAAAATTAAAATATTGATCACTTACAAAGTTGTGTGATATGACAGTGTGCTTGACACTGATACTTGGCTTATAATGTTTAATAATTTATCTGTAAAACGGTTTTACCCTTCAACAACATATTTCTATATAAAAGCACACAATATTTACATTATTTGTAAAAAAACATGTTATGCTGTATTTACCTTATTTAGTAAGGATAGTCATGCTACATTACACAGCATAAAAGAATAGAATTATCAATCAAAATGAATCACAGCCTATTTGTCTTCCGGTCATATTTTATTCCTTTTTGTTTTTCCGATTGTTTTTTACAAAGAGAAATGTTTTGATAAGTGGTGTTTCTTTTTTCTTCGGCTTCCACTCAAATATTCAAACTAATTTTTCACAATCATTCATTATTCTAAAGAGGATACACGGTGCATGAATCACTTGAGATAAAAATTATTTTATCTGAACTTACAAGTATCTTGCAAGTTAAAGTTCTCTTATATTTAGACCGAGAACTTGCTGCGAGAATAAACTGCGTCAAATAATTGCTTGAACTATGTAAAATATATGTTTATTTACGGACGTAATTGGAGAATGTGACAAATTAAACTGTGGAAATGTCCATAGAAAAATAGTGTAATCAATAGGGGACTTGGCTGTAATTTATGTCTCGTATGCTTCATTCTGTAAACCTATCTCTAGCATGAATCATTCAGCTGAAGAGCACAAACTTTATCATGCTAGTAATGAGGTTTCCAAACACAGTGTCGAGAAGCCTTAGCTTTCTGTGTGCTGTAAGCTTTCGACTTACGCTTTACGACTTGCGCAATCTCCTTTCAAGAAAGTCCAATTAGCGATTTTCACAATTACAAATGCATGCTGTGATTCAAATCGCCTGCATTTGCGCAAATTGTCGCAGAAAATGGCCCGAATGCGTCAATTTACTACAGTGCAACAAAAAGGAAATAGAGATGGCTCAATGTGATGCATAAGCAGGTAGAAGAAAATGGTCTGGGTAAAAGAGAAGAAACAATAAGGGAACGTGCGTATGAGTGAGAGTGAGAGGAAGAGAAAGAGAAATATGCTGCATAAAATATAGCCCATTAGACAGTATAATATAAATTGTTTTCCATTTATAAAGAATTACTGAATTTATGATTAACGTTTAACTAAGATTTTCAATATTTTTTATTGAATTATTCAAAGAGATCTCTATTTTCTGATGACTTTTCGCATTTAATGAGGATTTTTAAGGTGTAAATTTCAGTGTCATTTACAGTCATCTGAAGGTAGATTAAAAATTTAAATCCGAAATGTCATTGTTAAGGCTGTAGGCTGTCCCGGTAGCGCCGCAAGAAGGGCAGTGAGGCCACGGTTTTGATCCCGCTGTGACGGTAGAAACGTCGGATGCTACTCACGACCGAAACGCAACATTCGTATGATTATGGCCTGGGAATCTGTTATGTACTAACAGAAACAACAACAGTTCTTTCATCAAGTTTTATTACAAAACCACAATCCAAATCACATCCGTTGTACATAGCCAAGTTCAGAACATCAGAAGAAATAAACACCCGTCGTCAACACCAGCACTACCTCACAACACCACAACTCCCAGGCACTTACTCGCTGCTCTCTAAAGCCACACTGCCTTTGCCCCGGGCGGGGCCCCCTTAAATACGCCCCCCGAGGCATTGAGGCGAGTCTGTCGCTTCCCGCCTTCCTGGCGGCGGCAAGGAGGGACAGGCTACGCTCGGTCGGCCGACACGGCCCGGTGCACCCGGGCAGGCGCAGGCGGGCAGTCGCGCTCCCGGCGCGACGCTGCGGCGGCCCCAGTGGGCCGAAACTATGTGCCCGCTACAGTGTGCCCGCTATGTGGGCACAATTGCTGTTATACACAGCACCCTCCCTTCTTATTTTGCTTGATATGGCTTGTATCTCTTGCGCAACCTCTTGCTGCAACGTCTCGGCTCGCTCCGCTCCGGTGGCTCCACGTGCTCGCCTGGGTGCTGATCCGGCTGCTGGTGCTCCTCATTTTCCAACTCCTGATGTGGCCGTTGAACAGAGGCGCTCCGGTACGGACTTTGCGCCGCACCTGACCTGGGGCGGCGACCCTCCGGCCCTCTCCTTCGGTTCCTGCTGTGGCGCGACGCTCCGGCTGTCCCCAGTTTCCTCCTCTGGTGCTGACAGCTCCTGTTGACCGCTTCCGGGCGCCACTCGACTGTCTGCCTCGCAGTCCATTGGTTGAAGGCACTCCGTCGGTTCCCGTTCTCCCGGCGGGTCCGGGTGCGCCCGCTCGAACTGGGCGTCGTGTTGTGGCTGCTCGGGTTGGGCGTCCTGTGGCGTCTGCTCCGGCTGAGCGCCATCCGGACACTGCCCCGTTAGGCCTGGCGGGGGTGACTCCTGTTGTAGCTGCTCCTGCTCGGACGGCCCCTGGTGCCCTGGCTGGTGGTGCTGTTCTTGCTGCTGCCAAGAAAACCGCCTGCTCCCCTGCAAGAAAGGAGTATTAGCTGTTTTGTTCGGAGAGAAAGTTTCTGCGCCTAAGTTCTCCGAGCTGTCCAGGTCCTTCACTGGAAAATGCCGAGGCCTCAACTGCTCCTGATGCCTCCTAACCTGTCTGTCCCTAGTCCTGACTGTATAGCATCTTGCTCCTTCTACTTTCACTATCGTTCCGGGGATCCAACGAGGTGAATCTTTGTGCGTCTTGAGCATCACTCTAGCGCCCTCTTCGAACCTCGACGGCTCAGTTTTGTACGTCTTTTCCTTCGGAAAAAATAGAGACAGCAACGTTCGAGGTTGCCGACCATGAAGCCTCTGCGCCGGACTAGTCCCTTCTCTTCCCGGAAGAGCTCTATATGATGATAAGAGTTCTAGGACTGCTTCCTGCTGATCCCTGCCTTCAAATTTTGCTTTGTTCATTGCACTTTTGAAGGTTTGCACAAAGCGCTCTGCCTCCCCATTGGAACGCGGATGAAAAGGAGGTGCCAGAATGTGCTCAATCCCGTTGATCTGGCAAAATCTCTGGAACAACTCCCCCGTGAACTGGGGCCCGTTGTCTGAGACTATTGTTGCCGGTAACCCCTCTATAGAGAATACTGATTGGAGCGCTCGAACTGTGGACTCTGTCGTGGTGCTAGTCATACGAATTACGTACGGGAAGCCTGATGAAGCATCTACTAGGACTAACCACATACTTCCTTGCAACGGGCCCGCGAAGTCGATGTGGATTCTCTGCCAGACGTCCTGAGGCTCCGGCCACTCCTTAAAACTGCTTCCTGGACTCTTCTGAAAAGCCTGGCACGGCTCGCTATTAATTGCTCCAGGTATCTTTGAAAAATTGAGCTGCTGATGCTACCCCGAACGGCAGTCTCTCATACTGGAATAAACCTAACGGCGTATTCACTGTCAGACATTTCTTAGATTCCTGGTCTAAAGGAAGCTGTAGGTAGGCATCCCGAAGATCTATTTTAGAAAAATATTTACCCCCAGCTAACTTCTGGAATAATTCTTCTGGTCGGGGAATAGGATATTTTTCAATCTCGAGCTGCGCATTCACCGTGGATTTAAAGTCTCCACACAAACGGATAGTCCCGTCAGCTTTTTTCACTACTACCAACGGCGTAGCCCAAACACTAGTTTTTACTGGCGTAATAATCCCAAGCTTTTGCAATCTTCCCAATTCACTATTTACCTGCTTCCGCAGTGCCAGAGGAACGGGCCGCGCTTTGCAGTACCGAGGAACTGCGCCGTCTTTCAGCTGGATGTGTGCTTCCCAATCGTTGGCTTTCCCGAGACCATCCTGGAACAAATTCTCAAAATCCTTTCCCAAAATTTCAATTTCGCCGAAAGGCACCGTTTCGGAGACCAAATTTACACGATCCTCAATCTTGAAATGGAAAGTACGAAACACGTCCATCCCCATCACATTCGTCGTGTCTTCTCTATTCACCACTGTGATGGTTCCTTCTCGGTGCACTCCCTTGTAACCAATCACTGCTCGAAAACTACCTTTAACGTCAATTTTGTCTTTGCCGAAAGAACACAGGTTTAGGTTAGACTTACTGCACCGCGGGGACCCTAATCCGCGATAAGTTCGTAAATTGATTAAAGTGACTGGTGAGCCAGTGTCTACTTGAAACTTGATCTTCTCACCCGTTACCTCCAAATCCACAAACACCTTACTCTCGTCTTCCCTGCTGATTACCTCATTCACAACATTAATCTCCATTCTTTCTTTCTCTTCCTTCGTACCTGGGGCTCCTCTTGATTTCTTCTGACACACCGACTGAATGTGACCAGTTACTCCACAAAAATAACACTTCGCATTTCTGAATTTACACTTTTCTCTGCTGTGAGACACTTCACAGAATCTACATGACTTGAAACTCTGCTTCCGCGGGCTCTTTGCTTTCTGCTGTGCCTCCCTATTACCTTCTGTATTTCTTGAAAACAGCATTACTTCCATAGGATCTGTTATTTGCTTGCTGCTCTACTGGTAATTTCGAAAGTTGTAGCTATTTTTTGGACTTCAGCCAGGGAAGGATCCTCCAGCTGCAAAGCTTCCATTCTCACCTTGTCTTCCGGGGTATGTTGCACTATCATGTCTCTGATCAAAGATTCTGCATACGATAAACCACAAACACACTTGAAAGCACAGTCCCTTGTTAACCCAGTTAATTCCGTCACCCACTCTTTGTGCGAGTCCCCCGGCTTGATTCTGCTTTTGAAAAAACTGTACCTCGCTGCCACCACATGAGGTTTCTTTTCAAAATGTGAAGACAGTTTCTCCATTAATTGCGGGAACTCCACTTCCTCTACTTTTTTTAACGGAAAAAGTTTCTGCAACAGTTCATATAATTCACTCCCTGAGATACTCAAAAGAAAGCTCTTTTGTTTACATTATCTGTGACCCCATGATACAAAAAATGCTGGTTCAACCTGGCATGATATGAAGTCCATACCTCTTTATCCGGCTCAAATCTCGGAAAACTAGGTGCTGAATGCGATCTTGGTTGCTGCTCTGGCCGTGCGGTCAACAATGCTCTTACCGCCCCTAATAACATCTGATTCTGCTCTTGCTGTTGCCGCTGCTGTTGCTGCTGCAGCTCCAAAATGTTTCTCAGCACTTCTTCCATCACTTGCTTTTACCCTCGTCGCCAATTAGAACTGTTATGTACTAACAGAAACAACAACAGTTCTTTCATCAAGTTTTATTACAAAACCACAATCCAAATCACATCCGTTGTACATAGCCAAGTTCAGAACATCAGAAGAAATAAACACCCGTCGTCAACACCAGCACTACCTCACAACACCACAACTCCCAGGCACTTACTCGCTGCTCTCTAAAGCCACACTGCCTTTGCCCCAGGCGGGGCTCCCTTAAATACGCCCCCCGAGGCATTGAGGCGAGTCTGTCGCTTCCCGCCTTCCTGGCGGCGGCAAGGAGGGACAGGCTACGCTCGGTCGGCCGACACGGCCCGGTGCACCCGGGCAGGCGCAGGCGCTCGCCCTGCGCCTGGTGGCGTTCTCCCGTACCAGCCATTACTTGAGCAGTCGCGCTCCCGGCGCGACGCTGCGGCGGCCCCAGTGGGCCGAAACTATGTGCCCGCTACAGTGTGCCCGCTATGTGGGCACAATTGCTGTTATACACAGCAGAATCCTACGATTGTCTTCATTTTTTCTGAAACAATAAAATAATTTTTAAAAGTTTTAAACTCAATGCATGTAATATTATATTAATTGTCTCAAATAAATAGAATCTTTCAGTTGATAAGTAATTTAAAAGACAATTTTCACAGTGTATGCCCAAACTGTTTCCAAACAAGTAGCGAAATGAGTAAGAAAATAGAAAAAAAACATAGGCGGAATGGTAGGTAAATATGACGCAGGTGGAAGAGCAAGTAGAAAGGCAGCAAATGGGGCGAACAACTAGGGCAAACGGATGAGGCGAACAGAAGAGCAAACGGACGGTCGAAGCAAACGAAGTGGGTGAAGCGAGAGCAAGCAGGTGGGTCGAACAGGTGAGGGCGAGCAGTTGGGCGAGCAGGTGGGCGATTTGCCAGGCTGATGAATGGCGGTCGACGCGTACGAACACAAGGCACTTCGGCGAACGAGCCTTGCGCAAGCAAAGAGAGCTTATCGGGCAACCAGCAGCTAATGGCCCTTCGCCGTCGCGGTTCTGTCGCGTCGCGCGATCTATAATGCCGCGCCGTGACTTACAGGTACAACGTTAAAGGCGCTATTGCACCTGGTTGGAACGCCGTCTCTTCAAAGAAGTTGCTGGTCCTTCTTAGTCCTTAGTCCTTCTCGGCTCTGCACTTTATTTTTCATGCAAACATGCATTGATGTTTAAATT
This sequence comes from Teleogryllus oceanicus, assembly GCA_964035755.1. Lineage (NCBI taxonomy): Eukaryota > Metazoa > Arthropoda > Insecta > Orthoptera > Gryllidae > Teleogryllus > Teleogryllus oceanicus. Next base: position 58,361,234 of record CAXIVR010000014.1, read on the forward strand.
GTCTCTACTACAGATATGTTTTTTGAAACAAAAATATACTCTGAATAGATTATTCTGTACACGAGATCCGTTTCTTACGTGGAATGGAGATTGATTGATTGAGATTACCTGTGAGTCAACTACTACGGGCATTAGTCCCATAAGTGTAGTGTGTGGTTTTGCTCGGGAGGTGGCGGTTGTCTTGCCCCGCTGGATGGCCAAATCCGGCGCCGACCTACCGTCGACTAAAGAGGGTTTCCCCAATCAGGTATCGAGGGAACGGAGAGAAGGATGTAAATGTTTCCCAATTGGCCTGTCAGAAAATCATTTTGTTAGCAACGCAACAATTGCCAAGAAAATCCAGTATCTATATTAAACGCTAATATTTCGTTTAGAACATAGAAAAATATGGAAAAGATTGAGAATATAAACTCTACTTTGTGTATTAATACAAGTACAAGTCACACACTTCCAAATGAAATTTCTGAACACTGTAACTTTATTTTTCATGCAAACATGTGTTTATGTTAAAATTGTCTCTACTACAGATATGTTTTTTGAAACAAAAATATACTCTGAATAGATTATTCTGGACACGAGACCCGTTTCTTACGTGGAATGGAGATTGATTGATTGAGATTACCGGGGAGTCAACTACTATGGTCATTAGTCCCATAAGTGTAGTGTGTGGTTTTGCTCGGGAGGTGACGGTTGTCTTCCCCCGCTGGATGGCCAAATCCGGCGCCGACCTACCGTCGGCTAAAGAGGTTTTCCCCAACCAGATATCGAGGGAACGGAGAGAAGGGTGTAAATGTTTCCCAATTGGCCTGTCAGAAAATCATTTTGTTTGCAACGAAACAATCGCCAAGGAAACCTAGTATCTACATTCAACGCAAATATTTCGTTTAGAATAGAAAAATATGGTGAAGATTGAGAATATATACTCTACTTTCTGTATTAATATAAGTACTAGTCACACACTTCCAAATGAAATTTCTGAACACTGTAACTTCAAATAAGTAAGGACGTGTAATGTTATTTATAAAACCACGTGTGTTTGTTCATATTTTATGCGCTACCGTACCGCTCAACCAATTGCAATAAAATTTTGTCAACTTATCGCTTCTACTTGAATAAACAATATAAACATAGTACAATAGGAATTCGTGTGTACCTTTCATACATACACACTTGTTGATGATTTTATGCATTTAGGCTAACTCAAACGCCCCTGAACAGAAGCTTTAAGCAACCCGCCACACCCTCAAGTATTAAGCGCGTTTTCGTTACATATTCTGTCCCGCGATTGTGAAATACCGTCCGGAATTATTACTTGAACATTATCTCGGACAAATAAATTAAATTTCTCCAAGACAGTGTCATAGCTAATGCGAGCTCAAACGTGAGGGAAAACGTCTTAACAATGGGATACTTGACAGCCATGTCCAAACTAGGACATAGAGATGGGACATAGATGAAAAACGTCTCACTAGAAAGTCTTTCATCTATTAAATGAGGAGTAAAACGTAATTAGCAATCACGTGACTAGTGGTGAGTAAAGTCCAATACATTGCAATAGTGGAGCATTGCCGGTCTACTAGTATCATAAATGTTTGACGTACTACCGACTCATCTTCATAATATAGTTAATTCTCTTTGGAGATAAATACTTTGAAAGTTGTAAAATATTATTTCATTTCAAAACCGTATAGAAGTTGGATTTATAAAATAAGTTGCATGAAGGAAAATATATACAGTTATATTTTATGGCAACTTCGAATATTTTTTGTAAAATATTATTTGTAATATTTAAAAGGATTTTCATTTAGAAAGAAATTTGGGCTCTATACTCAATCAAATTACGTGGGTTTTGCTGTATATGAAAAGTAGTGAGTCCCTAATGAGTTCTCGTTTGCTATTATTAACCAGATTTAGTAGTGTAAAAATATATTTTAATAATGTATTAAAATTGTAATGTAGTTCAGTTGCAAATAAACTATATGTAATTCATCTTTAGCGTTTCGTTGTGCGAATTGCAATCTATCAAATAATTAGACATTTCTTTGGCGCAAACTCGCGTGTGTTATTGTTAGCGAAGCAAACACAGAGAATTATTTCAAGTACATGTTCAAATGTATGTATTACTTTCCAGAAATATCCAGTGATGATAGTTGCTATACGTTATTGAGAAAAGATGGTCAAAAGGAATTTCTATTGTGGTCCATTACAAACATACATGTACAGTTTTAAGTAAATATAAAACTTTTAAGGAAACAGAGTTTAACCCGAGAGTGCTCGCAATAGATCTGTGAGATCCAAGCCATGGCAATTGTATGTTCCTGAACTATTGTAAGGATTTAGTGGCCTGATATGACATGTGTTCCTCATTTGTACTTTTCTTAGATTGCCTGGTCTTTTATTTTTATCCATGCGTTGAATCATTTCCCGTGAGCATGTTGAAACTTCGCTGTGCTGCGTAATATCTGACATATACGTTGGGTGCAATGGCGGTAGTGCATTGTGAGATCCTGGCCTGAGCGTTACATATCACGGCATTATTTTGAGCCTGTCTATGACAAGAGATTATTCAGAAAATGTAATAATTTATCTTATCTACCATCAACTCTCACAATTTCTTCCCAAAAAGAGAGAAGGTATGTAAGAGAAGTCTGTACGGAAGCGAAAAAAAATGAGAATCTCGCAAAATGAAAAAATACAAAGAATTTCTAAATATTTTTTTGAAAAAATAAAATAATATTTATTTAGAACATCCCAAAATAGTTTGTGAAAATTATATTTAATATTATTTAATAGGATAATAAGATGCTTAATGATTTTTGCGTGTACTTTGTCAATTTTTACCGTTTACACTATACGTATTCAGACAAGAATTCTTCAGTATAAGAGTCTTAACTAACAATTGCATTTTGGGGCATGTACAAATTGAATAAAATACGTTTTTCTGTAAATGGACTTTCAGGTCATTCGCATTCACAAAAAGCTGCAACTATATCTGTGAGATACATTGCGTACACTGCCGTGCGGGCACACCTATTTATTTATTTATTTTACGTCAAAAACTGCGTATGACGTGCTATGGGGACGAGTGAACTGTGTGCACATTTTCAAAATTCTGTAATCCCTACACTGTCATATACTACTTAAATTTTGAAAAAAAAGCTCCCATGTAATAAAATATATTTCCAAGGATAAAAAGACAATACATTTTGGCTCTTATCCATGTTGTCCTTCGGAATAATACTTCCTGCCGCGACAACATGGAACGATAATTTGAATAACTGTATTTCCCACTGAATTCTAGAAGACGTGAAAAGAAAATGAACTTACATTTATGTCCAGAAGCAAAACAAGGGTCCATCTCAGCATTTGCTCAATGGATCAGGGAAACTCGACGAAAAACCTGATCGAGATGGGGGTCATTGACCCGGAGGCTGCAATGCAATACTTGTTACAGGTAGTTTATACACATTTATACAGTTCAAATGGTAAATAATGCATTATGTATGTATGTTATGTATGTTAAAATTAATGTTACTTTTCTTGTGATTAACATGATGATGTAACCTATTGCGGGCGCTCTCGGGTTAAATGTTCAACTCTGTTTTCACAGTGAATAGTGATTGCATTGTTTCAGAGTTTGTTAACTTCCCTTATTTAATCTTAGTGAATAAGAACCAAACGATATGAAATAACATCTTTAGGGTTTTCGATTTTCATGTACTACGTAGATATTACTTTTCTGTTGGAACTTTTGTTTACTCTTTTGTTCGATGTAGTCGCTCGGGTTCAACAAATCAATGTTAATATAATTAACAATATTGATCTTCTTGTGTAAGGTACGCAGATCACCTTAGAAGGCTACACGAGGTGTAGCAGCCAGTTTTCGATCGGTATGTAATGGGTGGAGGACAATACGGGTTAGCGTCGAATTATGTTCAGATTTTCCTGTTTTCTCTGCCTCTCAGTCTACCACTGTTCTATCATAATTCATAACAGCTCAGCAATCACTTTCAATCAAACCATTCTTCTAAAGCACGAATATTATAAGAGTTTTTGTTGTAAAAGTACATTCACAAAATCAGCTTTAAAACATAATTTAAAAACGTGAGCCATATTATATTATCTCAGGAGAAATATTGCAATAAAAATAACTTCATATGCTAACAAAGACACTACTCATGTAAAAAATTGGATTCCAAACTAAAAATATTCAAACCGTTTATTGCAGACATCTAACCAATTTTATATTTAGTTGAACTGAATATTTCAGAATAAACGTAGCATATTTCTATATCATGTAGAAAGAGTCGATGATGCATTTAGCAAATAAATATGTTGGAGATAAATATCATAACAAAGTTGCACAAGTGACGTTCGACCTTGATTGGAATTCAAGTCTTCTAGCACTGATGTTTTTGAGGTACACGAAATCTCTTCCACTGCATCTTCTCTGTGAATTTGGTAAATACAACCGCACTGGAGGTGGTAGGGACTCACATGACTGATTTCGTTCATGAAATGTCCCACCAAAGGTTCTTTGGTAATAAAATGGTCCTCTTCGATACCTTCAGATGTTTTTAACACGTATACTGAGACACTACACTTTACTTCTCCTCGCAAATCAAATATTACATTATGAGGATTTAAACTAAAAAGGAAAAGCATTGCATAAAAATGCACAAAAAGTTATCTTTATGCTGTTAATTCTATTCTAGGAAGATTTCACATCCAGTTTCGATTAATTTCTTCAACGTCGATAATCTGATAAAATCGACGTGACAATTTTCGAAACTGCGAATCGCCGTTTTCAAGCTCGCATCCTTTTGCATTTAAAAAACCTGTCGATATCACATCTCTAGTGGGAATGTTTTATTTGTTCGTATAATCGAACGCGAGGAATAATAAAGCGGCGGACGTGGGAAGACGCGACCGCGGGCAGCCGACCCCGACCGCGAGCGGAGGAAATGAAAAGTGGTTCTTTGTGCTTCCGCCAGGAGCGCTGGCGCGCCCCTTGAGATCGCGCCCCCGGGCGCCACCCAGCAATAAAAGGAATGCGCCCGCCCACCACCAGGCCGGTCGGCCGGCCGGCTCGCTCGCCGCGGCGGAACGTGCAGTACACAGAGAAGGAAATTTTGTGTCGCGTTTCTCTCTTCGCCACCGACTTTTTCCACTTTTTTTCAAAACATCTAGAAAGAGAACGTATGAAACGTGTTTGATGGATTTTGAAGTCTGGACAGATTGGATTATGGTGGTGTTTTTCGTGGAATGACAGTCCTTTGTAATATTCCCGATATTTGCCCACAAAGTGTTGGTCAGTTCGAGAGATGGGGTAAATGTTTAGCACGGAGTCTTTGGGTTTGTATATTCATATCTTTACTTGCCATTTTATGTTCGTAACTGCACTGAAAATAAATCATGTTATAAAAATATCTATTAAATCTGTAACTAAATATTAATACAAAGTCAAAAATATACATGGATCTTATAAAGTCATCTCCAGTCTATTGTTAGTAAAAATGTTGAATAAAGATTTACTTTTCGAAGAAAAATTATTGTTTAAAATGACCAAATATGGGTTTGTAATTGTATCATTCTTAGTAGGCTGGTTCATTGTTTCGTTATTTACGTTGTGGTCTTACAACCATTATTATTGTTTTGTTGTTTTACAATTAATATATTCATTAATTTTCATATTAAAATATATAATTATAATCTACTAAATACAATTATTATGTAACCAGATTTGATTTTTTAGCACAACAGTTGTCTGAACGTGCGCATTCGTTTGTAGAGGGAGAGACGAGTCAGTTCCGTTCCCAGCTTGTTGCCGCACCAGCGGACTGACGAATTACCTTGCTGGCGTTACGTTACGTGTCTGGGAGATATGAGACAAGAAAATTAACAATTTTCCTGTTAATAAACCAAAAATAAATGAATTTACTCTCTTTATATGTTATGTATTACTTTAATTCCAAAGTTGAAGTGAGCCATACCCACTACTTATTAGTTACTTGGTTTAATTACTCTTAACAACAGAAAAGCCGGGTGACTGAGCATTGCCCATATTAGCATCTAGTTTTACAAAATTTTTAAAAAATTGCTATGGGTGTTCGCCTTTGTATCATCAAAAATCTGCCAGTAACCTGCCACAAGGCAAACGTGCCCATGAATGAATTCTCTTACTCCTCATAAAACAACTGGTCTTTCCCTCCAGACGACTAATGATTAAAAATGTCTCGCGGAGTCCCATAGTTGCAATTGAAAGTGTCAATAAAATCAAAATCATTGCAGCAAAAAATGTTTTGGATTTGTAACTTTGTTATCCTTTAAGTAATCCATAAGTAAATATTGTACATAAATGTTAAATTTATGTACATAATATGCAAGTTCCATGGAAATATGTTAGGTACTACCTTTCGAGTTCAACTCGACAGATGGTCGCACGATAGGGATGCACACAGTGGTTCTGCCGTCTCAGAAGCGTGTTTCCTAAAACTCCCATAAACGTTTATCAAACGGAAGAGTGTAAGTGCCGGGTCTACTGCATGTGTAAGTCGGCGAAAAACATCGATCATCGTAATTCTGAGAGTTCTCAGACATTATTTTACAACAAATCAAAATACAGTTCTTGAGTTTTGGCAGACTGATCAGTTTCGCAGACTATTTCAAAACATAAGAACTTTTAGATCAGTTATAATCCTATAAAAAATCACCACGGCATATAAACATTATATTGTTAGATCATATAAACATTATATCTTAAAAAAGAAAGTCTCTATCCTTTTTGGCAGATACAGGTAGAATATAGTAAAATGTAACTTACGTATAAATTTCCAGTTCAAATACCATCGCCTCTGAAAAGAAATCGCTTAACTTTTAAAATCTTTAAAAACTGATGTAAAATTCTTGACAATATATCATTTTCCTTCGTTGCTTTTCCTTTTGAAACTTACATGAGCTTGCCCTAAATTTAAATGTCATTCTTCAAAATGTTGTCGAGGAACGTCTTTCAAATTTTAATATTCTCACAACGTGGCATAGTCTGTAAATAATGGATTCAAGCTATACCTAATTACGTCCTGTAAGAAATCGCGTGTCGCCACCTGTTATTCCACATTATTAATTCATTCTTCACTCGAAAGTGTAAGAGTAATGAGAAATGCGAGATGTGAAAGTATGAGAGTTTCAAAAGACGTACGTGTCAGGGAATAAGGGCACAAAGATGAAGGATATGGAGAAATGAAACATTAGAATTTTTAACAGGGAGCAGGAACAAAAGAGATTAAAATCCAATATAAAAATAGGAAAGAAAAATTTGCCAAGATTAAATTTTAAAAGGAATTACAAAGGATTATAAGGAGTAAGTAGATGTTTTTCCCAGAGGGCTACTTTCAAACCCGAGGAGTTGGAAGTCATCTGAGAAGCAAAAAACATCAAGTAACGCCCGTAGTGCGCGCAAAACTGCATGGTTTACTAGTTCGTTGTTGAACCAAATAATTAAAAAATAGTTAAAATTTTTCTTGCATCGAAAGTGAAAAGACGCTTTGTTATTCTCAGTCGTCAATATGGCATCAAATAAATAAAAACAGTGAATGAATGTAATTATTATTGTATACTCTTGGTTGGTCGTGATTATTAAAACAATATGGAAGAATATTTTGGCGTTCCTTCGTAAATTCACAAATAAGCTAACAAATCTACAAACTATTTGTTGTCAGTACAATCTCAAGAAATTTATGAAAACGTCTATAGCGTATTTGTGAGTTGGATGGAAAATAACAGTATGCATTTCCTAAATGAAATGTTGCTTTTAGGTTATTCGCGTTTATTTCCGAAAGCAAATTAGAAGGTTCCAGTTCATAAAAACATATGTCGAGATAGTTTGCCAATGTGTTTTCTACGTCTTTTACTTCTGTTGACACTATTAATCAAGATGTCTCTTTGCGTTGTGATAAACATAACAGTGTGATAACATATTGACGGGAACTTTTAATTCACGAGATTATTCACAAATCGCAATTTTCGTATTAATTCAACAGAGTAATGTTTATATAGAGACATTTTCTTTACTTGATTTATTTATTTCCAAGTTGTTTTACGTTTAATAAATCGAATTCACGAAAAATAAGTAGTATTGGACAGGCTAGTAGCTGAGCCGGCATAAATAATTCAAAAGGTTCGCGTGGGCAAAAGAACCGTGACCTGCAAGGTTTTAAGTGCTCTCTTACGTATTTCATATCAAGACCATAACACCCAGTAATAAACTAGTAAACAATAAATTGTACAATAACGAAATATCGCCCTTCATTAGGTTTGCCAAATGTCTAAAAATAGTTCCTTTGAAAATGTTTTTATGCGCACATAAGTAGGTGAGCCCGGGAACCGATATTCGTGAGGAAGCCCCGAGCTTCCGCCTCCCACACGGAAGGAAGAAGGTGGAGCGGCGATCGGGTCGGTGGCGGCGGAAGGGCGCGGCAAGGGGCGGCGGGGCGGGGCGCTCGATGAGGCGTGCTGTGCAGCGGGCGTCGCTTTCAGGCCCTTCCTTCCGGGCGAAGGGCGAAGGGCGCAAGACACGCACCCCGGGGGCGACGCCCTTCCGAACGCATCAGTCGCCCCTCCTTCCTCTTGGCCTTCCTGCTGGCTGACCAAGCTCGGAGCTGCATCTGTTGCCACTGCAACAATGCGTGTTCGATGTCCTGCGGTTCGGTGGATTCTCGACTCTGGCTATATTTATTTATTTATTTATTTATTTATTTATTTATTTATTTATTTATTTATTTATTTATTTATTTATTTATTTATTTATTTATTTATTTATTTATTTATTTATTTATTTATTTATTTATTTATTTATTTATTTATTTATTTATTTATTTATTTATTTATTTATTTATTTATTTATTTATTTATTTATTTATTTATTTATTTATTTATTTATTTATTTATTTATTTATTTATTTATTTATTTATTTAACGTAAAAACAGTTAAAAACTGCGTATGACGTGCTATGGGGAAAAGTGAATTGTGTGCACATTTTCAAAATTCTGTGATCCCTACACTAAGACATATACTACTTAAATTTTGAATTTTGAAAGGGAGAAAAAAAACTCCCATGTAATAAAATCAAAAAATTTTTTTTAAAAAAAAAAACAAAAAACTCCCATGTAATAAAATCTATTTTCAAAGATAAATAAGCAATAAATTTTGGCTCTTATTACTTCCTGCCGCGACAACATGGAAACGATAATTTGAATAATTGTATTTCCCACTGAATTCTAGAAGACGTGCACAGAAAATGAAGTTACATTTATGTCCAGAAGCAAAACATGGGGCCATCTCAGCATTTGCTCAATGGATCAGGGAAACTGGACGAAAAACCTGATCGAGATGGGTTAGTATATGTACTGCCGAAGCAGTATAGCTAACGAGATCCAATTTAGCCGTCGACGCGAGGAGAATTCTACAGGCCACCAACTCTAATCGGTAGTTTTCCTTGTTTTCTCTAATCAATACCAACCTAATGCCGAAGAAGCACCTTAACAAACGTATCTCGGACTGAAACTGTTCTTTCCTTCTTCGTCTTCGATTCCACCTCGCCCGTTACAAACACACATTTACATAAACTCCACTACCGCAAGTTTGGTAGCTTACAGCTTTTCCGGCGTGGGTGAGGTTTCCCTGGCGCAAATATTGGAGAGGAATTTCTGATAGCTGACATGTGAATCTGAACAGGATCTCACGTTCTAGCGAGAAAGGAATACCGACACTTGTCAAGTTGTAATATGCACTATACTTAAGGAACTAATGACCATAGCATAGTTGTTGACATGTCCTGAAATATCCAATGTCATCCTGAAACAATTAATATTTTATTACTTCCGTCCCCTTCCTTTCCTTCTTCTTCCACTTCTTTCCTTTCCCTTCAATCTCCCTTCAACGATTAAGATTACTTTTTTATATTCTTTACATTATCCGTTTGTGTATGTTCTCTGAGAAAGACATTAATTGCGAGAAACTTATGGCTCTGAACAATAGTACAATTATGATATGTATATAATATTTTAAATTGAACCATAAATAACAGGTGGTGATGCGTTATTACATGTCAGTATATAATATATTTTCATTTTTTCTCCACATGTGTCATCCTAATATATATATATAGAGCAATCGTTGGCGCAATTAACAGTGTTAAAAAGAAGAGAGAAGAACACCTAACACATTGCACTACAAAGAAAGCATGCAAGAAAAGCCAGAAATGTAACACAAAGAAGAAAACACCGGTGTCGTAACGCAGCGCAAAAATAAGAAAAAAGAGAAAAAACACGGAATCTAACGTAACGTAAAGGGTACGCAAGAACATGTACCACAGAAAAGAGAGAAGAACACTTACTGTAAAGAGGGGAGAAGAATAGACTGGAAAAAGAGAAGAACACGTAATGCCAGGGGTAAACTAGTTTTGAGTGTGTAAGATAATTGGAAAATACTGCAATGAATAATCCATCACAAACCGGTTTGTTTTCGCACGAAATGGGCCTACGAGGTAGGTCGGCAATACTATGTACCAAACGCACTCCAGGAAAAGGTTCTACGGTCACCCCGGCACCCGAAGAGATGGAGCTCCACATCCACAAGTGTAGAGAATGAGAGGAGTGGCAAGAGAATTGTTATGAGGCGGTACGAACAGGTCGGTGAGAGGTCCTTAATAGTGTAGCGTCGCGTGGTTCCGCGCCGCGGCGTCGGGCCGCGCCGGGCCGCTTCGGGGAAATCCGCTCTAAGCCGGATGCAAAATGGGGGTGTAAAGCGGCGGCGCCTCGCCGCGCCGGCTGGAAAACCCGTAGGAATCCCGGCTGGAAATTCCCTGAAAGGGACGCGCGCGGATGCGAGGCTAAGAGATGTCGGTTGCAGTCCTGGAAGGGCTGGCCAGCGAGCCGTATGATGCCCGCTGCTTGTAGGGTGGGGGCGAGCCAACGGATATTTACGGCCGCGCCGACAGGCGCCTCGCGGGATACGCTGGGTGTCGAAAGACGAGAGGTATCTCCAGTGCTATCATTGCACGTGATCTTCGGGTCGAAGATCAGTTTGGCGACAGGCCATGTAACTGGTATAGTTACGGGACTCTATGTCCGACAGCTTCGCACCTCGCGTTGCTTTTTGCTGCTTTCGAAGCAGTGGTTCTGGGCGAGGCCTAGGGACGGTCGCGGGGTTTCGCGGCTAAGAGAACTGAAAGGTTGCCAAGGGGTTAGATTTTTGTATTGTAATCTTTGTACATTAATTGTAAATATACTGTAAGTATATTGTAAATATCAATCAGAACAGTCGTCTGTGTTTTTCATCCTAGTACGTCACAATAGCTAGAACGTAGATCCATAAAAGAATCTAAGAAATCGAATGTCCGTCAGCAGTTGCTCTTACAGCTATGACCCTGAACATTCTTAGTGAATCCAAATTACATCTACCACAACTCCAACACAGTAAATGCTAATATTTCTTCAGTACTTCTACATGTTCTGATAATTTTTCTTCACAACAGTTTCTAAAATTCAGTTTATTCTACGAGTTGTTTTTGAAAATTTAAAAGATTTTTTCTCGTCTCTTTTGTCGACACGACAATAAGACCAACACATCGTGAAATTAGTTTTATGATCCTTATTGTTCAAGATAAGCAAGAATAGCCTCTCATTCAGGTTGCGTGAGAGGCAATCTCTTTTGCCTATCACCACTTCTCATTCTTTTATAGCTAAACACTTACTGTGCAGTGTTATCCGACACTCCCTCGAAAGAATTCACGTAAACGCTACTGTTTCTACTATCTTAATCAGGGGTGTCCAACTTGCAGGGCCTCAATGGACGCAACTAAAACTAAAATGGTTGTGGGCCATATTTTCACTATTCGGGCGATCCACACGTGACCCAGCAGCAAGCGGTTTTCCCGGTTGCTCCGAAATCATGCATTCATGTCAAGCCATCCCATGCATAACGCTGCGAAACTAGGATGATTTTGGGATGATTTTGTCTCTCTTTCTCTCTATATCTATCTATCTATCTATCTATCTATCTATCTATCTATCTATCTATCTATCTATCTACTATCTATCTACCTATCTATCTACCTATCTATCTACCTATCTATCTATCTACCTATCTATCTACCTATCTATCTACCTATCTATCTACCTATCTATCTATCTATCTATCTATCTATCTACCTATCTATCTCTTTTAAGTTTACTAGAAAAAATCTTAAATTTAAACTTTACCATTTTTACATTGAGAGGGAGTCCACCCGACCGGGGGCGCGTGCTCTAGGTGCACAATGATCTCGCCCAACATAGATGCAAGGGACTTTCACTCTTGAATAATAAGTAATAACCTTTCGCGGGCCAGAATAAATGGAACCGCGGGCCGTCAGTTGGACAGCCCTGACGTAGTTTGTGTAGTAGTGTCTGAATATTGATATTCTCAACGAATATTACTTGAAAATTTCTCTAGCATTTACTGTATGTTGTGTTGTGATTTGTTTGTACTAGTAAAGAAGAATGAGTAGTGGACGATGTTTTCAAATTATTTCCCTCAGAGAATGAAAATGAAAAGTCGTAGAAAAGCTTCTACATATTCTTAATTTACTTATTTCTTTACTTGTTAAGAAAATTAACCCTGTTTATGATTTTTTTTGATTTGATGTGCGAGTGTTTGCTACTTTAAGTTGTGACGTGCCGTAAATTTTATTACTTTACGTCCCATATTTCTTAAATATAAGATTCTAACCTAGTTTGGCAAGTGTATCACCTTTCAAAAGATATAAATTCAATTAAAAATATGTGTCAAGTGTATATTTATAGTTTATACCAATTATGAAGTATAAAATATGGAATATGTGATCTTCATATCTTCTGTATTCGATAAATTGTAATTATTTGTAATTCCTTTTTTAATTTGCAGTAAATATTTAAATTACATATGTTTATTCATGGAAAATTATTTTTTTTGTTTTCTAAAAAATTTTTTCGTCTCTACTAAAAAAGGGTGAGCAAATTTCAATAAGGTTCGTACTATAGAAGATTTTTTTAAAAGTACATTTGCATGAATACACAATTAAGCAGTTGATAATAACGAAGTATTTCCGATTTAGTACAGTATTTTGAATGGTATTGCCGTACCATCAACTGAAAAAACAAAGAATAGATTCATTTGGTTCATTTGGTTTGGGCAGGCTAGTAAAATTTTGATAGACCAATTTCTCCGGGATTAATTTTTATTTTAAAAAATAGTAAATTTAAGAAAAAAAACAGGTTCTTAGAGCACCAAGATTTCGTATATTCCTCTATCCTCGCAGGATTGAAGCGATGTGTTGAACCGCCGACACGTGGACACCGGACGTGTGAGCGAGGGCGAACTTGAGCACGTGAAAGAAGGAGCTGGGGCACCTTCACACCGAGCCACTCCGTGGCGCCACCGAAAAGTGGCAAAGTCCTTCATACGCAGCGACCGCCGAGCGCCTCTGACCGCGAGAGAGGAAGGATTTGTGAGTCACATGGCTGAGGGCTCTGGCACCCAAAAGGCAACCAGCAGGTAAAAACCTGTTCAGTAGCGCGTCAGAGTTGTCTAGTGTGAAGGCTGCATTTAAGAACTGCGTTCGGCCGGCTTTGGTGCGGTCCCACGTCAATGATGCTATGGCGGGAGTTCGCTGCTCGTGTACTTTGATTTGGTTTTTTCGTGTATGCGTCAACTGCTTTGTTCATTAGTCCCGTTAGTGTAGTGCATGTTTTTTTCTCGGGAGATGGCGGTGATCTTCCCTCGCTGGATGGCGAGATCCGGCGCGGACCTACCGTCGGCTAGTGGAGTTTCCCCTAACCAGCACTCTCCCACCAGCGGGGCACCGCCCCAGCCGGGACAAGCTCTAAGCTCCCGACCGGTCTCCCGGAACATGTGGTAGTGTAGTGCATGTTAGTGTAAGTGTGTGTATAATGGGAGAGGATAGGATAAGAAAGAGGAAGGACATATCGCGCGCGGTCCGTGGCCCGTTTGGTAGGGTACTGCTCCGGCATTCGCCTGGCGTTGATCGGAGAAACCACGGAAAACTACCGATCAGAGCAGCCGGCCGCTAGAATTCCCCTCCAGACAGCGACTGAATTCGACCTAGCTGAAAAGCTAGTGTCGAAAATCCTGCCGCCGTGGGGAGTGGGAACCTAGGACCTCCCGGTCAGAGGCGCTGCAGTGACATCAGTTGATGCATTGAGCTACGCTGCTCGTGTCAATACCTCCATTTAATCCAATGCTTCGCCAGCAGACGCACGCCAAACAGGAATGTATCTGAGTGGCGCCATGTGAAGGGTACCTCAAGGGAGACAACCTGGCCGAGCTTTGAAGTAGAAGTAGGGACAGCACTAAGAAGAAGGGGCGGGGCAAATGCGGCGGATTGATTCATTGATTAGTGATTCCGAGCGCGTCAACTACTGAGATCATTAGTCTCATAAGTGTAGTGCATGCTTTTCATCGTGAAGGCGAGATCCGTCTCCCCTCTGGATGGCGAGATCCGGCGCCGACCTACCGTCGACTAACGGGGTTTTCCCCAACGAGGTATCTCCCACAAGTAGGGCATCGCCCCGGCTGGGACAAGTTATAAGTCTACGTTTGGTCTTCCGGCATGTGCAGTAGTGTGGTGCGTGTTAGTGTGTGCGTGTAAGGAGAGAGGAAGAATAGATCGCGCGCGGTCTGGGGCCTGTTTGTTACGGTAGTTCTCCGGCATTCGCCTGGTGTTCGTCAGAGATACCACGCAAAACTATCCATCAGAGTAGCCGGCCGCTAGAATTCTCGTCCAGAGACTGGATTCGACCTAGCTCACAAGCTAGTGTCGAAAATCCTACCCCCGTCGGCACTCGAACCTAGGACCTCCCGATCAGAGGCCTTGCAGGGACATCAGTTAATGCACTGATCCACCGCTTCCAGTCGAGGACGGCGTAGGAGGCGGAGACTGTGTGACCTGCAAAAGGGAAGCAATAAACTGACTCTCTTCCTATCATGTCCGCAACCACCACGAGTATGGAAAATACGATTTGTGTCGAAATTCATAATAATAGACTAATTGGTGTTGGAATATATGTTGTATTACTTTCATTTATTTCTGCACATTGGCTACCAGAAAATGACTTTCTAAATTTAAATCCATTATCGGAAATCCACTATCCAAAACCAGAGAGAAACACATACGTTGATGTCTTTTTTATTCCTAATTTATCTTCCCAAATCTCTATACTATGGATTCACCAAAATGAGTCTATTACGACTAAACAATATAAATTCACAAAGAATTTTCTTATGGAAAGACTTTTCAATAATGCGTTAAACGGATGTCAGTTAGAAGAAATGTGAAGAGGTTTGTACGAATGCCAAGAGTGTTTTATTTACAGATCGATTTTTTTCCTTCCCCGAGAGATGTAACGTCTCAATCGTCAACAACTTCCAGTCGATCGCTTCTTCTTAATAGAAATGAAAGGCTTTCTCAACAACAAGAATAACGATTAATGATAACACTCCTATCGTACAGTTTCACAACATACATTCACTTCTTTAAACACTGAAGTCATCACTGCTAATGACCTTAGGAAATCGTACATACATTGGCTAAAGCCCATAACATATGGAAGCGAGAAACCCTCAATTAATTTTGCTTATTTATCCAGAGTCTTTTCACGTGCCATTCCGTTTCTTAGTGTAAACAAATGTCATACATCACAACGATAACCCGCTACGTTACAGAGATCCCTCAATCACCACTACAAATGTTGAATGGGATTTTGGGAGATTGAGATCTTCATGAAACGTGTTTGAAAAATAATACAATTTTCTTCATAAATTACTTACAACGTAACTGTAAGAATCACTCCTTTGTAAAAAGTTAAATGTATAGGGTATTCAACAAACATTGAGCGTTTTTAATACACTAGTTTTATTTGGTGTTTATTCGAATCAAACTTTTTGCTCATAATTTGGTACATATAAGATAAGAAAGTATGTTATTTTTGCTATATTGCCAAAATTCTTTACCATTAATCATAGACCTGAACAAGAGCATATTTATATATGTGTGTGTGTGTGTGTGTGATAAACTTGGAGGTAGAATACCAAATCAAATAGGATCAGTTGGGGCTTTCATGATACAGAAAAGCAAAGATTTCATCCTATCTTTTATACAGTTTGTGCCAAACAAATGAACAAAATACTGATGTGGTTTTTGGTTCTAAAGACACGAAGTAAAAGATAGCTTAAGACATGCCATAACTCTTAAAAAGAAGTGTGTATCAAATCAACTGTATTTTTTCGTTTTTTTATTTTGCTATGTCGACGTTTGAAGAGAGTTTTTCCAATGAGTCTGAAATTTCAAAAAGGAGGCTTTAAAATTAAATATAATAGCATTGTTTAATTTTTTTAATATAATAAATTATCAAAAAATGTTGTTCATACATCAAAACGTAACAATAAAAAAGTTAACGTAGGTAAAAAGAACTATCAAGTAACGACTGAGTTATATAAAGATCACAGAGCACAAGAAAAGATTACCAGAAGAAAGAAAATAATGATTGAGAAAGGTAAAGTAAAGAGGTTAGATAGTATAAATTCATATAAAGAAAGGAAGTTTTAAAAACACTTCACTTGCATAAAAAGTCAGTGGTCAAATGGAGAGTAAAACTCTGTAGAGATGAAAATAGCCGTTTTCTGACCGATAGAAGCTCGATTATGAAGAGATGGCAGGAGCAATTCTAGAACCTGCTGGGGACAATAACAACAGAACAAACACAGGAAATTATTGAGGAGGACCAATGTGAAAGTGTCTGTGAGATCTCTGCTACTGGTGGACATTCAGATGTGAACGGACTGTTATTAAATACTAACAGAAAATTGAATAATTACAATCCCGGGGTGGATTGTATTTGCAGAAATGATGAAAATCTTTGAAAGGGAACCTAGTCTACTGAATAAATTACACCACATCATATGGAAAATATGGGAACCACAAGAGCTGCCGAAACAATAGGAAGAACCACTTATATGCCCAATATATAAAAAAGGGGATAGACTAAAACCGGAAAATTATGGAGGAATCAGTGTGTTTAACATAGAATATAAGATCTTCTCCAATATTTTGTGTAAACGCCTGAAATAGTTCATTGAACCACTTATCGGAAATTACCGATGTGGTTGGTTTCAGAGAGAAGAAATCAACAACCGATCACATTCATTCGATGAGGCAAATCATCGAAAATACCAGGGAATATTGTTTGAGCACCTTTTATTTATTGATTGATTGATTTCAAAGCACTATATGATACTATTATTAGGGAGAAAGTAATTGAGACCATGGAAAATTTTGGAATTCCAAAGAAACTTATCAGACTGGTAAAAGCAACTATTCGACAAGTGCAGTGTAGAGTGAAACTATCCAAATGGATATGTGATTCTTTTTTACAGCGCGCAGGGATTGATACAGGGGGATGCATTGTCATGCTTACTCTTTAACGTAGCTTTAGAAAAAGCAATACATTTTATGGCATCGTAGTTACAGATACGATAATGAGGAAATCGGTACAACTCTTGGCCTACGCGGATGATATAGTGATTTGGGGGAGAACTCTAACGGCGGCACGGGAAGCGGCATCAAGTTTGATTGTTGCGGCAAAAGAGATCGGACTAACAGTCAACAGTAAAAATAAATAAATATATGGAATTAACCAAGAAGAAAACTAATAAAAAATCAATCGTAATATTGATTAATTTTTTCGTGTTTCCGGGCGCGTCAACTGCTTCGGTCATTAGACCCATTAGTGTAGTGCATGTTTTCTCTCGGGAGATGGCGGTGATCTCCCACTGGATGGCGACATCTGGCGCCGACCTACCGTCGGCTAGTGGGGTTTCCCCCAACCAGGACTCTCCCACCAGCGGGGCACCGCGCCAGCCGGGACAAGCTCTAAGCTCCCGACCGGTCTCCCGGAATATGTGGTTGTGTAGTGCATGTTAGTGTGAGTGTGTGTAAGGGGAGAGGAGAGGACAAGCAAGAGGAGGGAAAGATGGGGGAAAACGGGCCACGTGGTCCGTGGCCCGTTTGGTAGGGTACTGCTCCGGCATTCACCTGGCATTGATCGGAGAAACCACGGAAAACTACGGATCAGAGCAGCCGGCCACTAGAATTCTCCTCCAGACAGCAACTGAATTCGACCTTGCTGAAAAGCTAGTGTCGAAAATCCTGCCGCCATCAGGACTCGAACCTAGAACCTCCCGGTCAGAGGCGCTGCAGTGACATCAGTTGATGCACTGAGCTACCTCTCCCGATCAATCGTAATAGGGGAATGTTATTTTGAAAGAGTAAACTCCGTTTAAATATCTTGGTACACTTTTGACGCATGACAACTCTTCGACAGCTGAGGACTACGGAACCAAATGTCTAGACCTAAATAAAACGATATACATCTACTAGGTGTATTTGAGAGAAAAATCTGGAGAAGAATCTTTGGGCCAGGGCAGATCATCGGCAAATGGAGAATCCGACACAAGAGAGAGATATATGAGTTATACAACAGCAACCATTTTGTTAAAGAAATTAAACTGGCTAGAGTAAGATGCCTCGGCCATATCTGTCACTTACCGGAATCAACTGTTTGTAAAGAATTGACGTTTATGCGACCTGTTGGCGCCCGCAGAGTTGGAAGACCACCCCTAAGGTGGCTGAATGGTGTTGAGGAAGACCTCAAACGCATAGGAGTGAAAAATTGGAGGAAGAAGGCACAGAAAAGAGATACATGGAACGAAATGCTGAAGGAGGCCCAGGTCCACTTATGGAGTGTTGCGCTCTAAGAAGAAAAAAAATATTGAATGTTGCAAGGATCTCTATTCTGTGTATTGTCACATCGGTTAGACAGCACACAACACGCCAGCCTTGGGCCTTCCTTTTAGCATTATGATTTTTATATTAATTTCTGTATTATGAAATTAATTTAAATAATTGAATATTGTTTCAAGATATTTTACGCGTTTTTGTTCCACAGAAAAATATTATTGCACTGAAACGTAAATATTACAATTCGAGTAGTAGCTTTAGGAATTTCCGTGCGTGTAGAAGATCCTATATCGTTAAAACAACTAATAATGTAAAAAAATATTACTTTCTTGTAGGTTGTGGGTTAATTTTTAGTGTATTGAAATAGCCCTGACACATTATGACATTAGTCCCACCTGCCGTATCATATTAGCCAGAAAACATTGAGGCTGTATATGACATGGCACCATTAAAATTTCTGAAATCTTTTAATGGAGAAAAATAGATTAATTCTATCTAACTGATTACCTATTTTCAAAAATTTCCTGCCACCAAACATGAGGAAGTGACATCAAAATGTTCCTAACGCTGTAGAAAAGTTTATTGACAAAAAACAACTTGTTTTAATACTTTTTCGCCCAAACTCTGTAACATTTTGAGCTCCTGCTACATGGTCATTAATAATAGAATATATTTCCTATTATTAGCTATTTTTGTTAATTTTTGATATCAATAAGTAACAATTCTTACATTATTCCGTATTAGCCACACAATTTCGCTCTATCATATTAACCTCGACTGATTTCAAAGTTGAATTAGTGACGTATATATTATCAGGCAGTTGTGGATAGCCGAAGTCGCTCAGACTGGAGTCGTAGCTGTCTCATTCCTAAAGAGTCGCGTGTTCGAATCCCGCTCGGAGCAAAAATGTTTGTGCATGTCAGTACACCGTTATTGTATCCCCCAATGTTACTTTCAGTGGTCAATATATGACCTTAGTAGTTGGAAAGCTTAAATAAGCGGAAAAGAGTACTTCATAAAGTGGTAAAATCGTTATTCCGGGTTAATTCAAGAATAGAACATATGTTATATAATATCAAAAGGTTTTTTAATAAATATAAGAAATAAAATAGAAAACTCCACTTGATATATAATGTTTCATGCCCTGATTTGTAATTGTTAATTTTATTCCTCATTCTCAGCATTTCATAAAACACCATCCTATATCGAGTATTTGTGAAAAGTAACATTATTTTGATTATAGCTAATACCTCTGTGTTCTCGATCATTTTTAATAAATATTATTATTATTGCTGTTCATGTATCTCTCCCTTCCATGTAACAAGCAATGTGTTCACAGCTATTTTGAATGGTATTATTAAAAAACTGAGGGTCGTCTGCTCTCAGATTGAACATTATTACCTTCGCACCTCTTCCCCTTTTTTTGCTCGACTGAAAATCGTTACATAATACAAACGAATGAAGTTCAGAGCTGCGTAATTACCATGACGAATGGATGAGCCTTTTCGAAAGTATACGCTACTAACCTAATTAGATGTTTTGTGTGGTGACACTTCTTCGATACAGATACTAATCGCCACTAACATTAAAATCTACTTCATTATCTGAAAAGCGAAAAACGCCTTGAAACAGATACATAGTTTCTATAAGTAATAAAATTCCAAACTTTTATTATTAATGCCCTAACATAAAAAATAAACAAATCGGTTACGAAGAAAATGTTAGATATTTTTTCTTAAAATTAGGAAATGCTTATTTCTAACTTAAGTAAACATTATTCGCATTTTTTATAATAATACCTCTGTTTTTCTTCTTACTCTAATGTTGAACACTTTGTTGGTTTTAACACGCGTTTTTATTTTAAAAAATTAATTCAATGCAACGAAAGAAAATTAGTCCTTTTCCTACGACGAATTCCATTACAACCAACCGGAAAAACCCAAGCCTTAGCTCATATTTAGAAGAAAATACCGCACTAGTTCTTTGTCATCCCTCGCTTTACGATTGCCACCGCCAGAAACTGCGTATAATCCAGGAGGAAATAAAACCCAGCGGCACTAAAGCAGCGCGCTTTTCCCCCTCCACACACAATGCCCGGCGCGGGAAAGCGAGCGGGTAGGGGTGGGGGTAACACGTTCAGGCAGCTTATGACCACCAATGCAAGGCCGTAAGATTGGAAGGAGAGACATACCGAAGCCCCGCTATATGTTACGAGCGTGTGTTTTTCGATGAGGTAAGGCGATAACAATGCCGCATTGGGAACGCTATGATGGCTGAACGTACGGATATTCTCCTGGCTGATGAACTCCTAAAAGAATGCATTTAAAGATGAACAGAACGTTGATAACAGTGCAATGATTCATTTTAAATCTGAGGTTTGTTTTATTAAAGAGATTCGCTGATATGTTTAATTTAAAAAAGAGAGTGTGATGATTATGTTTAGCATGGGTATGAGAGTAATGAGACCTAAATAATATCTTTCCACGTTTTCAACCCGTTTCCATTAATTTCTGAATTTCCTCTGTACGATTCTATAAATTAGACTGTACGATTGATCCACACTGCACTTTTTGCTAGTTCGTTTCGATTGTTTTTAACGGCCGGCCGGTAATAAAATCCTTAGCGGACTCAAATAACATCCTTAACGTCCGCGGCCATTGAGCTGGCTTTCACCTGGTTGCGTTTTATCGCAATATACTTTCAACGTACTATGAAACATGTATAACAAAATAGATTAACCGTTTCCGTTCCATTGTGGAACACATTTTTTTCTTTATTCGCTCTGCTCGTTGTTGTACGTCTGCTCGTGTCATGAATCTTGAGACCGGGAGCGGTAGCTCAGTGCGTCAACGGATGTCACCCAAGCGCCTCTGACCGGGAGGTCCTAGGTTCGAGTCCAGACGGCGGCAGGATTTTCGACCCTAGCTTTTCAGCTAGGTCGAATTCAGTCGCTGTCTGGAGGAGAATTCTAGCGGCCGGCTGCTCTGATCGGTAGTTTTCCGTGTTTTTTTCCGATCAACACCAGGCGAATGCCGGAGCAGTGCCCTATCAATCGGGCCACGGACCGCGCGCGATCTGTCCTTCCTATTCCTTGTCCTATCCTCTCCCATTACACACACACTTACACTTACACATGCACTACACTACCACATATCCCGGGAGACCGGTCGGGAGCTTAGAGGTTGTCCCGGCTTGGGCGGTGCCCCGCTGATGGGAGAGTCTTGGTTAGGGGGAAACCCCACTAGCCGACGGTAGGTCGGCGCCGGATCTCGCCAACCAGCGAGGAAGATCACCGCCATCTCCCGAGAAAAAATCATACACTACACTAACGGGACTAATGACCAGAGCAGTTGACGCGCCCGGAAACATGAATCAATCAATCAATGGATCTTGAGCGTCAGCACCGTCGCCTCGCAGGGCAGCGTCTGCCCCTGGGCCTTCGGGAGCAGAGTCGGGAAGCGGCATAGCTTCCTCCGCCTCATCAACGTTTCATGCGCTGCGTCGCCGGCCTCAGCCTGCTGCCTGGAGATCGATGGCAGCGCCCCACACCCCGGGCAGGGAATTAGAGCTCATTTTCCACCTGCCGCGCGTGAATTGATTCTTCTTTCGAAAGCGACACAAAACGAAAGGGTGTTGCGTTTCAGCTTTTGATTCAAAATAATAAACGAACACTGCCGTAATGACCATTTTGAATGTGAGAAGTTACGCTGTGTTCTGAGGATATCAATGTCTATGCATTAGAAACGTTAGAAATCAGCACCATCAAAAAAACCTTAGCTAAATACAAAACTATTTTTAGAACGAGACGGGAATGGTTTAATATCCAAGAAAGAAAACTACAAAACGTATTTGATTGAAACAAGGGTCATTCCAAAACCCAGAATATTAAACTCTCTAATAATACGAGTAGGCTTATTATATGAACATTTGTTTTATTTTAAATATAAAATTAATTAAAAAACGGATAAAATCTATGAAACAAATATAACAACTAATTGTAATATTATTTGGAAATGAATCTTTATGACAATTGAATCAGAATTATACAGTTCATCTATTCTTCTTTCTAGGGTTTTTATCCAGCCGACAGCGGGTTACCCTTTACGCCCCGATGGGACGCATATTCGACCATACACTAGACACCAACACACTTGCGGGCTCCTCTGATCTGGGGTCAGCAGAACGCGAGGCCCTCCGCGACAACACATACATACAAAGGCAAGAGACAAACAACCATGCCCAAGGCGGGACTCGAACCCGCGACCCTTCGGACCGAAGCGCTGAGTTGGTACTCGCTCTTAGCCACCTCGGCCATCCAGGTCGGCCAGTTTATCTATATGCAAATAAAAGGGAATGTGTGATATGTGCCGGTCATAGGCGCAAACTTTGCACACTTTGTACACTTCTTATTAGTAAGGGAAGTGTTTAAAGAGTGGTTTGAATTAAATGGGATATTTGGGAGCGTTGGTGACGGTAATTTATTCGTTTAAGACCACTCAAGCGTCCCTGAGCTGTATGCAACCCGCCGCACAGTCAAGGATTAAGCGCGTCTTCACTGCATGCAAGTACTCTGCCCCTGCGATTGTGAAATATCGGCCGGAATTATTACTTCAATCTTGGACTGGTAATTCAAATCTCTCCAAGAGACTCTCATAGCGGACACATACCCAGATTTGAGGGAGAACATTTTTCACAATAGGATACTTGACAACATCTCCAAACCAGGAGACAGAATAAATCTATACTTGCGATAAAGTATTTCACCTATTAGAATTTTTGCGTAGCGTAGCTGAAAACGTTATTAACAATCACGTGACCAGTAGTATGTGATGTGTAGTACACTGCAATTGCGAAGCATTGCCGGGTCTAGTTTACTACATAGCTCACTTGAAACTGACATAGTGGAAATTAAAAAAATACATTGCTCGATTAATATTTGAACGAAGTTTTTAAAGAAGATTTGTATTATACTGTTCATATTTTATCAGTACAGGAATCACAAGAACACGTGATGATTAAATGTATTTTAATGTGTACCTAAAGTAATTAAGAATACTCTATGAGCAAGGAAAATTTATGAAAAATGTAATTTAACATTCAGCTAAAAAGCTTATCTCTAATAATTAACTCCATATTTGGGTTCCGGAACAATTTTAGAGAAAAATACATTATATTAATGTTACTTGCTTTTCGGAGTGTTATTGTTAATTTTATCTTAAAAATATTATTTGAGATGTTGAAGTAATTTTAATCTCTATGTCATTTATTTCATTGTAATGTTAATGTTATAAAAATATATATGAAACGTACACGAAGTCCCTACAATAAATAAACAAGTTATCTAATAATAATTTTAAGAATTTCGTAATTTCGAGGAAGTAGTAATGCTCATCGCTCATGAAATGAAACCGGAAGTTAAAAATTTATCTGAACTGATGTGTTTGAAGTTTCGAAAGAATAAAAATGTTGCCAATGAACTTCTAAAGTGTGAATATATCTTCTTGGTGGTTTCTACCCAATCGCCGCTAAATGCAGAAGCAACGATTCCAGAGGCCCAACACGCTCCGGCAGAATCCCTGCATTAGTCGCTCGCTTCGCGGGGAGCCGTGAAACGACGACGCAAATGGGCCTGGAAGCTGCCGCCGCCGCGGACGCTAGACACGCCGAACTGTTCACATTCAGAGCGCATGCGCTCGGACTGTCGAGTGTCAGATGGGAGGCCGACAGCGCGGTAATCCAGTTAGTGGGGCCGTTGCAGTTGTCGCCGTCGTTGAAGGCGTCGCCTCCGCCAACGCCCCCGCCATCGCCTCTCCACGCCTCGTCGACGCCAATGAAACCGACGCCGATCTCCCGAAACTGTTGTCGTCGCCGCCGCTTTCGTCATCCTTGTTATCGCCTCCCCCGCGTCACGTTGCGCGGGCACCCTCGCCGCACCGTCATTCTCCGCGCTATTGCTTCCGTGCCCTGCCGTCGCAATCCCCTTCTCGTTCTCTTCGCAACTTCCGCTTTATTTTCAACCGTAGCTCCCACAGCGATGGCTATTGGCTTCCGTGCATCGACATATCGCGCCCCCCACTCCTTACTGCACGTCACCATCTTGTTGGCGCACCAATGCTGATCCTCACAAGAGTTGCTGCTATCATTTCGCTGAAATTGATTTACCCAATTATCACTTCCCCCTCATAACATTCTTCCAAATGACACCATCATCGTCATTATCATCATCGGCGACGTCACCGTCTTCACCCCGACACCCTGGTCCGTCATTTGCGTACTTCACGTTCTCTCGGTGAACTTCCCTCTTACGAGTCCCCGAAGAATCGGTCGTCATCGTCATCTCCCCTCCCCCCTCTCCTTCTCTCTCCTCTTCCTCTCTCTCCCTCTCTCTCCCTCTCTCTCCCCTCTCCCCCTCCCTCTCTCCCTCTCCCCTCCCTCTCTGCCTCTCTCCCCTCCCTCTCTGCCTCTCTCGCCCTCCCTCTCTGCTTCTCTCGCCCTCCCTCTCTCCCTCTCTCGCCCTCCCTCTCTCCCTCTCTCGCCCTCCCTCTCTCCCTCTCTCTCCCTCTCTCTCCCTCTCTCTCCTCTCTCCCCTCTCCTCTCCTCCTCTCTCTCTCCTCTCTCTCCTCCTCTCTCTGCCTCTCTCTCTGCCTCTCTCTGCCTCTCTCTGCCTCTCTTTGCCTCCCTCTCTGCCTCCCTCTCTGCCTCCCTCTCTGCCCCCCTCTCTGCCTCCCTCTCTGCCTCCCTCTCTGCCTCCCTCTCTGCCTCCCTCTCTGCCTCCCTCTCTCCCTTTCTCACTTGCTCCCTCTCGCCACTCATCGTCCGCGAAGCCGTTTCGTCGGAACCTGCTGAACGATGCGGTGCCGTTTACTGCAACCGTTGCCCACCAACTTTCAGAGCCGCCTTCCCACTGCGGTGGGCGAGGCCAATTTTTTAAAAATTATCCGCAAGGGAAGGCAGCACACTTACGCAAATTGCTCCCGAGACGGACGTTGACGCGGGCCGGAGGATGCCAGGGACAGTGAGCGCTCACCGATGCGCAGCCTGTCAGCCCCACCTAGGAGAATTAAAGTCTTCCTCGTGGACCCTCGGAATTTTTCCATTTGTGAGGGAGAAATGACAACGTTCGAAACCTTCCGTGATCTGGTATTTGTTTGCGTCATCTCTCGATAATACAATTTCATTTCGATAAGATAAAATGGAAGTACTTTTAGGAAGAGAAGGGTAGCGAGCAGGAATACTCGGTGAGCAATCTCTCTAAGCTAACTACCGTTACGTCAGTCTGCATTTATTGGTCCCTTTCTTACGCCAGATAACATATCATGATCGAAAAAAATCATACAAAGAGCTAGCTGAATCATGATTTACTATCAATGATAGCACGTTAATCCAATGATAATCCGCATAATCCAAAGTATGTCATAATTATTCTCTTTTCGAGTAATATAAGGACGTGCTTCTGAAGAACATCCAAACTATTTCACACATTTATGTGGGGGTCAAGATAGCGTACTTTTATCAATGTATAACTTAGCGTAACCCTTCACGTATTTATGTTATCATTAACAACGCCTTTGAGAAATTCCACGTCAAGAAAGACAATTCACACTACTTTAATTAAGTAAAATTGAAGCTGTGTCAAACTCATGAAAATATAATTTGCATTATATTACATTAATACCCGTTTTATATTGCTCAGACTGCTTACTACCTTGCATACCACTGATAAATAATCAAATCAAACCGGCTAAAACGCTACTTTGTGGGCACAGCCGAAGACGAGTGGAACGACTCAGATTGGTGTGGAATAAGCAGTCAATAAAATGGTCAACGCGTCTACGAGTGTATTAATTATTCCATAATTTCTAAAAGAATGCATTGTGAAAATACATAAACATTTTTTCAAATGTTCTCTAAAATAGACAACTTAATAATTATTAAATGTTTCATTCACATTAATGTAGAAATTGTTACTTGAGTTTCAATTTAAATTCGTGGGTAGATTTATACGCTGATTTCTGTTTTGTAATAAAATCGCAACATATTAAGTCGCTGGAGAAAATTGAAAAAATTCGTTTTTTTAATTTCAAAAACACCGTAGGGCAGAAAAAGCAGCTCTTATTTTCATTTACATATCAGGTAAGCCACGTCACAGACTTTGGAACACCGTCAGTTCTGCGTGCCTGGTTTCACACGTAATAACTCCATTTCTGATTTGTGTTTTGTAAATTTAACGAGCATGTTTCATGGTTCTAAAACAGGTGAACCAAAGTAGTAATTTCTTTAGGCATTTTAAGCTCACGCACGTAGAACATTAAGATATTCTGGAAAATTAATAATGTTAGCTGATATTGTTAATACTCATTATATGCAATGAAACGTTTATAGAATTTAAGATGACATTCAAGAATATAGAAGGATCAGGGAAAGAAATATGAAAACTTCAGGAGCTATTTTCCCCTAAATGAATTCATAACCCTTGGACTGAAGTGCTCGGTTTATCAAATGTAGTGAAATACATCTCACCAGCGTTTCTATCCTTTGGTTTGTAATCTACATTTTTTAGTTTTAAAAATTGATATTAACATCATTTTTGTTGGCAGTTAATTTTCAAAGTAAAATAAAGAATGCTATTTGAAATACGTTAATATTTACATTTCAATGTCAACATGTTGCTTTATACTTCAGGGAACAGCCACGTCTTTGTAACACAAAGAGGAAATATTTTTGCTAAAAAAAAGCACGAGTCACGGATAAATTTCGTCGAATCAAAGAGCAGCGAAGTCAGAAGTGGATTTATCGACGATTCCCAATGAATATATTGAATGGAATGGCTATTTACAAATAAATACATTAATAAACTCAAGAAAAACTTATTAAATAAGATAAAAAGATACATATTATAATTTTGACATACCATTTCATAATGAGACGTCTTAATATCACGACCTCTTGGAATGACTACTTGAAAGACACGGAAGTTAATGAGTTAATAAAATGAATACAGAATGTTTCGTTTATACTTTAAAACTTCTATTTGGCAACAAGAAACAGATGCTTGGATAGATATACATAGACACAAGAAAAATATACGAAAACATTACAAGAAACATAACATTAATGAAATGAACGAGGTATCAAAAACTCAGTTAACGTTATTTCAGCCATTCAAAATGTTTGATTAGTCTTCATTTGATGTATGTGATGAAAGGTATTTTTCATAGAAGAACCGTTTTTACATGCTTTTCCAGTTTTCTTCACTACTTTGGGGCATTGAATTATTTAATTTCTCGTCTGTTTCTACGTATGAATATTTATTGAATATGTATTATTCACACTGATGTATTATTTGTATATTATAATATAAGAAGTTTGGTTTCAAGAAAAAGGTATATTATACTTGTTTAAGACCAATAAAGTTCGTATAATTTGGATTGTGTGGACATGTCTTACTAATGATCGTAACTTTGACCAAGATTGCTCTCCGGCTCTTATCATTTAATTCTTAACATTTTATTTGTGTCCTCGTATGAATCTATTAAATTTGAATACCGGAAATTTTCGTCTCTACTATTCAAAATTTAACAAGTTAAATATATTCGTAGCCATAGAAAAAAATATTGCTTCAGTCACACAACGTAGTTCAGTCGCTTAGGGATTATTGAATTGATAAATGGTGAGGGCTTTTTCATTAGTATCGCGCACACACTTGCTAACGTGTTGGAACGGATCGTTGACTTAAATTCAGAATAAATTTTTTCTACTTGGTGTTTAATTTATTTGAACTTTACATTATATTCGTAGTTATCGTCTTGATTGCGATCGCGTAGGAGTTATTTTTATGCAACTGTGTTCTGAAGCAGTTGTACATAACGTTTGTCTTCTTGAATGTGGTACACATTTCTTTCTCTATACCTACACTCATTTCATGGCACACACACATAAAGTTGAGTGCTCTATCATAGTATTCCAAAGTTCATTGCTTTTTGTGTGATCATTGCACATTTATTTAAGCAGGTGGATCAATAGACGATGTAGAACTTTGAGGAGAAATATTAAAACGAAAACAACAAAAAATATGTTTTCGATTCTAGTGTGATGTAGACGCGAATTAATTGATGAATTTCTTCGTAGGCATTGCTAGTCCAACGAGTATGTTATTCTACAACGCATATACAATCATAGTGCATGCGAGCCCACTACTGAACATTCACAGATGTTACGAAACAATTTGAATAAATCTCTCTCTTTGGCAGGTAAGCCACATTTGGTGTCATTTGCAATGGTTGATATTTCGCGGAAATACCACACACATAAGGGGTAGAACGAGTGGTAAACGCAGAGGCCACAAGACAGAGACAGAAGAGATATAATGGTATGTAGCATTGAACTGTCTGAGATGAACTTCGTGAACGCCGTTAACGCTGTGTAGCAAGAAAATTTGGTCCCCCCGCAAGGTCCCCACTTACACTAACAGAAGGAGAACAAAAGTTTTCATTATAAACACTTTCGACTAAGGACTGTTTTGAGAGTGAGGAGGAACGATGAGAGGAGGGTGGGCGGAAATCTTAAGAAGAGGAAGCGGCGGGGATGTGAGCTGAGACGGACGCGGAGGTGGGTCCGTTGAGTTACGCGAAGAGGAATGTAGACAGGATCGCCAGAAACAGCGAGGGCGGTGACAAAATCGGTCGCGAAGGAGAGAGGGGGGCAGGTCGGGGGCGAGGGCGGAGGGCGGGGGCAGGGGCGGGGGCGGCGCTCAGAGCGGAAGTGGCGGCAGCCGGAGGCGGGGCGCGGTCCGGAAGGGCGGAAGAGCCGCCGCCCAGATGGAATTTCGGGGGCGCGCCGGGAGCGGGCGGGGGGGGGGGCGGGCAGGGCGGGCGGGCGGGCGGGGGGGCGGGGCGGCGCGCGCGAGCCCGGCGGGGGGCCCCTTCCTCAGCGGAAACGATGGGAAATCAGTGAAGAGCGCGCGGGCGACTTGCGCTGGAGGGGGTTTGAGGGCGCGATGAGGAGATAAGGGGATGATGAACTGCGGTGCGGCGAGTAATGGAAAGGAGAAAAACCAGGAGCACGGGACAATTAAGGTTTATTCTAAAATAATAATAATAATAATAATAATAATAATAATAATAATAATAATAATAATAATAGCAAACACGGTTGGTGAACACCTAAAAGACAATTTAAGGAATGTGAGAATTGAAAAAAGACTGATAAGCAAATAATAAAAAAATGTAAAATATATTTCTTTTAATAGAATAAACTAGGAATTTGAATGATTGAATTTCAAGAATCATAGCGTTCATTTGTTTCCGTATTACAGGTATTTTCACAAACAAATACGAAATGATGATTCACACGTTCATCTTTGGCAAATAGAACTTGTTTCGTTTAAACGGTGGTATCACATTAAAGTTTTCTAAAAGTCGTGAAAAGAAAATCACTATTTCACCAAACGAATGCATCTAATAATGGAGATATATCAAGAAGAATACATCTACAAACGTGTAGGATGAGTTGCAACTACCATAAACATTTGAAAAATGTAAAGAAAATTACGCATTCCTAAAATAAGACATTCAAGTATAAGACGCATAAGTGTGAAAAACGACGAGAAATAAGAGTTGAGCATAAAAGAAAATTAATATATCTGTAATGAATTCTAAATAAAGAAAGAAATTAGCGAGCAATTTCGTAAAAAAATTAGAAAAGTGAAATGAGTGGGAAGGTGCGAGATCAGTCAAAATAGTTACAACAGAACACGACGTTTGAGGAGGGTGAAAAAGGTGAAAACGCGGGGGCGGGAGGGTGGGGTGGGGCGCCCGCGGGACCAGACGCCGGAGATGACAATGGAGGCTTCCGGAAATGGCGGCAGAATCCCTTTACCGTCTGGGCCACACCCCGAGTGACGTTGCGCTCCGACATCTACTACGCGACCTCTTGCAACGCCCCGACGCCGGGCCGGTGAACTTCGGCGTCTCGAGAGCGAAACCTCGAGATCTTTCCGCCACTTGCGGGCGGTTGTCACGAACACTGACGTGTCGAGCGCGAAACCTCAAAATCTTTACGCCCCTTTCGGGCGTTTGTCGCGAATATCGGCGTGTCGAAAGCGAAACCTCGAGATCTTTCCGCCACTTGCGGGCGTTTGTCGCAAATATTGGCGTATCTAGAGCGAAACCGCGGGATCTCTTCACCACTTGCTGGTGTTTGTCGCGAACACTGACGTGTCGAGAGCTAAACCTGCAGATCTTTCCGCCACTTGCGGGCGTTTGTCGCGAACATTAGCGTGTCGAGAGCTAAACCTCGAGATCTTTCCGCCACTTGCGGGCGTTTGTCGCGAACATTGACGTGTCGAGTGCGAAACCTCAAAATCCTTCCGCCCCTTTCGGGCGTTTGTCGCACAAACCGGCGTGTCTAGAACGAAACCTCGAGACCCCTCCGCCACTCTGGGCGTTTGTCGCAAATATTGGCGTTGAATAATAAGTAATGGCGCAAATATTGACGAGAGCGAATCCGCGGGATCTTTCCGCCACTTGCAGGCGTTTGTCGCGTGCCCTTTGCGATTCAGCATGATTCTATGAAGGCTCCTGCTATTCTTATCCGTTGCGTTCACAGTTATCTTTATACAGCTGTTTTGCTCATACAACCTGAAATTTAACACCTGATTAACTTCATTTTTCACGAGTTTATCACAAATGTCAACGAATAAATTAATAAATAAATTCAATGTGAACAAATTAGCATGTGTTTATCCGTTCCACGTGAATCAATTGAGACTAATTTCAATTTTAAATGTTTTGAGAGTTTTCTCCTCCTGGTTGGTCATGCAATTGCAACGTATCATCTACGTGAATTACGCCTTCATTAATGTACGAATAATTCTTGCGTATTTCAGAACTCTTCCGTCAGATTCTTATGAACAGGCCGGTATAATTCTCTCTTTTAAGTCTTATGAATTATAAGAGAATAAAATATGATTACAAATAAAAAAAATGTATTTTGTAAGAGCTTGATAGTCAGATTCTGGTTTATTTGATAATAAATTTAACAAAGATATATAACATGCTTTCATATATTTTTGTCTCTCCTTATTTGAACGGATTTTACTTGACATCAGTACATTGAAAATTGTTTCTAACATTTTATTACATTTGTGAAATCCGTCGTATTTTAATTGCATTAACCTGGATTGGTTCGGAAAGAATTAAAAACAATATCTACCAAAGCAGCAAAATACAAAACTGACTTTCAAGGAACACCGAAAGATTACATCAATAAACTGTAATGAAAAATCAATGCCTATACGGGTTGACACAAACGATTACTTCAGATTACATTGGTTTAATCTTTCCACCAATTCACAAAAAAGAAATAATGACTGGGGTCTAGAGTGCAGAGGGGACGATGAACTAGTTGACTCGTTCCCACCTTCAATTATTTGAAGATTACATTTACCTAATGGATGGCCGTGAGATTTATTCCGTACTTACGACCTCCCTGGAATCGTGCTTTGTGAGTGTAAGTCAGTGTGTCGACCAAAAGGTCTTTCTTCTTTAAAGGAAAGGGCGTCGCGCGTCTGTATACACGACGCGCAAGAGAACAACGGGCTGGTGAAACGAACGCCGCCGAGCTGCCTTCCACCCCGACAGCCTTTCCTTCAACTCAATACCTGCAGAGACTCGCCTGGAACGCGGACGCGTGCGGGCAGGAGGGCGGCCCGGCCCGAAGTCGCTTTGTGTCTGGAGATTGGCTGGCGCGCCGGCCGGGGGGAACCCCGCGGTGTCACGTGGTCCTCCAGCGCTCGCATTCGTCGCGCCAAGGCAAACATTTCACTCGCACTCGGGTCGTGTTCAAACCCTCCTTTCCTCCGTGTCCGCGACGGGGGCCACCGCAGCTATTCGCGCGACGAAACAATCTCTTGCGCACAAAGCTCGTGGAGGGGGCGGCTGTTGGCAACCCTGCGTATTGAGTTGTTTAGACGACGGTGACACAATTACGGAGAGCTTGTGCTTCAACGCGAATTGCGATCCGTAAGTAATACGGCACTTAATTAATAGCCATACTTTGTGCTTGTCAATGACCATAAAAAGATTAAAAAATATTAACAGCAGGACATTACTTCATTTCGGCTTTATCACCACAATTATCTAAAAAGGCTCAAGCTTTTCTGCCTTAAAGTAAGACTAACTGTAGTAAAGTACTCTATGAAATAGTCTTAGGTCATTATGAAGAAAATATACACTATGCATATCACTACTATCAACAAAAGCCTTTCTATATTATATTAACTTACAACTAGTGATACAACAGCACCACAACTACTC
Organism: Teleogryllus oceanicus; assembly: GCA_964035755.1. Lineage (NCBI taxonomy): Eukaryota > Metazoa > Arthropoda > Insecta > Orthoptera > Gryllidae > Teleogryllus > Teleogryllus oceanicus. The sequence goes on from CAXIVR010000014.1 coordinate 58,394,382, forward strand.
GAAAAATATGTAAATTTTGTAGTTTTCGAAACTATAAACAGTTCAAAAAAATGGGACCTGCGACCATTTAATTCAGCATACTTTGCTCTATTAGAGAGAAAAATTAAAGAAAAAAATTGGAGTTTTTTTAATAAAATAAATATTTAAAAATTGCCTTTATTTTCAAGCTAAAGTTACTCACAATTTTAAAACATTGTACATGACCTTGTCTAAAGATCTATTTTTTAGGAAAAGTTTTGTTAAGAAAAAAATGTATCTTCACGATTGTACTTGTGGGAATACGCTGATACAATTTTCAAAAATTCAGGTAATTCAACGAAAATTAGTCTTGAGCCATTTTTAAGCACACTATTTTTTCTGCCCTATTTGAGAAAAAATGAAATGACCAAAAATTTGGAATCATTTGTAATAATGCTTTGAAAATTTGAGATCTTAATTTAAAGTGCCTCCAAAATTAGAATATTCGTTTCAAATTGACAGGATCTCGAGTTCGGCCAGATCGATTCATTTTAGAGAAATATGTTAATTTTAGAGAAACTCATCTGAACGGTTTAGGGGCTAGTGTTGACCATAGATTGACAGATAAAATTACATTTCGCTGACAATAGATTTTTCGGAATCAAGGACCCGTAAAACGTGGATATTAACCTAGAAAGCCGACAAACATGATATTTACGACATAGAGAGCAACAATCATCCATTTTTCGGTGTCAGGGATCCACAACTCGATAGTTTCTCTCTAAACATCGCCACTTTTCGCTGAAGCGTTACAATACTCCCTTAACTATGTAAGTTCAGAGTAGACTAGAAAGTAAATGTTTAGAAACAAAGTTTAAACACGTAAATAAAACATATAATTAAAAAATTATAGTTACAAGTTAATTTTTGTTACTTGGTATTGAATCGTTATTGAGGTATCCATAATAATAATAATGATGATAGAAAGAAGAAGAAGAAGAAGAGGAAGAAGAAGAAGAGGAAGAAGAAGAAGAGGAAGAAGAAGAAGAAGAAGAAGAAGAAGAAGAAGAAGAAGAAGAAGAAGAAGCAAATTAAGAAAAACTTGTTCAACATTCAAGTAAAATGTTTTATTGCTTGATCCTTATACACGTTTCATGCTTTCATGTGTTAAAAACGACTACTGAGCACAGCAACTACAACAACGTCATCATGATACCTGATTCCTACATTAATGTTAATAATAATAATAATAATGATAATAATAATAATGATAATAATAATAATAATAATAATAATAATAATAATAATAATAATAATAATAATAATAATAATAATAATAATAATAATAATACGAGTAATAATAATAAAAATAAATAATATCAAAATTGAAGTACACAATTTTGACAAGCCAGGAAAATATTTTAAAATTTTTATTAAATCAGAATAACGTTTAATATTTTCATACCGTTAAATTTTAATTCGCTTCCTGCGTCGCAAATATAGGAATTTTTAAAGAGGAATTTGTTGTGCATCGAGTGTTGCTACTGCCTCTTTAAAATATGCTCCATTTATTATATTCTTGGTGTCGTTAAAACGAAGAATCATGACAAAATGCTGTGAAATTCCGATTACATTACGAAAGCTCTACAACAAAAGCTTGATATAAAATACTTACAGATTTTTAAACTAAAATAATTATCATAAAAATATCCTCTAGATGGATGAACATCAAGATGTGTTATATTATTAGTAGTCATAATATTTGCGAATGAATTGGAATAAATTGTATCTTTTGTACCGAAACATAATTATTTTTATTCCTTTTCATGTTTTAAAATCTGTAGAAGCAATTTAATGAAAAAAAACTGAATGAACTTGGATCTTTGTAAATTGTAGACCTCAAGAGGAAGGTAATATTTTATTTGAAGTAGGTTTTCGATCATTTTGTTTTAGTGTAATAACAAATTTGGTCTTTCATGCGTTTACAACAATTTTAAACAACTTATATTTCAAAAGTCAACGTTCCAGAGATGTAGTAGTAAGTAAAATATTTGTAAATTAATTTTAAAAGCAACGCTCGTGTGTCTACGACCGGGCGGACTGTTGTTAATTCTAACATTAATTTAAAATAGTTGTAAAGTATGTAAAAATTGACAATTTTTGCAAAACGTTTTAAAAAATTGAGAAAATGACAAATATGTAACTGCCGCTTACTCTAAGAAGGAGATTCCGTTGATTGTGTCAGTCGAGGAAGAGACCGGCCGGGTCCCTGGATCTATGACGCAAGTATTTTTTGTTATAAAATGTTGCAACTCAACTATTATACAACAAATAGGCAGAGTTCTTTTATTTTTTGAAGTATAATCTATTTTCTTGGTAACAAACTTACTAACAAAAGATCTTGAGTTTTGTTTACTCTCTTGCTATTAACAACAGTAGTCAACAGAAAGCAACACTGAAATATATACGTCAGAGAAATTCTCTAAGACAGTGATAGACAATAAAAAACATTTTCTCAATATCATGAGAGATAGTGTCACAAAAACTATGTATCTCACACAATACGTTGTCAAATTAAAGGTGCCATATTCAGCATACGTGAAATACTGAGAGAGATCTCAGGTATTTTTATCACATATTTCGATCCCTTTCGTTACTCACTACCACTACCAGCACACTACTATCTCCGGGTGGAAACAAGCAAGTATGGTATCAAATTCGGAAGCAAGACGCAATCAAATCAAGAATAATAAAAGGAAAATAATTTTCGAAACTTGTTGTCGATGTTTCTTTAAAATCACAGTTCGTACGTTAAAATCAGTTCAGACGCACCCAGCTTAACCTGACGCCACTAACGGCCGATACTTTCATGTCGACAAATCTGATTTGTAATGTGTAAGTTTTCATTAAGAAGAAATTTCAAAAACAGGAAAGTTGCCCGGAACCTTCATTCTCAGGAACACAGTTAGATGAGAGTGCATCGATATAAGTTTTTTAAACAGTCATCTTCCATTACATTATTATGTTTAACAAACGTCAATATAATGATATAATGTTGTCAAAATAATGAATCCTAAAGATTCATATTAAAAAGGAAATGCAATGTAGTAACCCAATAATGCATTAAAACTTCCAAAAAGAGTTTTTTTCTATAAATTTATAATTAAAAAACCAACCTTCATGGTGGCTTTAAAACTTCTCCTAAACGCTTTTTTCCTTTTGGTGATATTTTTAAAATAATATTCATTCTATTAATCAAGACGAAACGATTCGTGTGTAAATGTTGGACACTAAATATAGTAAGTCACAGCTTTCTTCTAATGTTCTCGTAGGTTCATTGGCACCATCACGTGTTTTTTCAGGAACTATTTCATAAAATCCTGTAGGGAAACATCTAAGAAATGTGCAAATATATTTGTCTTGTCGAGAAGAATCTAATAACCTATTTGACCATCATTGTAGATGCCCTGAATCATTCGAAACGCATTTGAATCGCTTAATACAACCAAAAAACATTGTTTTTAGAATAACTGCTTAGAACCTATCCCCTTTCCCAAAACGTGATCAGTTCAAAATCAGGAGACCTATATACGTCAAATACCACCTCGTTTGTCGTGATTGGTGAAGTGGTCTAATTGACGGCAGGTCGGACGCACGCACGGCAAGATGGTCGTGGTGTCTACATAAGAGACACTGTGTAAAATATAAAACTGTTACTTACTCTTAAAGTCAAGAGAGATGTTTGACTCATTAAAAATGACCGATGCACTAACGTAAAGTTTTCTCAATCCCTCTGCTAAAATATAGATATGGGAGCAAGTTATACTCCTCTTAGTAATGGGGAAGATAAAAACGACCGAACCTGATATTCCTACTTTCCCAAGAATATAGTGTTCCAAACATCTTGTTTGGAAATGATATTTCAAATCACGCATATAGACAACATATTTTTCAAATGACATTGCACTTTTCTAGCTGATGTATGTTATTGGTGCACGTACTGCAAGATAAAGGGACATGAAACACCCTAGGTTTGATCATTTGAATAAAGCCTCAGTCAATGTTCAGAAAATGCAAATTGTTTAATTTGTGGCATCAACAACAGATGAATCATTGGAACGATTACCATTATTTATCCTAGTATTATCTACTGAACTAAATCATCCGCGAATTTCACAGCCCAAAGCGTTTCCAATCCCTTCGATTGATAATTAATGCTGTGAAGCTCCGAGGAATCGCCAAGCACGTGTGTTGAGCGGGGCAGGCATGTGCCAATCATGCATGTTGAATTACCTGGTCATGACGTCAGAATAGGCAAGCAGCAGTGCACTCCTGTTCGACGGGCAAGACTTTCGCGACGATCGGCACATTCATCCGCAATGCCAAAGTTGAAATTAACTTCAACCCTAACGTCATTTTACCCGAAAGTAATTACAAGAGTTAAATATAATTATATACCATTGTTTCTTTAGTTTGGGGTCTAATAAGTTACCATGAATTTTCATTACTATGTTACTTTAACAGTTATTGTACCTAAAGTCTCAAAGACAAGATGTGTTTAAAAATCATATAATGCGGTAAAACAAATTTAAAATGAATTTTTAATAATATCTTTCAATTAGGATCTTTAAAATACACAATCTGCTTCAAAACAGTTTTAAAGTTTCATAAAATGCGGGCAGTTCTAATTCTGGGGAAGGGATATGGATGATTTTTTACACTAAGAAAACAACAAATAGAATCAAAAGAAATTATAATCTTTATATATAGTTTGATAAAGAATGATAAAGAAGACAAGAAGAACGAAAGTATAATAAAATAACAATTGAACAAGAAAATTTTAAGCGTTATGAAGCATTGGCTTTTACCACATTTAATATTGGGCATTTCACGACCTGCCGGCTATCGAAGTGCGGAAATCGGCCCTAGCCGCCGGTCCCACGTAGACACTGCCGCAAGCCACCGAGAAGAGGCAGAGCGCTTCCCACGCAGCCACCGCCACTCACCACCTGCGCAAGCCATTGCGCTCGGAAGAGTCTGGCGCATGACGACGCACGAAGGACGAAGCAGGTACACGGCAGCTCTGCGCTGCAGCAGTGTCCCGTCATTTAAACGATTAAACAATAAATTGAAAACACACTAAAAGAACAAATATTGTCGTTAATATAAAAATGAAAAAAGAGGGTTTTACAATTCTTTACATGAATTAGCTATCTGGCTTCCTTTTACGACTGCAATATTGTAAAAGATTACGTTTAAATGATTTTAATATAATTACTCGCCTATCTACGTCTGTATGTAAGGTGAATTGTATCTCTGTAGAATAATTCTCGCTTCTGTAAACAGTTCTTTTTCTGAGAATTTGTAGTGAAGTTTTCTGACTCACGAAGAAATATTTTCACAGCTTGGAGCGGCGACGGCGACCCAGATCCTTTCAAGGTCGTGGCAACCCCTTGCTTCGGCGATCACGTCCTCTGGTGAATCGCTACCACAGTCCTTCAAATTTTATACAATATGACTGCAATATCTCCGCCTAATGAATTTCTTACGAGGTAAGCCAAGACGAAAGACAAAAAAAGCTTTTTCAAGCTTCTTATCGTCTAAATACGGCGAATTCTCCTCTCAGTCCAACACGAACAATTCCGGTGCGTCCACATTGGCGGTCGGCAGCAAAAGAGAGAGCTTTTCGTAACTGTGCTTTGCGCTAGTGCTTATATTTTCAAGGGTGATTTTTGATAGGTTGTCGTTCCATTCTACACGAGTGCGTTCAGAAACTAATAAATTCTCAAAAGGGAAACCCTTTACTGCTGGCACGAACTCTTGCAATTCCGTAACACTATAATTGCATCTTGTCGTGTCTTGACGCTCTCGGGTGCTTCTCAAAAGTCAATGGAGCCGACATATGGGCGGTTACAGTAAATTAGATTCTCTAAGAGTCTGGGACATATACAATGGTTAAATGCAAGAATACTCAGATATAGGATTCCTGAAATGAAAGGATTTGTGACTGCGTTGGCCCTGACTGCGATGGCCCGGGGGCCACTGGCCTTTCAGATTAGTCGATCTTCCGAAATCATCACCCCCCCCGCCAAGTTGTCACGCCAAACAGCGGGTCACATTGATTGCCCGCAGATAATCGCTGGGCAGCGCCCCGTAATGTGGGTCACCAGTAACGCGAGTCCAATGCATGTGTCCGCTGCTCGTAACATTTTTCATTTTATAAGGTAATCCATATTTCCCTGATTTTGTTTTTTTCATTTCCTACAATATCATTTCTTAAAACTACTATTCTCTCTCTTTGCACTATTTAGAATTCTTCTCAAAATTACACACTTTTCTTTGTCCTGAAATTGCTTAGAAATTAATTACTATATGTGGTCGACAAATTTGCTTTAAATAATATGCTTCCGAACCATCTTACTAGATTGAACTAAACACCACCATTCTAATAATGTGTTTACGAGTTATTTTTCATTCGGTAACTTCAGAAAACATATCATGAATTTTCTTTTTGATTGATTAAAGTGTTTCCGAACGCATCATTTGTCCCGAAAGTGTTGTGCATGTTTTCCTCAGAAGGCGGCGGTGATCCCCCCCAACTGGACGATGAGATCTTGACGCCGACCTACCGGGTGGCTTGCGGGATTTTCCCCAACTACATTTCTCTTACCAGCGGGGCACCGCCCCCACCGGTACAAGCTGTAAACTCCTCACCGGCCTTCCGCCATTTGTGATAGTATAGTGCGTAAGTAGTTGTAAGTGTAAGTGTGTATAAGTAGAGGAGATGATAGGACAAGAAAGATTAAGGAAAGATGGCGCACGGTCCAAGGTACGTATGTAAGAGTACCGCTCCAACGTTCGCCTGGAATTGATAAAAAACGGAAAACCACTGATTAGAACTGCCGGCCGCTAGAATTCTCCTCGGAACAGCCTCTGAATTCGACCTAGCTATTTAGCTAGTGTCTAAAATCCTACCACCATCGGAAATCGAACCTCCTTAGGACCTCCCTATCAGAGGCAGTGCAGCGTTATCAGCTGATGCCCTGAACCACCTTTGTCGGTGTGAATTTTCTTCATAGTGTTAGAAAAAGAAATAAAACTTCTCAAAAAATGTCGCAAAAATGTGAGGTGACGTAGAATTACTTGCTTTCTGCCAATATTCGAATTGAACACGTTTTAACTTAGGTAACATTAACATTGATATCATTTCACGATACAATCAAGTGAAGGCATACCAGAGCACTCATTAAGATGTACTTGCCATAACACGACAAAAAGTGCAGATCTTCTTTACGCAAAAGCTGAGAGATAATGTACGAGAAATGGCAAGTGGCGTTAAATACAGCTCCCGAGGAATGGCGCATTGCGGATGATACTCGATAAACGCGGTGACTGATAATTGGAAGGGCCTCGTCGTCTGGTCGCCGCGCGTGGCGCTCCGTGCGAATTACGCAGAAACGACAGTCCAATACCTCCTTACATTTGCCTTGACATCAGAGAAAAAACTCTCTTATCACAGAATATTTAACTAGCATACCCATGCGCGAACTCTCGTATATTAAATCCCACCCTTTTCCGTATTTTACCGTTTCCACTTTAAGTCTGTAATATATCTCTTTCTTCGAGACCATCTTATCCTCCGTCCCTCGTTCTATATGTCTTCTTGTAGTTGATAACAATACAATACACCCTTGTCAACACAAAATATTCTTATTTAAGGTTATTACCGAGCAAATTACTCGTGTAATTCAATCGCGTAGAACATTAGGTAATTAGTTTAATTTCCCATATAGTTTGCATATTTTACAGTCTCCGAACAGGTGGGATATAATCGACAAACATCGAGTCAGCAAAAATGCAATAGAATGTTCAAGAAGATTTAATCCTCTAGTTTACGGTGTGAAATGCGATTCTTTGAGACCTTTGATCTCAAAATAATAATTTTTAATTCCCTAGAACGATTCATTTAGGAGTTATTCAACAATATATCTGACCGAGTGCAGCGGGTTGCATTAACATGAATATTTAGATGTATTTTTTAAATAGATCCTTCATATTTATAAAATCAAAGTTCAATTCGACAAGTTTCCATAAAATTCTCTATCTTTAGAGACCTCATTTTTAAAGATAGGCGGCGTGTGAGTGGCGCAAAAGGAATAGGACACGCTAATATATAATACGAGACAATTGCGCCAGCCTTGGGTACGCCTTCTATTCACTTTGAAACCGATATCATTGGGACGAAGTACAGTAAAAAAGTTTACACATTTTGTAGAAATTAATAAATTGTATTGCGTTATGATTAAGCAGTACTGACAAACTCCTGGATAAGTTAAAACATCTCGTATGAATGCGCTCTTAATGAGAGGATCTAAGTAAATATTTTCTATTTCATCGCTAGAAACCAAGAAGTGTTCTGCATCTTAAGAAACATTCATTTACATTTTATTTGAGCTAAATTTACAAAATAACAGAAAAACACAGCAATAAGTGTTTATTTGAAACCACAAAAGAAATCTGGATATAATTTTTTCAGAATTACGTAGTATATAGATTTGTTTGTCCATATCAGAAAATGAGTCCCAAATAATTGTGATTAGTCTCATTATTATTTAATTGTAACAATTTTTTAGTTATTTAAGGTCGCATCAATATTTAGGTCATTAGCGACCATGTAACAATATTGTTTCTGTGTGAACTGAACATAATGTTAAAATGCAATGATGTTTTATTTTGAAGCTATTTCAGTTCTTCCGTTGTGATGCAATTCGTTCATAAATCAATAAACATTGTCATTACTAATAATGATATTAACAAAATCATTTGATTCCAAAGTTTCCTCACTTCACAAGAAACAGAAAAACAAAAATAAATATATCAGTCCAAAAGTTACACAGAAATACTACAATAAAGTTATCAATGCGGATAACAGACAAACCAAAATAAATATTGAGAGACGAATCATATTTATACTGTATACAATTGACACACTATTAAATTTGGATAAAAAGTTGTTAAATTTAAGTAGGAAACATTTACTAAACAAATTGCTGCTGTTGGTATTTTCTTTCATATTTTATGGTTTTTGAAACTGCCCTTGCATGTAATACTTGTTCTATTAAGTTTTTTGTAACCCTAATATCACCTTTGATTTTTGGAGATATTTCTATGATTGTTGAGATCTTGTGATGCGGAATGTATAATCGGAAAGAACGTGAATTGTAGCGCAACATGAAAAATAACATGATATGATGAAATTTTTTCTACGTCTGTCAGTTGTTCCATGACCGCTTATAATGAAAAGCGATTCACTCAATCGCATTTCATTTGATAAATAAATAAAAAGAATGCTTATAAAAATATCGAATCGAAGAGGAGTGACATTTGGAAGATATTTCGTGAGCTTGATGGAAGGAGATAACCGTTCGTATCAGCTACAGACAGATAAAAAAAAACACTGCCATATCCCCTGTCGAGTGGCTCACGTTGTTTATGGCAACGTATCGTGCTGGCCTTTACGCTCCTAGGCGCTAACGTAGAACAAAATGAGCCCGTGACCTTTCACGAGGGTTTCGATCACTCGACGCAGGAAGTCGATGCGGCTTCGTCTGTGACATCTCCATCGCATGATGGCACACGCGATTTTTTTTATTTAATTTTATTTTAAGTCGCATCAACAGCAGCGATGTTTGTAACTCGCATTCTGAAGTGAAGACAGAGCGTAAACTTCACATCAGTTTCGAGAACAATAATACGTTTATTTGTGACAAGTCGTGGGTACATTGTCCGATTTTTCAACGTTTTTATTTAATCGAAACACTCTTTGAGAGCCAGTTTTGGTGATAATGTCGACGCATTATTTCATTAGTAATGCACCAACACAAATCTCTTTCACGAGACGTGTAAAAAATATTTAACAGTAATGATAAAAATAACTAGTAAAGAAAGGATAATATTTGAGTGAGATACACTCGCATGAAAATATTTTCAGAAATTTCCCTTCTAACAAAATCATCAAAGTCTCATCATATTCCAAAATAAATTAGTAAGATGACTATTTTTTCAAGTTTTGACATTTACTTACCAACACAAAAGCATCATTTAAGAAAAATGTATCATTATATACAAAGAGATACGTAACAAACCCAAACACTTTCCTAGAACATGGGATTAATATCCCTCTTTATTCTTAAACATTGTCATTTTTACTCACTGACGTACCTTCATCAAACATCCCAAGAAAAATTGTTAAATTCTGATAACAAAATATTTGACAAAGCTTCAAAATAATTCGAAGCATCAGTTTAAAATATACAAAGGTTTCTTTCAGAAACATTTTGATTAAAAAGTTTCAGTACATCTATTAAATACCATACTTGAAATTCAGTTTCAAGGATTGAATTTTATTATTACGTATCTTTTTTTCCACTAGGTGTTCCATCCTTTCGCCTTGAACACTTGAAAGATAACGCATCCCTTTCATTCACTTTCTTCACTGACCGTGAAATTGCGCTTGCCGAATCATCTTCTAAGTCGGTCATCGTCAAAAGCGTTTCACTCCAGGTTATCGCATCTTTATTGAGCGGATCTGCTCCCTGTTGATTTATCGGGTGGAGCTTCCAGGAGCGTCCTTACCGATTTGACCTCGTCTTCGATCCAAGCTTTTATTTCTATTCTTCTTCAAACTTCTGCAAACTTCAAGAGGCGCCCCATTAAAACACGTTAAAAGATAGACAAGAAAATTTTCCCAAGGAGATTGTAGCGGTGATTAACATTAGTCTCATTAATCTGTTACAAATGTTTATGCATCGAATCTAAACTACACAAATTACACATTAAACGTTGATGTCAGTTACAAAGATTTCAAAACAAATCATCTAATAACCTGGAACCCAAATTATTCAGTCACAAAGGACATTGTATTTCCGTCAATTAATGCAGTTTAAGATACACCATTAAATGAATGAAGATCGTGGGAGTGCGTACAGGGGGGCAGGGGGGATGCTTCCCTGAAAATTTCGAAAGAGGCTCCATAGGGCTATGTAATAAAACTTTTGATATCGTTAAATATGATCGATTCCTGATTTTTGATCTCTTTTCAATCTGACAATTTGGAGAAATGCATACGTTTCGAGAAAAGGCTCTCCAAATCATCTGGAAAACCTGTAAATGGTTCACCCTAAAACTCATTTTATGTATTAATTTTATCAAAAAATATTCCTTGAATGGTTTAATTTATTTTCCAGTAATATATATATATATATATATATATATCATTTGTAAATAAATATAATGAAAATGGGGGACTTTGGGTTCAGAAATGTGCCCCACCTCGTCTGGTTTTAGGTTGGGCACACCTACGGTGGAACTACAAATGTATCACTCGCTTTTGCCTCGTTGAGAAAACGTGAATTCTGAATAAATGCAGTCTGCTTAGAAAGAATATAGATTTACTCTGTTGAGTTACACATAAGAATTCAGAACATAAATGTCATTATTTAAATTTGAGTTTAATGAACTTTTTGTGCTTAGTACAAAGAATACATTGGAAAAAAGGCTGTGGTTTACGGCACTTCTTGAATATTTTAAAAGTCAATGATTGATTGATTGATAGTGAATCCGAGCGAGTCAACTAATGAGGCTGTTAGTCCCGTAAGTGTAGTGCATGTTTTTCATGAGTGGCGGTGATCTTCTCCCAGTGAATGGCGAGATCCGACTCCGACCTACCGTCGATTAGCGGGGTTTCCCCAACCAGGTATCTCCCACCAGCGGGGCTCCGCCCCGGCCAGGTCACGTTCTAAGCCTCCGACCGGTCTCTCGGAATGCGTGATATAGTGTAGTGCATGTTAGTGTAGTAAAGGGTCAGGTTAGGTCAAGGATGAGGAAAAAAGATCGCGTGCGGTCCATGGCCTGTTTGTTAGGGTACTGCTCCGGTATTCCCCAGGTGTCGATCGGAGAAACCTCGGAAAACTACCTATCAGAGCAGTCGGACGCTAGAATTCTCCTCCTGACAACGACTGAATTCGCCCAAGGTTAAAAGCTAGTGTCGAAATTAAAAAACAACCCATCAATAGTTTTATCGTTTTATTTTTATTAATAAATCACTGAAACATTCAAATATGTATGTGTGCTATTTCACCCATTGTTCTCACTGCGCGTACCGACTGAATTATCACACTCTATGCGCCACTGGCTGTCCTGCGGAAACAACCCTCCAAGAAAGTGATCGCCCGCCATTAAATATTTATTATTCACGTGTTGAATAATGGATCACTGCATCTTTTAATATTCAATGATTCTTGACCTGCTCTAATTATATGTCTAATAGTTCTTGAGTTTGGGTCACAGTAAAGAAAACAGATACTTTATATTGCTGACGTTTCGGCCATATTTTTGCCATCATCAGCGCTACAGAACAGATAAAAGATTTATATACAGGAATATGTATAGTGATCCATTTCAATAGAGCTAAAATTACAGTTGATTTGTTAACAATATAGTTTGTTTTTGATTAAGGTTATGAATAATATACGTCGAACTTTCTACATGCCCCTATTGCCTACGTAGTTCCATCTTGCATAAATCATATTGAATTCAACTGCGAGACACATTTTTCACGTGTTGTGCATCCGCGTCTCTTAGCGTGTGTTAGTCTACAATAGTGTTGCCAACTTATCAAACATCAAAATACGAAATACTCTATTTACATATACAACATACTTAGTACACACCGAAAAATACAATTTGGATACAGAAAAAACAAAAAAAAATAATTTACCAATAATTATGTACAAAATAATTTTCTACGTGGATTTCATGATAGCAAGTTATTGTTTCATGAGTTAAATTAGTATCGTAATAGCACAACAATTACCAAGCATTATTATTTTGTATATATTATGTATCTAATCAAAATACACTCTAACCTATCAGAAGAAACGTTAATTAGTTTATTTATTTATTTATTTATTTATTTTACGTCAAAAAACAGTTAAAAACTGGGTATGACGTGCTATGGGGAAAAATTAATTGTGTGCACATTTTCAAAATTCTGTGATCCCTACACTAAGTCATATACTACTTAAATGTTTGAAAGGGAGAAAAAAAAAGAAGAAAAAGTTATAATACAATTGTTTTAAAGCTTATAATAGATAACAATGAGAAATATAAGGAAAAGCAAATATGTGTCAGTCAATTAAAAAATAAACTTATGCAATACAAGACGGTACAATTTAAATTATGAGACATATTAGCATACATACTACTCAATCCTTCAACGTCAGTTTTGTGATTGCAAGTTCTATTGCTGAATTTTTGTATGTACAGCATTACTACTTCTTTTATTATTCTTGGTACGTAAAGAACTGTTGAATAGTATAGTAGTAAGTTATTGAAGAACTCATGCAGACTGTTTTTGTTCAAATATTAAATTTATTGCAGTTTTATGCGAGAGTATTTTATTTGTTGCTCTTGAGCATAGTGCGTACTTTTTTAATTATTTTGTTTTGGTCAGCAGCTTTTTTGCTGCTCTCTATTACTATCTACATGTAAAGAAAACAAAAAAATCAACAACAATATGGTAATTATATGTAGAGTAAATCCTCAGTATCAATTCCAAGGGACCAAAACAGTCGAAGTTCGTATTATAAAAATTCGTGTTATACAAGTATTATGTCAGTATTACCACAATCCCTTGCTGGGACTGAAGTTCTCTTCACATTGCGGCGAAATTCGTGTTAAGAACCCGCATTCGTGTAAACGAACACGTGTTCGTATTAACGATTGTTCGTGTTAAGTTCGTGTTTACTGTGGAATGAAACATATAAAAGCAGAAAGCCAACAATAAGCTAATTAAAATATGTTACATAGCTATAAAACAGATATTAGTGTGAAACAAATGGTTAGAAACGTATGAAAAATTAGTCAAATGAAAATAGTCACCATTTCTTTTTTCTTTGCAACGCAATACACGAGACGCATTGTGCTTATTTATCCTCCAACAACCCATGTTTCACACGAAAACACAGAACTGTTTACTCGAAACAAGTGTGAACCTCTATTAATTCTCCAAATGCGGAAAGACTCATCTCACACCCGAGTAATTATGATTTGGCACAAAAATGTCGTTAGTCTCTAAAACTGCAACACGCACATCGACCTTCTGAACGAGTAGCGCGAATTCCTCAGTTAACACACTCGTCGTATCAAAGTGAACTCAGAAACTCTTGCGTTAGATGAATCCAAACCGATGCGAATGCGATGCTATCTAATTTTTTTCTGCAAAAGTAGAGCATCAGAGGGTTAGGAACGTATAAATCTTTGGGATGGAGGGAGAAAAATAAATCAAAACGTAAACAGGGAGAATGTATTAATGACTTAAATAAAGTAGGTTAAAGAGATAATTTCTCAGGTAAAATCACTATATTATGTTTATAAGGCAAAACAAAATTAATAAAGAGTGTAATATTGAGAATTATCACACTGTAGAAAGCCTTTCAGGGAAACATAGATATTAGAGTTAGGTTAATGGATGTTGTAAACTGAAGGATTTTAAAGAAATATATATCAGATCAGAAGAAGAAATAGAAGAAATCATCTTCGTCAATATATTATAAGGTATATATCAGATCATCATGATAAAAATATTCATGCAAAATATTCTATATATTTCCTGTAGCAGAGAACGAGTGGAGGGAAATAAAAGTGGACCGAAATAGGATAACAATAAAAGTAAGTAATAGACAAAAAGAAAATTCAAATTAATACAAAGGCAAAACCATGGGAAGGAACCAAATTAGTATTCAGAAATGAACATCAATATTAGGTCAGCACATGTAGGAAGTCCTGAGAAGCAAAGAGGAAAATTGTATCAGAGAGCCACAGAGAGCGACAAAAAAAAAACGATGAAAACCAAAAGCGTACGGCACAGTGCAGGGTATGGCAACAACGGCACAACGGGAACAGATCGTCTGGAAGAGGAGCATCAATAATGGATTGATCAGACGGGAAGCTAGCCAGAAATCGAAGAACACGTCGCAGGGCGAAAGTGCGCTAGCAAACCCCGTGAACGAGCAAGAGTTACTCTGGTATCAGAACGACAGTGGCGGCACGTAGGGGGCGAACATAGCAGCGACAACTACAGCGTCTGGGTGGCACACGCGCGGTGTAGCCGCGGCGGGGCGGCCGCCGTCGAGGGAGATGTGCCCCACGATAGCACGACGCTCGTTAGGCGGCGCTAACGGCCTAATGGCCGGTGCTCATGGAGCTTACATAATTCAAGGGCTCTGGAGCGGCGGCCATGGCAGGCGTGCTGGCGGTAGGGGCGTGACGGCAGTGGCAACGGCGTGGGGGTGGGGTGGACACCGTACGCTGTCGGCACGGGCAGAACGCGAGGGGGCGAGTGGGAGGTGGGCAAGGAGGGCAGGGAAGAGAGGGCATGATGGGAGGGTTGGAAAGAGAATTGGGCAGGGCAGCAGTTGGGATGAAGGCGGGCAGGAACATGGTTGGAAAGAGAATGGGAGGTTGGAAAGAGAATTGGGCAGGGCAGCAGTTGGGATGAAGGCGGGGCAGGAACATGGTTGGAAAGAGAATTGGGCAGGGCAGCAGTTGGAATGAAGGTGGGGCAGGAACATGGTTGGAAAGAGAATTGGGCATGGCAGCAGTTGGGATGAAGACGGGGCAGGAACAGGGTTGGAAAGAATTTTGGACAGGGCAGCAAATGGGATGAAGGGGGGAGGAAGAATCGGGTTGGAAAGAGAATTGGGCATGGCAGCAGTTGGGATGAAGGGGGCAGGAACAGGGTTGGAAAGAATTTTGGACAGGGCAGAGTGGGAGGGGACAGGGAGGGGAAGATGGAGAGGGGAGAAGGAAACGCTGGGTGGAACGTGCAAACGGAGTCGGCACAGTCGGCGGAGTGTCAACGGTCTAAATACAACAACGTGTTACACATTGACACGTATGGGCAGTTATTGCCACCTGACGACGCTTTGAGATCGAAATTTACCTCTGAATGGACTCATCAGAGACTATGAAGACACGTGAGAACCCTTGCATTAGCTACAACTGCACATACAAACCACAAAGTTGTTAATCACGCACACTCTGCGGATCTTTAAATAATACCAATACAATTGTAGCTTTTTAGACGCATGAATGATTTTCCCTTTTTAAAAATATTGTTTGACCAAAATTCAATTTCATTATTTCTTCTTCAGCTATCCTTTCAAAATAGAGGGAACGGCAGATTATTGATCGTGGTCATAATATATTAATTGCTTGTGACATTGCGTACAACCTTATGCGGTTAATGTGCAATGAGTCGGTTTACAAATTATTTAACTATTCACGTCATACATCTTGAATTTATATACAATATAACAGAAGCTCTACTTTTCAATTTCGATAGAATCATTGCTTTATGACGCACTGGCTGTATGACCTACTTGATGTTCTTTGTTACGATACCTAGATTCATTTCTTTTTTTCTTAAATGTTACTTTCAAATATGACGTTGCAAGCTGATGGATCATCTAATTTATTTCCTTCACACATTTCGAGTAATATGGCTTCAAATTACGAAAATAAGTTACGTACACGCAAAAACGTTTCATTAATTGCTATTTTATATTCTGCACACGAGTACATACGCTTTGCCTTTTCTCACTGCAATATCGTATCATCGCACATTAATTTTATTTTGGAATAGGTCCCAAAAGTCGGGTCGGGGACGCCGGAGTGCTCCCACTGTGTTTTATTCTAGATATTGCAGAGAGCTATTTTGTTATTGGACACAGGGATGTTGGGTTATTTATGATTGGCTATAACTAAGAGTGGCATTAGTGGCTGATGAATGGAGCCTAAAAGTTCAGTTTTAAAATGCGTATATTATTTTTTTTTTAATTTTTTTCCAATAATCAAAAATATAATAAATGTACTTAATGGAGAAAAATAAAAAAACTATTTGAAATATAATAATCAGGGCCGATTATTTTTATATACACCATAGATTTGAATAAGGTCATTTATCTTACACACTTACATGAAAACCTTACCTAGCACTGTTTTTTAAACTGAAATAATAATGAAACAGTCAGTTAACTTTACAATTTTTAATAACGATACCTAGGTATATCTTCTTTACCTTTCAAATAAAATTAGTTCCTCCTTTAGATTCCATACAATAATTAACTGTAATCGCTCGCCCAAATATTTTAGTTCACTTAATGTTTCATTGTACTGTCTTCAGTGAATACATTATGACATTGCATCTGTTACATCCAAATACTCCACTTAATTACACCACTCTGGTTAGAGTGCTCTACTCGACTTAACGTCCTCACTTAAGAACGTGTATTTCCTTTCTGCTTGCTGTCCATCTTCTGAGAACGGGGGTCTCCATGTCTTTGCCGTACCAATAGATGTGTGGTCTTGATAACAAATATGTAAAAAATAAACTGATATATAATTGCGAAATATATATCAGAGTGAGAGAGAGAGAGTGAGAGAGAGTGAGAGAGAGAGTGAGAGAGAGTGAGAGAGAGTGAGAGAGAGTGAGAGAGAGTGAGAGAGAGTGAGAGAGAGTGAGAGAGAGGGAGAGAGAGAGTGGAGAGAGAGGAGGTGAGAGAGAGTGAGAGAGTGCGAGAGAGAGATGAGAGAGAGGAGAGAGAGTGAGAGAGAGTGAGAGAGAGTGAGAGAGAGTGAGAGAGAGTGAGAGAGAGTGAGAGAGAGTGAGAGAGAGTGAGAGAGAGTGAGAGAGAGTGAGAGAGAGTGAGAGAGAGGAGGAGAGAATGTTATTTGTGTGGGTTAGTGTTAGAAAAAGAAAACATCTCTTATCGGCGACATGTTTCCTATTTTTGATTAAATTTGTTTTTAAATGCATATTTACACCTTTATTTACATTCTTACTGTTTGGTAAGAAGTTAATTAACAGACTGCAATAGGCAAATTTATAAAATAAGAATTATACTTATATAATTATATATCTTTAAATAATTGATTTTTTTTTTATTCCAAGTGCCGCACTCACCGAGAAACTGTTCAGTGCTTAAGAGAAAGAGTCCGCCTGTTTTGCCGCTGCGCGCTGGTGCAACAAGTAGCGTGACAGCAGAGCTTAAGTTGACCCTGCTGCAAACCCTGCAGTCCAGCTACTAACCATACAAATTTGGTTGCTAGAAAACAATATAATTCCCATATTCGCTAAGTGAATTTCATTGCAGCGCATACATTAATAGCTAAAATTGTGTTCATAATCACGTAGAGTTGAGTTAGCCATATCATTATTTCAAAATTTTAGCTTGCGATGTATACTGACAATCATGATGGATGGCTCAAACGGGCATATGTAATTAGTATTGTGTACTATAACATTTAAACGTGTACTGTGATGTCATACTATTATTGTTTGAAACACGTATTAAAAAGATCTTAATGAAAATAAATCAACATGAGCTGTGAATAGAATAGGTTATTTTAAGTCATTATTTGTATTTAAACGAATGAATACCAAAGCATGGCCATGATCCTCGGGCCGTACTTTATGGATGACGAATAATGTGCGGTCGAATCTTCCCACGCAGCAGATCTCGAGATTACAGCGATTATTGTGAATTTATACAAATTGTCTATTCAAATTTTTAAAAAATCGTCTAATCAAAATACAGCAAACCAAATCATATAATGAAAATTTTAAAAAATCATCTAATTAGAATTAAAGTAAGTTTAAAATCCAGGCATCAAGCCGTTTCAAATACCGTTTTGTTTCGGGTAATAAAGTATGTAGGTTCCGGCATTGATTTTGGAAAAACGTTCGGGTCCAGCATTTCGTTTTTATTCCCTTCGTTTCTCCAATTTTTTTTAACTATTCCAAACGATTTTCATATATTTTATTAAAACTTATTCCTCTATGTTTTTATTTATTTGTTCGAAATATTGCTGTTGTGACTTGACTAATATTTGTTTACCATCTATCGGAATTTTTTGACACAATTTGCAAGCCGTATAAAAAAAAGCTACTTTTCTGACAGAGGCGCCTTAAATAAAGGAGAACATTATATCTTTTAGAAATACTTTAAAAATGCCCTCAAACACATTGTGTCGTTTACACTTCGAGTCACTTCAGAAAACGTAATTTTAGCGTAAAAAATGAACTAAATTACAAATTAGATTTTTTAAATCAAACCAAAACCAAATCTTATTCTGTGAGGGTTCCAGCAAAGTATTAATGAAGAAACTAATGATATCGATTTCACTTTTAAAACTGTAAAAGTGCAGAGAGGCACCGAAGATTTTTCTTGTGAGAGGGGGGAACTAAAGGTACTGTGTCCAACCGTCAGGTTTCTTTTTAAAGAAGTTTTCATTTATGCCGAATATAAATTGTAATTATAATTGTTAATATTTATAACGTTATAAATAATAATCTGTAATTATATCATAGTTAATCTTCGTAATGTTTGTAATTGATATATTGAAATACTTATAAACACGCATTGATATATTGAAATACGCATAGAAAATTATTAAAATCCATATTTTTAGAATGTATCATTGGCTCCTGGGAGCAAAGGCCGAATCCCCATGAGCCTCCCCCTCCGTTGCGGGAGACACTGTTCATTGACTTGCGTGCGACACAAGTCATACTGTTTCAGTTTGATAAAATGTTAAAAACCAAAGTTTAGTCCCTTGTCTTTGTCGCTCTCATCGCCGTCTCCACCGCCTCCGCCGCCAGCGCCCACGGAGATGGCTCAGACGCCCCAACGCGGCCCCCCCCCTCGCCGCCCCCGCCCCCACCGCCGCCGCCGCCGCGCTGGTTAAGTGACGACAACGACCCCCTGCGAGCGCGGGCCGCGTCCTGTGTACTCACTTCCTGGACGCCCCGCCCCCGCCGCCGCCTCGCCCGCCTGGCAGCGGCGGGGATCAAAGCGCAGCGCGTGGAGGCCCCTGCGGCACGCCCGCCGAGCGAAACTCAAAATTCAAAACAGGTTAGGGGGCGCTCTGATGAAGCACTCTTGCCACTGCAATGTCCCTGATAGGATGTCAGAGTTCTTTTCCCGATAATGGCGAATTTTTGGCACAAGTACATGGGTAGTCACCCGCGGTTTGGAAGAGGAGAATCATGGCGGCGGGTTGAGCTGCTCGGTTGTTTTCCGTGGTTGTCCAGGTGAATGGTCTTACAAACGGACTACGAACAGCAAACTATCTTCCCTGATTCTTCCTATTCCTGTACTGTCCTCTTATTTACACACACACTAAAGTACACTATACTACTAAACATGTCGAAATATTGAAGTACGAAGCTTAGAGTTTATCACGATTGGAGAGGTCCTTCGCTTGATGCGACTCCTGGAGTGGGAAACCCGACACAGGACGAACAGCGTCGGATCTCTCGATTCCGCGGAAAAGTAACATCGACATCTTTCGAGATATATCATTCATATCCTTTAAGGGAATAATGACAATAATAGTTGACAAGCCTTTTATCAACACGCCGACACCATTACATTTGTATTTACTTACTACACGCATAACAATTTTAATTTAAAATGAAACTGAAAATAACCTTGAAACATGTTTCCTTTTATTTCTTTTTTTGTTTCAAGTTTAATTGCAATTTGCACAAATAAAAAAATGCTGAATGTGAAGCCATGTTTTTCCCGACTTCCTGATGAATATGGTAATTCTGTAGATCAACAAAACCCAATTGTAACTTTTTTACATTGCGGTGTCTAATTTATGTAGTTCCTGTTTCATCTTTCCTCTTCTTGCCTTTTTATAGATGAATCTGGATCTAATGCGTGAAGGTTAATGAGCGTTTTGACCGAGATTGAACACTGGAGTGTTGGGGCATGCTGGGAGAAGAGAGTAATATTTTTGAGAGGTTTGTGAGATGAATTCTGAGAGTAAATGAATTTCAAGCTCTCGGTGTATTTGTGAGTTAGAAATGAACCAGGGGGCTTTCAAGGTTTGTCTTAGATATTTGTTTTGAACTTTCTGCAAAATGGATAGGTTGGTTGGTGGCTGTGTGGCGCCATATTGAGCAAGCATATCTGATTGTGGGTCTTATTATTTGTTTATAGATGAGCAGCCCAGTTTCTACACTAAGGGTAAAATTTCTATTGATAAACGGGTAGAGTTTTAAAACGTTTCCTCATATCTTATGGGCCGTTGATAAAATTGTGCTGTTTCCAAGTTAACCGTTTATGCAATAAGACACCTAGATATTTGGCTGGCGAAAATGAGAAAGCCATGGTACATCAGCGTCATTTATTTTTAAGAGTGTAGGAAAGGGAGTACGTCTGAGTGTGAATATTTTGGATGGTGATTTTGAGGGGTTGATTTTAATTTTCCATTTTTGGTTCAATTCGTATAACTAAATATATGATTATATGTAATAATAGGCTAATTTGATGTCCGTATGTGAAGTGAAGATAGCAGTATCGTCAGCATAAAGAGATCTACTTGCTTCGTATGGAGTTGGATATTCTGCTGCAAAAATTGATAACAGTCGCGGCGGCGATGGTGTAGCGGTTAGCGTATCGGACTGCTATATCCAAGTTTGCGGGTTCAAACCCGATCGAAGCCGTGGATTTTTAAGGGCGAAAAAATCCTTCGTACGCCTTCCTTCGGAGGGGAAGTAAAGCCGGCTGTCCCATGTTAGTACATTTACTGCATGTAAAAGATCCTGCTAAATGACGCCTCTGAGCTAAATTCAAATCGCCTGTTTCGTCGCCCAAGTAATACCTTCTTTCTCCCATGATAGGTGAAAGGAGTGTAACGAAATTTGCGTTGTCAGACGGAAGAGCAGGCCTCATGGCCTGAGTCTCGCCACGTAAAATAAGGCCAATTCAATTCAATTCAACAGGGTTGGTGAAAGCACCGAGCCTTGAAGGATGCCAGCGAGAATAGGGTAAAGTGGTGACATAGCATCATTTATTTTTACTTGAAAATATATGTCCGTAAGATAGCTTCAAATTAGTTTCTGCAGATAATCAGGTTTTCAATTTCTCGTAGTCTGTACATTAGTCCATTAAGTCAAATCCGGTAAAATGTCTAAAACGAGAGATATTGTGTGCTTTTTATCGTAAAAGCCGTTTACAATGTGCTCGACAAGTCGCAGCATTTGATGGACTACCCGCTTTTGATACGATTTGTACATTTTTTAATTGGCTATTTAAGGTCGCATCAACATCTAGGTCATTAGCGACTATTGTTGGTGTTAACGGTATGGTAATTACGAAGATAAAACGATGTAGTGATGATAAGGAGTGAAAGGACGAACAGAAATACAACCATGCCCGAGGCGGGACGCGAACCCGCGAACCGTCGCACTATGGGGCAAATGACAGCAAAACCTGGCAGAAATTTAAAAAAACAAAATTATTTAGGGTGAAAATTTCTTATGGTTTCGTGCAAAGGAGAACCTGGACGAACATGTCCTAGCATGTCACACCGCTTGGGCTGTCCGTCTCCACCGTAGAGCTTTCAGTTCATGCAGTGTTGTAGTGACGATCCGACGTGCTTTTCATTAGTGAGAATTTATCTCTCGGTTCGTGGTGTTTTTCAGTCAGTGTGTGTGAAGAAAACCAACTTTTTGAAATGGAAGCTTCAAGTTCAGGTATTTAATGTTATTTAGCATGTGACAAGCACAAAATCTAGGACTTAATATTAATAGAAATAAAACTACAAAGAAATAGCTTTTAACATTTCAAACTTACGTCTTATTTTGTGAAACACTTAACTTTTTAATTATGTGTCAAAGGTGATCAAGCCTTCATCTTTGTTTCTCGCTATTCAGTAATGTTCCAAATATATTATAGAGTTGTTTTTTCTTGCTACTTTTTGCTACGACGCGTCGGTCCGAGATCACTACGACACTGCTGCCTTAGCGAACTCAGCCACCGGGCCGACTTCGTCGTACATTTATTGTGTGACTAGCCAGTGCAATACTCTTGTTGTGCGCCTGCCTACTTCCGGTATACGTCATTTTAACACCGGACGTCTAGTACGTAGACTACGCCTTTGTTGTTACATCAGTTATTTTCAGCGGTATATTCGCTAATATTGTGAAAAATGAATACAAACACCAGGTCGTGTAGCTTTAAAGTTTCTTTCTGAACATTTTGCAGTCATAATGGGACGTTAGTGATCATAACAAAAGTGACATGAGGAGATACTTCTGCGGACGCTTCTTAAATGCCGTGGGTGTAGGGCGCCAAGCAAGTTTCTGCAGTGAGAATCAAGTCATTTAACTGTATCTATAAAAACTTTTAAAATGTACTTTGTAACTTCTTATCACGCATGTTCAATCATTTAAAGTTAGTTTTTTTTTAAATTGGTTATTTAAGGTCGCATCAACATCTTAGGTCATTAGCGACCACTATTGCTGTTAACGATATGGTAACTATGTGGATGAAACGATATGGTGGTGATAAGGGGTGAAAGGACGAACACAAATACAACCATGCCCGAGGCAGGACTCGAACCCGCGACCCTTTGTTCCGAGATCACTACGACACTATTGCCTTAGCAATCTCGGCCAATGGGCCAACATTTAAAGTTAGTGTTTCACTGTAAAAAAGAGATTATCTTTATTTTTACCTAAAGTAGTTTGTCTGACTACGCTTTTGTGATAAAGCTTTGTGTACAAATGTACGGTCGCCATTCTAATCTAGGATTAACATGGAGAGCACTGATAACTAATTTGCAAGTGTTCATTTAAACCAAACGTCGGGAGAATGAAAAAAAAATCAATGACATAAAATTTCACCTAATTAAATGCCTTAAAAATTTAGAGGACAAATGTCCTTTAAGAATTTTTAATTTTGCCTTTACTTTTAAATAATATACTAATAATGGCAACATATAATTTAGCAATAATAGTGATTGTTCTCATATTTCCAAATGTTGAGCGCTCTTGTAAATCTCCTTTCACCGACAGCGAATGTAATAACTGAACAGCGTGCCCGTGCAAAATGGACAGCTCGCGGGCGTGCGCGTGCGAATGCTGTGCGTGTGCAGCCGCGTGTCCCCTGAAGGTCCCGCGTGACGACTGCTCTCGGTGTTGACGGCTCTCGGAACGGCCGACCGTAAGTAAAACGTATGAACACAGAGATGACGTCAGAATATGGCGGCAGGAAGTAATAAGAGCCAAAATGTATTGCTTATTTATCCTTGAAAAAAGATTTTATTACATGGGAGTTTTTTTGTTTTTTTTCTCCCTTCCAAATTCAAAATTTATTGCTTATTTATCCTTGAAAATAGATTTTACTACATGGGAGTTTTTGTTGTTTTTTTTTCTCCCTTTCAAAATTCAAAATTTAAGTAGTATATGACTTAGTGTAGGGATCACAGAATTTTGAAAATGTGCACACAATTTACTTTTTCCCATAGCACGTCATACGCAGTTTTTAACTGTTTATTGACGTAAAATAAATAAATAAATAAATATTCCTTGGCGGATCTACAATAAAAAATTAAGGATTAACGATCACCCCTGCATTGCAAATATTCCTTCAAGCATCGCTATAAAAAACTTATTACGAAAATGCTGTACAGTTATTCAAAATTACTTATGAAAGGCAATAGCATCAAATCGAGTATATCCTTTATTGCCCAAAAAGCGTTCATTTTCACGATTATCTATAGAGTTGTAGTGAAAAAATAAGAAATTAAAGCGCTTAAAAAATGAAACTGCTCGGTGTTAAGGAGTAATATTCAATAAGAACTTGTTTAATAGAACGTCCTGAAAACAACATATTTTCTAGAGATAAAAAAATATAAAGGACAACTATTGCTTTTTGACAGAAAAAGGATACCAGTCTAAAAAATTAATTGATTTTTTCTATACGCAGTGTCTTACAATTTCAATTAATATGATTCGGTGGGCGTTTTTCACAGATTATTTTATTTTCAGCGGAATTAAATCTTTTTATTTTTACTTTGTATGAAAAACATTTTTTAATTACAATATAAAATGTATTTTCGATATTCTGTACTAATTAAAAATATTGTAGAACCATATTCACTGTAAGAAATAGGTTTCTCATACATTTAAAAGTGTACGAGTACCATTGCTAAAAAAATCCAGTAACACGGTCAGGTTAGCGAATCTGAAAGCAAAAATTAGATTCTCTTTTCATGGTTTAATTAACTAGAAAATTTCATCAACCGAATTGCAATTGTTCACTGTTGCGACGATTCGTATATCATACGTGTCGTTAATTCTACACGAAACAAATCCTTTTCACTTTTGACATAGTAGCACGTGTCAATTGTCGCTTGTTTGTAGTCCTTGGATCTCGTCTGATGACATTATTTGTTGAAGAATGCAACTGAAATCGGCAATAGCCCGACTAAACAATTATGCGAAAAGAATGAAACGGTCATAAAAAATATAAAACAATAGAAATATTAATGCGTCTGAGTTCTCACTCAATTTCTCATTTGAGTTCTAATTCCTGGCAAATAAAGTACAAAATTATTGATTATTCGTTTAAAAACATCAAATTTAAAGTATTTGTAAGCTATTCAGTGCCATTTATGATCTCAGATCTGCGTGTCTATTTCGAAAAAAAAAACAAATATGGCGTAAACGACTAATGTATATTTACCATTTTATTACAATTTATACTGCTATAAAACTAATAATAAAATGAGTATTCAGTGTTCTTCTCGAACGTAAATATAATCATTAGAAAATAATAATATTTCAGAAAAAATATATGAATATTATCTTTGACCTATTCCATTAAATCTGTTATTTATAGATACTACAATACCTGGCAAGAACTTACAATTATGCTCTAATAGTTTTGTAGTATGCTCTACGTTATTGCCGTGAAAAGTTGATGGCATTTCTCTGTGATTGATTGATTTTTTCGTGTTTCCGGGCGCGTCAACTGCTTCGGTCATTAGTCCCGTTAGTGTAGTGCATGTTTTTTTCTCGGGAGATGGTGGTGATCTTCCCCCACTGGATGGCGAGATCCGGCGCCGACCTACCGTCGGCTAGTGGGGCTTCCCCCTAACCAGGACTCTCCCGCCAGCGGGGCACCGCCCCAGCCGGGACAAGCTCTAAGCTCCCGACCGGTCTCCCGGAATATGTGGCAGTGTAGTGCATGTTAGTGTAAGTGTGTGTGAGTAAGGGGAGAGGATAGGACAAGGAAGAGGAAGGATAGATCGCGCGCGGTCCGTGGCCTCTTTGGTAGGGTACTGCTCTGGCATTCGCTATTCGCTGTGACATACCTCCGATATTTTCTATTAAAATGCCATGTTAAAATACATTCCGATTTAAAATCCTGTATAATTGCAGCAATACTTTGTGAAATGACTTATTTCCTTAGGTACATCACAAAATGTAATCATATAATTCTTTGTCAATGGTATTCACAGAATTATGTCGTATAAGTACCAGTATCTTTCTGTTCATCCAGCCGCAATTACAAAGCCAACAAGCGATATAAAGTGGACTCCGCAGTAGTCCTCAAAAATAAAACGTTTTTTTTAAACCATTTTTCACACCGCGCTGAAAATATTGCGGTCGAAAGCAGCGGGTCGGCAGACGCCAGCGCGAGTCGGGCGGAGAGTGTTAGGGAAAGGGTGCTAGGGGCCAGGGCGGGCGGTGTTCAAAGGTAACGAGCCCGCTCTAATTAGTAGATGCCCTGAGGGCCGGAGGGAAAGGTTCGCCCGCCCTCCAAACTCCAGCCCCTCTTTCCCATCACCGCTGCGGGCCTCACCCTTCTCCACTTAGCTACACCACCATCGACCTCAAACGGACCAATAATACACAAACCCTGTGGCTACGTACAGTTGACTGCTCTAAATGCTGTGAAATGATAATGACCCACAGACGGGCGAAGACTGGCTTATTCAAATATATACCATCATATTCCTTTAAGTACTGCCCTTTAATGCTCTTACCGATAAAACGTTATGTTTTTCAGCCACACTTCTACTTCCAATTACATCGAAGTAATAAAAAAACTAAATCATGAAAATATAAGAGAAGAGTATGAAAAAAACATTTCTTTAGTTGCAGGAGAGCTCGTCTACGTTATGATTCGGCATTTGTCCCAATTACTCTTTTTTGCCGTTTTTGCGGTCACAAAAAGAGTGAATTTTTCCTCATCAAAATTTCAAAGCAACCCTAAAGTACTGGCTGACAACAAAGATATTTTAGAAGTGACATCGATAAATCCTCTGCTTTGTCTCCCTGCGTGCTGAAGGACACTTATGGTCTAAGTGGAAAATGAATGGTCAACGAGATGAGTGATGTTGATATAACCACTAATGTTTCTACTTTCTTTTACCACTCTTCGATTAAAATAACGTTGGCTCTAGGGCAAGCTTCCAAAGTGAAGATGTGGCGGCAAAATAAGAATGTAATATTGTTCCTAATGACCATTTCATAAGTTACGTGTATTATAGCGTCTTTCCTCAACATCCTGACGCAAATTACAGTGTTCATTTTGTATTTGTTCAGAAGTGTACTCACAATTAAAAGAACTTTGTACTGTATTTAATGTTAAATCAGTTTATGTATTAATACAAATTTCATTCAACATATGAATAACTAGCTCAAAATAATTTTTTACCAATTTTTTTTTAGTTATATTATTTCTTGTTACACACACAAAATACTTTCCAATTTTTAAACAGAAATACTTTTTGATACGTTTATACAAATATTTAAAAATATAAAATAGTATTTAAAGATCTTAGTATAGATGATGTAAATGTGAAAAAATGTGCAAAACTAAAAATAAATGAAAATGATGCTCTAAAACAATAGTGTGAAAAAATTTCTCAATAAAATTAATATAAATTACTACAAAACAGAAATCGTAAACATCTTAATTACTGAATGATAAGGTTTAGTTTACTGATAAGTAGAAGTAATTAAAACAATTCTTATAAATGGCTTTCAAACATTTCGGAAAAAACGTCTCAGAGAATAAATAAACCCATTGAATTTTTATCAAGATTACTTGCAATTGTTAATAACAATAAACTCTTTTATGCCATACTGATTTCTATAAATGTATACATTTTTAATTTAAAAATGTAAAAATCAGTTAAGTAGTCTATGTGATCGATTATTTAGTGCTTTTGTGCACGTCGATTTGTTTGGCCGTTGCTTTCTATAGAATATATTCGGAGATATAGTGGTTTGCTTCCCCACCTGGAACGTGAAATACGGGACCAACCTACGCGATGTTTTCCCTTCCAGATATCTCCTCCAACGGAGCGCCACAATAACCGGCGTAAGCTTAAGCTTGTTCTCTTAGTATTCCGACAGGGGTGGTAGTGTAGTGCTTGTAAGTTAATGTTTGTGTGTTTATAAAGGGAAAAGGTGGGCAGGACAAAAAAGGAAAGAAATATCACTCGCAGTCTGTGGCCCGATTGTCAACGTTCAAGGTCAAGGAAAATTATCGACCGCAGCAGATGGCAACTAGTATTCCCCTCCTGACACTGGTTGAATCCGAAATTAGCTCTGTGGTTAGAATAGAAATTGTAACTTCAAGCTCTGGATTTGAGGATTTCAGCAGCAAGTAAATCGACTTGATGGATTTCCCTTCTTTATCTCATATATTATCCCTAATGTAACTATCCTGGCAAATAAAGTACTAAAATAAATGTTCTACTTTAATTAATTTTGCAGTTACCGCTTAGATCATATTTTACTTTCTGTGAAACAACGTATTTCTTACATACAATTATAGTTCAAATAGAAAACATTGTATTCTGAGGCCACGCCCAAATAATCCTGCCAGAGACAGACAAGAGCGTTTGTGGTGGTAGTGGTGACACCATGCGTGACCCATTTGTGGGCCACGTGGGAATAGCCTGGCCACGCGTGCGTCCTGAAGTACAGCAAGCAAGCACGCTCACGCCGTCTTCCTCACGCACTGCCACCCGCCCCGCACGACGCATGCTGGAGCCCATGCGGGCTGCTCGAGATATCCCTAGTTCTTCCAGTTCTGCCTAATGTTAAATTCGAATAACTTTTCCTTTAGTCACTCGAAAATGTCACAAGTGCCTTCTTTCTCCCTGTAAATGACACTTTTCAAAGTACATGTCGTTGTTCAGAAAATGTAGAAAATGTTCAACGGCCTTCCTATGAAGTACCACTAAAAAGAAAACATCCGTTTTAAACTTGCAGCACCTGGTTGTTGAATCGGGATTAATAGTTTTATACATTCATTTTCGAGGAAATCGTGTGTAATATTTATATCTTAGAGTCGTTCACTGATGGATTGACAAAAAATATTGTTTGATGTCAGGGAATCTTCAATTGTGCATATTCGCAAAACATTTGCGTCGATTGTTGAAGCATTACCAATTTTCACTAAAGTGCGGCTTTGAGAAAGTTAAATACAAATTACAAATGTAATTTGGTGATCCCAATGTTCTTCTGGAACTTACGTAGCTCATTTTTGATTCCCGTAGTTCTCAATGAAATACTAATATATTTACATTATGTAACGAACGATGTTTCCGTAAATACGAGATGAATATAACATCTACGAAATAATAAAATATAACATGCCTCTTTGCGTACAATAGGGTTATAGTTCAAGCTCTTTGAGATTTAAACCGTGCTCTGCCACCATCAAAGAGGCTTTGTTGATGCAAGTTCATTACCATAGCATAGCCTACGAATTTGTTCCAAAGGGCAATCAGTAGGGGGCGGACTTTGATGACCTAAAACATAGCCAAAAATAATCAATAAAAGGCTCTTAAATGCTTTAAAAATGCCATAAAACCAAAGAAAAATTACGTACAAAATCTTACTAAATCCAGTTCAGATGAACAACTCAAGCTGCTGGATACGTTACTGATGTAATCGAAATATCTTCCATTCGTTCGCGTGAAAGCACTTGCAAACTTTTGGTTTGGACTGTTCTTTACCAGGAAATCTCTGTCTTTAGTTATCTCGAAATCAGCCGAAGCGCTGAATGGCGCTGATATACGTCATAAGAATTACATATTCCCAACGGTGGTCAAAATAATTTCTGAGCGAATAAATCTCATAGGCTGCTGAGTAATTCTGTGAAGAACATTTGTTGCATCTCGTAAATATTATTTGAAGCAAGAACCAATTAAAATGACAATAAAAGTAATGTAAAACGTAAAAAACGACTTACTATTTGAACTCGACAAAAAATGCAAACTAATGACCTATAAATATGTGTCATTTCGTTTTCTCATCACATAAAATAAAATTCTATACCAAACGGCATTGTTCTAAAGTGAAAAGAAAAAAGACATTTCATTAAAGTTCGCCCTATAGTAATCATTAAATAACTCGCAAGGCCTACTTTCGCTATCACACAAGATCGAAATAATTCTTTGTAATAGGAAAATTTATATCAGAATGTAATTCATGAGAAAATTAAACTTCTTCTAAATATACGAGTATAAATGAGTTACATCCTAATACAAACACCATCAAAGACGGTGTTTCCATTGGGAATTCACTTTAATCATAAAAACATTCTGATATGTCGAACAATTTTTTTCCAAAACGTTCTTTTGATTCATACATTCGCAAAGAGTTTTCGGGAATAAAATAAAAATTATTAATCATTGTACACTACGCTGTGTCTAAAAAACATATTTCAATGTCTTACCAAACTAGTGGTGCTATAGAATGGCACAGATTTTCTAGTAGTAAAATTTTCTAATTTTCGTGGTGCGGACTGGCTTTACGGTCTTGGCCCATCCTGTTGCCAACTGCCATCTATTGCCGCCAAAAGTACCTACATTTTTCTAAATTTTTTCCTATAGTTTGGTTTCCTAATAGTAGAACACAAATATTATTATAACAATATTAAAGAAGAGTAAAACCTGGACATAAATGTCGATAATCATTGAAAAATTTGGAGCCTTTTCTAAGAAAATGGCGTTTAAACCATATTGTAAATGCGAAATTTAAATCTCTTCTTCACAGACATTTCTTTTTTCTAGAAAAATCATTTAAAGTCATTCGAAGCACTTCCACTCACAAATGGAATAATGTATACAACAAACCCGTGCACGTGCTTGGAGCACGTTTGCGCTCAAAATGGCACGCGGTATCCATGGCGAGGAGACGAAAGCGCTGTGACTCCAAAGACTGTATAGTCTGTTGTCCTGGAGGGAATCTGAAAGACTGCACAGTAAATTCCAGTCCGGTAGGGCCTTTAACTTCTTATGCATTTATTCCTTTAATTTCTATTTGTTTAATTTCATTAATATTATATTTTGAATTGATCCATTAAGTGGGTTGTGATAAATAAAGTTTAAAGTTTGCTTTCAGAGGTGTTGAATGGTTGGCTGGACTGTTCATATTTCTGAGATGTTTAGGGGATTTAGGGGATTTCGATTTTAGAGGGTTTAGGGGATTCATTTTATTTACTATGAAGAAAATATCTAACAAATGTAATGTTAAGACTGGGGCGTTAACTATACGTATTTCTTTACCCTCAGTACTACTTTATCACTTATGTCACCAAACTTCCCCGCTATTGCGTGCTGTGTCACTAGACAGGGTTGGCATAGATCGTTTAATGTTCTTGGATACATTGGATACAGATAGCAATTCGTGTGTTGACGGCTTAAGAATATGTTTTAAGATTTCTTCGTGCACTTTACATATCACACTTAGTTGCAATGAATTTTTCTATGTATATTTAAGAACGTTTATAATTTCTATACATAATATAACATTTATGATAAGTTTGTAACTAAACATTACTTATAAACAAGGAACATAAATGTCACTATACTTTCAGAACAAAAGAGAAGATAAATATTGACGATGTGGAACTCACTCAGTATATTATAATTATAAGAGGTGGAAACAAAACCTGACGATACTACAAAGACGATAAAATTTGGAAATTCTAATGAAATAAATGATGAACTTTATTGTTCCGAATTGAAAACAATTTCTCCATATTATAACACGCCCACCTACTACCTTCCAGCCGGTGGCGATGAAGCGTGAAACTATGAATGCTCGTGAAGCGAGCTTTGAATTCTCAGGAAGCAGGATCTTTCGGGTATGAGAAAGGTCTGAACCCTTGACACAATGAATTATATAAAATTCCGGTAAAATGAGCATATATTCAGTAAAACAAATTACACAGTGGCACAAATATAAAATAAGTATGTACTTTACGTAGATGGTCACTGCAAAGAAAGCAGAAACAAAAGAACAGAAATAACACAACCATAAGAGAATGTATAGGCGTCACCTTGACGGCCTGATTACTTCAATACGCACTATTTACAATATTTTTGCTTTGACCTCCTTCTCAATTATTTTATATACCTCATTTAACTTTTGTTAATCTAAAGTTTTCTCCGTGCACGGCCCTTTAAGTGATTCTCTACAATTATTCTTTTATAAACTTCACAGAGGTCAGCCTTGAGCTGCGCATTTATTACAACGCTGTTAACTCTAACACAATAATAAACGTGACACACACGTTACTAAATCGTACCCTTTACAAAATTATAGCAACTGATTATTCCTGATATCATACAATGGAAACAATACTTTTCAATAAGATTACTTTTACATTACATGAACAATTATAATTTACTTTAGAAAAGTTGTACAAGGTAGTTGTACAAGAAAGTTGTACAAAGTTGTACATTCAAACGAATTTACTGGTGCGTACAACGAATGAAATCAAAACTGCCGCTCATACATTCGAAATATTTCCCAGTAGTTATATGGAACTTTCACCTATTTAGGACGCTACGCCTGGTGTGTAAAGTTACACGGTTTCCCAACAAATTGTCGCATAGAAGTTGCCAGTTCTTTACCTCGACATTTCCTTCCCGCTCGCCGTCAGTTCACCTTGGAGTGTTCGGTCGCTCGCAGTCCTCGCCACGTCACTTGACTGGTTCGATGCCCCACGGTCACCACTTCTTTCGCTCGATCTCCGGATGCCGCCACACGTCCAAATTCCAAACCTTTCTCTCGTCCTCGGACTCGTACACACCATGGATTGGTCCAAGTCCTTCTCGCCTACGCTTGAGTGTTGGAGTCGTCCTTCTGCCGCCTGCCGCGTACCCGTTGCTCGCGCTTCCAGTTTTAAATAACTAACGTGCTTGAATTGACTACTTCTAGCACTCGGCCGACATATCACACTTTGAGCGTGCGTGTTCGTGGCGTACAGAATTAAATACTGGATTTCGTTCAGAGTCCTTCTGCGCGAATTTACTTCGATGATGGAACTATTTCAAGTTCGAGCAGTCACAACGCTTGCTTACTCGCGTAATGTTAGTGCAAATGCTGTACATGCACTTTGCTTCTGAATTCTATCACTTATCACCGCGTTTCTTAAATCTGCTTTACTAAAGCAAGTAAAATTATACTCCTGCACTAACCGATTACTACCGCTGAAGAATTTAGTTGAGTCGCCGTCGCTGTCGAAGTCGTAAGAGAGCTCTACCGGAGTGCGTCACGGTATTTATGCAACTCCGCCTGGGGAAAAATTTCTAGAGGGGTGAATTTTCTCCTTCTTCGCGCCCTGTCGAGAAAATATTATCCGCTAACTTTGGACATCGGAGTACGAAAACCTGCGGGTAGATGTCGCCTTCTCGGACCATCGCTTCGCCTCGTACCCTATTTCTCAGTTCTTTGGTCTTTTCTAGTGGCTTATGGTGGCGTTACGGGTTCGTATAACCCCGTGACATCACAATATATATCAGTGGAATATGTAACATGGTTTTCAGTAATTGCATTGCTTATACTTCAATTTACGATTATCCAATAAAACATTAATTGGACTGCTTTTTAAAGTGGTTCATTTAGTGAATAAATATTTACAATGAAAATTCATACAAAACCCTATTACAAAATTTTCAGTAAAACACCTTTCACTGCGTGTTTGTAATGTTTACGAAGTTGCCATTTAGTATGTGAAAATAAGCAAGAGTAATATTCTAGGGATAAAAATATACAGTTGCGTTAAATATAATTACTGTAATTTCTTGATTACATTTTATGTCGAACATTATGTACAATTTCCTTCAATTGTTTGAATGATAAATAATGGATGTACCACAAGTTACATGTTCAGTTGAACAAGGGCCTATCCCACTCCTTTTTGTGAAATTGTCTTATCATAAGATATATCTTCAAATATTATTCTTTTCGTGTAATGTGTAATTTAAATCCTGTATAGACATATTCACACAGTGTTTAAACATTTACAAATGTATTGAGTTATATTATGAAAGTAGTAACACCCTCAAACCTCAATACTAGGTCAATGTGGAATAGCCCCTTATTCTACAGAGTCCTTCAATTTACAACGCATTTCATTGCCCAATTGGCCATTTAGTCTGCAATTCGGTCACCCCTTCTTTCCATCCGCGAGAACTTCATCTAATCGCGTAGCACACCGTGCCCCCGACACCGCAATCAAGGTCGCTCACGTACTCGTAAGTCTGACGGCCCTGTTACCCGAATAAAAAGTGTATTCGAAATTTTCTAGCCCTTTTTTATTTAAAAATGTAAGGCCGACATTTTAAAAATATTAATATTTCATGTAAAGTACTCTCAAAATCAAAATATTTGCCTCAAAATTTCAGGGCGTTAAGTTCGATCAGGGAAAATCAGTTTTAGTGTAAACTGTTTATGCATTAGAAACCACGTCCAAACTGAGAGAGTTTTGCCGTTAACCAATTTTTTGTGTCAATGACCGGTAAAACATACATTTTGACTAAGCAATTTGTTAAAGGAAGTTATTTACTACGTACTGAAACAAGACGTACTGCGAGCCACAGTTCCGTCCGGTACAAACCGTAAGGCCAGCACCCGACCTGAGACGTCTTTGGGGGGTGGCGAACACAATTCACCAGATGGTCGACTAGCTCAGTGTAGACGTCCCAGTGTGAACACAATAAATAAAAAAATAGGGGGGCAGGGTCGTGAAGATCGTTTTTGATTGGATGCAAAATTACACACAACTCGAGTGAGAATCACTTTTCACTTAATTCAGAATATATTCTAGAAATATTTGCTGCTATGACAGATACATAAAATGGCACACAGAAAAAATCAAATACAGAATACTCTTGACTGTCTGTAAGAAAAAACCCCCACACACACTAATAACTCGATACACAATTTCCTACTTTTTACAACCCAATTTCTTAACACACACACACTTTCAGAAATTCGAAGAATCGTTAAAGTATTACTTTATACAAAAATGAAAGAAAAAACACATTGAAAATCAAAATTAGTACTTCTGACTTAACATTACTTTCACAAAAAAATGACTCTCTCTCTCTAAAATTCAGAGAATGATTACTATTATAATTCGTCTCTTACACAGGCTCTTAATCACTAAATTACAATATCAGATCTTCAAATCCTTTTTTAAAAGAAAAGATTGATTCTGTTCTCACGTATTAGAAGTCGGAAACAAATGTACTTTTACTTTTCTTATCTTTTAAGCATGTAAATATGTTACCCTCCCTTTCTTTTTACGTGACGGATACAGAATAAGCTTTCTGATTAAAATGAAGTACTCCTATCCCTACAAAAACAGTTTATTTAGTACAACCTTACTGTATTCTCTTCTCGGCCGCGTCGAGCAGTCCGCTGTGCTTTCTTCTACCCCTTTCCACAGAGCTGTTTCGGCCATGAAGTGTCGGAGCCGCGGGTTGAGAACGCAGTTGCCCACCAGAGACGCGGTCTTCTTCTCGTTCAAGTTTTATATTCTTGCGTACTCTCATATGAATTTTACTTAATTTCCAATTACGATTAATGACCAACTGGATATTCAGAGTTAAAATCGATCCAGAGATCACCCCCTTTTATATTTATATAAGAGAAAAAAACTCTTCTTGTCTTCCTGAAGGGTTTTCCTAAAAGTTGCAAATCTGAAGTCCACTACAATATCAATTCCTGGCGTGCCGTTTTCAATACGTCCGCCCAGTTCAGCTGCTACCCTCCGAAAGAAAGCTTTTCTTTCATCTGACCTGGTCTCGCCCTCGGTCTATGGTGGCGGTCTCTCTTGTTCTAATTTCCAGTTAGCATTCCTAATATTCATCCGCGTTGGTGCGCGTTCAAAATACTCCTTTCCCTCGCTCTCTTAGGTCGGATGTGACACGTTTTCGAAGTCTAAGAAAACGGACGGTCACAGTACACTCTTTTTCGATATCAGTGCCCAACAACGTAAGTCTTTCTGCCGAAAAATCAGCACTTTCCACTGCAGCATTACAATACACTTACACTTACTTCACTGAGTAAGTTCATAGTAGATGAGAAAGTGAAAACAAAGAGTTGTTTTATTTTGTGATAGAAAGTTAAGTACACAATGTATAAGAAGCAAGTCACTTTAACCAGAGATTAGTAGACAATTTCATTTAATGAAGACGACCCTTCAAAAAAATCTTGAATTTTAGGCTTTCAAGAAGTTTTTATCGAGCAAATTTCGAATTAAATTGGTAACGTGACGCTACAAGAGATCCCTTCTTTTAGCAATATAAACATTACGATAATATTTATTGAATATTATATTGTTATGTTTGGGTTGTGTATACGTAGGAAGTGAAGCCACCTTTTATGATAGCGAGCCTTCTATGATAGCCACAGGTTATGATAGCGAGCGTAAATAAACAAACCCCTGAAATATGAATGCTCGCAATACAATAACATAGTAATATCGGAAGAGGGTATCAAAGTAACTTGTAATGAAAAGAAATTATATGTTTAGGAGGAGTAATTTTGAATAGAAAAGGTAGGTTCTGCCCTTTCGACTGCTGACTGTCGAACTGAACACAACATATCCGGTACGTTGCGGATTATTTTTAGATGGAATGCGTGGTGGGCGATGAGGTGATATATTATTTAGGACATATCGTTGAACGTGGGATGGAGTAGGTCGGCATATTATTATTATTATTATTATTATTATTATTATTATTAGAAAAATGCCAAAAAATTTAATAGTATTAATATCATAAATTTTGTGGAATTAATAGAAACGGACATGGGTATGCGGACGCAAATTAGATTAGGGAATAAATCACAACTATTTAATCTTTGAACATTTTTATTTGTGAATTTTAAGACGTGACGCGGTAAGGCGCCCGCGGGAGGTGAAAGATAGGGAAGTACCGCGTACGCGTATTAATTTATAACAACTATCCAACGAACCGGGCAGTAATTTGGCAGAGTCGCTGTTTGACATTTTTATTTGGTAACTGACATCTTATAATATCACACTGAGCAGAGCGAGATAGAATAGAACATCGCGACGACCGAAGAAAGACTTCAACGTCTTTGCCGTTGGACGTTTCTTCACATGGAATTCATTCGAGAAGAACCTCAATGCGCGCAAAGACACGAAGTAAGCAACACACATTTAAGTAGATTCGTACAAGGAAAGATTATGATCGAGAACGATATATAATGTCAAATGAGCTCATTAGGCAATGTTGGTAACTGAATTGCAAAAAATATTTTATTTATTTGAAAACGAGTCTGATAATTTGTACTTAATTGCAATCAATAAAAGGATTACTTAGTCAAACAGAAACTTCCAGAAACCGCTGATCTCTGCGGACAGCCCGTCGGCATACGACTAGGTAAACAACAGTCCGTCGTGTGTCGATGCCCATACGTAATAAAATATAAAAGGGAGTTTTATTAAAATCATTAATTATAAAATAGAGACCAGAGCAGAACAACTGCAATTATAAAGAGTGAACATAAATCTTAGTATTGGCATCAAACAATCGTGAATATATGAGCAGATCAAATTAAATAATTAAGTAAGGAATCAGAAGGAAATATTAAGGTTCTTTTCAGTATTTAATGTAATTTTTTGCTCACATCTGTCAGAAATAATTATTAACACTCGTATTAAATAAAACGTGTATTGACTCAACACACTTTGGGGTTCGTGGTCTTTTGTTGTACTTTCCCTTGAAACAAATTGTATATTAATTCTGTTGAGAGTCATGATGAAATTCACTCTTAGATACCTCCCCACAAATAAGTACACGTACTCAGTGTTTAACTTTGTGAAGTTTGAATGAAACATGACGAGTACATAAGAAGATGAGTCTTGCCTTTCATTATAAGTTTACTTTAAAGTGGCAGCTTCTTCGCTGTTCGCGATTATGATTCATGAAAATGTAAACTTTGTTCCTTCAAAACCGTGTAGCTAATACCTTATAAAAACTCCGTAAACGACAGGCTAAAAATATTGATATTGCATTTTACTTTGCTATTACAACCTATCATCTTAATTGAAAACCAGAGAGCAGCCTTTTTACGTACTTTGCCATTCGAAAATTAATGTCAAAAAGAGCCTGCTAAACACACATAAAGTTTGCAGTAGCTGATGGCTGACTTTTACCATCCATTTGAATTAATGAAGAAAAAATTGATTTGCGTGATGATTTTTTAATAGAACTTATACCTAATTTGAAAATCATGAGAAGTAATTTTCTGTAAAGTAACCAAATAGTACTAAGATAAACACAAAAATTAAAACATTATAAATATGACGAAAAATTTATTAGTATTTTCAATACAAAATGTCACTCAGAATAGTCATGCATTCGTACCTTATTGCAAATGGAAGAATTGGGACGAATTTCCTCGATTTCACAGAAGAGCTGAATCAATAAAACCGTGAACTCGAGCGTTTCTTAAATCGGTGTAATTCTTCATAGCATTTTCATACTTAATGACCTTTATCTCAGCTTCCAAAGACTATTTACAAACATGTTACGTAAGGGATAAAATTGAATATTTTGTACGTCAATGCAATGCACGAGCACATAATGAAATCTTACGAACAGCAACTACTATTTCGAGAGATGCATTCTTCGAAGGTGTCACACATGATGGAAGGTAACTGTTGAATAGAAGATAGCAATAGGCTGTCTGTTAGTAAGGATTGACTAGAAAAGTTCCAAATATTTATTTATAGACAGTCAAATTATAAAATTTTTATTTATTATTTCATATTAAAAACATAAATCGTTTACAAGAATTTTCGGCAACGTTTCGGAGGTGAGGTATACCTCCATCATCAGGCCGTGGCCTTACATTGATTTTACGTACGTTGGGGAAACGTTGACTACGAACTAAAAACCAAGATGGTTGACACCATTCCGAGGTCAAGTAACTAAGAAATCATCTATTGCTGCTGGAGGTGCGGGAGTTCCGACTGCGGAGGTTGTAACGGCAGGAATTCCCCAACGTATGTAAAATCAATGTAAGGCCACGGCCTGATGATGGAGGTACACCTCACCTCCGAAACGTTGCCGAAAATTCTTGTAAACGATTTATGTTTTTAATATGAAATAATAAATTTTAAAAAATTTATAATTTGACTGTCTATAAATAAATATTTGGAACTTTTCTAGTAACTGTTGAATGTTGAATAAACGATTCCCGTGCATTAATCATTTCCCTCTTCTTTTCCAAAGTCGCAAACCGGGAGGAAACGCGTGCCATTTGTCCCTGGTGGAGAGTGGCAAGTGCCACGCTGGTGGCAGTAGCCGCTGCATTTCGGGCACGCCCCTTTCTAACTTTGATGCCGCGACGGGAAGAGCAGTTGGATAATGCGAAGCTCGTGTTCCAAACGACTAGATGGACGTGACCTCTCGTCGACGCTATAGGAGTTGTGGCCATCACACATTTACGCCCTTTCCACGCCTACCTCTTTTCGCTTGTAAGTTCACCTGGTGTATGCGTCCGCGCCCCCGAAAGCGAAATGTATTATTTGCGCCTCCTAGTGCAACTGCTGAATGTACGCTCCGGATCGTAGATCGTCCTTTCACCGACTGAGGTGGCGCAGGCATCCACAGACATCGCTACAGTGCCTCTGACCAAAAGATAAGTAAGACCGAAGTAATAAGAGCCAAAATTGATTGCTTATTTATCCTTGAAAATAGATTTTATTACATGGGAGTTTTTTGTTGTTTTTTTCTCCCTTTCAAAATTCAAAATGTATTGCTTATTTATTTTTGAAAATAGATTTTACTACATGGGAGTTTTTGTTTTTTTTCTCCCTTTCAAAATTTAAGTAGTATATGACTTGGTGTAGGGATCACAGAATTTTGAAAATGTGCACACAATTCACTTTTCCCCATAGGACGTCATACGCAGTTTTTTAACTGTTTTTTGACGTAAAATAAATAAAATAAAAAAATAAAATCCTAGGATTTGAGTCACGAAGGTGGAAGGATATTTGACACTAGTTAGATAGCTTGGTCGAATTCAGCTGCGGTCAAGAGAAAACTAGCGGCCGGCCTCGTCTGATCTGCAGTTTTCCGAGGTTTCTCCGATCAAGACCTGGCGAGTGCCGATGTAGTACCCTAACGGGCCACCGATCGCGCACGACCTTTCCTTTCTCATCATTATCCTTACTCCTTATTTACACACACACACTTAGTGCATGCACTAAACTACCACAAATGTCGGGAGTTTAGAGTTTGTCCGGGCAGGGACGGCGCCCCGCTGGAAGATAACTGGATTGGGAAAATTCATTTTTCCATCGTGTAGGACGGCGCCGGATTTCACCATCTCTCCTGAGAAGAACACCGCCACCTCCCTTGATAAAACCATGCACTGCACTACCAATACTAATGTCCATAGCACTTGAAACGCCTGGAAATACGAAATGATCAATTGTGCCTGCAAAAACAGTGAGATCTTCGGGTTCAGTTGTGACAAAGGAACTGGTCAATTCGCAATGAACAAAATACTGAATGAACATGTAACGAATCTGTAGGGAACAGGTGAGGGAATTATGAATTAAATTCGAAAATTATATTGAATAAATGAAAGTTAAGTGTGACTAAATGAATAATAATTCAATTACTCTAATTCTCCTGAAGTGGTTTTCCAATTGCTTCATCTTAGAAAACGTTTCTCATCCGTACATCTAAACACGCTTAAATTAGAAAACAATAGTGTGAATTAGTAAATGGCATCTGCTGTAGTTAAGGAAACATATTAAAGAATGAAATATGAAAATAAAAACTACCGTGAAAGTCAATAGAAAACGCTGTTCACTAACAACTCCATATTGAATCGGATATCAAAACGGATACATTCTTGAATACATCACCAGGACTGCAGATTGCAGAATTTTCCATTGCATCACAAGAGCATTAATGTCTTTGAAATATCATTGACATGTCACATATTCAGACGGCAACAGGACATAATAGTCACAATAAGTGCATATTGATCGTCCACGTAGAACAAAATTCGGAGCGGATGCAAGACGCTAAAGATATCATGTGTTAACTTTGGTGCTCGCATCATAGTGTTCAAAATATTCTATGGAGTAATTACTCCATTTTGAAGTTAAACAACAGGATCAAACAGATCTCCCAACATGTCAAAGATTTCTATCGACCATACTTAACTGAGGTGAGCAATGTTCTCGAAATTGCTTATAGTTGCGGCTTCGGGGATATACCGGTTAGCTTATCGGGCTACCCAAGTGTGCAGGATAAAAGCCGTAGATTTTTAAGGACGAAACAATCCTTCGTATGCCTTCTTTTCGAGGGGAAGTAAATCCGTCTGTCTCTTGTAGAAGATTTACTGCACGAAGAAGCTTCTCAGGCCTAAAAGAAGCCTCTGAGTTAAAGTGCCTGTTTCGTCGCCCGAGCGGTACC
This sequence comes from Teleogryllus oceanicus, assembly GCA_964035755.1. Classification (NCBI taxonomy): domain Eukaryota; kingdom Metazoa; phylum Arthropoda; class Insecta; order Orthoptera; family Gryllidae; genus Teleogryllus; species Teleogryllus oceanicus. Next base: position 58,435,992 of record CAXIVR010000014.1, read on the forward strand.
TTTTTTTCCCGCTAGATGGTGAAAATTGAGAAGTGAAATCTGTGTGGTTAGATGGAAGATCAGGCCTGACGTCCTAAGTCTTGCTGCGTAAAAGAAGGTATCATTAAACTGATTTAAAAGCAAACTGAGATCCACAGTTATAATTCAATACTCATATTGCTTGAGTGTTTATTATCGCTCTGACTGCCTTATAGTATTGCTTGAGTGTCCAACATGAAATCTGCTGATGAAATGAGAGCTACTTACAGTATGAAGGACACTTTGACATTACTATTGCCCAAAAATATTAGTTCCTTTCGTAACTTCCTTTTCCTAAAAGTTTTAAGAAGAACAAGAAAGTGTCATCCGCAAGTTTCACTTGGATCATGCTAAAAGTTACATAATGCTTCTATGAAAATATGCTTCTTTCTGAAATAGTTTTATTGATTTTATTTTTTATTGCAGCAATAGTTAAAATTTTTGCGATTCACATCAGCCATCACAAGCCACACCATCTGTCAATTCTTAAAACAGCCGTTTCCATTCCTCACTGACAAGCGTCACAACACAGTATCGAAACAGGTCATTAGTTTACAATCTACCTCCCACGGACTCTCTCATTCAACCGGAGCCCCCTTTCTCGCCAAACCTCCCCTCACCCTCTCCGTCGGTTGCCGCCCCCGGCCCCCGCCCCGCCCCCCCGCCCCGCATGACGGCCCCCCAGCGCCACACCGCCCTCGGCGGGGCGCGCGCGCAAGCCAGCCGGCCAAGCCACCACCGGGCTGCCTAGTAATTAATTTCCACGCGAAGCGCATCAGGTGTTCGCGAAGAGACATTGAGCCACCGACAATGGGCCTCGCGAGTGCGCACTCGCCCTTAAAAAGCCGGCGAGGCGCCGCGCGCATGAGCGCCCTCGCCCTGAGCCACCAACGCACGCATTGTTGGAACGAAAAATTTGAAAAGCCGCAGCCATCCACCAACGCATGCATTGTTGAAAAGCATCCGAAAAGCATCCGGAAAAGCAAATTTGAAAAGCATCCGGCATTGTAAAAGTAGAACACGAAATCGTGTGCAGTGATGAAACCTGATATTGTAACAACAGATAAAAATTACACATGATTGCATTAAATAAAAGAACAAAGTCACAAAATTGAGAAAATGTATTTCAGAAAGAGAGAGTGTCTCCAGGACAACACCATTATGAGTAAACTCAAATTTTACCCCGGACGTGCAAAGTAATAGTTTAAAATTGGCAATGGTAACATAAAACTCTGATCCCTTAATGAGAGGTGTTTAGTACTCCATTTTTAGCTTTTTTCTTGTTTCTTTGCAAACGTTCTATGTTTCTTTATTACATTATAAAATTGTGTAATTTCCAACAAAATGAGAATTTCCACAATCATTTCCAGTTTTCAATAAAGACATTTACCCTAACTTATAATAATCATTTTCAAGAGATTTAAAGAGACAAAACTAAATATTTTACAATGTTCTTTGATGGAATGCAACAGTAAAATATATTGTGAATATTTCCAAGAAATGTCTCAAGGATCATCCCCAAATTCATATTTAGTACAATTCATACAAGTATATTTTTAATAAATTTCATTAAAGAGAAAAAATGTATTACACTGTAAAAACTTTAAGGGGGAAAATGCCATAAAAAATTACTTGCTCCTTCAATACAACTACAAGGGAGTTATTAATCTTTAATAAGATCTACTTCCTTAACTAATATTTTTCGTAATTAATAGCAGTTAAATCATATTTTAATATGAACTACTGCCTAGGACAAATGCTATTTTTTACACATCACAATTATTAAAACCTGAATTACTGGTTTTATTTCATTCTTTCATTTTATCAGCAAATCCTATGAAAGGTCAACGCGTTTATCATTAAGTTTAAATTCAATGTGAGTTGTAGACAAGGATTTCAACTGAACATTCTGCCACGATAATACAATACTCCCACCTCAGAATCAAATAACGTTGTTCTTTTATTTACTGCGCATAAAACCCACCCTCGTTATTCCGCAATTATTCTTTCAATACTTTCGCTATTCAAACAGGTATCTCCCTCAATTTTCTTTCTGAGATTCCATAAAGAAAGAGTTCTTGAAGAATGAGTCCTTTTCTGAAATCTGTGATTTCAATGCGATAACGAACGTCAAGGCAATGTGAAAACAATACGCGATTTTCTTTGCCATTCTTACAATCCCATGAATGCCTTTTAAAAGGAACGATCGAAACCTCTTGCAAATGCTAGTACCTCTAACGTAGAAAGATCCTTCAGAGATAAACGAACTTTATTGCCCAATAATCATGAAAAGCTATAACACGGTAAAATCTGTACTTATCCACCACTGAGAGGAATCAAACAGCAAACTAACTTAGTTATAGTTACAACGGTATTTTCTATTACAACATGTAAACTTTAGAAGAATTTTTTAGAGAGAAACTTTAGATTAATAGAACTCTAGAAAATATATAATTATTCTATATGTTGAATTGTCTTAAAATTGAATGTGTTTTAATTCTTCTTCAATGGTTTCCTAACTGTAAAACTTTATTACTTCAAATTCAATCATTTGAATGATTAATGTATTCTGATTTTAAAATAATTCAATTGATAATACATTTGCATGGGCAACAGTATTAAATTTTGCGTTTCGTGATTAAAGTTAGGATTAAGGAATAAGGAAAAGAGAACATCACTTTTAGTGCCTTTCGACCTTCAGTCACGAACGAGTGGTAAACATTTGTAATTGGAGTACACGCAGAACATTTTTTTTTACTTTCTCTCCCTTTAGTATTGCTCCTTGCTCTCTTTTCTAACTAATTTGATGATGCGATTCTCCGTGTTTCCTCTTAACTGCCAGAATATAAAATATGAGAAAAAAGAAATACCCCCAAATATTTATTACTTATTTACAATGAGCAAACAAACTGCAAGAAAAGTATGCAGTTTACGTCCTTTTGAGATGTGTTTATGATTTTTATTAGATACTCACGAACTCGAAAAAACAAAAAGTTTGAATTCCGAGTGAGAAACTCAAATATTTGATTGTGTTATTCCACCCAGTTTACTGTACTATTGCTTTTCTATTCGTAGCTGTAGTGTATTACATATTCTACGTTATTATAGTATTCGTTTTTGTTAAAATATGTATTTTTTGCAAGGAGTTACTCAAATATTTTATTTGCTGCTTTTTAGCATTGTGAGTGCTATATTTTGGAAAACCATTTTATGTACTTTTGTTCAGCAGTATTTCTGTTACTGAACGTCACTACTAATGTGATCTTCTCTTCTGGTACGTAGAAACAGGGAGAAGGCGTAGTAAGGTAGTAATGTTTCTTAAATATATTTTTAAAAAATATGAAACCATTTTTGTTCAAACTTTTTAGTATTGAGCATAGAAGAATCACATTATTACGCATCCCATCACGTCTGTGATACATTTTATTTTTACTTGTGATTCTAATTCAGGATGATTTTGTTTAGGAAATATTTTCCGTGAGAACAAATTCGGGCGTGTGACGTCACTTCCTGCCAATTGCCGCGTCCTTTCGCAGGGCCGATGGTGAACCACGTAGCACGTGGCGAGTGAAATTGGTTTGTGACCCCATTACACGCTATTCCCCCGCTGTGCTCATCCTGGCAACGCAAAGGGAGACGTGACTCTCGGAGAGCAAACTAAATTTGAAATTTGTTAATACTTACAATATACATCGCATTAAAGTAAAACATTCCTAAGTCTGGGAATTATTATATTTAAATGAAGCTCTCAATCAACAAAAATGAAATCCTTTTCCCTTTCAAGATAGAATCGGCACGAAAGCTGAAAAAGATTAGAAAGTGTTCCGGGTTTGAATCCTGGTGGAATCAAATATTTGGATTGCAATAACAATCTATTTACTTTTAATTACAATATTTGAACAGGTATAATGTAGATAAATCTGATCATAAAAGAAGCATTTTCAATAAAAATTTTCAGAAATAGGTGAAATAGAAAAATAATCAGCATTACGTACAACGCTACGTGTCATCACACAAATTATTTTCTGCTCCGAGATTAATTCAGAAATAAGCGGTTTTATTCTTTATGATTGTAGACAGAGGGTGACGAGTTCCCATTGCAAATTGATTTTTGCTGAATGCAAATATTGTGGTCAAGCATTTGTAGCCCTCCCTCCCCCCAAAAAACGAACTCATACCAAGAAAAACACATACATTGAAAGATAATTACATTTAAATTAAATCTGGTAACAACTGCTGTCCATGGACCCTACAAGATTTGAAGACTTTATAATACATAGGTATCAAACGTCAATAAAACTACTATCTGAAGTGTATTTCGCCATTTGAGAAGGCCGGAGACGACAAATACGCAAAGCGCGCCGAGGTGGTCTCCGGAGCTGTGTCGCGACCCGTGACGTCGCCGCCGCCCAAGCACCCGGCTCTGCGCCGAGGGCCCTTGAGCGCCCTTCGCCACCCTCGCGGCGGCGGCGGCGGCGTCGAGGGCCCTCGGAGAGCGCCCTGCCCTCGCCCGCTCTGCCCACGCGCCCCGCCCACGCCGCGACCGCGCGTTTTCTCTCCCAGCCTCCACCTGGCCTTCCTTCCCTCCGCCCACCTTCTTTGCATCATGCTTATAGCAATCATTCATCATCTCTCACTTCGATACGGTATCTCTTTCCTCCCTGGACCTGGTCTGTCTCAGCTGTTTCCGACCCGTTCTTTTTACCCCCTCCTTGATCCTAAGTCCTTCCTTCCGCCCACCCCATGTTTAACTTCTTTGCATCATCCATCTCACTTCGATACCGCATCTCTTTCCTCCATGGAGCTGGGTTTCCGACCCGTCTTTTACCCCCTCCTTGATCCTAATTCCTTCCTTCCGCTCACCCCATGTTTACTTCTTTGCATCATCCATCTCACGTCGATACCGCATCTCTTTCCTCCCTGGAGCTGGTCTGTCTCACCTGTTTCCGACCCGTCCTTTTTACACCCTCCTTGATCCTAATTCCATCCTTCCGCTCACCCTATGTTTATCTTCTTTGCATCATGCTTGTATCAATCATTCTCACTTGGATACCGCATCTCTTTCCTCCCTGGAGCTGGTCTGTCTTAGCTGTTTCCGACCCGTTCTTTTTACACCCTCCTTGATCCTAATTCCATCCTTCCGCTCACCCTATGTTTATCTTCTTTGCATCATGCTTGTATCAATCATTCTCACTTGGATACCGCATCTCTTTCCTCCCTGGACCTGGTCTGTCTTAGCTGTTTCCGACCCGTTCTTTTTACACCCTCCTTGATCCTAATTCCATCCTTCCGCTCACCCTATGTTTATCTTCTTTGCATCATGCTTGTATCAATCATTCTCACTTGGATACCGCATCTCTTTCCTCCCTGGAGCTGGTCTGTCTTAGCTGTTTCCGACCCGTCCTTTTTACACCCTCCTTGATCCTAATTCCATCCTTCCCCTCACCCCATGTTTATCTTCTTTGCATCATGCTTGTATCAATCATTCATCTCTTCCCTCCCTGCGCCTGATCACTATCAACTGTTTCTGTTCTGTCCTTTTTATATCCTCCGCAACCCTACTGCCACGTTCCTTGCTTTCATTGATTGATTGATTGATTTTTTCGTGTTTCCGGGCGCGTCAACTGCTTCGGTCATTAGTCCTGTTAGTGTAGTGCATGTTTTTTCTCTCGGGAGATGGCGGTGATCTTCCCCCGTTGGATGGCGAGATCCGGTGCCAACCTACCGTCGGCTAGTGGGATTTCCCCCAAACCAGGACTCTCCCACCAGTGGGGCACCGCCCCACTCCGGATAAGCTCTAAGCTCCCAACCGGTCTCCCGGAATATGTGGTAGTGTAGTGCATGTTAGTGTAGGTGTGTGTGTAAGAGGAGAGAACAGGACAAGGACAAGGAAGAGGAAGGACAGATCGCGCGCGGTCCGTGGCCCGGTACTTAGGGTACTGCTCCGGCATTCGCCTGGTGTTAATCGGAGAAACCACGGAAAACTACCGATCAGAGCAGCCGGCCGCTAGAATTTTCCTCCAGACAGCGACTGAATTCGACCTAGCTGGAAAGCTAGTGTCGAAAATCCTACCGCCGTCAGGACTCGAACCTAGGACCTCCCGGTCAGAGGCGCTGCAGTGACATCAGTTAATGCACTGAGCTACCGCTACCGGTCTTGCTTTCATGCTTCTGTTGCTCATGCACATCATGTTACTCTTGCTTCCTGCTTCAATGAACCATCTTCAATTCTTTCCTTCGCACGTCTTTTCGAACTCAATTCTTCCTATACCCGTCCTTGTTTACCCAATCAGATTCTAATTTCATCCCCCGCCCATCTCACGGTCATCTCTCTGTCTTCTTAGTTTTATCGTTGAGCCATCTCACTTTTACTTGGCTTGTCACTTCTTCCGTATAATTTCCATTCCGCGCAAACCATCTTGCACCCTCATACAAACATCTTTCCTCGTCCGTACATCATTTCTCACATCAATTTCCCCACGTCTTGCTCCCATTTTCACCACCAATTTGGTGTCTCCCTTTCCCTCTATTGCGTTCTTGCGCATCTTATTTCTTTCGTGAACATCTCCCGATACTGAAGGAGTTTCCTTGCAACTAGTCATGACCATTGAACTTTGCCCATGTCTGCTTTCATTTTCCAGCCTTCCTCCTGATTCACCACGAATACAAGCCTGGTTGCTCGCTCTCCATAGAGCGGATATATGTCGAATTGTTCATTGCAGTTCAATTCCTTTTAGAATGGGCAGTGTTCTTGATCATGACCAAACCCCTTTCGCCGCCTCTACTCTTTATGCCCGATGCGTTTCCAAACTGCGCCCTGGCCCTTCCGCAGCGGACTGCAGGGTTTCAAGTGTGCATCACAAGAAAAGTAACATTAATTTTAACAATGATACATAATGCATTATTTACCTTTTGAACTGTGTAAATGAGTATAAACAACATGTAACAACTATTGTACTACAGCTTCCGGGTCAATGACCCCCATCTCGATCAGGTTTTTCGTCCAGTTTCCCTGATCCATTGAGCAAATGCTGAGATGGCCCCTTGTTTTGCTTCTGGACATAAATGTAACTTCATTTTCTGTGCACGTCTTCTAGAATTCAGTGGGAAATACAATTATTCAAATTATCGTTTCCATATTGTCGCGACAGGAAGTAATAAGAGCCAAAATTTATTGCTTATTTATCCTTGAATATAGATTTTATTACATGGGAGTTTTTTTGTTTGTTTTTTTCTCTCTTTCAAAATTCAAAATTTATTGCTATTTATCCTTGAAAATAGATTTTATTACATGGGAGTTTTTGTTTTTTTTCTCCCTTTCAAAAATTCAAAAAATCAAAATTTAAGTAGTATATGACTTAGTGTAGGGATCACAGAATTTTGAAAATGTGACACAATTCACTTTTCCCCATAGCACGTCATATGCAGTTTTTAACTGTTTTTGACGTAAAATAAATAAATAAATAAAAAATAAATAAAAGGAGTCCTGAGCTCAGTGGTGGAGGCGCGCCGCGGCCTGGCCGCTCATTAGCCCCGAGTTAAACCGCCGCGCCGCTGAGAGCCTCAGAACGTCGAGCGCGAAGACCGTGGCGCCCCGCAGACGCCCGCACCTCCTTGGGGAAGGAAGCCAAGCACACGAGCGAGCGGGCAGCCACCATCGTCAGGGCATATTAACTGCATCATACCACGATGATGGTTATTCCATACGTGATCCATGAATTTCTATTTTTTGTTATTTATTTATTTTACGTAAAAAAACAGTTAAAAACTGCGTATGACGTACTATGGGGAAAAAATGAATTGTGTGCACATTTTCAAAATTCTGTGATCCCTACACTAAGTCATATACTACTTAAATTTTGAGTTTTTGAATTTTTGAAAGGGAGAAAAAAAAACAAAAACTCCCATGTAATAAAATATATTTTCAAGGATAAACAAGCAATAAATTTTGAATTTTGAAAGGGAGAAAAAAACAAACAAAAAAACTCCCATGTAATAAAATCTATATTCAAAGGTAAATAAGCAATAAATTTTGGCTCTTATTACTTCCTGCCGCGACAACATGGAAACGATAATTTGAATAATATTTTGATTCGTCTTTTTTTTTGGCCAGCTCAACTCTACTATACTAACCTATGTCATATCCCTCTGATTAACTCTGTACTTCTGCGTAGGATTTTTTCTTTTTTTTCATAAAAAGAATAGCGAAATGATTTCAATATTTGGAATTCATGTAACATCCAGCACAATACGTTTTTCTGTCAACATGATTTATTGTGTACAAGAAAAGAAAGAATTTTAAAATGTTACAGCGCTCACGCATATTGGTAGCTAAACTTATACGAGAAATGAAAATACAATTTTTAGTGAATTTCATGAATGACACTCACATGCAATATTTTTCTTACAAAGCTGAAGGAAATAAAAATAACATCATGTGCTTTTGGAACATGCGGCAATTACGCATGGAATATAGAATTGATATTTTTATCCAATGTTATTTTAACACTGCCTATTCTAAAAAGAATTAAACTGCAATGAACAATTCAACATATATCCGCTCTATAGAGAACGAGCAACAGAAATTATCGTTCATGGCTCTCACTAGCCTCACAATTGTCTCAAGTAAAACTCATATTATTGGAGTTCATTACACAATGTTCAGAACGTATTAAATAAAGATATTGTAAAATCACGATTGTTGCAAAAATTCGTAATGTTCTCTAAATGATGCATTGCCATTAGGGTTGGCATCGACCTCTTGGGGTCAATGAAATTTCAATTGGAGTCAGTGGTGATTAACGTGTCGATTGGAGGTCTATAGCTGAATATGCAACGCATCGGTATCATCAAGATCAAAAACTCATTTATCACGTACAAAATTCTTATATAAAGTTACAAAACATCAAACAATAATTTAAAAAATGTTTCCTTTTCATTTTCACAATGTAGTTCATCTATGTTTAGAAAACTCCATAAATTATAACTATTCACAACGTTAGTATATCATGCAACAAAATATTCTCCGCAAATTACATGGCAGAAATGCAATGGAAGTTTTTGAAAAATGCTTAACATATACTGCATTTTGTAACACTTTCTCATTTAAGATTAGACACGCATTTACTCAACAGGCAGCTTCGTCTCCGATTACTGGAAGTCGAGATACATAAGAAAATGTTTGTAGGGAGAGATAATATTTTTGTACATTTGACTGAAATTTTTTACGTTTGTGAATGCTCTACAGTGTAGAGAAAATGTAGAGAGGTTTATAAAACAAACCGTTCTTATAAACGTGATAGATGCAAGAAAAATGCTGGAAATTCCTGTCCTAAATGCTCAGAGACGTCTTCTTTGTAATTTAGTAAAAGGTTAACTGGTAAGATATTTATTTTCATTGGTGATTGCATTAACGCCGATTTCTAATTTTACTAATAAAGCTCTTTTGGTAAATGGTAAACAATAATAAATATGTTTGTCTTTCCTAATACATTCATGATTCGACCAATGCTGAATCAATACAACTAATACACATGTGGGCTCACATTATGTGTATATTACTCGTTTGTCACTCGTAATTATGAGAAGACTGTCATAAACATTATAATGTAAAACAAAAATGTATTTCCTTTAAATTTAAAAACTACCATCATCTTCATTAACCTCACGAATTTGGCTGTAATCCTCTTTCGAATATATCTCAAGATTCTCTTTCCGTGAGCCATTCATTATGTGATCAGTGTTTCGTAGAAACAAATAGCGCAAACAATTTAGTTCAATATTATTTGTTACATTTTAATATAAAAAGAGTAAAACAAATGTAACATATAAGAGTTTGTAACTTAATGGTACGCGGCTTAACATGTCTATGGAAAGATAGTATATGTTGAACTAGTAGTAATGTGTACAAAATGATGTAGATATTAGCCAGGACACTCGCGACAACTTTTGAGGAGGGAAAGGAATTTAATGGAAATGGTTCTGAATGATAATTAAAAAATAGAGTTTAAAATTGGCACTCAGGGGTGAGTCACATCTAGAATATTTTTGGGTACGCCATACCCAATTCAGTATCTATTGCTCTCGTTGAAAGTACTTATATTATTGATTCTTTTTAAAAATTCTTGCGTTTTTATGATGTAGCAAGCGTAGAGTAGCAAGACATAATATATTGTTATTTCTACTAAGTAAATGCATACCCTGCCCAGCAAATGTTTGGAGGGAAGATTTTCTTGTATTAAAGATAAAGGCGACAAGTAAATTAAAGCGAAGTATATTTTACTAATTGAATTATTGGGAGTGAGAATTGAATATTTTTTGTGAATTCTCTTGACAAAGTTTTTTTAAAGCGAAAAGGGCGTATTTTGTCGATAAACGCGTAATTTTCGTCAAATACATAAACATAAATACCATAAACATATATCACATAAAATAATATCTTCACATTTATGTGAGTGGAATAAAAGAAGAAGAAGAATAGAGAGAGTTTTTATACAGTTTCTTCAAATTATTAAGAATTATGTAAATCTTTAGTTTCAATCCTTCCAAAAATATTGGCGGAAATGAAGGATAATCAAAGGTGTGCGCTCTGTGGCGTCCAAGCGGCTGTTAATTCGAAAGGGTTCCTTAACCCTTAAATGTAATAAAACATTTACTTTCCGTAAATACGATCAATTCCATATATTCTCCTTTTTTAACTTTATAATTTGGGGAACTGATACACATTTGAAGACGAGACTCTCCAATCCATATTCTATTCAATGCTGCCTTATTTTACGTGGCGAGGTCCAGACAATCAGGTCTGTTCTTCTGCCTAACGTTGCTCCTTTCGCCATCTTCAATAATAAAGATGTATTACTCGGGCAACAAAACGTTAAAAAGCCCTGAACGAATTTAGTTCAGAGGTTTTTCAGGAATTATATTTATTAAATGTTTCATTAAAGGTATACTTTAAATCTCCTTGTAGTGTGTCCTCTTTATTTCTCAATAAAATTTCTTGTTGGGGAAAATTAATGCGGAAAATATTGCATCTACGAAAGCATAATTATTTCTTTTAATTGTCATGGGCGACAGTATCTTGCGCCCATATGCATACGCACACGCACTCACGCAAAGACGTACAAAACATATAGCGCACGTGCGCATAGTACCCTTCAGACAGGCTATAAAATGTATTTCAATTTGCATCCTTGCCTCACAAACTCTGGTATTTGTCAGTTTATCACAATTAACCACAGCATACCAACCTTAGTATTGATGTTATCGTGCATACAAATCATAATATAACTGAATGGTAAATTAAATAATGCAATAAAATAAGGAGAAACTATAAAGGGAAAAAATTAAAGGGCAGAATAAAATCAAAAACCTACCTAACGGGGTTTCTTCCAAGTACGAATAGCACGAATGCAAACAGCGTCAAAGAACTGTACTAAAAGAAACATATTGCTCTTCCAGGAATACTATCACAACAAGAGGAGAAAGTTTTCAAAAGTGGAGTTGACAATTCTCCAGAATAAATTTGTCAGGTAAAACACTATTTTATGGTTCATTAAAACTTTTTCTGTATTACAGCATTATTAGCGACCTTTTATTTACAAAAAATCGTTAAAGATATGACATCGCATGGCAAAAATGTCGATGCTTTGCCTTTTATGGCACGAACCATACAATCAGCCAATCGCAGAGAGAGAATTGTTGTGACGTAGCTGTCAGCCAACCACCGTTTTTTTTTGCACTGATGTTAAATACCTGTATCGTCACAATAAAGCTGTTTCAAAAATTAACTTTAACTCTCTTATAAATTTATTGTTGTTATACAAAAATAATGTATGCAACTAGTTTAAAAGGTTGCATTACTGCATTCGTACACATTTGAAAATATGCTCATAACGTCGCTCTTTGTTAAAACATATAATCGTGCAATAAATGGCGATGTTCATCTCTCGTTAATTTCAAATTAAGACATCATCATAAAGACTGAGTCCAGTATAACGTGTATTGTACTTAAAAAGAAGTCAATGTAATTTACATCAATTAAATGCCTTTTTTTTCGTAAACGTTTCGTTTGAAGAGTCAAGTTCAACAGCTATTTGCCACGCGGGCGCTCCAGCAGAATGCACACGCTCCACGAGCGCCGCCAGTCGACGTCGAAAAGCGCGCGAAGGAGGCGGGCGGGCAAACGCCACCGCTCTCCACTGAAGCGGCCGCCCCGACACTCAATTTGATTTGAGGTCACGTGTTTACACACGTGGACGCTAATGTTTATGCGCGCGATATTGGCCGCAATTTGCCGCCATCCCCGTCGCTACCCCGCGCTGCCGCACGCACTGGCTTCTCGAGCGCGTCTCGTTTGCTAATGCGCGCTGCGCGAGGCGGCAGGGGGTGGGGGAGGGAGTGGGGGAGGGTGGGAGGGTGGGGAGGGGTGGGAGGGGTAGGAAGGGGTGGGGAAGGGGCGGGGGCAGGGGTGGGGGAGGGGGAGGGGAGGGGGGGGGGGGGGGAGCAGCCCCGCGCGCTGGTCGGGCGTGCCGTTGGCGACTGGCGGCGTGCGAGCGGTTGCTTTGTTTGTTCACGTGGTTGTCGCGGATCCAGTTAACAGGACGATTCGGTGCAAATTGTCCGTGGGAGGTCGTGAAATAACAATGTTCGAACGAGTGAGAAAATCCTATTATAATTATGACGCAAATCGCCATAATCCCATCATACATTTTGACCTATTTATACCTAATGGATATTTTAATCACTAACTAAACAGCAATAAACAATAATACTGTCCATTTACATAGCATTCACGATACCCCGCAACAAGATAGACCTGTGTATAAAAGTCAATTAGTGTCATCGTTAATATATTACACAATATGCAAATTTTATTCATTACATTTTAGATAAAACGCAAAAAGTAAAAATTTTCAATGGATTTCTTTTGCAACATACGAAAATTATTTGGCGTTTAATATTGCACGATATTAGTGGTCATAACTAAATTTAAAAGTTTTAATAAGATAATTATTACGCCATAAAAGACACATGATAATAGTAAAGAAGATTGTATGATCATAGTATTTTGTAAAAAATTCAAAATAATATTTAAAGATCAAATTCTTTCATGATGATTGGTGATTTTTAAGCATGTTTATGTAAGATAGTTCCAACCATAGACCGTTTGGGTTCTTTTTTTAACTCAGGAGAAAATAGTGTTTTGCAACACACTGAAAATTATTCTCATCAACTTCTTTTATGTATGCTATTTACGTCCAATTTTACATGTGTTGTAAATTTTTCAATGTTGGAAATTATTTTATTTTAATGCGATTGGGGCCAGAAATGCCACATTTGACATCAAAAAAGGAAAGAAAAATTTTTAAAACGTGTCCATTTCCGTTTTGTAGTGTTATGTTGCGATTTCTGAGTGATATTTGGGAGTAATTGTCTATTACTATTTGATAGCATTCAAACATTCTTACCCTGGTAAGATAGACACCTATGTATAGTTATGAGGATATGATGATTGTTTTTCTGGAAATGAAATTGTTCTTTATTTAGTGCAATGCAGTAAATAATGGAAATAAATATCCTCACTTTCTAATTAATAATTCCAAATAACATCAGTTCATCAAATGCTTGTAAACTATTGTGTGAAACGTTAGAGGTTAAAAAACCCCCAACACAATCCACGTGTGTTGGAGAAAGTGTCGAAGGGTTAATGCACTTAATATTTCAGAATAATTTTTTTTTTTTTTTGCTGTACTGAATAAAAACGAAAATTCTCAGTTCCTTCAGGAACTCCATTTTCATTCGCTCGCATATTAAAAAATTAATATTCCTTCTTTCACAATTTGTGGGAGTTTGTATTCACATTTTCTGTTATAGACGCATTTACGTTTGTACAAGTATACATGTCAAGAATTAAATGGCTGTTAGCTGATCCGCTTCAAACCGGAATAAACCACCAACGGAACTACACCAAAATAACAGAAATACACTTTCATTTGTTGATCGACACAGAATTTTAGTTATTAAATTTCAAGTTTTCATTTTTCGATGCTTCATTATTTTCACGACAACCTCTTACTGCGGTTATTCAGTTACATAAACAAGAGCAATATACATCCGCAGGTTATTTTACATATCTTTCAGAACAGTGCATAATTTTATTATTCGTAATTCATGACAAAACTGTTTTCGAAATAACTCAATACCACGAATATTAAAACAAAATAAATAAACAAATGTATTATCAGTTTTGTAAATATTGCTATTATAATCATATTCTCATTCTGAACAAACACTATCGAATTTATTTAGAAGCCAACACCATAAACAATTAGATATCACTTCTTGAAACTAAATTGGCCCAGGCTTCAAGTAGAGAGAAGCAAACTATTAATAAAAGCATTTTATTTTCATGAATAATATGCTAATTATTTTTACTTCAACAATTTTGAATAGCTTGAATCAAAAGTGTTAGGGGATAGAAATAGCCTTAGAGGTAAGTACGGATCTGCAGTGCCCTTTACAGATTACAAAATACGTCATCGACAAGGATTTTAAATAATGCATTGAGACTGAAACAATAACCAATAACTCCGGACTGTGCGAAAATGCTCCATATACGACACGACGCGAGGTTCTGCTTGCGATTCAACAAGGTTAGTAAACGGAGTCTTCTTATGAGTTATGTATTTTCTGGGAATCCTATAGAGCTTTGGCTCGCCTGGACAGTGATGCGCCATATTCGGAACACTCCGAAGTACTATTTTACATCCTACATTTACAGTCCTTGTATTGTTATTTACTCCTTGAAATGGGGTTAGCGGTTTTTGGAGCGAAATAATCTTCAACCCACAATCTTTGAAATGCACGTCTTATCACCAATTTGAGCCAAGGAGAGCTTATGATTGTTTATTTGAGGTTACACACCAAATTTAAATGCATCACAATGTGGTAACAAAAGGAAACACTTCTTTTATTTTAATTTAACTCTTTGGTTTCACTTGTATTTGTAATTGTTATAGAAAGCAAAATTATAACTGATGAATTTGTGGTTAATATTTGTGCACTACTAAACTAATGTAATGTAATTGTATTAACTCTGAATTAAAAATCGAACCCCCCTAAAAATGCGTTGGAAATTATTATTTTCATATGAGAATGTTTGTTTTACATAAGTTGCAAAGACCGATGGAGAGATCCCGACAACAACTCGAAAATGCAGAGTGAACTGACGCATAGAGTGAGGTTAGGTTAGGTAGTATGTTCACAAAAACTTATATTGTAAATGTTAAAAAAATAAGAATATTGTAAAAAAACACGCCACACATAAAAAAATACTATGTAGAAGTAGACAGATAATAAATTATAAATTCAGTATTCCTAACCATCACAATTGGTTATCGATGGTTAGTAATTCCAAGAAATAACAATGTACATTATCTCTGCAAAACAAGTTGGGAATAAATATTATTATTATTATTATTATTATTATTATTATTATTATTATCAGTATCGCGTAAATAGAAATTTACGACTAGCATAGCTACTCATTGTGACAACATGTCTCTCACTAGCTTTAGCAACTTTGCACCAGCTGTGTTTATCGCATATCCATTTCTCGTCACATTAACCTACTTCATTTACCCTAGCTACCTCGAATTGGTAAATGCCAACGTATCGGAACTTTAATCCGAAGCAGTCTCTACGTCGGACTTGATCCACCCATTTTCGATATACATGAACCGGATAACTCGGGAATTAGCCGGAATCAGACTTGAGCCGCAACTTAGGCATAACCAACGACTTGAGCCTTCGATAAGAGTGACAATAATAACGTAGTACAGAGCTGGCCTTTGCCATGACACTCGGGCTCAGTCGATTGTATAATGGTCGTGATAGTGTTCAGTTGGCCAAGAAACGTGCGTTGTAATTTTGAGAGAGTACGGAATAATGGTATACGGAGGAGCTGAGTGCTTTTTCTGGGGCCCGACAGTTGCTTCATTCGAACGCGTGATATCGATCGCTATCGCAACTGTGATGACCTCGTTCATTACACGGTGGCGACACTCAACTCGCTCGTCCCTCGCTCGCTTTTAACCTCCTCCCATCCCCCCTCTCGCTCCCTGGTCTTACCTTCTCCCCATCTGGGGGTGACCACAAACTGTCCCCCTACCTGCGAGTCAGATCTTCACTCGCATCATTACCCTCCCTCTCCATCTTGTTTATAGATCCAGCTATTTATGAACATGCGGTAGCTTTATGCGAGGCTGCGCAGTGCGTGCATAATCGTCAGAGGTTTCTCGGTCACAGTGCGAGGTTCTAAAGAGGAGCCTACAAAGAGGCGAACGGAATTACACCCCAAATCAAATTTTGCTTGAATTTTAATGACTATGAAGACATTGAACTCTTGATATCATAGTCAGGAATAACAAGTTGCAGATTATTCATCATCTGTACTTCAAAGCATAAATTTTGAGATAAATTCCAAAAACTATTTATGACTTACATGGCATATGAAGGTCGCGATGTAACTAGTTGTCTAGAATTTGCGGACACTGCGCCCAGAGCAATTGGCGTGTGATCTAAAAGCAATAGTCGTACAAACTGCACCGGGGTGGAATTATGTCATTAGATACTTGGCCCAAGAAGGCCTTTTAAAGTACTCAACTGACAGTCACTGCTCCAAATTCATCTACATTAATTCCAATTTTCTCTAATTAAGTAAATAAATAACGCATTAACAGGAATGACATCATTCTTGTTTTAAATTATCAATTTAGGGTACAATTTATCATTTTGAATCCAAGGATCTTGGCTTCTTAATCGAGTTTTCCTAAGAGTGCAATATATATATATATATATTATAGTAATTTGTGTAAAACTGGGGACAACTGGAATGTGCATATGTCTGCCGCATGTAGACGCAAAAAACTATTCGACTAAAACTAAACGACTCGATTTCGCTGAAACTCACACACGTTGTTCTTATTACTATAAAAAGTGTGTAAAGAGTGGTTTGCTTTAAATCGGATATGTGAGGCGTTCGTTTTGCAAAGTTAATCGACGAGATGAACTCTATGCCGTTCCTAGAATGTCTTGCTTGAAGTGGGATCTATGCATATCTTTTTGAAGTACGCGTCTCGCTTAGACTTTTAATATCGAATATCATCGAAGTTGCGATCTAGAAATCAAGAAGTCTGAACCAAATACTGGCAATGCACACCAATTATTTGAATATTTGATTTTTAATATGTGGTATAATATAGTTAAGTGTAGTTAATACGCAGTTAATATTCATTGAATAAATTGATTTTCAACTGGAATTGTATTTACTCGTATTTAATACACTACAATAGTTATAAAACAAAACAAGAAGAATTGCCATTTAAACATACACCTTCCTCACGGAAAAATCTGTATACAAGGTAGAATTTGAAAAAGATGAATATGTAATAAAGGAATAAGAAGTAAAGTATATCAACATAAATTAAATCTCGGTTGTTTAGTTGAATATAAAGGCAAGTATTTTTGTAAGAATCTACTATTCTTTGTTTTACTTCTAACAAGCTTTGCGCTTTCATTCACCCTGCAGCTTACATGTGTACACTCCTTTCGGAATTTGGAGAGGATATGAGGAGTCAGGGTAAGTTGCTCGTACTTGAAAGAGTACTGGGCTTCCAGATCGTGCAAATATCTCGTAAGGACGCAGTTTCAATGTCTGATTTACAGTTTGCACTGTTCCTCATACAATCCTCTTCTTAAAACACAGATAATGGCATGTTAAATTATTTAATAACAAATAATTTTGATTTAGATATCTGAAACATAGGATATCTGAGACATTTTCTTTGAACATAATACCACAATCACGAAGTGAAACTTTTCATAAATTTTGAGGTAATCGAATCCACAACTTCACCGCAAATGTGTATGTTGTCTTTATTTCTAAATTATGAAACTGGGTATGAATTATCTTCAGGACAGGTAGTGTGTTGAGGCCAGTTTAGAATTATATTGACATATTCTAAAGTTGAGCATTACCGAAGATTACACAGCAGTGCGAAATGTATTTGACTGCTAGCCCTATGGGCTGGAACGCACATTGTTAATGCCTTACAATATCAGTTCAGAGGGTGCAGTTAGAGATTGGAAAAGTTTTAACGAGTTTTTTATTTCATTTCTTCGCTAAAAAGAATATAGTGAGAAATGATAAAAATCGTGTATAAAAGCAATAAAAGATATGTTTTCGTGTGAATTGAGTCATCTTACAGGTGTCAACAGACAGGTCTTAAATACCGGTTGGTTAGTTATTTCGTGTTTACGGGCGCGTCAACAGCTATAGTCATTAGTCCCGTAATTATAGTGTATATTTTCTATCACGGGAGAAGGTGTTCTTCGCTCGCTGGATGGCGAGATACGGCGCTGACCTTCCCGTGAATTCCCCATCCACGTAACTCCTGCCAGAGGGGCACCTCCCCAGCCGGGACAAGCTCTAAGGTCCCAACTAATTTGTGTGGTAGTGCAGTACATATAAGCGTGAGTGTGTATGTAAGAGGTGAGGATAGAACAAGAAATAAATAGGAATGATCGGGCGCTGCCCGGGTCCCGTTTATTAGGGTACTAATTCGGCATTCACCGGATGTTGGTCGGAGAAACGACGGAAACTACTTAGCAGAGCAGTCGGCTGCTAGAATTCTCCTTCAGCCAGAGGCTGAATTCGAGGAATATTGAAAATACTTCCACTGTTCGGACTCGAACTCTAGGATGTTCCCATTGTTTACTTCCATGATTTTAATTAAACTTGAAATAGACTAAATTTTACTCACATAATTCTCCATTAAAACAATTTTGCTTATAACAAAGTTTTAATAGTATCTTTCTTGCATTCTACCCATATTGATTTTATGTGAACATTCTCCTCTGGGACCACATTATACAGAAAGAAACAAAGACAAAGAAATCAAACTGAGAAAAATAGACTTACCGTTAATTGGTAATCAAACATTCACAAAAATAAAGAGGTATATACTGATTACTTCAACTAATAGCATATGAATTGTATTGTCATGCATTTTATGCAAAAATTAACTCTCAGACACTTTCTTATTCTGAAATATTACACATTTTTGGGGGTTGGTTCCTTTATGCAGAATGATATATCAAAATCCATTCTAGTTCAATGAATCTAGCACTATGTCTTACATTTTAATAACTATAGTTAATTCTTATTTATCAAGTAGTACTATTCATCTACATAGAGGACTTGTCAACACGTCAATTACGCAATTTGAAAATCTGGTACACAGAAAAACCATCGGCACTGTCTCCCATCTCATCTCCTGGCACATTCTCACCTCCCAGCACAGCAGTGTAGAAGTCTCAAGAATCTCCAGGAAATAAATCCATAATCGACTTTACGTTCTGAAGTTTTGGGACTGTAATTCGCTTTCCATTGACCCACAACGGTGAAAAGTTATTCTGAAACAGATTTGAAGATAGACGACCACACTTTCGTTTTCTGATGTTGGTCTCATAAAGCTCCCCTGCAAATAATTTCCTCATGAAAATAGAGTATTCTTTCAATTTGTTAGCATTATTTCGCATGTCTGCCATCAGGATATTTTCTCGTTACTTGTATCCACTTTTCTGTTCGTTTTTATTTGTTCCAGGTCGTCTTTCTTCTAAACCTTCCCACTTTCATAACTTTTACATAAGAACCATTAGAAATAACACAGTTCTGCAAAACACAAAACATTTCACACAAACAAATGACTATTTACTCCCCGGTTTACATTTCTAATGTTCAAAATCAGAATTTCTTTTCAGCTGAAAGAAACCACGCCACCTGAATTCTTTCTTTAGGAAGAGAAATGTGTCATATTCATTCATGTTTTCGTAATCAGTTTGTAGATAACACAAGTATGTGGGTGGATGGTTGGATCATTTCTGAAGGACATAGAGTGATACTTGAGGAAAAATAATATAGCATTAACTCATTTTTTGCCAATTTGAAGGTTGGTTCCTTTCTACAGAATGTGGTTCAATTGGTGAAGTGATAAAACAATGAGTCCAACATCCCCAGGATAAGTTATCCAACGTTTATGAAACGAAATCGAATCATTTGTGTGTCTACTTTCCGACCAAACCCTTCAGTTGTTGTTTTTTTTTTTTGATTGGTTATTTAAGATCGCATCAACATCTTAGGACATTAGCGACCACTATTGCTGTTAACGGTATGGTAACTATGAGGATGAAACGAAATGGTGATGATAAGGGCTGAAAGGACGAACACAAATACAACCATGCCCGAGGCGGGACTCGAACCCGCGACCATTCCTTCCTTATCGTCCGAGATCACTACGAAACTACTGCCTTAGCAATCTCGGCCACCGGGCCGACAAATCCTTCAGTTTAGTTTGGCATTAATGAGTGTCAAAAACACCGCTCACGCGACTGAAAAAACTACACAGCTTCTTTAAAGGTAAAAAGACGAAGTGAATCCGAACTTCGATGTTGGTTCTCTCGGCCCTGTGCCATCCCTGGTGACCTTCACCGCCCAAAACGAACTGCGCGAGAGCTAAAATTTCACGGCCCTCATTGTCTCCGGCGGAAGAGGCCTGCGGATGGGAGGCCGGGCGCCTCGCGTTTACGGCAGAAGCACTAGGGGCGATAATTCAATAAGGGCTCGTCTCCTGTTCCTCATTGGGCCTTCGGCCGCACTTTTCTTTAATCTGCTCGTTTCTCGCGCTCGGAAAGTGAGTGGAGGTTAGAAAGAAGGCAGGAGGCAGCAGAAATTAGCGGCTGCGGAGAACAGTCAAGAACGTGGGCCTTTGTGATTACTAGGGCCCGGATTACCATGCATCATGCATCAGTAGTATCTGATAAAAATGGGCTTTCTGGTGTAAGTAGTACTGGAATTTATATTGTGTGTATATGATGGTTACAACGAAACGTATTACCCAACTATTGCATTAATCTTAATTGGCCATTTCCATTGGCCACTATTTACACTTCACGTCGTAAAAGATAATAATTATTATTATTATTATTATTATTATTATTATTATTATTATTATTATTATTATTATTATTATTATATATCTGTGTAATGACAGTTTCAGTTCAAATATTCTATAAACTGAATCAACAAACAAAAATCTTAATAATTCGTCGTGCAGTAGCAAAAAGTAGAGCATTTACACTCAATGCTTGGTATCTTAACAATATGTATTGACTTTCTTTTAAGTGAATACAGGCGACGCCTTTAGATCACACAAATTGGTAGTTATATAAAGGTCGCAAACAATGAAAAGAATTACGCCAATTACCTCAAATCCTTATCATACGCATTTCACAACTATTTTATAAAAAAAATATTTTACGCCCTAAGGGATTAGAAAAAGTTCTGCCTGCCCTAGATAGACCACGGCCTCGCGGAGAAGGTCAGAGTGCCTTGAACACTTCAGGCACCGGGAACAGCAAGCAGTGTCGGCGGCAGGTTCCCGCCCTGGCACACCCGCCGGCAGCTACGAGCGCCCTTCACGGGTCTAGACGCCATTGTGCCGCACCGCCAGCCCTGCCCCCGGCCCCGCCCCCGCCACCTCTCCCCGCCCTCCCCACCTCTCCCGCCCCTATCCACGCCCGCCTCACCCTCCCCGACTATCCCCGCCCCGCCTACCCCCGCCCCGCCTATCCCCTCCCGCTCCGCCTCGCCCCGCCCCGCCCCGCTCCACTCAGATCGCTATCTCGTTCAAACACCTTCCGCATCGGCAAGGCGGGCTTAAAGAACCTGGGGACCTCTGGGACGCCCATATGGAGGACCGCCCTTCCGTGATTCACCTACAAGTTCCCTCGATATTGAATATGTTTGATGGTTTTAGTTTAAAGATAGATGTATTGATATAGCGGCCAGATAATTGAAATCGACTTAACTGCAAATATTAATCAGGCATAAGAAAAATATGAAAGTAGTCCATGTTCCAGAAATATAGTCGAGGACCTACAATAAAAAATAGATCGCTTTCTCAAAATAAAATACATATTCTAATGTTAGGCCATGTCTACGTGTCTTGCATAAGACATCTCCGTATCTGTGGTAATAAGGAAGAATATATTATGACTAAGTTCATAAAGTGCATTTAAAATTCTTGGATCTTTTTCAAAAAATTCATTCAAGTATTCTACTTAGCCAATCTAGTTTTTTTGCTTCAAATGAAATAAACTTAACTGCGTGTGTTGCAATACGTACGACTTGCACTCTTTTGCACTAATGTATGCTAAGAAAATTAAAATAAAAGTGACCAAATTTACCTTCATTTGTAGTAATTTGTTCAGTTTGAATGAAACTGCAGGTATGTGACATTACTAACATTTATGTGTCAAGCGGATGTGGTTGGGGTGAATGAAGTTGGTAAAGGTAGTTTGAGGAATGTGAAAGAAATGGATTAAAAAATCAAGATAGTAGCCACGTGAAGCTGTTACAGGAAGCTCAATGTGATGTAAATTGAATTTTTTAACGGGAATCCCAACTGCATCTGGAATGAAATCTGGAATTCCTGATGGTGGTGACCGGACTGCGGCGATTGGTATATCAATAATTAGTTGCGTCATCATCTGTACAAAACAGGAGCGGGCACTAACCTAACTAAAGAAAGTTGCAACTTTTAAGCCACTTAGCTTCGTCCAGTACGCCTGCCTTGTGTATGAAAAAGAGGGTGGAGAGATAAAGAGACAGAGGGTTTAATAAGAACATACCAACCACAAATTAGGATTTTCTATTTGTTCTTTCCTGTAAGAAGAGAATTTATCTGCGCATCTGCAATAATAACAAGACCGTAGGTAAGAGTAGTTTAATCTGACTTATGCAAGCACTTAAAGATGACTTAAAGCACACCATAGACTTCAGCATTGGTAATTGGAACGTCCGTCAAACCACAAGTGGTATCTTCGTTCAAATTTACGTTTAAATGTTAGCGGATTTCCACTAGTATACAGAATACATTTAGCGATAATAGTAATACCGCACACTGCAGGACAAATCTAATTCATAATAACTACCTTCCTTTCGATGTCAAATAAGGTTGTCTACTGGTAGCTAGAAACTAAATTGCGGCCCCAAACGCTTAGGGTGACTATGGCTTTGCTGGTTGGTTGATATGAAATATTGGTGACTCACTTCCTTAATTAACAGTGATGGTTTGTGTGCACGATGAAAGGCTGTTCGTTTCTTATGCGATGTGTACTGGAAAAAGAACAAAATATCTGGATGTAAGGTTATGACAGCAAGAAACAGTCAAGAACTCTAGTTACTTTGAATTGTAGACCTATGTAAGCGCCCTAGTTCTCCGTAACACATATTGCCATTTTATTGCATATTAACCGGATCTTTGAAGACGTGTAACCTACCAACAAGATTAATAAAGCGTGTAAGCAATTTTATCTTCAGAATCGAGCCTACAGCGATACGATAATCTCCTTTGCTAGCGCGTTTATGAAATAATCCTACAATTTCAATCCTCTCGTAATGAGATTTATCTTGTTCTCTGTAATACATTTACATGCCACTAAAAATACCAAATATGAAATCACATACATTCTGAGCATTGGGAATTTTCTCTAAAATTTAAGTCACAGACGCGAGTTAAAATATTCTTTCTGAAACTTTAATTATTCTACGGTGTTCCTTTTCTTTATAAAATGAGCGCAAGGGGTCGATGCCAGAAGATGTTGCGGAGCTGGAATTAAGGCAGCCGCGAGAGCTGTGAATGGGGCCCATGACAAAGCACTGCGCCCGGACAATGTCAAAGAACCGTGGAGTGGACACGGAAGCCCTGAGGGTGGCGACAGTCGCAGGCAAAGAAAGACCGCGTAGGGACAAGCAAGGCCACGGATGGGATAGATCTTGTCGGTAGCTCGCCCACGTTTCTGGACATGTAAGTATCGATACTTTGCCTTTCGCCAAGAGCGCCGACTCCATTGCCAAAGCACACCACAGACCCCTTGCAGAAACCAGGCATGGAAACGCAACCCGCAACACTGCATTCATCAAAATCCTCATCCATATCGACCTAACTTATTCACCACCTTTGGGTCAAAATAAAAATATATCTTCACTAAAAAGTCCGCTGAGCCGACATACTTTCCCGAAAAAGCTAGCTCATTCCCGCTAATACACGCGCCTAACACATGAACCACACAGAGGTGTAAAGAAACAACGTTCATAAAGATAAAAAAGAGTAGTCGTAAAAACGGAAAAGCGAACAAACAAATGTATAAGATGTTTGCTAAGGAAGGATGTAAATAAAATAAATTATATTATCTAAGAGCTAAATTGTGCAACCAGCCAACCACCCGATACATCAAACTCATTTTTTCTTTGAATTTCCAATATTTTCATTAAATTTTAGTATGTGTAATGTGATTAGTGGGACCGCAATAAACAACAATATCCTGTAGGAAACCTATAAGCAATTTTTGTAATTCCTATATGCTAGATGTCGGTTTATCCGAGATCTCTAAAGCATTGTTTGCTCTTGTTCAGAGCGTATTCTTCGCTTGTTCATGGTTCGAATCCTATTCGTTAACCATGCTTAGCTGCTACATACCCATAGTTATGGCACAGGGAGACATAAAGTAGTGCATGTAAGTGTGTGTGTGTGTGTGTGTGTGTGTGTGTGTGTGTGTGTAAGGAAGAGGAGAGGATAGGACAAGGAGGAGAAAGGAAAGATCGCGCGCAGTCCGTGGCCCGTTTTTAGAGTACTGCTCCGGCATTCGCGTGGTATTGATCAAAGAAACCACGGAAAACAACCGATCAGAGCAGCCGGCCACTATAATTCTCCCCCACAGAGCGACTGAATTCGACCAAATAACTGAAAAGCTAGTGTCGAAAATCCTGCGCCGTGGGGAGTGGGAACCTAGGATCTCCCGTTCGGAAGCACTGCAGAGACATCAGTCGATGCACTGAGCCACCGCTCCCGGTAACGAACAGTACGAAAAGATGACAGGAGAGCGTACTGCGGCAAGTGAACCGAATAACAGGCCGCAAGGAGAGAGGTGGTAGCGCGCGCGTCGTCCTTGTCATTGGAGGCGCCGCGGCGGCGGTGAGAAGACCCGTCGGGGGCGGGGCGGGGGCGGGGGCGGGGCGACACTGACGAGGCGACGTGGATTAACGCGCGCACTCGACGCCCTCGCAGCCGCGGGCGCCTGGGGAATCCCAATCAGCCCTCTTCCCTCGCCCCGGCGCTCCGTGCGTCGGCTGCGCTACGGAGGTGCTCCGCTGGCAATGGGCGCCTCCGAACGCACGCTGCTTTTTAACCCGTGAGTGCCCGCAATAGGTAGACTCGCCCCAGTGCCCGCAATGTATGCGAATGATCTGAAGGTCCATTTAATGAATGACGTATTTGATTCGGTTTGTTCATGTCCCCCAAAGCAATTTGAAATGAATCTTATACTTCAGAATTCTTGTCTGAATAATTATGATGAGAAAGATACACATTGACAAAATACACGCAAAAATTATTATACATCTTATTACCATATTAAATAATATTAAATGCAATTTACACAAATTATTTTGGGATGTTCTAAATATATATATGGTATATATATAATGGTTTTGTGAAACTAAACTCTGAAAGATCTAAAACTCAGTATTACTTTATTGTATCAATTCTGAAATTATGGACATTCATTATAAATGAATAGTTCAAGGTAAATTCCATAAGTACTTATATCTGTAACGCGACAAGCCGCACTTGATACAGCTTGTTTTGTATATATTTTGTATGTTCTGTTGTCTCAAGTATTTTGTATCTTATGTTATTGAATTATTTTGTATTGTGTTACTGTTTTACTTGTATTTGTTTTGTTATTTATATTGTATCTTATGCTAACTATATATTCAATGAGAATTTATTTGTAAACTATTTATAAGACGTTATTTGCGCCCTCAATATACTCGGTAATTTGTAATAGGTAAATCCTGTAAACTACTGTAATCCTGTAAATTATAAATAAAATTGAATTAAATTGTTTAGATATAAATAATGTAAAGTAAGTATTAATTTTCAAATTAAGTTCATTCCGACGTTCATTTATTGACAGGGAAAGAAGTGTAAGATTCCTGCTCTATACACTTTTAGAGATGGCGTAAAATCTATTTTTCTTGCTTACTGTGAAATTTTGAAAATTGGACAAGTTTTTATGACTCCTTCTTACGAGAAGATTAAGATAAAGATTTTTTTCAAATTAAATTTGTTTTACGAAATTTTTTTTATTGAAGTCGCGTAATTTCCTTTGAATATATTACTCATTTCAGTGTAATTTTCAGTGATATAAGGGAAATTTTACAAACAGAATTTCTTAATTTAATAATTAAATTTTCTGTGCACGTTTCTATTTTTAAGTAAATTTTCTGTATGGCAGTCGCTAAATGCACCAAATAAAATGATATAACCGTTATTTTCATGTAGTATTCTTATGACTTTTTAAAGAAGTACAGAAATATATTTTTCTTTATACCTTCCACATCGTTAATATTTATATCAAGGGAGTTTTTTATAAATCATTCCATCTGTGAGTTTATGTGCTTCAATTGATTTCTCATGAAGTTTTTCGACAACTTTTCTGTGAAAAGGAACCCAAATTTGCACATTTTCTGAAACGCTCAAACGACTTTTTTTTAATGTTCCAATTTTTTCGAGAAATATTTGTGTTAAAATCAGGATTCACTCTTGTACCCTTCCATAATATTCTTAAAGTCATATTTAAATTACATTATTAAGGAAACAATGAGAAAATATGAAAAAATATTTTAAACGCACAAACGTATGTGCAGATAAACACAAATGTATTTAGAACGAACAAAATTATTTTCTTATAAATGTTGTCTAGAATATAGTTGGCACTGTAAATAAATATAGTATAAATCCTATTTTCATCAAGACCTTGAAAATATTTATAAAAGAAAACTTTCATTTTCAAAACTTTAATAGAATATTCAAATTCCAATCCTCATCTCTTGTTTTCTTATGATAATTTTTTAGTAGATGACTAAGAAATTAGTATGATACAATTTGCAGTAATTATATTATGTAATCTTGACAAATAATACGAAGAAGTACGTGTTGTTTCACTATTTCATTCATTATTCACTGGATTTATTCGCCAATTGCACTTGTCTTCATATATTATTGTGATATTGTTAATAGTTTATAATAAGCTTGTTCAAAAGGAAGTCAATAACAACTTTTACGCAACAGAAACGGGAGCAATGTCTAAGATATTAATATCGCTTACGTAAGAAGTATACATGTGTTTTAGGATAAATGTCACAAACTTCTACGTCAACTAAAGGGGTCAAAAATGATCACTTTTGGAAATAAACATTATGAGAAATTGCAGGCACCCGCAATCTCCTTACTTGCGTCCGATCGTGACTAGCCAAACACCTACGCATAAGGAGTTGCCTAAACATTCGAGGCAAAGCTACATACATAAATGTATATACATCCGTTATATGCAATTTCCCATTTTTTATGATCATTGGAAAGAAAGTCACCATTACTAACTCCTCTACGTATTTTAAATGTTTCTAACATTTATTATGATACTTCCTATATGGCCTCGACACTTGAGATATCCGGCAAAGACACCAACATCAGATATCCTTACGTATAACATGGGTTATCTATAAACCTAACACAAACAGCAATTCTCTTTGATTCTGCTTAATAGCCCTAATCAATAATATACGTACGTAGTATATTATTCCGATAGTATGTCCGCAAGAGTATAGTATGAAACATTGATGAGATGATGGGTATTAATACATTAGCATGAAGTATGAATAATACACGAACGATAAACGCGCGAGCGTGACATGATCATTATGCATCATAGCTGCACCTATCTAATACTATAATTAGACAATGATAAAAAGGGCAATAACCACGAGCAATAAAACTAAATCCTACAATAAAATAACATAAATGTGTGTCCTGACAGTATTTAATTCATGAGCTATATTTCTTCAAACACTGACGCACGCAATTCTGTTCGGAGATCACGCAATCTGCATACGTTCCGCCTCAATAACTCCCTAACGAGCTCCTCCACCCGTCAGCTGTGTGACTAGTTATCGCCCTTACAGCGTCCGGACAACTTCTCCCGCTTGACTCCCTCCAGAGCGTGTAGCGACGGCGCGGCGACGGCAACGCAGAATGCAGCGGCACTCGCCCGCGACCGGGATCCCTTCCGCCCGCCCGCCCGGCCGCCCGCCCGCCCGCCCGCCTACCGCCCGCCCGCCTACCGCCCGCCCGCGTACCGCCCGCCCGCCGCCCGCCCGCCCGCCCGCCTACCGCCCGCCGACCGACCGCTGCCCGCCAGCCCGCCGCCCGCCCGCCCGCCCGCCGCCCGCCCGCCCGCCCGCCCGCCCGCCCGCCCGCCCGCCCGCCCGCCCGCCGCCCGCCCGCCCGCCCGCCCGCCTACCGCCCGCCGACCGACCGCTGCCCGCCAGCCCGCCGCCCCCGCCCGCCCGCCCGCCGCCCGCCCGCCCGCCTACCGCCCGCCCGCCCGCCCGCCCGCCCGCCCGCCTACCGCCCGCCCGCCTACCGCCCCCCCGCCTACCGCCCGCCCGCCCGCCCGCCCGCCCGCCCGCCTACCGCCCGCCGACCGACCGCTGCCCGCCAGCCGCCGCCCGCCCGCCCGCCGCCCGCCCGCCCGCCTACCGCCCGCCGACCGACCGCTGCCCGCCAGCCCGCCGCCCGCCCGCCCGCCCGCCCGCCGCCCGCCCGCCCGGCCACCCGCCGACCGCTCGCTCGCCCGCCCGCCGACCGCCCGCACGCCCGCCGCCCGCCCACCGACCGCTCGCCGACCGCCCTTCGACTGCCCGCCCGCCCACCGCCCGCCCGCCGACCGCCCGCCGACCGCCCGCCGACCGCCCGCCGACCGCCCGCCGACCGACCGACCGCCCGCCGACCGCCCGCCCGCCCACCGCCCTCCCGCCGACCGTCCACCCGCCCGCCCACCGCCCGCCCGCCCGTGCGTCTATCCGTCCGTGGGAGCGCGGGAAGTGCCACCTGGCGCCGAGCGTATTGCCCGAGAGGGTGCCGTGCGTCTGCCGCCGAGGCCCGGTCGTCTGGGGAGCGGGCGCGGAGCTAACGTAAACACGGCGAACGGCGTGGACCGAGACAGCGGGGATCTGGCGAGGGAGAGAGACGCACAAGTTTTAATTGGGCGCCGCGCCCAGTGGCGCCTCTCACGGGGATCATCGCAATGCGCCTTGTGAAGAGGCACCGCTTGTTCCCTTGCTGCCCGCCCCCGCCCCCCTCCCCCCGCCCCCCGCTCGGAGACGCCCTTCAAAGTTCCCGTGGTTTGCCGACAGGTGCAACTTACGATGTTCTACTTGCGACTATGGGTGATCATTAGAGTCGACTCCGGATATAATGAACTCGGGTGTAGTGAAGTTTCGACTGTAGTCTCGATCCACATACATAACAAATAATCCCTAGAAGATCGGGTAATAGAACTCCCCCATACACACATCGGTTATGGGTAACTTTCAGGGAAAAAATTCACAAAAACATCCCTTCAGAACCGCAAATTACTATAATACTAAAGTTTTGTAGAGAAAGGCTCTCGGAACAGGTTTTTGTAACATTTATGGTGAATGAAATGAATTGAGGAAAGATTGGCTGTGTCACTGAAAGATTTCTTTTAACTCATCGATGAGAGTTGTAGCAAGCCAGAAGACTTCATTGACGAGGACCGCAATTTCAAAACTGCCGTGGAATTTGATCTATTTAGGCCATCGTGAGTGCGTAGATAACACAACAGAAGGAAGCGAACGTGATGACTAAGAGGGCACATAAATAAAGAAAGTGCTCCCTGGAAGAGTAAGAGTCCTTGAAAGGAGTTGAGTGTTTATGTGTGTGGGGGGGAGGGGTATGGACAAGGTAGAATCAAGTACGAAGAAAACGGGAAAATATTGAAACACTGAATTTGCAGCAGTTGCCTATTTCCTGTACCTCTTAAATAATAAAATTAATTATAGCAAACACTGTATTACGGTTTGACATTATCGAATGTAGTGAATTCGTTACATAATGTGACAAAAATATTAAGCCCTATAGGGTCAGTAAAACTGAAGTCGATCGTATGATGTTTTAGCTTGAGGCACATTATTCGTGGTAAACTGGTGTAGGCATATATTTTGTAAAATGTACACCGTAACTTTCAATAATTATGAATTCTCCAAAAGCAAATAAATGTTCACAGTATTTTAAAAATTGCAATCTCAGTCGGTGCTCATAATTTCATAAACACTTCCTTAAATAGAACACAGATTACAGCTAGCATCGTGTTGAATTGTTTTTACATCATATAAATAAACATGTGAGAAAGATGAAATGATAGAAATTCTCATATTTTAAAATCACGGACAGACTCCAATTTTATTTATGTAGATAAAAATTCTTTCTTTCTTTCTTTCTTTCTTTCTTTCTTTCTTTCTTTTTTCATAACGTGACGTTTCTGAATGATGACTTTCTAAAGAATATGTTTTCCCAGTAATTCAATACTGGAATAATATTTCTCATTTGTGAAAATATTTCATCTGTGAAACGTCCTTTGATGTCATTTGTGTATAGTCTACAAGTAATCATGTGTGATATTGTATATTGATCCATTTTTTGTTGGATTTCAAATTGATGTAAATTCCAATACCAAAACATAAAAATAAAGTTAGAAAACGTAATATTCTCACAAACGTGGCAACAAGAAAATAATACAGACTTTTTTGCGTCCTAGTACTAACGAATAATGAATGTACTGCAATGTTCTAGAAGTAACCGTTTCAAAACTATTATTGTTATTCAACGTGAATTTTCCCTTTTTATTTGAGAAAAATACATTGATTTTGTTTAGGATTGCAACTAGATGTGTCCAGAACTAGATGTTTTCATGAAATTTCATTTATATCATTTCACATTCCATTGGTTCCAAGCCACACAAACACAACAGTTTTATGCAAGTTCATCAGGATTCTGTCGTAAGTAAAAATAATATACACTAACTTTTATGGCATGACATCAAAACACATTAACAAATTTATGAACCAAAAATAAGCCATGTTGTAAACGATAAATAATTTGCAGAAACAACGAATCAAACATGTAATTCAGAATCGTGAAGTATTATTGAACAACGAGAACAGAGGTCCAATTTGTTCTTTGTGGAAGAAATACGTAATTTGAATCATATTATGAAAAGTGCAGTATCGGATTAAGACATTCAAAATTGCATTACACTGTATCTAAGAAAACAAAAACGATATTAATGAATATTCCACAAGTTTCAAACAGTAGCAATAAATGTAGCATTAGCCAACATTTTTCTAACTGCAAAACTTAACTCTATAGCTTATTAATCTCAATAATAAATTTACCATCTTCTTCCTATCTGTAGTTATGTATTCTGCATTCCTGGTAATTAGCATAAATTATTTTAAACTAACGATGTTTATACGCATACATTATACATAGCACAAATATAACATGATATACGATTATATTCCAAAAAGATAGTATAAAATGTTACTTATTCTTGACGTCCGCTTTGACAAATGCAACGCCCCATGGCGGTGCAGAGCCATGTATCACTTCCACGCGTCGTTGTAAGAGAGAGGGTGAAATGGGGTGTCGACAGATCGAGATGGCCTTTCGTCGACCGTTTTCCGGCCCACGACGGCCTCCCGCTCCGCGGCCAAACATTCTCCATTGAGCAGCCTCTCCGTCGGCGGCCCAGGGGAGCGGAGATCGCGCGGCGCGGAGCGTCTGCGGCCCGGGGGACTCGCGGCTCAGCGGCGGCGTTGGGGGGGGGAGCAGATGGCGGCGAGGCGCTCCCTCGGGGGCCACGAGCGCGCGGCGCGGCGCGGGGCGGGGCGGGGCGGGCAGGGCGGCGGAGCGGGCAGGGCGGGGAGGGGCGGGGCGGGCGGCGCGGGGCGGCGCGGCGCGGGGCGGGGCGGGGCGTGCGGCGGGTGGCGGTGGCCGTGAGTGATGGAAGCGGCGACGGGGTGGGAGCGGGAGACGTGGGCAGGAGTGGCGGCGGTGGGAACGGTGGCGAAGTGACAGGGGCGGAGCAGGGGAAGGCTTGTGGCGGAGCGACGGGGGCGGCGGCAGCGAGGAGACGGGCGGCGGCGGATCCCATCGGTGTGGCGACAGAGTGACAACGGGGCGGCAACGAGGTGCCAAGAGGGCGGCAACGAGGTGGCAAAGCGGTGGCAACGTGGTGGCGACAGGGCGGAGATGGGGTGGCGACGGAGCGGAGACGGAACGGCGTCAGGGTGGCGAAGAAGCGGCGAGGGGGTGGCAACGTGGTGCAACGGGGCGGCGACGGGGAGGCGACGGGGCGGAGACGGAGTGGTGACTGTCGAGACGGGGCGGCAACGGGGCCGGGGGGGCCCAGGCGGCGGAGGGAGTGGTGGGCCCGGGGGGGAAGGGGGGCCCCGGGGGGGAAGCTTGGAGAGACACGCGACTGCGGCGGTGAATATGACATTGAAAGTTTGTGTGCTCGGTATTGATGCAGTATTGAAGTCTAGTTGAAACATGAATAATATGAAATGTTCGTATTGTCTTTCCCAATTTTTTTGTTTTTAATGCGCTGCTTTTGACAGTTTGGTCAGCAATTGCCCCGCGTTGCTTCTGAATGGCTATCAGAATTTCCAACTTTAGTGTACGTGGTCCTCAATAACGTATACAGACATTCTACAACTGTATCTACTAAAAAAGATAGTAGCAAAGCTCATTCGTAAAAATTACAAACACAATTGTAATGTGACAAAAGATGCAACTCTCTGTATCGCCACGACGGTCTATCTGAACTGAGGTAGACACCAGAATTGTGTTACATAGGTGGTTGCTAAAGCCATACACTAATACTTTGTATAGCAGATTCTAAGTTTGCAGAAACTGACGCCTGGGGCGGCACAATCACATAAATATTAAAAGAGTATTTATTCAAATGAATAATGGAGTGTGGAAACAAAAGCTGTTCTTCTAAATGTCAAATACAGCGAATAAATTCAAATTGAAAGTCTTAATTACCTTTCGGTACCTCCCACGGCAGGGCACCGCCTCAGCTGAGACAAGCTCCTTCAGTGGTCTCTCACCATATGTGGTCATCAGATGTAGTAATTTGTGAAAGAGGTAAAGAAAGTGCAAGGAAGAGTAAGAAAAGATTGGGCGCAGTCTGTGGCCCGTTTGTGACGGTAATGCTCCGACATTCACCTGGTATTGATAAAAGCACGTAAAATTAACCATCAGAACTGTCGGTTGCTAAAATTCTCCGCTATGCAGCCGTTTAATTCGACGTAGCTGTATATCCAGACGTAGTGGCTATGCTAGCTCTGAGATTGAGAGTTCAAGCCCGATCGAAGCCGTGGATTTTTAAGGGCGAAAAAATCCTTTATCCGCCTTTTTTTCGGAGGGGAAATAAAGACGGCTGTCCCATGTAGTAGATTTATTGCATGTAAAAGATCCTCAAATCTAAAAGAAACCTTTGAGGTAAATTAAAAATCGCCTGTTTCGTCGCCCAACATAATATCTTTTTTCTCCGCTAGATGGAGAAAGGAGCGTAGCCAGACGTAGTGGTCAGAGGGAAGAGCAAGCCTGATGGGCAGAGTCTCGCCACGTAACTAAGAAACATAGCTTACCAACAAGGAGGTGGTCGCGGGGACGAATGTGCTGAGGTGGACTGAGTAGGAGCGAACGTTTGGGGCGTCCGTTTCGGGCGGTGGGGGGGGGGGGCTCCCCCTCCAACGGCGTGCAACAGGTCTCCTCCGCCTCCCGCTCCCCGGCTCACCTCGGGCGTCCGCTGCCGCCGCCGCCGCCGCCGCCTTGCGTGATAGGGCAGCGGGGCTCGCAATCGATTCTCGCATATCGAAGCGAGCGCGCGTATAGAACGCTCCCTCACTCCACGCGCCGAGCGCCCCATTGTGCGTACTTAACGTCACGCTTCATACGCCACTGCTTCTCAGACTGTTCTGTGACTAATTGAGTTTCAGTTTTTTTTCTCTGTTATCGTTTGGGTTATATTCGTGTCTGGGTTTGTACACTTTCGTGTTGATGAACTAGAAAGTTCGTACCCAATGGTGGCTAACTAGGTTTACAAGAGACTGGACGATGAAGGCTGAAAACGTGTGCTTCTCAGTAGTAAGTGATTAATATTCGTTTTAAGTGGAAATTCTTGTTTCCATTCTAAACTGCACTAAACAAGATAATTTACTGAGCATCTGCCTCTTTCCAACATAGACACATATTTTCCTATTGGACAGACTTCGGACGAAATTCTCATTTTCTTTGTTATATCGTCCGTATTAAATGAATCAAATAATTGTTTTATTAATTTTATCAGTATTAGTAAAGAATTACATAGAGGAAGTATTCTTTCATCAAAAACTCAATGACACTGTTCTATAGAATACATTTATACAGAAGTAAGTATACAGTCTTCGTTTTTTCGAAAATTTAGTATAAAATGCATTTATGTAAATTGTTACTAAGAACATAAGCAAGTGATTTATCGTCATTATTTTCTTACAGTGTGATGACATATTTCTTATATAGATTACCGAAATTTATTTTTCTAGAATCAAAGTACTTTAAGCGTCATATTCACTTACAAAAATGTTGTTTACAAATAGACTGATATGCAAGAATAAGAAAACAGAATTAAGTAAACCCATCTTGTCTTGAATGCAAATTTGAGGAGTCATCTCAACCTACTCCATTTTGGAGTTTGGTTTATTTACATTTCTTGGCTACAAGCCTGAAAATAGTGTACAAGCACTAGAGAATTTTGCATTTCCGGGAGCTAGGAACCTGTAAGCAGGGAACTGTTTGGGGGTTCCCTGTGATTGCTGCTCACTCCACCATTTACCTCAATAGTTTTCGAAGGACCAGTATGTTTATGAAAGAACATGTACGCTGTAATGCTTCTGAAATATCAATAAATAATATTCTGGAGGGATAAATCATGTAGCGAGATTCAGAAGGAACCAATTTATTTAAGAAGAACTGAATAACTTATCATATAATTGAATTAATTAGCTAATATTGAAGTACCTTGTAAAGGTAATTCTTTATACAGTTACAATAATCTTAGGTGTTATTAAGATTGAAAATGATGTTAATGTGCCTTGACAAAATATACGTTAAAAAGAACTCTGAAAATGTCCCAGAATAAATGACAATTGGCATGGCTTTACCGAAAAGAATTTACAATAATACGCATTTAAGCACATAAATTGCAATGGACATATGACATGCTGCAAGAGAAAACATAATAATACTGATAAAGTGATTGCGGAGCTCTCTTCACACTCGTCATAAGTGCTCGCGATGACGGCAGGCATCAGGGCAGCACTTCCTAGTGGCCCTGGTAACCCTGGTTTGGAACCTGGTGATTCTGATGACCCTGGTGATTCTGGTGATCCTGGTGATTCTGGTGACCCTGGTGATTCTGGTGACCCTGGTGATTCTGGTGACCCTGGTGATTCTGGTGACCCTGATGATTCTGGTGACCCTGATGATTCTGGTGACCCTGGTGATTCTGGTGACCCTGGTGATTCTGGTGGACCTGGTGATTCTGGTGAACCTGGTGATTCTGGTGACCCTGGTGATTCTGGTGACCCTGGTGATTCTAGTGACCCTGGTGGCCCTGGTGACCCTGGAGATCGCGAGATCATCGGTAGGAGCGCGACTTTCATGAGGAGAGTGTAAACATAGAGTCTTCACTACATAGTGGAAAACTAACACTTCATTTGTTAAAAACGTTATCATGGCAAGCAATATATTACTCATTACAATACGTGGCAAGACTGATGCTAATAATTAGCGGTTTGCGTCACTATTGCGCATTTCGGAATGTTCAGTACACTCGCGCTGGGTTCGAATAATCACATGATTGCGGATTAAACAGCATTTAGCACAAAGCTTCACTATTTATGAGTTTGACAATAGCCACAAGACGTTGCGTAACACACAAGAATAATTCTAACACATTAATTTTGCAACTATATGACAGCGACCTCGTTGTGAATGCATGTTACACTACACCCTAGTTAAACAAATGTCTTTCACACTCATTTTATGAGCTATTGTGGTGAATTGGCCCATTTATAAATTGAATGACAGAGCGGTGGACATGCATCCAATCGCAATGAGCGTAACGACGCTCATGGACTGAGAAACTTCGTTGGAGTCACAGAGTGACGGGACATTAGATTAACGGGTGTCTGGAGCTCAATAGGAACCACTTAATTGTGCTTCTGGAGTTGGAGTTGTTTTAGTAGATTTTCAATTAGCCTTTCTTGCCTATTTTAGATTCTGATCCCTATTTTTGCCATTTGTCCTTATTTAACCTTTTTTCTTTTTTGCGTCATTATTTTACTATTTTTCTCCTAGCACTGATCTTAATCAATTTGTATATGTACCCTCAAGCCTGGACGACCCAAAGGCAGGGTTCTATTTTGTCTTTCTGTGAAAGCAGAGACTGTGTTAAAAATCTACATGAAAAAGAAAGATAATATCAGTGAAGGTTTTTTATTTTGTTCATTGATGCCAACAGACTTTGTTCGCTCACGAGGAATCCCATTCTCCTTTTGCATATGGCCTCCGATCCTCTTTGAGACCAGTTCCCTGTGTATGATACACCGTTCACAATACTGGCAATTACACAAGAGACAAGAACGGAAAATATAATTGTTTTCAGTGATGCCATTTCAAGATTCAAAAGGGAGTCCACCATATAATTTCGGAGAGGGCATCGCGAATAAAACAAATTCGTAGCTATCATACCGTAAGACAATGTGGAATCGAGATTACCGAGAAAATATTGTTTCCTTACATGTTAAATGTCAATGCAAATTTTAAGAGTTATAATACAAATTTGAATCATTTTAAATATTAATTTTTTTCCTTTTAAAGACTTTTTATTGTTTGTGGCCTTTTTGCATCCATGCATTATGTAGAAATTTTTGCCTATTTTAATAAAAATAAATGCCTTTTTGTCTACCTCTTTTAGGTAAAAGAAATGCCTGAGGGCTCCGGGCTCTTGTAATTAAAGGCATTAACTTACACTGAATAATAAATGCATAAGCATGTGATAAATTAAAGGCTGAGAATTTTGGTAAGGTTTGCAAGGTTAATATATTAAATGGATTATATTACGCAACAGTTACGAGAATCGTCTCACGCAGCTGCAGCGCTGTAGAAGGCGTGAGCTGGCGTATTCTGAGAATCTCTGAGCAGGCGACCGCTTTACATAATCTTGTGTATGCAACTGACGCTGTGTCTTAGCATGATGAAAACGTAGAATGTACTTGGCATTATAATTGTAGTTCAAGACCCAATGGCAGAAGTATGACAAGGGCATGTCAAAATATGACATTTGTAAAATAAATAATATATTAAATGTTTAGGAATCTCTTTCCGACAGCATTTTTAATATTCATATTTTATTTCTTTCTTTGCTTATTTTAATCACTGTTATTTAAATGAAGCTAATACTAAATATGTTATTATACACTAGCACACGTGATCATGTATATCCATAATTTCAGAACTATCAAGACTGTCATAATTTTCTTCCTTTGCTTAAACTTTCAAACCAAATATTTCACTGGTCGTCCTTTCAAGATTTCTTCAAAGGCAAAAATGTATTGTAAATCAATGTCACATACATACATTATCTAACAATTACCTACCTAATGGAACAAACAATGGTTACGTCATGGCAGACAAATGAAACATCAGATCTAATTCACATTAGCTACTCAGGAAGGTAGTATATGCACAGACA
This sequence comes from Teleogryllus oceanicus, assembly GCA_964035755.1. Classification (NCBI taxonomy): domain Eukaryota; kingdom Metazoa; phylum Arthropoda; class Insecta; order Orthoptera; family Gryllidae; genus Teleogryllus; species Teleogryllus oceanicus. The sequence continues at coordinate 58,473,861 of CAXIVR010000014.1, forward strand.
TTTTCCAAGAACTTGATACAAGGTGATCGACGACGCGTGATACAAGGCGATCGAAGCAACTAAATTAGATCTCATACAAGAAATTTGTCTTTTTTAAACAATGAATTGGATGGAAACATCAAATTAATTTTTAGAAAAACCATTTTTTAAAACTCAATTGAAATACAATAATTGACCTAAAGACAAAGAAAGCAAATAAGCCAAGATACGACGATTTCATATTAATGGGGAAAATTGTAAAACGTAATAATAGGAAAGTGATAAAAGGCAAAAGCTATAAAGAAAAGATGATTATTATATTATGGCAAGAAAAACATATGTATATTCACGGAACACGCCGTCAAAATTCCTGCGGCGCGTCGTGCATTTGCAACTCCTCCGATCAGGCGTCATTATCCCTAAGTGAGCTTGTAATTGTCAAGTAATTAGAATGTCTTGTAATATAATATCAATGTCTAGTAATTAGAAAATACTAATCTGCTAAGTACGTATGGTGCGGATTTTTCTCTGGTATATGTCCACCGTTTGTATTCAAAACAGTAACATTCCCATTATTTTCTTTCAGGCCCGAGTCGCCGCACCTACCATTGTCGCCGTTGTATTCGGCGTCATGATTCCTGAATCGGTAAGTAGACAAAGATATTCAAATGATGTCTCTGACGAAATTACTCCAACCAATAACATTATTTTATTAATTATTATTTTAATTGATTGCATAATTACTTTCTTGCATACTACGTAGGTAGTAAATATAAGTTATGAAATTATACAGCCACAAACGGAGATTTTTTGTAGAAAAAATCGTGTTGTTTTGCTCTGAGCCAAAAAAGGGATAATTCTTGTTCCTAGAAGTGGTAAAATATAACATGTTCAGTGATCATAAACCCCGCTTTGTGAATTCTAGAAAAAAAATGGTTACGGGAAAACGTTAGTCCGACTGCGAAAAACGTTGACGAATAAACTGTTAACCAAATGTTCACCAAAATTGATTCCTCAATCGATCTGCGCAATGTCTTGACCCCTTGAATTCTAAATGTATATTTTGGTTTTGGGGGCTACTAAACAGGAAGTCCCAAAGACATTTTATTTTTTTCAAAAAATATCTTCTCTTCAAAAAGTTTTCTTCTCAAATAGAGAAAAAAAATTATAGGAGCCGGTATTAGTAGAGTCGGTCTGATTCGATATATTCTCTGAATTTTCGAAAATTTCTAACTTTTTATTGCATCTTTCTACAACTACAATATTGTTGATGAATATATGTTTCTGATCGTAATCTATTCATACAAATTAGATTTTAAAATGATGTCACGTACAATGTTTTGGAAACATGAGAAACTTTCACGTAACTGTGCATGAAATAAAAGAGTTCAAAGCAAGATTTTATCAAAATGGCTACAAAACTCTTCTTTAAATTGTTGGAATAGATAGAGCTTAATGATGTTAATGACCTCTGTGATTATTTATGTTACATTACTTACGCTACATTACTGGTGCTCACGCGCTGGTACATGAAATTACATCAGCATTTAAAACGCAAGAAGTTATTAACAATTGGGTTCATTTTACCAAATTCCATTGATTTATATAAAAAAATTTGATTTTCCGCAAGTGCGTAAATTATAAAAGTCATCCTTTCAAATTTAGGGAAAATGCACACAATCAATTATTCACTGCAGATTATCATTAAGTTTAGTATAATTCACTCTAATAATAATTAAGTGTTCAAGAAGATACATCATACAGTAACAAGATTTTCAATTGTGTATTAATGCTTGAAATTTACTATAAGATAGTGTTATTAAGTGAAATAAAATAACGATATCATAGATAACAGACATTTGCCAACATTCGACAAATGTAGCATTCGTTTTAAGGAACGGTAATGCACTTAACTAACAACCTGTAATTACACGTAGAATATTTTATATTTAACAGATGGTAGGTGCTTCATCGTTCTTCCTTACCTTGGTTTTAAAGGAAAGAAATAATTTGGCTAAAATATGCCTTATTTGCCTTTAGAATGAGGCTTTGGCCTTATCATAAATTTGGCAACAAACAATAATATTTAACAAAAATTAATGAAACCAAAACTTGATCTCTCAAAATTTCGATAATTATAAATTACCACTTAAAGTTGTTAAAGTCGCTCCATGCATTTAAACAGGCCTGCCCAACCGGCTTCAGACGATCGCGAGCATGCGTGCTGGCTCGGAGCTCTGCTCCGAGCTGCAATAAAGCAGCGAGAGTCACTTGTAGTGGGGAGGGAAGGAGCAGACTGAGTTTAGGTAGGCAGCGCCTTTTGACGAAAGACAAAGCGAGTTACTTTCAGAACAGTTTGATGCACGCATTGTATATCGCAGGCCCGATGACACGTAAAGAGATGATAAGCTTCAAATTGGATGAAATAAACGCGTTGGTATTGTTTGAGGTCTTTTGTGTATTATACAAACTGTTTAACATCAATTTTCATGAGAAGAAAAACATACAAATTTCTTTTTGTTATATGAGCAATTCTCGTCTTTTAAAAAATGTTCTAGTAGTACAAGAGAACAAAAAAGTCATATAAAGTATATTTCGACAGTTATTTTCATCCTTAATACATTCCTAACTGGTTGCTTCCCCAAACATCAACGAAAAACAGTTTTTACAATATTTCATGGCGAAAACTACGTTATTAATAGGTTGTAAAATGCTTTTTACACTTTAGCTCAACATATTTACTTTTTGTACTTTTTTAAATCAAACTCCTTGAATTATTTATCCTTCGTTATTATACTAATTCAAATAAAAATATTTTATCCTACAACAAATATTTTTGAAATTTCTGAAAATCGCAATCAAGTGTTTGATAATATATTTTACTAATACTTTTCTTAGGTAGTCCGTATATACGCAACTTCACAGCGCTTTGTGATCTAACTTTTACAATGTCCACATAAAAAACTTTTACAAGGAGATCAATGTCGGTATTCATGGCCTTAAATTCACTAAACTTATTACATTGCTTTCGAATTCTATTCCCGCTCTCTTGCATTTTACGCACGCTGTTCCATAGGAAGGTCAAAAAGCAAAAGATAATTGCATTTTCGGTGACTTTGTGTAATGATCTTCGGAACCGATGGCTATATGGAATTCAACCCTCCCGAAGTCATTTCCCCTGACGCTGAGTGACTTCCATCCCCTTCTCGACACAACGCAGCTCGCGAGTCAATTTCTGAATTTGTACGGCAATATGGGCTCTTGCCGGCTCGCGGAGCCACTCAGTTGAGAAGGCCTGCACTACATCGTAACACCAACTAATCAATTTGAATTATATTACAATTTCTCATCCTTCACATACGAGTGACACCATACACGGTATCTCTTCTCACAAGATCAGCACTTCTTTTAAACATTTTTTACCACTTTTCAAAAATATTGTAATATTCATCAACGGAACATTAGTTACAATTTTTACGAGTATATCCTGTGCAGAACAAAGTTTAACTTAATTTATATGAACAGTCTCAGTCTGTGTACAGCGATCGGATAAACCGTAGGCACGTGGTACTTAACGTGTCTACGGTTCATCATTTTCAAAACATTTTAAAAAATGAATCCAAATTTTTCTTTCATTTTTTCTCGGTCAGTGCAAAGTTTTCTTATAAAATGTATAAAACTCCGATTTTTTGTTGGAAATATTTCAAATTTTCGAAATTGGGAAAGTTTCAAATAATCCAGTAACGTATGTTCTGTTGTATCAATCCTAGTTTTCTATCTTTGTTGAGATAAGTAGTTACTATTTCACCTTGTAGGAATTTTATTATTAGAACGTTACTTAAATCTTAGAGGTAGTTTCGATTTTCAAAGCTATCAACAAAACTATTCGCAACCGTGGCAATTCATAATTACTTCGCAAAACTCCAGCGTTCTCGTACAGCCAGGCCTGTTCATGAACATCTTGCAATCTTACTTTAGTTTTTGTCAGTGTAAAAACAGTTGTACACTAGGAGCAAAATGGTGAATGTTCAACTATGATTACGTAGGCTTCCGCGGCCGGAGTATGTCTCTTGGCTGTCCGGGACAAACCGCGTCGATTTGCTCGTAGCTACGAGCAAATCGACACGGCTTGTCCCGGACAGACAAGAGACAATGTTCAACTAGTTTAAAAAACAGCCCCCTGTGTTCACGCGGAAAGTACCGAAAGTACAGAATATGTTCAAAATACGTATATGCCCATAGAGAATCTCAAAGACTTTAAATATTTTAACACAAATTTGCAGATAATAATTTTAATATATTTCTAACACATGAAGTTTGTTAAATACGTGAAATTTTCTTTCAATTATTTTGCAACTTATTCTGTGTTTGCCTTGGACTCACCTCTCATCGGTGTTATCCGTTTACTGGAATAGCTTAGGTATGAGATCGTAAACGCTCTCGCTAGGACTGTAACGATCGTAATCTCGCTAGGACTGTACATGAAAACTTTAGTTAATATTCTCTCACATTTTCATATTTTCATGTGTCATTGCCAAAAATTAAATCTCAAGTTCAACAATTTGACACATTATCACAAAATCTCTCATTGATATTTAATATCAATGTTTCATCAACCCGAATAAACCGTGACTGCAACGCAGGGGGAGCGCCTAGTCGTTAGGCTATCCCGCCAAACACAGAAGTCGCGCGTGACTGCCAGCACACAAAAGTCTGTTGCACACCAACAAAACGCGCAATAATTCAATAGCTTGTACCGGAACAAATTCTGTCAGTTGGTATACGTTTATCCCTTTAATTGCCGAATACGTGCCTAGTGAGCGAGCAAATATTGAAGAACATTTAATGCAGAGCTTTATTTATAATATTCAAAACGTGACTGAATTTGTTTCTGCCGGGAGAAGCTATCATGTTGTACGTTTGTACGCACCTCTTCAGTTCAATGGGAATGTTTAACTGAAAAATTCATTTAAGATAATTTTTATAAACTTATGACTACATGATGACTTCATTACTGTAAAACAAATTTTAACTTTTTGTGTGTCTTTGGACATTGTGTATTTCTATTTCCACATTTTTGAAAGTCCAGAAAATCTACTGTATGCTGAATGAAGTTTACTTTTTAGGCTAGGATATCGATATGTAAATTTGACGTATTGTCGCAGTATGTGAATACGGTTATGTTGTGCATTTTCATACATATATGTGATACATATTGCTCCTCCCCATGTTTCCTCTCGACCTGTGAACGTCGATACTAACAACATTACAATGAGGGCAGAATGGAAGAATTCATAAGGGAAAGATTCTGGAAAGTGAAAAACTAGAAAATTCAAACATTTCTAACTATTGTCGTTTTTTAGATCCAAAACACTATGTTTAATCAAGATACCGTGCATTACTACAAACATTTTTTACCCATTTCTGTATAAGGGTTACACAAAGCATAAAAATCATTCTCGTGGGCATAAAAGCAAACTTTCGTAGATATAAAGACCGATGTCTCAACGTGTTGGACATCAGAAACAAGGTAACAAAATTTACTTGTCAAGGACATAATAAACCGTAAGTGTGAATGAATACGAAGATTAGTATGGTACAATAATCTAACGTAACGGTGCTATATCATTACGAACTGTCGTGTACTATTTGTAACGATTACATAATTTAATACTGGTTAAACCGCCGAAGGTGTTTTCAAGCAGCAAAGAATATTTGCCCAAGCTAGAATTTGAACACAGACACATAGGTTTCGCGATCAAGGGACGTGTCGGCTACAGTACCTGGCTGTAGAAACAAAATCTGAGGAAAAGAGATACAACAGTCTTATGTGATTTTTCTGAAAAGTATTTATTTGTTTCTCAAAACAATTAAGGTAGAGCTGGAACCATGACAAAGCTATAGTACACCCATTTGTCATTTATTACGCAAAGAAGACTAATATGATGACACACATTTTGTTGCTATTTTGAAATAATGAAAAACACAGCCTCTATCCCACAGCCATTTATTTTCTAAAAGAAGAAGTTAATATCATAACTCCACACAGTAAAGCATCCCTGATGAAAGTTGGGGTAACAATGAAACGTTTGTCAGGAAAGTCCAAAATTCCAAGTCTGACAGATACATTAACACATTCCTTTCGCTAAGCAACTTTCTCTCTCGAATATGCGAATTAGTGAGAATTTTGTGTGTCCTTCACACCGGAAAAGGGTTTTCTGTCAAAACATGTCTCACCTTCCGCCTGTGGACAACACTAGCGCTTAAAGCGTTCAATCGATTTTCCCCCAAAATGAAATTTCTCTATCCATCGGGCAGGGCTTGAGAACCTACAAATTTAACTTCATTTCCGATGCAAAAAATTGTCTTTCATTTTGAAGCGTCGGGAGCGTTGTTTGATTCAAAATTTTGAAAATGTAAACGATTCTTTAGGTAATGCACTCCCCCAAATCAAAATTTCCGTTTCAAACTCACACGGCCCCGGGTTCAGTTAAATCAATTGGAAAATACGAATTTTGAAGAAAAACGATTGAATGTTTAAAGCACACATGTTGTCTATAGACAGACATATTTCCGTCAATCGATTTTCATTATTAAGTATCCATAGAATACTTGCATACAATACTTACCCTTCATTAGAAACAACGGCGGGAAATAGAAATGACGTGTCTTGCACGGATCGTACGTCAAAATTTACGATTAATATTCAAAATATTTGATTAGGCATGGAATGTTCATACAACAAAAAAGCTGAAGAATGTCCTTCAGATTAGAGGTTCGTCGTTTCCAAACACATTATTATCTATCTAGGTACAAAATGATTAATTGTACTACTTATAAAGGGGTTTTTGTAAGATTCTAAAAATTAAGCTTCCGGTGCTGGTTTAAAATATATTATCGAATAAAAATGTAATAGATAAAATATATGAAATAAACTACTTCCTAAATTTAAAAAAAAATATAACCTAATGATTTGTTGATATATAAAATTTGAATTAAAAATGCCTGAATGTCACTTGGGGCAAAAGTGAATCTTCTTAGCGCAAAGGAAAAGTTGATTTTATGAATTGCTTTTTTCTATTTGTTAACGATTTTCATTATTATTCGTTAGTATTAATAAATAGACCAGGTAAATTTAATTCAAGAAAATTTAGTTTCATTAAATAAAAAACATTCTTTTTATTCATTCTCCAATTTAGAAGAAAAAAGAATTGATATAGTATAGCTCAAGTAAAGCAAATACGTATAACTGAAATATTGTAACCGTCACGTACCTACCTACTTCTTAGTAGTACGCCGAATTACTAAAGTAAATCTATCATTTACTTATTTCGTGACGTGTGGTTACACCGTCACGCAAACCTGGGAATACCTCAATTCATGGATAAATTCCCTATCGGTGGTGGGTTCGTCTTTGCTAAACTAATGATCAAATAACAAGCAAACACAATTTTGTAGTTTTTAAATAACTATGTATTCTATCGAATAAAATCCTCTGTACACTGTAGTTCACATATCCTCCTATGTGCTCACTTTTTGTTTAAACTATGGTAGCTAGTTCCCTACCTAAACTGCAGTTTTCACTAAAGCAATAATGACTTTGATCTACATTTACACGAAACAAGCAACAAATACATATGTACACTTCACAAAAAAATTATCATTAAATGAAACACACAAATCACAATTCAAATAATCATCCTGTAAAAAAAATACATACAAACAATATTCAAAATTCACTAATACCTTTTAAATCATGAATAATGTGACACTCAATATTCACATTTAATATTCGGCTTCTACGTGGCCTTTCAGTACAAAAATTCTGTTTTACAACGTCTTTTGACTGTCCATGAAATAATATTTTAAAAGAAATAGTTTAACGGCTTTCACTCATGTTCAAAATTTTACATAGGCAATTTCTCTTAAATGATTTCAAACAGCATTAAATCAATTATATATGAATCTAGATAAATAATTATGTACAAGAACGACTTTTATCATTAAACACAAGAATTATTCTGATCTGATTCCTCTTACGACTGCAGAAAAGAAATAAATTTACTGGTTATCAAGATCATGTTCAATGAAACTTGCCCGATCAACGTCTGTTACTGAGGGAAGCTCACATTACAACGTTTTAACTAGTACAATTATAATTCTATCTTGAAAGTTTTCCAGACTGAAATTTAGTGAATGTTCTCTCTGTTTTTCTGTGACTCACGACCGGCGAATTCCCCAAGCTGGTCCCGCGCTGTGTAGACGGCTGTCGAGCGATGCTCACGCCTCAAGGTCGTCGTTCTGCGACGGTCTGTGCGCTGCCTATCGCGACGGAATCGGAGTATTTCCGAGCGCCGTCTCCTCGTTGTTCAGCGAAGTTTTACCACAGCTTACACAGAGGCGATGGTCGCATCAGAATGCGAGTCCAAAACTCCAAATTATAACTTCGTAATAGCAAAAATCGAGCCAGTTGTTGGATAAACTATACTTCTTAGAATTGTCAAAATTCTTCAATAGAATTTCCGAAATGAAATCCCAAAAATAAAAATGAAGTAGAATAAAATAAAATAAAAGCTGTAACAAAGAAACAGAAACATGTCCTATGTTACAAAAATCCTCCATTTTCTAGCAACGAGAATGCAGCAACGTGGTTTTATAAATTCATTTTGGTCTACTACCACTGTCGTTCTTTCATTCGTTGCATTCTTGTTTAATATTCATTTAAAATTTCATGTAATCTCTTGACATTTCACAGTAAGTAATTCCATGAAAAATATTCAGACAATTATCCCACGTATCCCTCGTGTGGTGGACTTGTAGCCTTCTATTCACCTCGGCGACTCGAACAAGAAAGAAAGACGAACTCGTCCGACACAAACTTCATGCCACGTCCGTATTTCCGCAAAAGTTTCTGATTGGCTATAGCCTGAGTGCGTTCAGAAATCTTTTTCTGGGTGACGCCATCTCTTCGCTACTATAGAAACTACTTGTAGGGCATGATGTCGGGCATCATCGTTTCTATTTTTCTTTTGTCATGAATGTAGCCGACGACAAGCGGTTACAATATGATACTAATAATGTAGGATGCAAATTTTAAGGGGGCGAGAATATGGGGCCTGATGTGGTGTTTGCTTGACCTGTATAAATGTTCAATTTTAAATTAAATTTTTCATCCAAAAAATGTTATTAAGGGTTAAGCGTCTTCCAAGTTGAAATTTTTGTTGAAATCGCTACTCATAATCATTAATATTTTGTCCAAATCATTTTCCGACAATGCTGCACTTTTACTAGGGTATGATAAGACGATTATATAGATGAATTCAATATTATTAAGTTTTGTATGCATATGCACATGGACATCATCATAATCATTTGCCCATCATCCAGTTGATGTTTGGCTGCACAAATGTCATCAATTCCTCTCCTTGGAAACCAAATGTATATTCTCTCACATATTTCAGAGGTGATCCTAAAAGGATCTCTCAAAAAATTCTTCAGCAAAAAATGTCTCCACCCAACATATTTTCTCGCAGACTTATTTCACTCCAAAACTGTTTCTCTCAAAAATGCCCTCTTCCCCCAAAAAAGTTTCCCCACAAAAGTCTTTCCCCCAAAAAAGTTTCCCAAAAATATTTGCTCCAAAAACATTCCTCCAGGCCGATCCTCCAGAAACGTTCCTCCAAATGTTCTCCCAATGTTTTCCTCCATGCAGCGGCGCTGTTGTCTCGGCATGAAGGTAGAGCGAGATCCACTTCCACTTTTCGTCTGATTTAAGTCGATTTTCCTTAGCGCGCTTGTAGACGTTTCTCTTCAAAACCAAAACAAATCTTGCATCTGTAAAGCATCTGCACTTCAAAAACCAAAAGTATATCGTCAACTAGTGGTGATACAAAATGGCATAGGCTTTCTCGTAGTAATGTTTTCTAAATTCTTTGGTTTGATTTGGTCTCCTTTCTCGACCCGTTTCTTCAGACTCCCTTCCTCTCTCCACTTCTTACTTGTCCCATTATTTTGCCAGCTGTCATCAATCGCCTCCCAAAGTGCATATTTTTCACATTTTCTGAACTTTTCGGTTTCCTAATAGCAGAACCGAAATATTACTTTACGAATATTACAGAAGAGTAAAACCTCGTCCTAATTGGCAATATTCATTGAAGAATTTGGAGACTTTTTAAGAAAATGGTGTTTAACCGGTATTCTAAATGCGGAATTTGAAGATCACAGGAATCTATTGACATTTCGAAAAACGTTATTTTAAGTCATTTAAAGAACTTCTCGGAAATACAATAATTTATACAAATCGATGTAAATGTGAATAGTAACGACGAGAGAGATTCCAAAAATATATATTTGTGTAATTTTTGAAAAACAAAAGAATTCACCCAAATTAACTTTACGTCATTTTAAACAATACAGTTAGCACTATTCATTGGGAAAATCTACATCACCATGATGAAAGAAATATTTATGGAGAAAAGTTTAATTCAAAGGAAATATCTGTTTTCAATTTTGTTGTACCAGGACGCTGAAAAAATCATAGTTTTGCTATTTTTGAAAAATCAGAGTTCACCGTAAAATTCGGACCTACGCCACCATTATAAGTTTTTACTCTATTCTTACAAGAAATTAAAGTAAAAAATTGTAGCCGTTTTTGAGAAAATTTTGAAAATGTCCAGGCGCTTCATATAAAATACCCCTAAATTTTAAAAGATGTTTTTCAAAATTGCAAAGCTTTAACTAGAGCCAGATGGACAGGAGTTTCCTCAATTTGGAAAAACCCCTACCCATGATTTAGGCGCTAGAAGTGTTCACAGACCGACGGACTGACGGACGGACGTTTTGAGAAACGCACTTCTTCGGTACCAGGAGATCCCAAAAATTTCCTTTGGAAACTCGAAATCGATTTTCCGCAGCATTACATAACTTCCTCGATAGCACGTATGTAGTACGTATGTATACGAGAAACTAATTAGTGATGCCACAGAATGGCTCAGACTTTTTTGTACAACTTAATTTTCTAATTTATTTCGCCGACTCCAACTTTTCGGTCGTGTCCCATCCTTGTACCAACAACCATCTATCGCCGAGCAAACATCAGTTTTAGTATTTTCTCAATTTTTTGGTTTGCTAAGGACAGAAACGAAAAAATTACTTTAAGAATATATTATAAGAGTAAAACCTCGTCCTACAAGGAAATTATCGTGTACAAATTTGAAGCCATTTTTAACGAAAACAGCGTTTAAAGTGCTACTATAAATGCGTAATTTGAATATTTATTTCACATAAAACGATTGTGTTTTCGAAAAAAATATTATAAAATTATTATTTGAAGCGCTTCTACTCATAAATGCAATAACGTATACAAATCAAAGGAAATGAGCATGTTAACAGTGTGAGAGATATTTGAAAAAAATACACTTCTGTAATTTTTGAAAAAACAAATGAATACCCCGAAATGAACTTTACGTCGTATTAAACAGTTCATTTAGCACTATCCATTGGAAAGGTTTCAAGAAAAAAATTTGAGTCAGTTTTGATAAAATGGCGTTTGAGCTTTTCTGAAAATGCGGAAATTTGAACTCATATTAACAGAAAACTTTTGAGTTTTTGACAAACTTTATCTGACATTATTTAAAAAGCATTTACTCATAAATACAATAATCTGAGAAAATCGCCTCTAATATTACCCGCTAATATTATCGCCACTAATATTACCGACGTGAGAGTCAAGTCAAAAATTACATTCCAGAATTTTTAAAAACAAACAATTGAGCTATATGGCGTTTATGTCATCGTATAGTGTACATTTGACACTACTCGTATCAAAGATTGAAAGAAAAAATTGAGCCGTATTTGAGAAAGCCCTGTTTTTGTTGTTTTTTAAGATTGTACATATTGCACGCACTATTGCATGAAAACTACTTAAGTTTTCAAAAAATCTATATGACGTTAGTGAAAGAACTATTTATAGACAACAAATTTCATTTGAAGGAAAAATCTCTGCATTCAATTTCATAGGTGTAGGAAAACATGGAACAAAATTCCAACTTTTGCAAATTTGAAAAATTCAGAGTTAACCTTTTAAGTCGGACGTATTCCACCTTTATAAGTGTATTTTACTCTATTCTTACTAAAAAATTTAAAGAAAATATTTGTAGCTGTTTTTGAGAAAACTTTGAAAATGTTTAGGGGTTTCATGTAAAGTATCCCCAAATTTTAAACAATGCATTTCAAAATTTCAAATCTTCAACTACAGTCAGATGAAAAGGGGTTTCTTTAATTTGGAAAAACACTCTACGCACGGTTTAACCACTAATAGTGTTTACAGACGGACAGAGAGAAAAACGGAAGTACGGACGTTTTACAAAAAAACAACCACGTTTTAGGTATCAGGAGACTTCAAATCGTGAATTTACGTTGAAACCTCGAAATGGATTTTCCGCCACTTTCTCTATACTCCGTATATACGTATGTATACAAGAAAGTAAAAGCTGAATGCGCACTGTTCCGTTTGAATGCACGCGAACGCGAGAGTGTGTGTGGTGTGTGACGAGCGGCGCCGGCCACCGTGTGTGCAGGCCGGCCCAGCGGCGCCGCGACCGCCCGCGCTGCTGGCGCTGCTTTTTCTGGTGGTGGCGCTGCTAGCGGGCGCCGGCCGGGCGGCCCCCGCCCCCGCCCCCGCCTACGACGTCGCCTCCCCAAGTGGGCCTCGCCGGCGCGCCGCCCGCCCTCGCGGGCGACGACGACGCCTTCAACCAGCTCTCCGCCATGCACCACTTCGTGGCGCCCGCCTTCCCCGGTCAGTGCTGCGTTTGTTTATTTATTTATTTAGTCAAAACATGTGACGTATGCGGGAGAAAATCATATGTGCACGCTTTCTTCAGTTTCAGAATCCCTTCCCAACAATTTAAACTATTAATACTTTAAAGATGAATAATAATAATAATAACAATAATAACAATAATAACAATAATAACAATAATAATAACAATAATAATAATAATAATAATAATAATAATAATAATAATAATAATAATAATAATAATAGATAGTTATGTTTCCTTTCCCTTTCTGTTCTTTCTTTCTATCTTCTTCCTCTTCTTCTTATTATTATTGTTATTATTATTATTATGATTACTATTATTATTATTATTGCTGTTGTTGTTATTCATCTTGTTAATATTAGAGCAGGGACTTATTCTTTAATAGAACTTTTGTTATTTCATATCAGTGATGCCAGATCAAACACATAATAGCGTGTACGGTTTTTTAAGATGTAAATTATGAAGAGTGTATTGAATCAGTATTTTTCACAAATTACTACATTATTATAATTTTAAATATTTTACGCCAAGTTACGACAGTCTTGTTCTCCTGCTCTTTCCTCGCTTTTCCGCTAACATTCTTCGAATTTTTCTTTCTTTTTCATCCATTATTGCTTAAATTTCCCCTCCTATTTCATTCATACTTTCGTTTTCTTCTTATAATTGTTTTCGGATATCGTGCTGTCACTTGCAGTGAGTTTACTTCCTATGTTCTTCTCTTTATTGTTGTGTGCATTGCAATATTTTCGATCTACAAATGTATGCTTTTTCGATTGTACCTTTTAAAACATGACGAACATGTGTCTGACTTATGTTTTATTCAAATTTGTAAATTTTATGGAAAGTCCTTTGGAGAACACGAATACATTCATATCAAGAAGTAACATGGTCATACTGAATTTCAAATCAAATCTGTTGGTTGTGAATTGTTTTTAAAATGCACCCGTACACCAATATTTTTTTAATAGTGATATTTTCTTTCTTTCTTGTCTTATGTAATGCGATTTCTAAGATTTCCGAATGTGAACATTATTACATTTATCTTTACTCGTTTCTCTTTTCACTATTTTCTTTAATACATCTCGAAATTGTCGCAATTATTACAAATTTTAAAACACATCAAAGCTTATTTCGCAATTTCTCTTTAGTTTAAAACAAGCCATCTGTTACCACCTTTCGTGTAGTCCAATTATATTCCGAGTGACACGCAAGTAAAAATCCACGTGATAGACCTCAAGTTAAAGACGTTATCGAGTCACGAACAAATAGTGTGCCACGACACCTTTTTTCTCAAAGGGCTCTCCTTCTAGTCTAACATTAAATACCGCGTTATCTCTACACTTTGCTTACTAATTTTCACTATTACGCGTGTAAAGTGCTACTTAACCTATATATATATATATATATATATATATATATATATATATATATATATATATAATTTAAATTGGTATTTTAATCGTTTGAAAAATGTCCATCACGTTTCTTAACTAATAATTTGAATTGTGTCATAATTTCTACTTACTAATGTTCATTCTACATGGACATCTCCGTTGGATTTGTTTAAATAGTGCAACAAATTCATTACCTCAAACATTTATTTTATTACAATGAAAATGATTGTTTCATTGAAAAACTTACCAACTGCAAACATTGTTTTAAAATTATGAAGACTCCTTAGTAAACAGGTTACAATAATGTCCCTTTTAACTGTATATTATGGATTAAACACCACAAAAGTAGGTGACACAGAAATCATTTGAAAAAGTTACCAATTTATTTTTATGCTAACAATAAATCTTGTCCCCCAAAAAGTAATTTATATAAAGAAAATTGCAACTTTTGGTCAATCAAAAATTATCTGAAAAGTACATTAAGTAAATCTCCGAGAGAAAAATGAGAAAATCGGTACTATCAACAAAATTATTATACATTTCGCCCACTAGTCATTATTTGATGAGTATTTAAAGGATGCTTTTGAATAAACTGGGTTATCATAAACGAATAATTAAAATTTCAAGGTTGAAGTTTTTGGTGTGAAAGTTTTTGGTTGAATTTTCTGAGTGAATAAACAAATAAATTGACAAAACCAATACTGGAATATTGTGCCTAAAATATAGAAATGTTTCAAAAAATCACAATTTTAAAAATCTTGTTCCAAACAAATGGCATATTCGTAATTGCAGGTGAATTTAAAATTACACGCTCCAAATAGTTACCATAATCTATTTGGACAAAATGGTGGTCTAAAATTTGAATTTTCTACGACCATATGGGTTTTTATTTCTTTAATAATATAAGAATATGGAAGTTTTTCAATTACTCAAGTCGATTGAGTGAAAACAGGAAGCTACTTCCTAACTTGTCAATTTCTATGGAAATTGAAAAAGTGAAGCACACGATGTAAACAAGTGAGAAACGATGTTTAAAGAAGCACGAAGCTGCCAACTGCGTTGGCGCACCAAAAAAGGTCTTGACATCCATTATACACGCACTGCATCATGTGTAGTCTGGACTAGTTATAGAGAGGCATAGTTACCGAACTTGACACTCAAAAACTACATTACATTTTTCTGTGAATTATATATACTGTACAGTATTCAAAATACATGTTCTTAAAAAATGAAAACTTTCGGACGGTGAACGATATTGAAACTTTCTTTGAAATCATGACTGTCTTCTTTACCGAATAATACAAACTGACTTGTTAACTGTTAGTGAATTATCAAAATAAACCTTTAATATTTGTTTTACATTGGTTAGAAAATGGTACGTACTGTTAGATAAAATGCAGTGTCCCCCATGTGTAAGGCAGTTATCAGTGGCACCCTAGGCATAGAGTTTGGTTGGCAAAGCAATAAAGAAGAGCAGAAGGTATAGTTGAATAGTAAATCTGCCGTAATATTATAGTCCCGAAACAATGTGCGTAGATTAACATGGAAGTGGTGCGTGGTCGGAACGCACTATAATAATTCGGGTGTCAGCATGAAGCATGTGGTAAAGTGTCGTGTCCATGTACCGTCGGTCGGAGGGTGGAAAGTGAAAAGACTGACGCTCACGATCACTTCCGTTCACGTGACCTCCTCACGGGGAAAACCACTCAGGACAATGCACCTCCGTCAGTGTGGAGGATTGAGGAGGTACGCTGAAGACAGCGTTGACATCAACTCTCAAAGATACCCATCATCCTTCGTGATAATGGAAAAGTCTCACCTGCAAGATAGAATAGTCACTGTGGGACATTGACTGAAAGGGCTCACTGATACAGTTTCCACACGTAAGGCAGAAGGTCATAGACATAAGGAATAATAACATTGACGAAATGAAATTATTGTTTCTTCTATTAATAAATGCAAGTATGGCAGTGTGGAGACATGTGTAACAGTAATTAAAATTGTTTCTTTTACAATTTAATACAATTTATAAAGATAGGCGTCTGTGGTTCTTTAATATCAGTAATATTCTTTCTCTAAAGTTTCAATACTACATCCTAATATTGTATTATTAATACTGTGATATACCAAAATGACGAACCATTTTCATTATGGAAATGTCATTTTATTTGACATGGAATATAGGGATGTCAATAGACGGTCGCGAGGAGTCTCTATGTGACAAACAACCGGCGTTAAGGAACCCGAGACGTTAGTGAGGGCAGTCACGGATTATAATAGTTTCGCTGGGATAATTTGGAACCAGATCACGGACATTAGGCGAGGACTTTATCCAGAAGCACGATTCTGCTGCGTCGACGGAGGTTCTACGGGACGCCATCGATGAAGAAGTGAAGACCTCGCCACTCCGTATGGATGGCAGACTGAATATTTGGTTGCAGAGTAAATAGCTACAATTATGAACTTCGAGCCCCAATTAACTAGCACAACATAATTTTGGAATGAGAGATATTTAAATTCTGTAGGAATCATTAGATTTCAAGTGTAACCTTTTCCTGGCGCCCAAATTACATTTATCAGTAATAATTATGTTTCAAAATGTCCCTCCAAGTGGGGCTTGTCTTTAAATAGAACGGGGCTTGTTTCAAATTGGCACCAGTCAATGTCGGGCATGTTTCAATACCAATAAAACAGTTTTAAAAATTTTAAAAATTAATATAAAAGTTTTTATATTTGTTCGAATAATTCTAAATGCTTTTTTATTTTATCTAGATATATGATTTATTCTGTTTATGTTTTAGCAACTGGACAAGACATGTGCACAACAAACTCACTACACAAGCTTATTGAAAGATAGATGCAACATAAGTATTTTTTAAATATAGGTTATATTTCCAAGGAGTAGTTATTAAGTACGATTTTTCATTTCTAAGGCTTCTTGTAATTGTACATAACGTTTCTAGTAAGTTAAACAGAAGTACAGAGGAAAGTATGGCACTACAACCGCTTGAGAGGCCTTACATAAAACGTTTATAGGAATTTTATGGAAAAAATATATAAACCAGACAGAAAATAATAAATGCCCGATAAAAGTTAAATAATATTCACGAAAGCGTAATGTTTAACTGTTTAGGCACGGCTAAAAACGTTTGCGAAGCGCCAAGTTGGGCGACGTGAGGCAGCCGCCCTCAGGGGTAGTTGGCTACGGAACACACTCCAAAGTGCTTCAATCTCTTGACTTTCCTTCGGCACCGCCGACATTTTCCGCTCCAAGTCTCTTCGCGCGAACTATGAAAGCAAACGACCGCCGCGCCGCGCCCTTTAAGTCCCGCGGTGGCGCTGGCGTGGCGGGCACCCTGCCCCGCCCCCTCCGGGGAGCTCCTCAAAGGGGGCGAGCGGCTGTAAATCCGTTTCTTGCGAATCGACCTGCCCCTTCCCGCGCCCCCGCCCTCACGACTGTAGCGCCTGCCACCGCCGTCGCGGCAGCTTCCGCCACGGTCTCCGCCACAGCCGCCGCCACCCGCTTCAGAGTTGCCACCTGCTCCGCAAACGCCCGAACCACCATCACCAACTTCGCCATTTCACCCGCCGCCGACGTCACCGCTCCACTGTCGCCACGCCCCAACCGCCACCAACTCCACTCCCCATCGAGGCCACCGCCCCACCGTCGCCATCACCGCCCCAAATCCACACACGCCGCCCCATCGACGTCACCGCTCCACTGTCGCCACGCCCCCAACCGCCACCACCTCCCCTCCCCCATCGAGGCCACCGCCCCCACCGTCGCCATCACCGCCCCCAAATCCACACACGCCGCCCCCATCGACGTCACCGCTCCACTGTCGCCACGCCCCCAACCGCCACCAACTCCACTCCCCCATCGAGGCCACCGTCGCCTGTGGCGCCCCGTGTCTGGCCGCGTCGTTATTCCCTCGAGCGCTGCCGCGTCAGAGGTGACAGCGGCGAAGGGGAGAGGGCGGCGGGCGGAGACTTAGAGCTGAATAAAGAGAACTCGACGAAGCGAAGAGGATAAACCAGAAAGAAAGTGTAAAGGTGACAGAGAAACAAAGAACATTGGCACCCACATTGTGTTTTGTGGTGTCCTAAGGTTTTGGAGACACCAACCTCAAATGTCACATTTGAAAAGAATTTCAAAACTGGACACACTGTTGACTTTGCTAGTGTCAGAGTTCAAAGAGAAAATAAAAAAAAATCAATAATACCTTTGGTTCCTAGAAAGGTAAAGTGGAGGTAATATTAGCTTTCGATTTCATGGCAAACTTGTCTCACGCGCAATTTTATGTTTTGTTTATCGTTTCTAAAGGACTTGTCAGTTGTGAGAATGCAATTTACTGACATACTTTAAGCATTCACTAAAGAGGTTCTTTACTCTATGCTTAGAGTTCTGGAGAAAATCTGTCACAATGGAAAGTAATATTCTTGTCTGTGAAGTACATATAAATAAATAGCGAGAACACAGGAAAAAGGGATATGAGAAAACAAAATATTTGTATTTGGGCAAACCTAAAAGGAGCGGTAAAGGAAGAACCGAAACGGGAGATGAAGATGCAGAGAAAAACTTTAAAACTCACAATAAAAGAAATCGCCGTAATAATTTTAGAGGGATGAGATAAAGCAAAACTGAACGTCATTGCCGGGGGAGTCGGTATCTCAAACGAGAAAGTCGTAAAAAAGTGCTGGCAGGCGTTCTAGGGGCAACAAGACTAGACACTTTACGACCACGTATAGGAAACGTCGCGGGTCGAAGGAGTGAGTTAAGACGAGGTAGAAAGACACGGGACTGATCTGGCCAAGTCGCGCCGTAGGGAGGTGAGTTTGGAACCGACGCTTGCGAGGAGTTGACACACGACGTAATATCAAGATAGAAATGGAAGTCACAGAACTTTGGCAGATGATTAGATGAAACGGAGGAAGTTCGATTAATACTAAGGGTCAGCACAGTCGAAAATTTGTAATTTTGTACGGAAGAAATGTGATACTTGCAATACATACGTATGTTTTGCAATATGCATGAAGTAAAACCAAAAATACCCTGAAATGACTTATCGTGACAGAAAGATCAAACTATGGCGGACTGATTGGGTGATTAGTGATGCCCGGCGCGTCAACTGTTAAAGTCATTAGTCCCGTAACTGTAGTTCTTGATTTTCCTCGCGGGAGTTGGCGGTGAACTTCCCCTGCTGGATGTCGAGACCTACGTCGGATTGCGAGATTTTTCCCCAACCAGGTACGTCCCACCAGTGGGGCACCGCCCCAGCCGGGACGAACTCTAAGCTCCTTACTGGTCTTCTCACATGTGTAGAGGTGTAGTACATGTGAGTGTAAAGGTATATAACGAATAGGATGGAAGGAAAGATCGCGCACGGTCCGTGCCCCGTTTCTTACGGTTGTGCTCAGGCATTTTCCAGGTGTTGATCGGAGGAACCATGAAAAACTACCGATCAGAGCAGCTGGCCGCTAGCATTCTTCTCCAGAGACTGAATTTGACCTAACTACGTAACTAGTGTCGCGAAATCCTACCACCATCGGGACTCAAAGCTAGGAGAGGTCAGAGGCACTGCAGTGTCATGCGTTGATGCCCTGAGCCACCTCTCCCGGTCAAAAACGGGCGATTTTTGGAAAGAAAATTCGTATTTTGGGATCCTAAAATAGAAAAAACTGGATAAATTGTGTTCTAGTATGGAGTAAATAACTCCCTCTACCACTTTACGTATTCAGATTTCAGAAATTGTGAGTCCTTGACACCAAAAAAATGTTTTGTTTCGTTTTCAAAACGTCTGTCTGTACGTCCCTGTGTGAACACTATCGCCTAAATTATTCATAGGGATTTTTTCCAAAATGAAAATTCCCCGATCTGGCTCGACTCGAACCTCTGGGATTGCAGTGTCAACAATTGATACCCTAATCCATTTTTGCCGGTAAATTACGTAACTGAACGTGTACTATTCTGGCCTCCGCAGAGCAGCGCTGTAGACTGGTGGCGGGCTGCGCTGCGGACAAGAGAAGCCGAGCGGGGAGGCGTGGGCTGCGCTCCGTCGACTGTCAACACTCGAAGACCGCACGCCGGGGACTTGAGCTCCGCACTGCCCCCGAGCGTTTTTCCAGCGCGCGCCTCGTGTTTTCGCAGCCGCCGTCCCAGCGCGCTGATCGCATTATGCCCCCCCCCTACCCGCCCCCGCGTGCTTCACCTCGCCCTGTTGCTCCTCGCCGACATCGCTCTGCATCGCCCAGTCCTCGCCTCACCTCGCCCCACCCTGCGATGCCTTGTCTTGTTCTGCTGCGACTTTACTTCGTCTTTCCAACCCTCATCTCACTGATGTCACTGCAGAGCCTCTGACTAAGTTCGAGTCCTGACGGCAGCAGGATTTTCGACACTAGCTTTTCAACTGGGATGATTTCAGTCACTGTCTGGAGGAGAATTCTAGCGGCCGGCTGCTCTGATCGGTAGTTTTCCGTGGTTTCTCCGATCAACATCAGGCGAATGCCGGAGCAGTACCCTACCAAACGGGCCACGCGCGATCTTTCCTTCCTCTTCCTTGTCCTATCCTCTCCCCTTTACACACACACTTACACTAACATGCACCACACTATCACATATTCCGGGAGACCGGTCGGGAGCTTAGAGCTGGTCCCGACTGGGGCGGTGCCGCGCTGGCGGGAGAGTCCTGATTAGGGGGGAAACCCCACTAGCAGAATTTTTTTCCACGTATGTAGTAAAGGGCCGTAAAAAATTTAGTGCTAGTACCACTTTCGGCTATCTTACCCTTTTTCGAAAATTCCGAAAAGTGAACATTCCAAAATGTGAAAATTCCAAAAAGTGAACAAAACTACAAAATTGAAGATAGAATTTTTTACTTATGTAAATCTGTTGTAAAACATCAGATCTTTAAAGAAAGGAAATGTACTATTTAAAAAACGATTAATTTTCGCCGCACCCCTCATATTTACGCATAGTTTACTCAGCACTTTGTTCAAAACCACACAATGTTTTTCAATATATAAATAAAGCATAGCTATGTTGGTTTACGATTCCGGAATATTTAAAAGTGACCTGTTTAAAACTGGCCATCAGAACACCCAATATTTTCAAAGAAACTGGGGTCTTGTCGGTACTGATCGAGCATAAATTCACAAAATTGTAGCTTCTTGGTTCGATCATTTTCCAATTAAACATGTGTCAGACATACTTTGAACTTTGTACTCATAAAATATCCTCTGTATGGACCGACGTGACATCTCTTGAAATTCTCCCATTTATCGCCTAGTAAAATTATTGAAATTGTTCTGGACGGCCAGACAGATATAGAGTTCATTTTCCTCAGTTCCTGCTAACCTCAATATCCCACGTGATGCATTGAAAACAGAACCTTCTGTTTTAAATTTGAAAATTAAATTATAAATACGAGTAACCCAAAACGTTCGTGAATATAATTCAAAACCATCTCTCCATTTTCCTCAATACATCACTTACACCTAATTTATATTGAAATGAATTTGCCTTATTTTACGTGGCGAGACTCAGGCCATGAGGCCTGCTCTTCCATCTGACCACGCAAATTTCGTTACACTCCTTTCACCAATCATGGGAGAAAGAAGGTATTACTTGGGCGACGAAACAGGCGATTTGAATTTAGCTCAGAGGCGCCATTTAGGCTTGAGGATCTTTTACATGCAGTAAATGTACTAACATGGGACAGCCGGCTTTACTTTCCCTCCGAAGGAAGGCTTACGAAGGATTTTTTCGCCCTCAAAAATCCACGGATTCGATCGGATTTGAACCCGCAAACTTGGGTATAGCAGTCAGATACGCTAACCGCTACACCATCGCCGCCGCCATTATATTGCCCTTTAGAGCAAAACCTCTATCCTCATTCGTTAATATTTTCAACTGTCACATTAATTTCTTTTCATAATTAATTTCTTTTTTCTTTCTAACCCTAACAGTACAATTAAGATATAAACAAGAATTAAAAACAAAGAGCAAACGAAACCGTTTTGGACATGGGCTAATTCGAACAACAGAGCAGAGTACAAGAACTGAAGTGTGTAACTACTTGTACGTCATACATTGTATACCCTTGTAATTATGCTTTCTTGCTGGGGACCTTAGTTTGTCCTGTTATGACGAAATTTGTTATATGCTAGTTCGTGCTAACGCGTTTTTTGGTATTTGTAAAAAGAATGTAAAGTTCGAATAATTTTAATGTAACTTGAATTCTATTATTTAACCAATCCCTTGTTGAAATGCAATTCCAAATATGACTTTCTTTTCTCTTGCATTGGATAACTAAATTGAAGTTTTTTGTGAGACTCTTCCCTTCACATATATTGGTGTTTATTGTTATTATGTTAGTTATAACATTGTTGTGAAGTGCATGCTCTTAACCCTTTTGTTCGAGATATTTACTGTACGTGATTTAAAAACGCAAAGAAATCAAAGAAAATACTACTTCAACATTCTTAATATTCAGCGCCCTGACCTCTTTGTGTGAACCACTTACGTCCTTGTCACGTCACTTTCGAATTACATCGTAAATCCGCCTTTCGGCCAGCGCTCCCCGTTCTGTCGCCAAGGCTGCGGCAAGGCATTCGCCTAGCGCGAGGGTACACACACATATTTATTCATTTTGCAAGATCTATATCGTTCAGTACAATACTTTACAGATGTATTTTTTCAGACTTAATCTAGTTAAAATAGCTAAGCTAACTTAGTCTATATATTGGAGAGGACACTCTAGGGGAGAACCTCGGTGTTAAGCATCGTGGTTGGCTAAAATTTTGAGGAATGCTTCAAAAGGGAATCTATTTTTTATTCGAGTGTGGGTTGGATTTTTCGGTAGTTTGTAATGGGATGCTGCTGGTATGTCTGTTAGGTTTTGGTAAAAGTTGTGTGATATGTGTGCTATTTGGTTTATTATTGTATTGATATTTAATTCTGAATGAAGTTGTTTATTACTTATGAACCAGGGGGCATTTGTGATTAATCTTAAAAATTTATTTTGCATTACTTGAATTTTATTGAGATTTGTGGGGGCTAGCGCGAGGGTACGGCGAGGCCCTTGGGGCGGAACAAGCAGATTACGTGCGACCGCCCTCCGCTGCTGAGGGAAAGCGGCGGTCGATGGGGTTGTCACCTGTTGCGGTGGCGGCGGCGGCGGGGGCGGATGCGGGGGCGGGGGCACCTACCCCTTCCCCAACCCCTGCCCGGCCACGGAAGGCGCTCCGGCCTACCTGGCCCAGAGCGGCGGCGTGTTCGCATTAACCACAATCTAGTCCCTCCCCCGAGATTATCTTCTATAGGGTTATCTTCATTGTGTATTGTCGTAAGGGAAAGCACAGAAGCCGCAATATTGCTACTAGGGCGGTCGCCAAGGAAATGACTTAATAAACAAATTAATGTCAACTTGCATAAGTCATAAACCCATTTCATTACCCCCTGCTCTCACCCACAAATTGTCTGCACAAAGTCCACAAAAGTGTAAAACACGCTACAACTTTACAATTTTAGCTATCTCTCACATGTTGTCTTAGTTTGGGATTCAACTCATTTAAAAAAAATGATTCCGACCAATATAATGTGTTTCATGTATTATTTACATAGTATACATTTAATATTTTAAAGTGAGGTATCGATTCATAAATGTGTGATGTATCATCGCATGATTGTTATTCGATAATAGAAACTATAAGTCTGCTTGCCTGGTATTTAATTATTTTCCGATGCCAAATCCCTCAGAGCTGATATTAAGAATAAATACAATATTTAAATATCCAATATTGTAAATAATAAGAAACAACTGCTGCGTTTTGCACAACATTATGAGAAAGCTACCCCTCAGGTTTTTGAAAATACATGATGCAAAAAGAAAAGAAAAGGTCGCCAATTCTACAGGATTTCGAGAATAATTCTTGTTAATAAGACTTAAAATTAACTCGACAAATAAGTAATCGTGAAGAAGTACTCCGCCAGTCCGCCTTTTTTCGAAGATGCGATAGGAAGAGGTGGCTAAGGGCATCAACTGATCACACTGCAGTGCCTCTGACCGGCAAGTCTTAGGTTCGAGTCCCGGCGGTGGCAGTATTTTCGACACTAGCTACATAGTTCGGTTGAGTTCAGTTGCTGTCTGGAGAATTCTAGGGGCCGGCTGTTCTGATCAGTAGATTTCTCCGGTCAATACCAGGCGGATACAAGAACAGTACTCTAACAAACGGGCCACGGACCGCGCACAATCTTTCCTTCTTCTTCCTTGTTCTATCCTCATACGTTACTCACACACCCATGAACGTGCACTATACTACCAAAAATGCAGGGCGATCGGTCGGGAGCTTAGAACTTGTTCTGGTGCTGGTGCATACTTGGCATACTTTGTGGCATACTTGATTGGGGAAAACCCACTAGCCGACGGTAGGTCGACGTCGGATCTCACTATCCTGCGGACGACGATCATTGCCACCTCCCGAGGAAAAATATGCGTTACACTTACGGGACTAACAACCTTAGCAGTTGACAAGTCTGAATCACAAATGAGTCAATGAATCAATCCAGCAAAGATGAGTCTCCAATTTGACGCCTGGACCGGTAGCAGTAGTTCTGACCCAACCTAGGTGAAGACCGGGAAGTTACCGGTAGCGGTAGCTCAGTGCATCAACTGATGTCACTGCAGCGCCTATGACCGGGAGGTCCTAGGTTCCTACTCCCCACGGCGGCAGGATTTTCGACACTAGCTTTTCAGCTAGGTCGAATTCAGTCGCTGTCTGGAGGAGAATTCTAGCGGTCGGCTGCTTTGATCGGTAGTTTTCCGTGGTTTCTCCGATCAACACCAAGCGAATGCCGGAGCAGTACCTTACCAAACGGGCCGCGGACCGCGCGCGATCAATCCTACCTCTTCCTTGTCCTATCCTCTTCTTTTACACACACTTACACTAACATGCACTACACTATCACATATTTCGGGAGACCGGTCGGGAGCTTAGAGCTTGTCCCGGCTGGGGCGGTGCCCCAGTGGTGGGAGAGTCCTGGTTAGGGGGAAACCCTACTAGCCGACCGTAGGTCGGCGCCGGATCTCGCCATCCAGCGGGGGAAGAACACCGCCATCTCCCGAGAAAAAGCATGCACTAAACTAACGGGACTAATGACCGATGCAGTTGACGCGCCCGGAATCACGAAAAAATCAATCAATCAACCAGGAAGTTAAGCAGTTCGAGACACTGCGGGTTCCTCGATGGGTGACCGTCTGAGAACCCTTAATTCTAACGACGCTGATCTCTACCCCGGTAGGGATAAAAGATAAAGCCTTACGATTTAACTTGATGTATGACCACATAAGTTAAAGGAAAATTACCCCACGATATCAGAAAGGCTTGGAACTTTGTTACGAAAGTAACGGAATAGAAAAAGGATGAACTATTTACAATTCACATAAATACAGTCGCACATCGAAGTGCAAGGTGAGAAGAAATCTTTGAACAGCAGCCCGCAGTGACGGAGCAGAAAATAAAAAAGATAGTAAGAGAATGAGACAGCAATTAACAGATTCAAAGTTCGTTATGTATGATGTTGCCATTAATCAAAATCCATTGTTCTGAAGACGAACCAACTCGGAATCAAAGCGACCTGAGCAACCATGAAATATAGATTCAAATAAAGAATATTCGTGTCAGAAGCCACAAGAGTTGGAAAAAAAATATGTCGGAAACATCGTGCAAGACAAGTTAGGAATAGTTAGACATAGACAAGTTAGAACATAGCACTCACTTTCTGGAATTTGTTGTAATCATTATATTATACGATCATAATTACATTGCAAATTTGTAATATATCAGATACAATAAGCAAATCTCTCTTTTACAATCTGAAAGAAACAAATCACACTCTCTATCCGCAAATGTAATTCATAAGTAAAATTATCTTTTTTGTTACAGACATTGCCAATAACATTCTTAGCCACGCTCTATTTATCCCAATGACGTTGAACGGTATTCGTAGCATGCAAAGTTATTCATCTTTAAATCCTTCACTCATTAAAGAAAAAGTTGTGAAAATTAACTAATTTTCCATAAAAATATGCAGAATTTAATGGTGGCAAATCTACTCGATTAGTTCATGGTTTATTTTCTTTACCAGAAAATTTATATTTGACATAATTTGGTGTAATAAAGAACAAGTATATTTTTCACGTTTTCTCAATTCGTTCCTCTAGTAGTTAATTGATATGATTCTTTTAGAATATCATAGAAGAGTAAAACCTCTTTTCATAAAAAAATTATGTTGGGAGAATTGGAGCAGTTTGGGGGAATTTGTTGTTTGAGTGTTTCAGAGAATACATTATTTGATTTCGTTTACACCCAACAATTTTGAGATATCGAGATGTCGTATCTCTATGACACACCGTATGTCTATGACACATAGACGCAAATTAGAAGTGTTGTAGATGATGATTTTGTGCGTTTATGCTGACTCAAGGGCCCCTGAAAAACTCGCCGCACCCTCAAGTATTAAGACCGTCTTTGCTGCATATTCTGCCCCTGCAATTGTGAAATTATTATTTGAACGTTATTTCGGAGAATTAAATCAAATTTCTCCAAGACAGTGTCTTAGCAAATGTTTACTTAAACTTGGTAAAAATAGAAAATTGAACAAATAAATAAATAAATTTTAAAAAATGACTTTATTGGTAGGCTCAGGCCAGCTGGGCTGCTCTTCCGCCTGACCTCTTCCAAAACTTGTAAAACAATAGTACATAAAAATCTATAGGTGCTACAAAATGGCACAGACTTTCTCGTAGTATAGTTTTCTAATGTCTCTGGTGTGGTCTGGCTTTAAGATCTTGCTCCATTCTCTGTCCAACTGCCATCTATCTTTGCCCAAAGTACATTTTTTTACATTTTCTACACTTTTTGCTTTTCTAGTAGTACAACCGAATTATTACGTAAAGAATATTAAAGAAAAGTAAAAACTCGTTCTAAATAGACTTTTGCATTGAAATATTTGAAGCGTTTTTTAAGAAAATGGCCATTAAGCATTACTGTAAATGCGAAATTTGAAGTTATTTTTCACATGAATTTATTGAGTTTTCGAAAAAGTTTATTTAAAATATTTTAGCACTTCCACTCACAATTGTAATAATGCAAACAAATCGATGGAAATGTCTATATCAACAGAGTGAGAGGTATTTTAAAAAATACATTTGTGTATTTATTGAAACAACAAATGAATACACCAAAATAATTCGTAATTTAAACAGCCCACATTAAACCTTTAATGTAAATATTACCGACGTAAGAGCAAAGTCAAAAAAATTTCATTTTTGAAGTTTTTGAAAAAACAAAAGAATAGAGCAATACGGCGTTTATGTCTTGGTGTAGGGTTTGTGTGGCACCAACAGTACCAAAAATTTAAAGAACAAATTTGGAGCCGTTTTTGAGAAAATCTTATTTTTGTAATTTTTTAAAATTGCAAATATTACACGAACTATTGCACGAAAACTACAAAATTTCACATTGAAAATATTACATTTAAAAATAATGATAAGTAATTTATGTATATTTCATAATAATAATAATAATAATAATAATAATAATAATAATAATATAAGAATGTACTATAAGTCTATTCATTTATGAAACAAAAACAATTTAAAGAAGTGAATATAATCGTTTCCGTTTAGGAAATACATCAATCATAAATCATAAATAATCAATCATAAATCAAAACATTCCCCAAACTTGAAAATAAGAAAAATTCTGAAAATTTAGGTAAAGTTTACAATTTAAAATATTCCCAAAAACTTGAATGCCTGACCCAACGTATCTCACCCGTAAGTCAACAATTTATTCTGTATTTACTCCTGGGACAGCAAGCAAGGGACCATATCGGCATGCACATTAAGAGATTGAGTACACCCAGATAAACCACAATCAGAATGGCGGCTTAAGGCCAAGATACAATACTCTTCGAAGAACATAGTATAAGTATGTAATTTCAGAATACACAATATACTGAGGAGAAACGCAAATATTCTGAAATCAATATTATGTCTAAACATATGGCGAAGGTTGTAAGAAAGTATGAAGTGAAACAGAAAGGTTGCAAATTAGTGAAACGCATGAAATTAGAAAACTTTAAATCTGAAATTAATATTCAGTCTAAACAGGTATACACACATGTATGTACTGTTACAAAAGTAATATGTCGAGTGAAGATTGGTTCTGTTTTAAAAATGATTTAGGGAGTGATTACGGGTAGATTTCCAAGACAAATAACTATAATATGGAATAGTGAAATTATTTGATGTAAGGTTAAATGTAAAAATAAAATAAATAGAGGAATGGTATTTTTGTGTGCCGGTTTTCATTTTTAAAGTTAAATAATTATTTATTCCAGATTATATAAAAATGAGTAAAATGTGTGGGTAAAATTAGAGAGAATTAACTAAGCTAGAATGAAACTGAAAAGTGAGAGAGAAAGAAATCAAAATGAGTGAGAAGAGCGAAAGAGAGAAAGGAGAT
This sequence comes from Teleogryllus oceanicus, assembly GCA_964035755.1. NCBI lineage: Eukaryota > Metazoa > Arthropoda > Insecta > Orthoptera > Gryllidae > Teleogryllus > Teleogryllus oceanicus. The sequence goes on from CAXIVR010000014.1 coordinate 58,502,587, forward strand.
GGGGGAAAATAAAAATACTATAGAGAATGAGACGGAAATATTTATCAGAAAAATGGAGTAGAACGTTGTATGATAGGTAAGATTGGAATAAGTACGAAATTCGTCGCAGCGTTGAACAGTAGGCCCTCCACATAGTCCTAAGTTTTACCAAACGAACAGTAGCAATGTTGTTAAGTAACATTTTCATTAATCCATATAGGTATATCTCTTTTAAGCTTTTAAAATGTGCTGCTATTCTAAGGTAGTCAGTCATAGTCAAGCCGTAAACAGCCCTTTCCTTTTACCCCTTCGGGCAGGGCCTGGGCGGCGTTAATATTTCCAGCGTTCCGAGACAATCACTCATCTAGGAATCTGTGGTATCTCGAGTTCCTTAACCTCTGTGACTTCACTGAGCCTGGTTAAGTAATTCGGCAACCGACGCCAGCGATTTGATGCACTACTGGGATAAATCCCTAACAAGCAGCAGCACAGTTAGGTTTTATGACGTTGGCGACTTATATATCAATAATAATAATAATAATAATAATAATAATAATAATAATAATAATAATAATAATAATAATAATAATAATAATAGAAAATTATTGATTATCTCGTTTTGCACAGGTAAAATAAATATAATTATTCAATTTCGTTTACTGACTTAAATATTCTGACAGGATTTAATTATATTTATGTTGCATTTGTGTGATCTAAACCTTTATAACGATTTTGATGTACATGACCAGAAAGATATTTCTCATAAATAGTATGTTAGATAAAAATATCATTTGTTAATATTACCAATTAACCATCATAATACAAATAATAAAATTGAAAGAAATGTTCAAAGTATGTAACCAAGGAGTAGAGTCTTAGCTTGAAAACATTACAGTGCGTACGTATTTTTCAGTGTCTGTATCTTTCTCCTAGATTCATGATATTTTTCTTAGTGGTTAAAAAGCATTTAGAAACGTACGATGTTTCACATTAACACACTCTCAAGAAAAACGTCTTCCCAATATTCGAATAAAATACTTTGGCTCATTAACTCCAGCTTCGTTAAATAATCCAAATTTTTTGTTCGCAAAAAATGCGAAGTACGATTATTCACATCACTTCACCTCTTCGCACAGCACACACGTTTTGGTGCCATTTTTTTCTTTCATTTTTTTTCTCCGACACGTTCCCACCACACCAACAGAGCTCTAAGCGGATTCAGGGCTTCGGAAAACACTAAACATTTTCCGCCTGAGATGAGAGCCCGAGGGTGTTGGCGTGGAAGGCGGGGGCCGTGGTGCAGGTGGCGAGTGGCGGGGAACCTCGAGGGACGCGGAGTGTGACAGTCGCGCCACGACACGGCGCGCTCAGGCCACCACAAAAAGGCACCGGCGGCGGCGGCGGCGGCGGCGGGGCGGCGGCGGCGGGGGCGGCGGCGGTGGCGGCGGCGGTGGCGGCGGCGGTGGCGGAGGCGGTGGCGGCGGTGGCAGCGGCGGCGGCGGTGGCGTGGCGGCGAGGCGGTGGCGGCGGTGGCGGTGGCGGTGGCGGTGGCGGTGGCGGTGGCGGTGGCGGTGGCGGTGGCGGTGGCGGTGGCTGGCGGTGGCGGTGGCGGTGGCGGTGGCGGTGGCGGTGGCGGTGGCGTGGCGGTGGCGGTGGCGGTGTCGTTGGCGGTGGCGGTGGCGGTGGCGGTGGCGGCGGCGGTGGCGGTGGCGGTGGCGGCGGCGGGCGGCGGTGGCGGCGGAACGGCGGCGGTGGAGGAGCGGCGGCGGCGGAGCGGCGGCGGCGGCGGCGGCGGCAGCTGGCAGAAAGCGTCTCGCTACGGGCGGAAAAGTGGAGACGATGACGGCGGAGCGGCACCTACAATTACGGCGCACAGAATGTGCAGCACCTCCCGCCTCGGAGAAGAGCCACAAAGCCTTCGCCCATAGCAGAGGCTCTGAAACGGTTGAAGAAAAGTTGAGAGCGCCGGATGCACCTTGAGTGAGTTCCCAGCTAACGAATTTTTGAAAATACGCTACCGTTAATATTAAAGGGAATTCTTGCAAACGTTTCTGGGCGTGAATATCTCAATCTGATAAAAAAATACAGTTTCTCTCGATTTTAGTAGCAAAAATTTTGCAATAGAAATATGAGTAGATTTGCATTTGTACGTGAAATATTCAATTCAATTTTATTAGAAATTTGTTTAAAGGAATTACCTCGTATGTGAAATATACAAGATTACAAAGCACTCTTTTATTAAGAATTAATTTCTTGACAACAGTTATGATTATATCTAAAGAGAGAATCGTGAGAACCAAAATAAAGTACTGAAACTTCGGATATGCAAAATTAGTACCATCTCATTCATCATTGGCTTAACAGTACTGTAACAGATCCATTAGATTGATATCTCGTACATGTACGCATCTCAATCATTCTCATCAAATTTTAATAACTTCAACTTATATTTTGACATCAAAATATAATTCTATTGAGAAACTAATACGCTCAGCGAGAAACTAAATTTTACTAAAACCATTTTTCTTAAAATAATCCCTGAAGACTAAAACTGTAAGATTTGTCTTAGTATTAACCGGAAACGAATCTGCGATCCGGCTTCAATTCTTGCATTCCCAACGAGCCCCGTGCTCGTGTTTTCGCGGTGCGCGCGCATGTTCTGTGGACCGCTCGGTCGCCTCCCGGACGCAGGCAGCGGTGTCGAGGTGGCGGCTCCGCGTGTAAAATTCATTCTCGAAAAACGCGGTCGCGCTTCAACGGAGCGCGACGTGCCACCGCGGCGGAAGCGCTGTTCCCACCTCCCACGCCCACACCCTCCCTCCCACGCCCACCCACACACACCACCCACATGACCGCTCGGCCCGGCCCGACCCGGCCCGGCCCTGCGTGCACCCGCCGACACACTTCCGAGCCTAGATACCAGCCCAGGGACGCCTCTACAACTTTCGGTATGCGTATTTAATAACACTAATGGCCTTTCCCTGCACACGCGTACGCGCATAAATATTAATACCGAAACAGTACCGGTTGGAAAAAGCCAATACATCGGGCTATTTGGGCGAATATGAGTCACATATGCATATGTATGTGGTGACAAGTAGGGCGGAGTTCATTTAGGGGAAGTTAAACTCTGATTTGTCAACTTCATCACCGATATTTAACTGAAGATAAATGAAATAAATGTATAGACGTTTACTTGCATTATTACTGCCATAAGCGATCACAATAGGTACAGTATCAGAATATTTATTGAAATATTTCAAAATAATATGTGAATATTGATTTTTATTGAAAACATCTACATACATTCAAAAGCAATAAATTGGAAATATATGGTTTTTGTCATTATTGACTTAATTAATGTATATATTGCTACATACTACGAGACGCATTCAGAAAGTTAATTTTCCTAGGTCTCAACCTAAAGAAAACACAAATCACAAATTACAAATATTGACCGTTGGTTTAATTTAACAACCAAAGTTATCAACTTGTTTTTGTTATAATGCAAAATAAAATGAGCCTGCCCTGACCACAGTTCACCCCGCTGGCCACAGTTCACGTCAGTGAGCATAATCCACGGCACTGCTGTTCACCGCGATGCACACACTTGGCAGCTCAGCTTCCATACACGCGGCCGCCAGCCGCGGCGTATTTATACTCGGCTGGTGTCAAAACAATTAGGATTCTTAAGCAAGAAAAAAATAATCGTTTAAAAATTATTGTGAGTCTATTAATCGAAATACAAGAATTTCCGGTGTTTGGAAGAAAACAAAAATGTTTCAAAATAGTTTAAGTAGAGAATCATCAGTGGAAGGTAATAAAAAAGAACAACGTGGAATGCCTAAAAAATCTTTTTTCACCAAAGAATTAAGTAATTATGAGTTTAAAAGAGATTACGAATTTTAACCTCAAAAATAATTATCATTTTTAGATACTCCTTTCTGTTTTGAAGACATGGAAATTATCTTTAATAATGTTAAAATCAGATCTGCTCCAGGGATAGATAAGATATATGATATTCTTACATTTTTACCTAAATTTTTAAAAAGAGAACTGCTTAATCTATGTAACAATATTTTCAATAATTGTACGTTTCCAGAACAATGGAAAACGTATCTCATTGCATTTATTCCTAAATCGAATACTGATAAAGTTCGTCCCATATCTATGGCGTCGTGTATTTTAAAACTTATGGAACAATTAATTTATAATCGTTTATGCTGGTGGTTGGAATCAAATAAATTGCTTCCCTCATCGCAATATGGTTTCAGAAAAGGGAAATCTTGTGCAGATAATCTTTCAATATTAATTGTTCATATACATGAAAGTTTTTTATAAAAAAAATAATGTCTTATAGCTTTATTCTTAGACATAAAGGGAGATTTTGACAATGTCATTCTCGATTTTTTGACTAATGATTTAATTGAACTCGATTTACCAATAAACACAGTATGTTTTATTAAAAATTTAGTTTATGAAAGAAAACTAATTCCATTAAACAATAATGTCGTTAATTCGTATTTAGTTTATAAAGGCGTCCCACAAGGTAGGCTGTTGAGTCCACTTCTTTTTGCAATTTATACACACAAAATACCTAACCTTTTAAAGAACGAAATACAGATTTTGCAATTTGCCGATGGTATTGTATTGTATATACAAAGCATCGATGTTGTTCACATTCGTAATACTTTAGAAACCCTATTCAATGCCCTAGCAACATTGATTGGGAACAGAGGCCTTGAATTGGCTCCCAACAAGGGCCAATTAGTTTTATTTAATTAGATTAACAAATAGCATTTGAATATTGGTAATACAATTATTAAACCATCTAACCACGTTACGTTCTTACGCATGTATCTTGACAAAAGACTTAATTGGCAAACCCATATGAATAATCTCATGAATAAATGTAATCTTCCGTAGAGAATTTTGAATTGGCTTAGAGGAACATTTTGGGGGGCAGATCCGAAAATATTAATTCTTTTGTATAAATCTATTATTAGATATAGATTAGACTACTGCATATTTCTAATTTCTCCGTGTTCTAAATCTTGTTTAAATTACCTACAGAAAATTCAAAATACTCGTAGATCTTTGAGAATAGCTATGGGATATAGAAATAGCTCTCCCATAAATGTTATTCTGGTGGAATCTAAAATACCTTTCCTAGACATTAGATTTACTTTTCTTTTCTATATATATATATATATATATATTGCAACGGAACACACGTCGTGGCCTTCCCTCCGACGCGCCGCGCATAATACAACTCTTTTGCGATAAGGAGTCGTTAGCCCTAAGGATGTGTGAGATCACGTGGGCGTTACCGGCGTCGTTCGACAGTCCACTGCCGTCCCGACGTCAGACCTCTCGAGTTGTTTCGAATCGATTGCCTGGATGAGGCTTATGTCTGAAAATGCACCTGGGTGGGGAGCACGGGCTGGTTTATACTCAAAGCAAAACACTTGTGGCTCTGGCATACAAGGCTGTATATTCTATACTCAAGGAATGACAAAAACAAACAAAAAAAACACACGTAAATTCAACAAAAATAGCCCTTGACACACAATCACGTACAGAACGTGAGCTTCGTGCTCGGAAATGAATATTCGGAGCAATTATTGCTACCTCTCTTCACAATAATTATTTCGAACGATTCATTTAATGAATTGTATTTTATACACCATTTGGTGCAGGCATGCCTTGGTCTTAAGGACCCAAAGAATACAAAGTTGAACCTTCCTACTTTGAATTGCTTTCATTCCTGACAAATGGTTATTAATCCATAATACACTTCAATCTCTACTTCTTAAACAAAACTCAACACAAACCAAAATTACTCAAACTATTTACAACACCCCTTTTTAACACTTAATTAATTGGGTGACTTGTTTAAATTGAATTAATCATTTCTGTTCTTAACATGGCTTTCATTCAGGAGTTCCACATACTGTGACATACCGATATGTCACGTTAAAATAAATTAACATTTATTTGGAGACAATATGGTGGAACATGCATTACGAAAGAGTTCCACATACTGTGACATACCGATATGTCACGTTTAAGAGATGGGTTGATGCCGAAAGTAGAAACTTCGGGATTGGGCGGAGAAGTTTAGACGGTCAAATGTTATGAAAAAAATGAAGGTAGTTTAATACGAAGTCTTCGAGGGATGAATCATGCAGAAAGATTTCATTCTGCTCTGAAACGCGCTTCTGAACTGTTCGTAGATATTTTCATGTGGAAGCAATATTGAAGTATAAATAGGAACTTTGTAGGAGTGGTAACGTTCAGGACTATGTCATAGGACGTAATCAGGACTGGTAATTTTGATAGTTTGAGACCAGCTTGGATAGGGCAGAAGAGGATTTCGTTGGGATTTTGGACTCGGCAAGATCGCAAGATATTTCGATTGAGAAGTCTACGAGGACATCAACGAAGAAAGATAAGTTAACCGCGTGTAAATTAGAATTGAAAGAGATCATGATCAAAGGCCTAACTTAAATTCATTAAATTGTTTGATAAAAAAAGTAAAAATAAACTTTGTTAAATTTTGTTCTATAGAAAGAAAGTGATTTTCATTTAGTCAATCCAAACAGTAATGAACTAGGAATAGAAACATTCTATTTCAGATTCCCAGCTGCGCTGTATAGTCAGCGGATCCTATAATCCATTATAGAGGTAATAAGGATTATAATTATATCGTGACCCATTGACCCAGCAAGCCGGACGCTAAGATCTTTAGCAGATATAGATGTAGAGAGGGAGGAAAGTTTTGGTATATCTCAAAATGGCGCCTCAACGTGGGGCATAATTTGTTATAATTTATAACAATTGGTGACACGGATAAAATTAGTCTTATAAATTATAATATAGTGATCCAAGGGAATCTGAAATTTATGGATTGACATTTGAAATTAATTGTTGAGTTATAAGAAAGGGCCAAGACCATTTCATTGGTGTGATTTTAAAATAATTTAACAGAGAGATTTTAATTTGTATTAGAATTCAAAATGGATACTAGGAGCAAAAATTGCGTATGGAGAATGTTAATGTAGATGATATGGCGTCTGCTAATACTAACCCCGAGGGAGAAATTTCGCGTGAAATTATTGAGATTGCACCACAAGAAAAGGAAATAATGGCTGCACCGTTAGAAAATATGGACCCTAATAATTTAATTCTTAAGATGTTAGGAAATGAACGCAAAACTTGAGCATAATAATACTAAATTAGATGGAATCACTTCAGATATGAATAATAAATTAGAGGATCACTTCAGATATGAATATTGAATTTGAAAAAATAACGCTAATTGGAAGGAATGACATCGGAAATGTCATTAGAATTGAAGAATTTCGTCAGAAATACACAAGGAAATAGTGCAATTACGGGCGGATACATCGGCTGAATTCAACATTATTCATTGTAAAATTGAGTCTTTTAATAATCAAGTCGACCAAATGCAGAGGGAAATTTAAAAAGAATCTGGCGACAAAATTAATTCCCAAGTTAATGATTCAAGGAAAACATTGTGACATTAGGACATTTACATGACCAACAATGCGAAAAGTTGACAATCGTCGAATCGCGTGTAGATAATTTAAATGCAATGTCGCTTCAACATGGCGAAACAAATGAAAACATAGAATCTAAATTAGTTAATTCGGATTGTAAATTAGAAAAACGAATACCGGAGGACTTAGAAACATTAAAATGGTGCAAGAATCTGAATCGGGAAATATGTCGGACTTTGAGACAGATTGAACAGATAAATGAATTCATGATGCGTTCACAGGGAAATATACCAATGCATGCATCGGCGCTTGTAATACCAAGCCACCTAAAATTTCATGATGATAATGAGGGCGTGATGGTTCTTAAGGATTTGAATAGCATTGAAGTATCGGCGGAAGATTTATTAAGGAAGATACGGACGAACGGGCGGAGAATAGCACGTGTTTTAATTTTGAAGGGATATTTCGGAATATACCTGTAGACATTTTAATTGACACAGGTGCTAATGTTTGTGCAGTGTCGGAAAATTGTATGACAGTTAAAAGAAAAAGGAAATAAAATTGATGAGCTACCCACCAGGAGTTTGGATATTCGGACAGCTAATGGAAGGCGCATCGAAACGAGAAGTCGGCAAATTTGGGTGGATGTGGAAGTTCAAGGGATCACAATTCAGTTTCCGGCAATTGTAGTGAAGAATTTGATTCGTCCAATTATTTTGGGGATTGATGGCCTAAAAATGTGTGACGCCAAGGTCGACATAGGTAACAGGAGTGTATTGTTACGAGGTGACAAAGGGCAACAACATTGTTTAGGGATCAAAGACCAGGAGGGCGAAGATATGTGTATTTGCGATATTGCGGAACAAATTGAAGAGACCAGGGACCAGATCCACACGGCAGCAGGGGGCGCGGTCGACGAAAACGGAATAGATGCTAGTGAAGCTATTGAAATGTTTGTCAATGAATATAAAGATATTTTTGGAAGTTAAAGGGGAGCCGGTAAGGGATATCAATTTAAAATTGAATTGATGGATGAGGAACCTTTTTATCTGAAACAATATCCGATCCCCCATGTATATAAAAACGAAGTACGTAAAAAAATAAACACGATGCTTGTGGATGGTATAACAAAAAAATCGATGACACCGTATTAAGCTCAATAGTGATAGTTCGTAAGAAAGACAATAAGATCAGATTTTGTGTTGATGCTAGGAAACTCAATATCAAGACCATCGCTCGTCATGAAAAACCGCCGAAATTAGATGAAATGATGTGGAAGGTAAAAGGAGCTCGGATATTCACGGGACTGGATTTTACTGCGTCGTACTGGCAAATTGGACTACACCCAGAAATAAGTGGGATCCCAGATGATGTGAGATATACGCAGAATAATTTATGACAGTTTGAGGAGGCAGCGGTAAAAAGAAAGCTAAAACAGAAACAATGCTTTGAGGCGAGTATAAGGAGGGTGATGAAGTGTTAATTAAGAGTACCTCAAGTGTCGTCAGTGGATAAGAAGCTATTTTATAAATTTTTCCCGTTGTATAAAGGACCTTACCGAATTTGTAAAATATTAAGCAAGAATGCCGCGATTTTGAATGATGAAAATGGACGGCAAATGGGAACATATAACTACAGGAACATGAAGCCGTATATGAGGACGACACGCATGATTAAATATACTGGTCATAACAGAGATTTGTAAATAGTTGTAAATATTAGGTGTAATAGTTTTTCTTTGTTATTGTTTGTTATTATGTGTATTTTGTCAGTTTGTGTAGGGAGTTTAATTTAATGTGTATGTGTATTCAATTAAGTTAATGGGGAGCAAATATTAGGCAGATACGGCTATTAGAATACCTGATGAAATGGTTATTGTTGGCACATTCGAAAGGAAAATGTAAATAGTTTTAAGGCAAGTAACAAGACCTAGTGCAGTGCAAATGTAAAGTGTTAATGTCGTTTAGTGTGAAGAAGCAAGAAGAAGTGTTCAATTTTAGTCTTGTCATTTAGTTAGGTTGTAGCAACCAAATGACGCTTGGAGAGGAAGCTGTGACATACCGATATGTCACGTTAAAATAAATTAACATTTATTTGGAGACAATATGTGGAACATGCATTACGAAATATCACGAGAGCTAGAGCATAGCAACGACCGTGAATAAACAATGTAGTTTTTGTTTTTCTAAATGCATTAAGAGATGGGTTGATGCCGAAAGTAGAAACTTCGGGATTGGGCGGAGAAGTTTAGACGGTCAAATGTTATGAAAAAATGAAGGTAGTTTAATACGAAGTCTTCGAGGATGAATCATGCAGAAAGATTTCATTCTGCTCTGAAACGCTTCTGAACTGTTCGTAGATATTTTCATGTGGAAGCAATATTGGAAGTATAATAGGAACTTTGTCAGGAGTGGTAATCAGTTCGGGACTATGTCATAGGACGTAATCGGGACTGGTAATTTTGATAGTTTGAGACCAGCTTGGATAGGGCAGAAGAGGATTTCGTTGGAATTTTGGACTACGGCAAGATCGCAAGATATTTCGACTGAGAAGTCTACGAGGGACATCAACGAAGAAAAGATAAGTTAACCGCGGTGTAAAATTGTAAATTGAAAGAGATCATGATCAAAGGCCTAACTTAAATTCATTAAATTGTTTGATAAAAAAAAGTAAAAATAAACTTTGTTAAATTTTGTTCTATAGAAAAGAAAGTGATTTTTCATTTAGTCAATCCAAACAGTAATGAACTAGGAATAGAAACATTCTATTCAGATTCCCAGCTGCGCTGTATAGTCAGCGATCCTATAATCCATTATAGAGGTAATAAGGATTATAATTATATCGTGACCCATTGACCCAGCAAGCCGGACGCTAAGATCTTTAGCAGATATAGATGTAGAGAGGGAGGAAAATTTTGGTATATCTCAATACCAACGTTCACAAATGTGGCCTGAAATACCTAATACTTGAAAGCTTTTAAGAAACAGTGTGGTTTAGCATCGTTCAATTACATTTCTGTCGTTTCTGCAACCGTCTGTCGCACGGGTACTCACGCTTCTCCAATGGGGTTTTACGTGAACTGGCCTAGTCGAGTGCTGCGAGCGGCGCCTTGGCGCCTCGGCGTTCGGGGACGTGGCGATCGCGCTCTACGCGACCTCCGGGCCTCTCTTGCCGCGACGGCTCGTGCTGGCGACGTGTCGGGGTAGCTTGGCCTCCACGATCCTCCGCCCCTCCTTCCGCTGCGTTTCCGGACCAATTTTCTCGGCCGGGAAGTGCCTCGGCCTCGCCTCTGCGCCCGTCGTCCTTCCCCAACACAAATGCTTCTCTGGCGGTGTTTTCAGGAATGGTTATCGCCTTGGCTCCTTGCTTCGGTGATGTGACGTAGCGGCGATGCAGAAATGTTCGGCGTACGCCGGAAAAGAGTCCGATTCAGCCCTCACTGAATTCACATAATTCACTCTCACTGATACACGTTTCTTTTCCGTTGTGAGTTATCAGAAAAAAAACGAGTACAATGTTCGTTCTCTTCTCGCATTCAGATTAAACAATCTCGCGTAAAGTTCACTGCTGGCGACTAGCGATCCGTCCTCCTCCGAGATTTTTCTGAGAATCCTTCAACTTTCAACGGAAAAATTTCTTGCAGTCAGCTTCCTCGTTTTTCGGATACCGGCCAATCATATGATCTCGTTCCCAAGCTTATCTTTCAATTTCTTATTCGTGGACAAGCGTTTCGCTCGCGCGGCCGCGGCTGACGTCAACAGTGACGTGGTTCTCGCGCCTCGTTCAAATTAGCGAACTGCCAAGACGGTATTTTGGGAAATTTTTATATATGGTCTGTCCGTTACCAGGGCATATATTCGAAGCTCGTCTCAATATATATATATATATATATATATATATATATATATTGTAACAGTACGTCCTCCAGAAAATAATAATAATAAATAAAAAATAAATAAATAAAATATTGGTCACAATTGGGAGAGGAAGGCGCGCCGCCCTACAACGCGACCAGCCGCCCGCGTCCGTTGCGCCCCCAGCGAGGCCAGGCCCCTCCGCGTTCGGGACGACGCCAGCGCACCCACCCCGCAGCATAACTCGTTTCTAAAGGGAGTCCTTGTTTGCGACCGCCCGGCTCCAACAAAAGGTTCACCCAGCTCCACTCCAAGTACTCGATAGCCTCTTCCCCGCTACGCGACGTTGTGACGCCAGTTATGACACCGGCTACATCCCACTTTCGGCTCCCTCCCGGCAAACTCGCGGACACATTTACGACTGCCAGGGCACTTTGTGTTATTGAGACGCCCGGAGCGTGCGACGCCCGCGACTGCCGGAGACCCTGTAAATTTCAATCCGCGTACGTGGTACTAAATAGGCTACCAAAATTAGTTACGCACAAGTGTGCATACGTGAAAAGGACGAACCGGGCCCGGCACCCGTGATAAAGAAGGAAAAAAGTAACTGACAGGTCGTGCCGCGAGAAAGGAACACCATTGTTACGCAAAGTGTCCATCCGCGGAGGGCGCGGCTTACCTTCAAACACACTGCTTATTGTAATATCAGACTCGCGGGCAATTGGCTCAAGCGTCGCCACGTAAGCAAAGGGCCAGCAAATGAGGAAGAGCCTCGCCGATCCTGGAGAGGGAAGGCGTGCCTTCGTCCGTGGGCGAGGGGGCCCAAGAAAAAACTTGATTTTGACACTCGAGCCAGGCACTTGGCGTTTGGCAGCCGACTACATCACTTAGCATTTGGCACTCGTGCAGTCACCTGGCAGTTGGCACTCGACCACTCCAACTTGTTTTTGGCACTTGATCAACTCACTTGACATTTGCCAATCGACTAGTGCACTTGATTCTTTGTGGCCCGACGAGTTTCATGTCAGCCAAGACATGTGTTCGGGAACTTGGTGCGTCAACCTAGAATTCGGCTCCGCACAACATGTCATGTTACGAGAACTATTAAGGTTCGGTGCCGGAAGGAGTTCCCTGTCTAATTGATCACGAACTGTTGTGACCGGGGACGCGTGTCGAGGCATGTGCCCGACAACGAGCAACGGTGGACCTAGAGGAAGTGCGCTGCTGAGGGATTCCCGCCCGTGAAAGCGCCAAACCGCTCGACGCCAGCTGCGGGGTATCATCCCCGCCACTGCAGACACCACGCAGCAGAAGCTTAAGATGAGTAAAATTTGCGCACTAAGCGACGCTCAGCCCAATTGCCGCGTAGTGCGGACAGACTTTAATTCAGGGAGCTGCAGCGGACTGCCAGTAACTAGGCACGAGGGGAGCGGCCAGTGTTTGCCACTTTGTGATTGTTAAGCAGTTAACGTAATCAAAGGCCGCAGTAAGCAACATGTTAACTCCATTGTACTGTTGTATTGTACTGTTGCATGCTATCACCACCATCATCATCCATCATATTGTTTTTTTAATTTTGATTAATTAAAGGTTAATTTGTTAAAAATAATTCCATGATAATTATTAACATGCATGAACCCCGAGAGACTGAGTGAGGTTCCATAAATGGCGCCCTGAACGTGGGGCTCGAATGAGCTCAATTAAGGTTCACGACCCAATTTCAAAATTTTATGAATATGGCCGGTGACGAATGAAAGGGGAATGCATGTTCGCTAATTACTTATGGTCTGTGTATGATGTTTTCTCTTTTCAGCTTGTGTGTAGTGTTTACTGTGTTTGCGTGTGTTATATTGTGGGTTTTTATTAAGAAATTTAAGTGTAAAGTAACTGTGAAAGAATTTAAAATGGAGGTCAAATGAAACCCAGGAAACGAGCAGGCACAAACCTCAGGCACCCACTGTTACAATGGCCGATCTGATGATGATGTTAAAGTCAATGTCCGAGCAGACAGATGCGAGATTCGATGAGCAAAGGAACGAGGTAAGATTTCTGAAATCAAATTCGTGCAGATAAACGCGAAATTAGATGAGAGCATGGAGCAAGTGTCGAGGAAATTTTCAGAGCTCGCGAACTGTATCGAGGATCAGGGGGCAAAATCCGCAGCTGAAATTCGGAGACTAGAATCTCGTTTCGATAAGCACGTCGCGGTATGTAACGAATCAAACATGGCTCTGGCGCAGCGCATCGATGCCATTGCTATTAAATTAGATGCGTACAGCAATGCAACAAACGCAAATTTAACAGAAATGCAAAACGATCTTGAGGACAGATCGCGGAGCAAGGCGGCCGTTTAACTGAATTCGAGGTACAATCGGCTACATTAAGGGAACAAAGGAGAAAATGGATAGCATCCACGAGTCAGTAAAATCTTCGATTGCGGAAATAGGAAACAAGGGTGAAGTGGTCTGTAGGCGGTTATCAAAATTAGAAACAAAGGTGATTACCGATATGCAGAGTGTCACTAATGAAATATCAGAAATTAAAACAGGGGGCCACAAACGCCAATAATGAAGGAAAAGCAGTTCAAACAAATGATCAGCGATTCGATGAACGTCTTGCGCGAGGAAGGCGGCAAGAAATCGCGGATTTTGTGATCAAATACCACGAGAAGCAACGGGAACGGGCGCCCCGTCACTCCCATGGACACCGCCGTCCCAAACCCGAACTTTTCAGGGAACATCAACGAAAAACCATGAATTCATTCGCCGGGTTGGGGACTACTGGAGCTCAGCTTTTTCGAACCAGTTAAACAAAATTTGTACAGCAATTGTTCGGGAGCGCAGCGAGCGGCTCCTTGCCATACATCCATTTTCCCCCTGATTTCGCTGATTTCAAGGTCCGATTCATGGAGCGCTATTGGGGAGAGCAGGTCCGGTATGATTACGAAAGGAAGTGATGGAAGGTAGACGGGAGGAAGATGGGCATTTCATTATTAGATTACGCGGTCGATAAGATTGCGGCACTGAAATATGCGACCCGCAAATCTCAGATGCAAAACTGATTTGGATGATTACTTCTCACTTCCCTTTCAAATTCAAAACCTGTTGAATAGTGTAGACTCGCTCGATCTCGAAAAATGCAGTTACTTCTCGCCAGGTATGATAGAACACGCATGTCAAGGGTCAGGGAAGTCGATCAAATAGGCAGGACAGAGGGAAAATCAAGGACGCGGACAATGGCGGCGAGAGCATAATGAGTTCCCGCCAGAAAACGGTGGAAGCCTGCCATCGCATCAGGTAGCGAACCGGGGCCCACCGCCGTCGGCGCCGCGTGATAGAGCACGGAGGAACGTAGGACAATCGAGGAGGTCCCGGTCCGTCAAACTAATGTCGTTCGGTGTCGTGGGCGCCGGGGCGCCGAACGAGTGCAGGTGCGGAGCTACAGGTGCCTATAAGGAAATGGCGAATGTGAACTTTGCCATCAAGGAAGTAGAGGACGAGGCAGGACTTTCTCGGGCGCGAAAATGCCCTATTATCAATTTTACATGTGAAGGATCGAGGCGAGGGGCCCCCATTGATTCAGGGAAACGAAGTTTCGGCCATTTCGGAAGAATACTACTTGAAATTAAGAGCTGTCGTATTACTCTTCCGAACTTCCCATAAATAAATGTTTTGTTGTCGGCGTGGGCAAGAAGAAAAGCAACCCCATTACCAGGCAGGTCCTATTAACTTTATCGTTTAGCACAGATCAATTCAATGCCACATGTCTCATTGTAAAGATTTAGGATATGACGTTGTTTAGGTGTCGATTTTTAAGAGAATATAGCGGTAAGATAGATTTCGAACGGGAGCAATTATTCTGGATCCAGGAGATTGATGATGTTTGAGGAAGGTGATGCCGGCGTTCACGAGCCGAAAAGAGGCTAGCATGTTTTCGATTACGCGGAAGAAGCTCTCGGTCTAATTAACGGAAAATGCGGAAAATAGCAATCTCAAGCCGGAAGAGCACTACCGCCTGCAGGAATTGCTTCAAAATTATAAGGACGTTTTTCTTGGCCAACCGACCCCATCCCTGACTTTCAATTCCGAATCCAGGTCACAACCCCAGATCTTTAAGTGTAGAAGTTACCCTATACCACAGGCCCTTAAGGCGGACGTAGACCGCGTCATTTCAGAAATGATCAGAGACGGCATTATCGAAAGGGAAACCCACCGCCTATATTAACCCCTTGTGATCGTAAGAAAAAAGATGGAGGTGTTCGAATTTGCCTCGACGCCAGGAGATTAAATGAGATCACTGTGCCGATTATGATGCGCCGATTGCAATAGATGAGATGTTGTGAGAGTTCCAGGAGACCAGATTATTTTCGGCAGTAGATTTCACAGTCCCGTATGTGTCACTAATAAACCACACCCAAATGTTTGTGAATTAAACGACGAACAGGTTCCCATTGGAAAAAATTTTAAACCCTTACAACATGGTTCCTTTAATGAGTGATAACACTAATCACGGTTGTCGCACCTCGCACTCATCGGAAGTTCCCAACTATTTGAATTATCTAGCACTAGGTTTCATTAGTTTTAACATAATGAATTGGCATTACTTACTTTACTGGTCTGTGTGCATTGTCTTATGGGTTTATTAGTTGTTAAGGGCAATTTGGTTTTTCGATTAATCATTGTTTATTGTCAGGGTTAATTTCATTGTCATTATGGGTTAAGTTGGATTAAGTAATTAGTGCGATTACTGTTTCTGTTTGTTGCTGTCGTGATCACGGAGGCCGTTTCCGTTAGGGTTTAATCTTATAAGAAAATCCATCGCCATGCTCAGTATTTTCTTGGTGGGAGGGGATTGCCAATGTAACGGTACGTCCTCCGAGAAAATAATAATAATAAATAAAAAAATAAATAAATAAAATATTGGTCACAATTGGGAGAGGGAAGGGGCGCCGCCCCTACAACGCGACCAGCCGCCCGCGTCCGTTAACGCCCCCGAGGCCAGGCCCTCCGCGTTCGGGACGACGCCAGCGCACCCCACCCCCGCAGCATAACTCGTTTTCTAAAGGGAGTCCCTTGTTTGCGACCGCCCGGCTCCAACAAAGGTTCACCCAGCTCCACTCAAGTACTCGATAGCCTCTTCACGCTGCGCGGCAATTATTGACGCCAGTTATGACACCGGCTACATCCCACTTTCGGCTCCCTCCCCCGGCAAACTCGCGGACACATTTACGACTGCCAGGGCACTTTGTGTTATTGAGACGCCCGGAGCGTGGCGCGCCGCGACTGCCGGAGACCCTGTAAATTTCAATCCGCGTACGTGGTACTAAATAGGCTACCAAAATTAGTTACGCACAAGTGTGCATACGTGAAAAGGACGAACCGGGCCCGGCACCCGTGATAAAAGAAGGAAAATGTAACTGACAGGTCTTTGCCGCGGGGAAAGGAACACCCATTAGTTACGCACAAGTGTCCATCCGCGGAGGCGCGCTTACCTTCAAACACACTGCTTATTGTAATATCAGACTCGCGGCAATTGGCTCCAAGCGTCGCCACGTAAGCAAAGGGCCAGCAAATGAGGAAGAGCCTCGCCGATCCTGGAGAGGGAAGGCGTGCCTTCGTCCGTGGGCGAGTGTGGCCCAAGAAAAAACTTGATTTTTGACACTCGAGCTAGGCACTTGGCGTTTGGCAGCCGACTACATCACTTAGCATTTGGCACTCGTGCAAGTCACCTGGCAGTTGGCACTCGACCACTCCAACTGATTTTTGGCACTTGATCAACTCACTTGACATTTGCCAATCGACTAGTGCACTTGATTCTTTGTGGCCCGACGAGTTCATCATGTCAGCCAAGACATGTGTTCGGGAACTTGGTGCGTCAACCTAGAATTCGGCTCCGCACAACATGTCATGTTACGAGAACTATTAAGGTTCGGTGCCGGAAGGAGTTCCCTGTCTAATTGATCACGAACTGTTGTGACCGGGGGGGACGCGTGTCGAGGCATGTGCCCGACAACGAGCAACGGTGGACCTAGAGGAAGTGCGCTGCTGAGGGATTCCCGCCCGTGAAAGCGCCAAACCGCTCGACGCCAGCTGCGGGGTATCATCCCCGCCACTGCAGACACCACGCAGCAGAAGCTTAAGATGAGTAAAATTTGCGCACTAAGCGACGCTCAGCCCAAATTGCCGCGTAAGTGCGGACAGACTTTAATTCAGGGAGCTGCAGCGGACGTGCCGGTAACTAGGCACGAGGGTAGCGGCCAAGTGTTTGCCACTTTTGTGATTGTTAAGCAGTTAACGTAATCAAAGGCCGCAGTAAGCAACATGTTAACTCCATTGTACTGTTGTATTGTACTGTTGCATGCTATCACCACCATCATCATCCATCATATTGTTTTTTTAATTTTTTATTAATTAAAGGTTAATTTGTTAAAAATAATTCCATGAGTAATTATTGAACATGCATGAACCCAGAGAGACTGAGTGAGGTTACAATATATATATATATATATATATATATATATATATATATATATTATTGAAATGTCTTAATTACAAAAAATCCTGTTCTGGAGAAATTACAGGCTATAATTAATTTTGCAGAACATTTTATTTATGAAAATAACTTTGAAAAATCCCTTTTGATAAAATGTTACGAAAACTCGTGGTTTCAGAGCGATTTAATTTTTCAATCTGATATTACTTTAAGTTTACAATTCCTTTTATACATACGTTCTTTAAAGCCAATATTGATCTATCTTCAGGTATAACCATTTAAAAATCCACTAATCCAGTACAAAAATTTAAAGAATTATTTAATCATAATAAAGATATCCATATTTTTACAGATGGCACGAAAATAATAGAAAACAATGTTTCGAACGTCGGGTTTACTATTTCTAGTAATAATGAACTATGAAGAATTCTTAACGACCGATTGATGAAATATTAGAAGGCATGTTAACGGGCCGTGGTCATAAGTAAAACACGAACTAGAAGTTAGTTGTTTGCAGACGTTTCGGAAAATTTATTTCCATCCTCAGGGCTGAATAAAATGAGGAAAGAAAACAACACACATTTACTATAATACTACCAAAAAACCACGTGTCATATAACAACAATCCTGTCTGCATTTACAATATCTTGTACAAAAATCGTTACATACCTTGCAACCACAACATGAAAACATAATTAATGCATGTGCTGAATGCTCCTCCATTTCAGGCACCTCTTGGGGAGAGAGAGCCGCCGGGGTACTTCACCAAGTTCATACATAAATACAAAAAGAGAACCATTCATACATGTGCGCATTTCTTTCTCTAAGG
This sequence comes from Teleogryllus oceanicus, assembly GCA_964035755.1. Taxonomy (NCBI): domain Eukaryota; kingdom Metazoa; phylum Arthropoda; class Insecta; order Orthoptera; family Gryllidae; genus Teleogryllus; species Teleogryllus oceanicus. The sequence goes on from CAXIVR010000014.1 coordinate 58,521,264, forward strand.
CCATTTACTTTTGAAACTCAACTCATTTTACTACTATAAGAACATTATTGGCTTTGTCATATTAATACGTTGAATTAATTGAAATGTTCACTTCCCTTATGCAGCGGTTCCGTCAGCTTCACCAGAGAAAACCGCACATGCCCCACCATCTTTAAATCCAAATTCGTTTCCCTAATCATTCACTCGTAACCACATATCGAAACATACACTGTCCTTTTACGCAACACTTAATAAAATAAAATTGAAAACCCACAAAATACAATTTTTCCACTTGAAATGAAATACGACCTCCCGCCACTAGTGACGATGCGGCCCAAACCAAGTAAAGCGTCCTTTTGTCCTCTTGTTGCAATAACTTCCCATCAAGTCCAAACTAGAGATGCTACAGAATGGCACAGATTTTCTCGTAGAAAATTTTTCTACTTTCCTACATGTACACTGGCTTGGTTTGCTCCATTCCCTGGCCAGCTGCCATCTATCATCGTCCAAAGTACATTTTTTGACATTTTCTTAACTTTTTGCTTTCCTAATAGTACAATTGAAATATTACTCCAAGAATATTAAAGAAGAGTAAAACCTCGTCCTAAATAGAACTTTTTCATTTTACATTTCAAGCACTTCCACTCCCAAATGAAATAATGAATACAAATCGATGGAAATGTGCATACAAACGGCGCGAGAGATATTTAAAAATGATTACAATTGTATAATTTCTGAAAAAAAGAATACACCGAAATGAACTTTACGTCGTATAACACAGTGCAATTACAACTGTCTGGTGGAAAAGTTTCAAGAAAAAAATTGGAGCCATTTTTGAGAATATGGTGTAATCTAAAAATGTGTAAATTTGAGGTCATTTTCACAGAAAAATTATCAGTTTTCATAAAACATTATACGATATTATTTAAAGCACATGAACTCATAAGGAAAATATTGTGAATAAATGGTCTCTAATGTAAACAATATCGACGTGATACATATATTCCTCCGTATACACATATTTATACGAGAAAGTTAAAACAATTGACGTGACCTTCGTTCGTCAATTACTTAGAAATATTCTTTCGTTTTCTTGTTTGCATTTAATATTACTCGATCCCACTCCTTTATATAATTAATTATTCGTTCTTTTCGTTATTTCTTCTACATTTTTATTTGTTTTCAATCCTGTACAGCTTCTTTACCACTGTTACTTTAGAAACTTTCGCTTTGTTGCGTTCGATTGTTTTCAGAAAAAACATTGTTCTTTTTGAATTTCTTCCAAAACTTAATAGTTATATATATGATCATAATCCTAAAACCGCCTTATTTATTTATTTATTTATTTACCCGAGTCTGTCTGTTGTTCAACACAGTTCCTCAGCTCCGCGTCAATATAAATAAATACTTTTTTAATTCCTTCATTAGTTTATTTCAAACGTGTCGCTTCCGGGTCTATTAAAACAAATTGAAATTAATATTTTGCCGAATCCGTATGGATTATTTCCGTTATGGATTATTCTATTGACTAATACAGAAGATATGTTAAATTCTTTAAAAGAGGGCTTGAAGTCCATAATAATATGATTATACACTTGCTACATGTCAATACAAATCGTCGACATTAATGTAATGTTTAGAATTTGAATCATTCTTATTTTTAACTTATCTTTAATAAGTTAAGACCGCTAATGTTTTGTCAGTCACATAAACAGTACGATAGAAAACTGACACAACTATGTTAGTTGCCTTTCTCAGATTGTCTCTGGGTTTTCTGCTTTGGGAAGAAAAAGAAATTTCCGTTATGTTTCAATATAATTATGAATAAATTTTGAATAAGTGCTACTGTGATAAATATTATTTGTTCAGATTACATTCAATTTTCCAAAAAATTTTTTTTTATCGTAATGGTACAAGAAAATGCGATGTCTGGCAGCAGTTAAGCAACGATCAGTACTGAGTAACCGTTTTATGCCAATGAGCGCATCTGTCGCGGTAACTGCGTTCCGGGCGACCAGCCGCGGCAGCGCGTTAATTCGGAGCGCTTCAGACGTGACCCGCGCAGCGCCTGCGTCGGAGGCGCATTAGCATGAACGAGTGAGACGTCTCGCGAATCGCGTTACGCGTTGCCATCCGACGTGTCAGGGAAGTGGCGGTGGCAGCGGGCGATAGCTGCGCGGCTGGGCTGGGCTGGGCTAGGGAGTCAGATGGGCGGCGAGGCAGGGATAGCAGTGGAGACGCCACTTCGCCCACAAAGTGTTGATTGATTGATTGAATGTTAGTCATTCGCGTCAGCTACTATGGCCATTAATCTCCTAAATGTAGTGCGTGTTTTTGCTGGGAGGTGGCGGTGGTCTCCCCCTGCTGGATGGCCAGGTCCGGTGGCGACCTATCGTCGGCTAACGGGGTTTCCCAAACCAGGTATCTTCCGCCAGCGAGGCGCCGACCCAGACGGGACAAGTTCTAAGTTCTCAACCAGTCTCCCGGCATGTGTGGTAGTGTAGTGCGTGTTAGTATAAGTGGTGAGGATAGGGCTAGGAAGAGGAAGGAAAGACCGCGCGCGGTCCGTGGCCTGTTTGTTAGGGTACTGCTCCGGCATTCGCCTTGTGTTGATCGGAGAAACCACGGAAAACTACCGATCAGAGCAGCCGGCCGCTAGAATACTCCTACAGACAGCGATTGAATTCGACCTAGTGGAAAATCCTGCCGCCGTCTGGACTCGAACCTAGGACCGCCCGGTCTGAGGCGCTGCAGTGACATCAGTTGATGCACTTAGCCACCGTTCCCGGTAGACAGTGTTGAAACATTGAGGTTTGAAAATAACTATGTTGATAATGAAAATATTGATGTGAATATAATTAATCGCTCAAAAACGATCGATGTTTTCAAGCGTCAATCTATACATCCACGATAAGTTTCTCATATATTATATTATCATATATTAAAATACGGAGTAATATACACACTAATAACAGGTAGCGGAGAGAAAGTTATATAATGCTCGGAAAATCGATTTCGAGATTTCAATGGAAATTCACATTATGGGGTTACCTGATACCAAAAATGCGTATTTTTTTCTGAACATCCGTTCGTCTACAATACTAGTGCCTAAACTAATTGTAAGATGTTCATCCATCCAAAATCCAAATGCATTTCCAAAAGATTTCTGCGATAACAACCCAGTTTATTGTAGGATGTCTTCAAAAACTAATATTCTCCGGTTGAACTGGCTCGACTGAGAGCTCTGTAGTTACGAAAAATATTCTATATATCTCCATATATCTCCTTTTTACTAAGCCCCTGCAACATTTTCAAAATTTTCTCCAAAAAGCATCAATTTTTTCTTTAAATTTCTTATAAGAATAGAATGAAACACTCTTTTGTCGATAGGGTAAGTCCAATTTTTACTATTAACTCTAAACTTTCGGAAATTGCAAAATTTTGAATGTTTTTAGCGTCTTACTACAACTACAATATTGAAGATAGATTTTTTATTCAAATAAATTTGTTTTCCACAATTATTCCTTGCATTAACGTCAAGTGCATTTTTGAAAACTTTAGTGGTTTTTGGTGAGATTTTGAGTGAAATATGGGCATATTGAAAATACAAAAACAAGAATTTCTCAAAAATAGCCTAAAATGTTTTCTTCAGAAATTTGTAGAAATAGTGCTAAATGTACTGTATAAGATGACATAAACGCAATTTTGGCATACTCTTCAAAAACTTTATAATTTTTAAAAATTATATAATTGTAGTTTTTGACATCTCCCCCACGTCGTTAACATTTACATTACCAGTGATTTGTACACATTATTGCTTTTATAAGTATGTGTACTTCAAACAATGATTTGTAATGTTTCTCGAAAGCTCTAAATGTTTCTGTGAAAATGGAATCGAAATATCGCAGTTTCAGAAACGCTCAAACGCCTTTTTTCAGAAACGGTTCGAAATTTTTGAACAGATAGTGCTATACGGACTGAATAACATAATAAATTAATAATATCAGCTTATTATCTACTTATCGATACGTTATCTGCTTTACTTAGAAGGAGTCACACCAGGTTCCCATTAAAGTCTCACAATGAGGACACAACTGCCAGGACGGGCATGATATTTGGTTGTCTTCTAGTTCGACCTCCAGGTTTTGAAGGTTTTGAAGTCTATGATGTCCGCAGTGTCTATTACAGTTGGCAAGAAGCATTTAGGCCGTTCTCAGTTGATTTTACTAGTTCTTCTGTGTGGGGATCAGAAACTAGTCCTGGATTTCTTTATCTTTTCCTGTTTTTAGAATTTTTAATTGGTAATAAAAAACATTCTTCATTTTTACACATTTCTTCACTTTTACACTGATCTGTAGCTTGAAGAATAACAAAGAAAATGTATATCTCAACCCTTTTTACAAAAAACAGTGGCTTTATTTACCTTCCCAAATTTTGAGTGAAATATGGGCAATAATAAAAAATATTAAAAACAAGATTTTCTCAAAGGCGTCTCTAAATGTTTTCTTTAAACTTTTTGTAAGTTCTTAACTACACTTTAACAGGTGACATAAATATAATTTCACTGTACTCTTTTGTTTTAAAAAATTACACAAATATAATTTTTTGACATCACTCTCATGTCGTTAATATTTACATTACTGGCAATTTGTATACGTTATTTCATTTGCAAATATACGGGATATAAATGGTGTCGTATAAAGATTCTCGAAGACTCAAAGTTATTGGGTGAAAATGAGCTCGAAATTGAGCATTTTCATTAACTGCCATTTTCTCAAAAATTGCTTCAATTTTTTTCTTTACATATTTTCTATGAATAGTGCTAAATTGATTGCCTAAGATGACATAAACGTAATTTTTCTGCATTCATGGGTTTCATTTTTCACAAATTATACAAATGTATTTTCTCTCACACAGTGTTTATATTACGCAAATATACTACATATTATTGCATTTGTGCGTTCAATTGCTTAAAATAATTTCTTATGAAGTCGAACATATTTATAAATTTTTCAACTCTTCTAGATCGTACAAAAGGGACTCATATCGAAATAATCTATTGGATATACACAACCTCAAAATATGCGACTCTATAAAACATCCCATTCAGACCCTCGGAAAGAATACATCCCTTTCAGAAAACGAACTTCGAGCACTTGGGAACTGTGGAATGTTCTCCTTCATCTCGAAGAAATACGTGCCAGAGAATACCAACAGCTTCGGAAAAGAGGTACACAGATGCGTGAAAACCACTAATATTTGGTAGATAATCATTGCAAAACTTATCAAGAGCGAATTCGAAAGGCACCAATTCATGCGAGCATTTGACAATGCTATTAACAATGCGGAGCAGATACTTTGGCATGAAATAATGTATTCTAAAATACAACCCTCCCATCAAGTATTTTATATTGTCCAAAAGCTTATTAACCAGTTTTATTTTTCCGTAAAATTATGAGTACAAAATGTCCATGTGCATGTTAAATTTATAAAATCGAACTGTCTTTAGGGCTTGGAATTTTTATTCCCTGTCCACGTATATTCGATGTTGTATTTTGTAGAAACGTGAGTAGTTAGTAGGTGTAGGAACACAAAATTGTAAGAAATTATATCAATGTAACAATGAATAAAAAATATTTTCAATTGTGAAAAATAATAATTTTCTAAATTCTAAAGCAGAGAAAATTATATCCGTCTTGAAAATAAATAATCCTAGGAATATTTTCGTTTGCAATCAAATAAGTGTGATAATAAGTAGACATTCAGAATACTTAATGAAAGTTTAATTTTCCAGACACGTGTGTTGTATCGAGAAAGTACACTGAAGAGAATAGAAATTATCTGCCGTCCCAGAAACTCAAGTTTTCGCCCTTCTTGTTAATGTCACCGGTCAAGGGGCGAACTGCATACATAATTCTCGTTTATGACCGTCTCAAGAGATCGTGTTGCATATTTACATTCTCATGTTTACAAACGCAATGTCACGTCCGCCCTCTGCATTTATGAGACTGCTTAGGGCCTTCCGCTTTGCCGACTGCCATGTTAGTCAACGAGATACGAGCCTCACCTCTTTGGACGTTTCAATTTGCAGTGCAAGCGCGAGTTATAAGGTGTTTTATTGCTGTTCATAACTTGAAACGGCTACGTTTTCTATGGAGGGAGGAAATGCGGCATTGGAGATGTAACGGTTAACATCTGGCTAATGCTGTGAAAACTTTGCGGTTTCAAACCCCTTCGAAGCTGTGGTTTTTGAAAGGCTAAAAAATACTTTATACACCAGCATTAGGAGGGGAAGTAAAACCGGTTGTCCCGTGTAAAAGATCCTCAAACCTACGAGAAATCTCAAACTTAAATTCATATCACATATATCGTCGCCGGAGAGATACCTTGTTTCTCTACTACATGCCAAAACGAGCGTGGCGAACTTCGCATGAACACATAGAAGAGCAGGACTTCTCTCCTGAGGCTTGCCACTTAAACTAAGACATCGATTGATTAAAATGCTCAAACACATCAACATTCCGGATATGACTTGCCGTAAAATCACAGTGAACATATTGGACAAATTTAGAGAACTGACCTTGAATTATAGAATTTCCTTTATTACAATTGGCAATATCATTCATTTACTATTTGTTTACTTCATGTTTTTGATCATGTGATATGAAAATATTCAAGAGCAAGGCAAGGTAAGGTTGTGAAGATGAAGTTCAACTGAAAGTATGTAGACGAGATGAAGAAATGTTATGAAGGAAAAAGTGACTGATTATACTATTTATAAAATAAGTATTTTATATAATTATAGCTATTTGCTGTAGGAAAAAACACAAGGAGCGTAGTGCGTTTTCGGAATCACAAACTTCCGCCCTACAAGCATGAAGAGCATCACTGCGAAGTGCGCCAAACGGACATTCGGAAGTCCGATTACAAACAATTACTGAATAGTCTGATTACGATCAATTGAAGTTCCAATTACAAATGACCCATTGCACTTTGTGTTCCTGTTATTGCGAGAGCTTAATTGAGATAATCGATAGAAGGCAGAAACCGAGCGAATCGAACATGAATGTAGGGATTGCCATTTATCTTGGTCCGCATGAACCACGTCGCCAAACTGACAAAGACAGCAATTTTATGAGCAAATTTGTCTGCTTTTCCTGATACATTTCGTTTTCATCACGTTGATTGCCCTATTACAATACTTACCTAGAAGACATACACAGAAGACAAAATATGTAAAATACACTTGAGCATTGCAATTCAGAATGTTATGCCACAGAATTTCATGATTTATAAATTTAATCGTCTGCTATTTTAATACTCTTCTAATATATTATAAAAATGATTAATATATTTTACGTGAAAATGTAATTTACGGAAGCATTGAATGTATGATTAAATGTGATCTGCTAACATGCATTATTGCAATGTAGAACAATCAGGTGGAAATAAATTGTGAATCTTCATAATACTTTAGTTACACCAACCCTCCCTCCAACGGGGGCGCGCTGTATCTGGAAGAGGCACAGCTATACATCGACTCTCAAAGAGAAAAAGTAAGGTTACTGTTTGATTAGATATTTTATTTGAAATTTTAAAGTTTTATAAACATTTTACTGCATTTCAAATATTTAATAATATATTTTAACACCAAAATATTACCTACTTCCTTATACTTCCTTATCACGATGTAAGTAGATTGTTGGCGCATGTTGTAGACATAAATATTTTGAGCATCATAAGCATAAATACTTGGTCAATCTTGTTTTCTTTGATTGTTTTTGACACATGTTACATCGCTTTTGCTTTGTATTTGGTTCTATGACATTATCTTCGGCCGTATGTTTTGATGTAAAAGACAAATTCTATGAAAGTTCCCTTCTCTAAAGATGATCGTGGCAGAGAGACTCTTCAAAAACAGTCTACGTGTGTGTATTTCTTTTTGGTTTTCCAGGAAAATAAGTTGTGCATTAATACCACTTATATTTAGGTTTCAACCTAAAAACATTTATTTCCTACTTTATTGTAGGAATCGTTGCCATCCAACGCAATCTCCAAGTCACTACTTCTCTCCTCAACATAATCTCTATCCCTGTCACTGATTGATCCTCCATCACTGATAACGTCTTTATCTTCGTCACTGTCTCTATGATAGTGATAGTGAAAGTGACTGATACATCAGGAAACGAATTTCCTCTACATCATCTTCTTTGTCCGGATTTAGATGCATTATTCTGCGCACCTATTGAGTAAGCAAAATGTTGACACGATCGGGCGGACTATATCTCACAGAAACAGTGTTGACTGAGGCAAAACGAGATAATGGAGCAGGAAGTTTTACATGGCGACGCATTATTAGGTTAAATATAGACAGCCATTAGTACGCAGAAATATGTGAAGCCCTTCACTTCTCAGTAATCGAACAATATAAAACGTATGTATCTCAAAGATACAGCGCGTCCGACAGAGAGCTAAACAAAAACCACGCTTGTTAATAATAATATTAATAATAATTTACGATTCACCATTAATATTTGTCTTTGCATCATTTGTTATAATTATTACTCTTCCAGGGAAGGGATTCCAGATAAGTTGAGAAACGTTCCAAAATTGTGTAAACAATCCATTTGGACGATTCGATGACCAGATGATAGATGAAGTTTTTGACAACACTATAAGAAGATAATTTCAGATCAGGCTTGGTAGGATGGTGACAGCTAACCAGCTGCGTGTCACTCACAGATGTGGTGGAAGAAGCGATTATCGGTAAAACAATAGCTGTCATGACTTGAGATAGTGGAGTTTCACTATTGTTCGCCTGACCATTCAGTAAAATAACTTTCACGATGATGAGATCCAGTAAGGGTAGAAACTTACCAGATCGGCCAGGATATTTGCCTGGATAACCAGGGCTAAGGGTTGCAGAGCAACCGGAGGAACGACGAAAGAGTAATTAAGATAAAAACCCAAAGATCATGATGTGCTAAACATCACCAATAGGAATATAAAATATGCATCAATCTTGGTGAAAAGTAACCGACTTCTGAAACAACAGAACAAAGAGTAGCTGATCAGAGATGACTCATACAATGGAACAATTTCTTCATCACCTCCGTTTTCAGAACTCAATACTCCAGAACTCAAAAGTTAGGTCGCATTTGAAGAGTAAAACGAAGAGCAAAAAGGAAGACAATCAGAGACAGTTTCTGAGAGACCAGACATGATTGAAATGTTTGACAACGGACAAACGCTTAGGGAGAAAGACAACATGCAAAAAAAGAAAGGTGGTTACTTAAGGTAGATCCAAATATTCACATGGAAACAGTAAAGCTACAACCAACAGATGTACTACCATTATTCAATTAGCGGATTCAATAGCAAAAACCGGGAGCGGTAGCTCAGTGCATCAACTGATGTCACTGCAGCGCCTCTGACCGGGAGGTTCTAGGTTCCAGTCCTGATGGCGGCAGGATTTTCGAACTAGCTTTTCAGCTAGGTCGAATTCAGTCGCTGTCTGGAGGAGAATTCTAGCGGTCGGCTGCTCTGATCGTAGTTTTCCGTGGTTTGTCCGATCAACACCAGGCGAATGCCGGAGCAGTACCCTACCAAACGGGCCACGGACCGCGCGCGATCTGTCCTTCCTCTTCCTTGTACTATCCTCTCCTCTTACACACACACTTACACTAACATGCACTACACTACCACATATTCGGGAGACCGGTCGGGAGCTTAGAGCGTGTCCCAGCTGGGGCGGTGCCCCGCTGGTGGGAGAGTCCTGATTAGGGGGAAACCCCACTAGCCGACGGTAGGTCGGTGCCGGATCTCGCCATCCAGCGGGGAAAGATCACCACGCATATCGCGAGAAAAAGCATGCACTACACTAACTGGACTAATGACCAAAGCAGTTGACGTGCTCGGAATCACGAAAAACTCAAATCAAATTAAATCAATAGCAATATGTATGTTACAGCCTTCTTTAGGGCTGCTTAAGAGGGCGTCCATGGGGTCTAGCGCAGCATTTCTCTGCCAGCAACCATAGTGGTTCACTGTTTGTTGAGTCGGCCCGACCGGAAGAGGAGGGGACATACCTCTGCGCTCCGCTCTAGTCTAGCAAAATTCGAGTGACACGCGAGCCTCTGCGGCGAGCAGACACGGGAAGTCAGGCCCCAATTCACGAATTTCAGCAGCCCTGACCTTCGTTATGACCGACGATCTTGTAGAATTTTCACATAAAGCTTTGACCGTGCGTCATTCCCCACAGAGGAAGATCCATGACTTCCACGAGGATAATGGCAGCCTAACAAATCGTAAATAATACACTCTAAAGAAAACCAGGAAGTCGGCTCCACTTGACAAACGATTTCATCTCACAGATAAAAACCTCGATGATTGAAGTCATCGAGACTTTAAAATACGAATACACTCAAACACTACACCTCTCAAGCTGAATAGTATCGGCAGAACCGTCACTTCTGCTACAATCAGCACCTATTTTACATGACATCAACGGAGAGAGGGCGCATAATCAAGTGTATCCACATTCAGATGAAACGATGGAATACTTGCGTAAACAATGTCAAGATGATGCAAAATTATAAGATAATAAGCAATCACTCCAACCTCACTCAACAGATACGCAATTTTTTTCAAGGAGACACATCACAATGATGTATGAATCCTGAAGATATCAAAGTTGGGAAGAAAGGAACTGATCTCTGATACTAATTGCCCATGTCTTCCAATGGCAACCAAGATCTTCACACTTATAATAGAACATTGTATTAATACCCACGATTGATTTCTTACTCCAAATTTAACTCATTTTATTTTAAAAAATTAATCTATTTGTTTTCGCCTGCCCCGGCCTACTCAGTATTTTATTACTATAATTTACTAATTTATCATTACTCCCATTAAGTTTCAGAGTGGAATGGCTCATGGGTCTGAGAAAAATTTATAATCTGTGAGTCGACAGACTTACCCATACGTGATTCCAAGTTACGAAAATTTTGGAAGGATTGTTTTTATAATTTTTCAATTACTTAAATAAAACACTGATAATTCCAAATTATTATAATTTTGCTTTAACAATTATTTATTATTCAATTTCGCAGCTCCACTGTTGCCGCTACCAATAAACATAATTAATAACTATGACAATACAATAAAACGACAGACTTTCATTTCATTCTGATTTTCATACCGTATTTACAATGCATCCACACACTTCATTATTCGCTCGACGCCTGAACGCCATTTTATTAAAAACGGCTCAAACGTTTTCAATGAAAATTGCTATTTAGGACGATGTTTTACTCTTCTTTAATATTCTTAGAGTTATATTTCGGTTCTACTATTAGGAAACAGAAAAATTGAGAGTTGTTTTTTTAATGTGCGCACATTTCAAGCGCTTTGGCCCGTAGTGTATTGAATGTTTGTTCCGAAGTGTAGGGAATGCCAATGGTGTAGTGTCCCGGGAGGTGACAACGTACCTCACCCCCTAGATGGTAAGTTTCTGCACCGACGTTGGCAAGCGGAGTATTCTCCTCCCCAGTTATTTCCCCCTGCGAGGGTCCGCCTCGCTTGAGACAAACTCCCTGACTGGTCTGCCTAGATATGTAGCAGTGTGTGTAAGTGTGTGGGGTGGAGATAGAGCAAGGAAGAGGAAGGAAAGATGGTGCTCGACCCTTGACCCATTTGTTAGAGCAGGGCTTCGGAATCCGCCTGACGTTAATAGGAGAAACTAGGGAAAACCACCGATCAAGTCTGATCGTTAGGATGCTCCTCCAGAGAACGGCTGAATTCGACTCAGCTATATTGAAAGAATCAAAACTACGCAACCGGTGGGTCACGAATCCTATAATCTCCCGGTTGGACAGTGGTAATGTTGATTTTAAAGTCGGCGGGTCAGTGTTTCGGCGTAGTGATTCTTACATTGTGATGATAGTATTTCTGACAAGAGGACGTGTCTAATCAATGAACTCAAGACGCCAAAGGTGCTCATGTGAAGACTGCCAAATAAATATTGACCATTGAGTTGACTGGCATTTTTACGGTTGTGTTTTTCTGTTCATTTGAAACATTTCAAGTTGTATTGTAGTGTTTAGTTTTCTTTCCTTTTTTTTAACATTAAATATTTAACAAGAATACATAAGACTGCGTTTGTTTCAAAGTATTAATCAATATTGCAGCTGTAATAATGGAAGTAACTTTAAAAACGCGAATACCTGTTACATCAAAAACCCCTGATTTGCAGCAGTTTCTAGGGTAAAAACATACAACTGAATAAACTAAATCCGATTATTTTGTCACTAGCCCCATCCTTGGCAGGTGTAAGAATCGCCCTTTGTGACCGTTGTCGTTGGCGTGTTGCAGAGGTGGGGCGGCGGGGCTTCCACGAGGCCGTGTTCGGCGGCGTGGGCGACTTCCTGCCGCGCGACGCGCCGTCCGTGCTGGGCCCGCGGGCGGGGGGCCGGAAGCAACCCGCTGGGCTTCAGCGCGCGCGGCTTCCACCTCCACGCCCCCGACGCCCACGCCCAGCCCTCGCCCGCGCCCGCGCCCTCGCCCCGACCTCACCCACGACCTCACCCACACCCTCACCCCACCCTCGCCCACGCCCACGCCCTCACCCACGTCCTCGCCCACGCCCTCGCCCACGCCCGCACCCACGCCCTCACCCACGCCCTCACCCACGCCTCACCCACGCTCTCACCCACGTCTTCCCCCACGCCCTCGCCCCGCCCGCGCCCACGCCCCACCCACGCCCTCACCCACGCCCTCACCCACGCCCTCACCCACGCCCTCACCCACGCCCTCACCCACGCCCTCACCCACGCCCCTCACCCACGCCCTCACCCACGCCCTCACCCACGCCCCCTCACCCACGCCCTCACCCACGCCCTCACCCACGCCCTCACCCACGCCCTCACCCACGCCCTCACCCACGCCCTCACCCACGCCCTCACCCACGCCCTCACCCACGCCCTCACCCACGCCCTCCACCCACGCCCTCACCCACGCCCTCACCCACGCCATCTCACCCACGCCATCTCACCCACGCCATCTCACCCACGCCATCTCACCCACGCCATCTCACCCACGCCATCTCACCCACGCCATCTCACCCACGCCATCTCACCCACGCCATCTCACCCACGCCATCTCACCCACGCCATCTCACCCACGCCATCTCACCCACGCCATCTCACCCACGCCATCTCACCCACGCCATCTCACCCACGCCATCTCACCCACGCCATCTCACCCACGCCATCTCACCCACGCCATCTCACCCACGCCATCTCACCCACGCCTCCACCCACGCCACTCACCCACGCCATCTCACCCACGCCCTCTCATCCACGCCCTCACCTCGTCGGAGACAACAAAAATCAATAGATCGTATCTTCGAAACATGTTTTATGAGAGATGCAAATGAAATTGAATTCATTAAATAGACTGTTGTTATAAATTTGATAAATTGTATTAATTAAGTAGACCGTCCGACACAGTTTACCGACTTTTTCCGAAAGCAGCGAGACTGTTGATGACGCCAAAGCCGTTGAAAGTCGTCTATCTGAATAAAAATAATATGTTGACGAAGATGACCTCTTTTATTTCTTCTCAACCACAGTTTGCTTTCCACCTTTTCCTCCCTTTCCACCTTTACATAGTTTGTTTCTCCTTCCGACTTAAACGAGGGCATTTACGAATGGCAGATAAAGACAGATTTAGAAGAAGAATAGGGCCTATGCAAGTCATAAATACACTCGGTCCTGGAGATTTTGCGATTTCAAATAAATCGACATCTAGCAAGTAGGAATTTCAAAACTTGATGATGATCTTTCAAAACCTGATCCTGATTGCGGAAAAGATTAAAAATCCGCATCAAAAATAAAACTAAAGAGAAAGTATATACTGTGTTTAACTAATGTATAAAGTGTAAAATGTGAATTTTTGAAGTGTCACGTGTGTTGGTATATCCATCAGAAGATGATCGAAAAAATTAATTAAAATTTTTGTTTATTGAAAAAATATACGAGTTTCAGGTATACGGGTAGTCTGTAAAGGAAAAGTATCTCAAACTCAATGTAAAATGATATTTGTTATTCTCTGTAATTGAAAAGCACTAGAATAAGTATTACTTTGGTAATACACTCTTAACAATATCAAAATATGCTCAAAATGACCTACTTATTAATGACCTACTTAATGCAAAATAAATAGTAAATAGTGAATTTTTGGAAGAAAGATAAAAGCTTCATTTAGTATAAGCCTATTAAAATAAAACTACCCATCATTAAGCGTGAATTAATTATGAATGAATAATGAATCATTAAACCTGAACCATTTACTAATTACAATACCTTTTAGGTATATATAGTGTTTTAGAGTTGTTAAACACAAAAGGCAACAAATACATTTGCATCATTGTTATGCACGCTTTTTTTATGTATGATAAACGGTTAAGAAACTGGAAATTTGCGGTTAGGCTCCATTACGAAACTATTTCGATTTTGGAAACCATTATTAACCAAGTACGTAAAGTTCGCAAGGCTCCAAATACTAAACTTTAATGTAGTACAATAGTAGTTTTTTTTAATATTGTTACTGAATAAATGTCGAACTTTAAATATGCCTTGTAGACTACGATTTACTTACTTTCAAGAGCATATGAATAATGATTTAAATCAATCATTGTCACCACCGTAAAAAACGTAGATTCAAGTTCGTCTTGATAGCTTAGTGGTAAAAGCAATTGAACATAAACGGTGGCCTGGGATCAATTCCCGGTGAAAATTAATGATCTCAACAACTTGTATATTTATTGTAATGGGCATTCTATCAAAATGTATATCAATTCATTTACATGCTATAGTGTATCGCAATGTTGAAGAATATTTCTTAATATTTGTGCAATTTAATAAATCGCTGATAAATGTAATTAAGGAACATTTTTCTTATGTTTCAGATCAGTGGACTCCTCGCAAGCTTCTCCTTCCGCACTAGCGACATCTGCCGAACAGCCCTCCTGGACGCGCGAGAAGAAGGAAGCAGTGAAGCGAAGACCTGAAATGGATGCCACCGGTTTCCACGGAGATACCTTCAACAGCGGATTTGGAGATTTCTGGCCCATGAAGAAGAGGAGGCCCGAAATGGACGCATCTGGTTTTCACGGAGATACTTTCAATAGCGGCTTCGGCGATTTCTGGACCATGAAGAAGCGACGACCAGAGATGGACGCCTCTGGTTTTCATGGTGACACTTTCAACGGAGGTTTCGGTGACTTTTGGCCTATGAAGAAGCGACGACCAGAGATGGACGCCACAGGTTTTCATGGAGATACCTTCAACAGCGGCTTTGGCGACTTCTGGCCCATGAAGAAGCGCGCCCGAATGGACGCCGGCTTCCACGGCGACTTTGGCCCATGAAGAACGGCCGAAATGGACGCTCTGGTTCCATGGTGACACTTTCAACGGCGGTTTCGGGGACTTCTGGACCATGCGGAAGCGGGCCTCGGCCAACGGCACGCTGGCGCAGTAGGAGCTCCCAGCTGCCGGAGCCTGGTGTCCGTGCCGTGCTGTCACCCGAGACCGTCGCCCGCTGCCCGCCGAGCTCGCCCGCTGTCGCCCATCCCCCTGTCGCCGTTGTCGCCGCCGCCGTCGCCGCCGCTGCAGCTGTCGGCGCCGCCGCGCCGCCCAAAGATATTTTTGTAACCGCCCGCTGCCACCCCTTACCAGAGCTCGGCCGTTGTCGCCGCATGTAAAGTGTTATTTTTCAGAGAATAAACCAAAGTGTTTCGAAACAGTCCTAGCAACAGAAGTCATTTGCTTCATTTGTCCCCCTGGTACATTGCCTTCTTTCTTCCTAAAGATACTTGAAACAGTATTCTATATGTAGATAGATTTTTCTCGAAGTTATACTCGAACTTTCCGTAAATGTGCTATTAGTCGAAAATAACTCAACTGTAATGAATCTCTTTGGGTAGTGTCAATTGTTTGTATAACTAAAATGAGGTGAAGAGTTAAACCCAGATTGCAGCGGATTAAAAACGTCTTTTTCACGATGAGACTGATCTAGGGAAAATTGGATGGGCACATATATTTTCGAAAGTGTCCTCTTTGCGAATGTGTTAAGAGTTTTGAACTGTTACTTTTTGTTAAAAATAATTTACTATAGCTAAACGACTTTTACTATAAGATATTTTTTAAATCACTAAAAGTAATATACTTTCGATATACATTACAAACACTAGTTTGTTAACATAGTATTTTTTGTTTTCGAGAAATAACTACAATTCTTCTTTTTTTGTTACTAAACTCTAATTGGATCGTAACCCTTTCAATTAGTAGTCATAGATGCAAAAGGACATTAACTAAATGTCCAAATTTATTTTTAAAACATAAATTCCAAAAATAATTGGTAAAAATTGTACCTGCTGAAATATACTCAAGTATAATTATGAATAAGTTATTTCACTACTGCATTGCAATTGCTATGAAGTGATGAGAGTGCTTTTATAAAATGAGTACTGAAGTTTTCATTAACATCACAGTGTTTACATCACAAGCAAGTGTTAATTTTTTAAAGCAGTTAGTTTAAACAAGATAGGATGTGATTCAGTCACATACATTAAAGTAGAACACAAATAAATTTGAGTTTTCATTCAAATCGGGTGTTCTTCTAAACATCATCCTATATTAAAGAAGTATCTCTCTCATTTCATAATGCAAAAGTAATGAGTGTGTGATGCAAATGAACGAATATGCTCATACATACTGCATATTTTCAAACAATTTTTAAACAGATGGTTCGGAAACATTTTTTCGCCATTGAGAGAAAAATGGCATGACGAATAAATTGTAGTCAGTTTCCTATTATGATATTTCAGAAATAATGGAAGCATATTCGTAATTTTGCATCACAAATTTCATTAATGCCATATTACTGAGAGAAAAAGAACATTAAACGTTCAGTGTTAAACGTGATATGTAAGATGCTAGGGAGTGTGCAGACATTTTCTTGTTTATAAAAATGACTGCCGATGACTTGACAAAATACACTTAAAACAGAAATATATTTGTTGTCACTCAATTGTATGCAATGACTGTAATAAACTGTGAACATTGATGAATAGCTTTATTATAAGATAATCAGTGCACTTAAGTAGAAATATATGGATGATAAATATTCGTGACATAGGACTAAAGCACAAAGGTAGAACACAGGGTGTAAAAATCCACAAAAAATATGTTGATTCGTGTTGCAGCTTCAAAAAAATCCGAGGATAAAAGTCTTTTAAATATCATTGCCATACAAAAAATTAGTAAAAAGTACTTTTTTATTAATTTCTGTCACTTTTACATTTAATAAAATTATCCAAGATTTTTTGTGATTCCAATTGTAAGCCGCCAAGCGCCGGAAATTAGTAAAAACATTACAAGATCCAAGTTCGCCTACAAAGTTCACATCATGTACATTAGCAGACTTGTTTTATAAAACTGTAAGTTATTATTGAAAAGTCTGCTAAATCACAAGTTTTTATAAACAATGCGACGCATCTAAAATAAATAATACATAAGACTGATTACAGGAGCACATTTACAAACTCTGAATATTCACATCTAAAATTTCACGTATTTAATTCGGAATCCGGTATGCATCATGTGTAATAGGCAATTTTCCTACTTCACGGTTACCATCGAATACCTATTAATAATGGAAAATACTGAGTGAGTTGAAAAATTAGTGTTTGAAAGACTGCAACCAGCGAGGTGATGATATATATATATATATATATATATATATATATATATATATATATATATATATATATAAGTAAATAACTCCGTAAATAAATAAGTCACAGGTGGCAAATATTTGAGCAATGAATCATTCGGCCGGTGAAAAAGTACCCTGTACAACACTTCTCTTTCTACAGGTGGCGCTCGCGCGCAGATAAATCAACTCCATCGACCGGTAGGGAACCAAATTATCAGTGTAGAAAAATCATATATTTCCGAGGCAACCGTACGCAAGCAGAAGGTTCGATGAAATTACACTGCTAAATATGACAGATAGCCCAGAAGCCACGAAATACTGCTCGGCTTGCTTTAAGCTGGTTTCTGTCAATAGTGATGAATCAAAATAATCATTTATCGCAATATGTCGCGCAACAATCAAGCTCCTAAGCAATAATTTTACCCACCAATAAAAAGCCAGCTGAATTTAAACAATGCTAATGCTGGAAGCAAATAACTATTTTCTCACGTTTTTATTCGTTATGTAGCTGCTGCGTATGAAGTTTTAATGAATAATACTCTCCATTCGTCGAAAAATGGTTCTATTATATTTGAAATGAAGAACAGCAAAAATGGATCATACAAAAATAGTCTTTGAAATTGATGTAATCTGTCAAAATTTAAGAACATAGAAACATTGTATTACTAAAGGTCTGAACAGAATAATACAATATAGGGAAAGATCAACTGAGAGCAACAGCTGATATCACTGCAGTGCGTCCGACCGGGAGGTCCTGGTGTTCGAGTCCCGACGGTAAAAGGAACACGACACTACCTGTACGTATAGCTGGTTCGAATTCAGCCTCTGTCTAGAAGAGAACTCTAGCGGCTGGCTGGACTGGTCAGTAGTTTTCTGTAGTTTCTCCTATCGATACCAGGTAAATTCCGAAGCAGTGGACTAACAATCGGACCAAGAACCGCGCAAGATTTCCCCTTTTCTTCCTTATCCTATCCTAAGCTCGTACACTTACTTATACCTGCATGTCCTACACTACCACACATATCGGGAGACTAGCTGGGAGCTTAGAGCTGGTTCTGGAATGGGCGGTGCCCCGCTGGAGGGAAATACCTGGATGCGGAAAACCCCGCAACCCGACGAGTCTGTCGTGCCGAGTCTCACCATCAAGCGGAGGCAGAACTCTGACATCTCCTGTGATAAAAACATGCACTACACTCAGAGGACTAATGAACTCAGCAGTTGATCATTGTCTTTTTCAATAGAGTGAAACAAATTTGAACGAAAAATATTTATTATTAATATTATTATTTAAATATAGTTTTGCGTATTTATTTTACCGTAAAACGTTACACAAAAATGAATATTCCAAAGAGCCGCCACATATACCTTAATTAAATAGGAATAAATACTGAAATAGAAAGGCGGTATCTGTTTTTCCTTCTGTAGTATTTACGACAAATAAACACAGTTTTTCATGAAGCAACAAAATTATTGTTTCCCAATTTTGCATATGTTTACTTCATTTCTGATTACACGTATGGTATTGGTTCTTGCGGCGGAGAGAGTATCGATTGAAAGCTGTTTACGTGCTATTTTCAGTAGTTCCCTAGCAATTCTGAGAGGGTTGTTTACTGAAAGTCTTCTCTCTTTCCGAGAAGACATCGCCTGGCCCCTCATGATCACTAATTTATCACCTTATGATTTTTTTTCTTCGGGACACTTAAAGGCGCAATTGTAAAAACATCGCCCCACAACCTTCCAAGCACTCGTAGAGGCAACGATCTAGGCAGTGTCTGGTATTCCACCGGAAATAACACGAAGAACTATAGACAACTGCCGGACAAATTTCGTCAATATGTCGACAATGGAGGTCGTCATTTTTCTCTCCTATTTATTAAAGCCAACAGAAAATTAAACATTAATTTTTAAAGCCAAGTAATGTAAAATGGCATAGTATTTTTTTTTAATTGGTTTATTCGCTCCAACATCTTCGCTTCAACATCTAAAATCATTAGCGACCACTATTGCTGTTAACGGTATGGTAACTATGTGGATGAAACGATATGGCGATTGATGATAAGGGGTGAAAGGACGAACACAAATACAACCATGCCCGAGGCGGGACTCGCCACTACTGCCTTAGCGATCTCGGCCCCCGGGCCGGCAGCATAGTATTTATTGTTCACAAATAAAAGTATTTTTGCCGCATCCTTTTTTGTTTGTAACTTCCTTTTGAAATACAGGAGGTCTTTTGTCGGACTCTGCATATTACTTTTCATATGTGTGGCGTAATACTTCCTACAATTTCCTTATACTGAAAAGGAAATACTGACACCGTGAGAAAGCTCAGTCACGCAACCCTAACCAAGCAGGACGCAGCCACGTCGGTAATAATCAGTCAGCAAACATTGACCTAAGTGGGTGGCAGGTTGAAATGCTCCCCACAGCTACTGATGGTCACAATACGTTTGTGCAATTTCGTTAACAAAGCAGCTGGAAGTCACTTCAAATGGCACTGTAATACCAGCATTATAAATTTTCTAGATGATATGATTATAATTCCTAGATCTGAAACAAGATCATCAAGCTCAGCCATTTCGCTTTAGAAATGAATACCTCATAATCTCTCCTACTTTTAGAAAACATAACGAGATCTTATTTTTCTCAATATATTTATTATAAATTACCAAAGCATATACTTCTTGCTTTTATAATCAATGTGACAAAGAAAATAGTAGTGAAATGTTTCCGTACGAATGATACGTTTTGTTATGTCATTTTGACGTTTTTCAATCACCAAACAATATAAATTCAACTTTGAGCTGAATGATCTACATTTTGTGTAATGCTATTAAAAATACTTATTTCTTAAGAAAAAGTAATTCAATATCCACTGACCACACCATTGTGTTGATCTCAATGCCTTTCAACTTTTCTCTTGTTCTAAGTAAATAAATAGACAATAATGTCAAAGGTTAACTTATTATGTAGAGGATATACCCAGATTCTATACAATGAACATGCCATGTAACATTTTTTTTTGTTTATGCGTCAATAATATTATTTTCTAATTGGTTCTGTCATAAAAACATGAAAAAAAACATACTTCCCTACAACAGCTTTGCTTTTGTGATGAGAAAACCATGAATCATAATTACGACGATGTTTACGATGATCTTATCTACCTACACAATACAAAGATGTATACTTCAGAACATAAAAAGAATTCCAACTCAATTCACACAAGAGTGTATTTAAATTAGTGCAAAGACTTCTGTGACTCATGTCAATTGAACTCGACAAGCTCCACATATGAACAGAAAACATTTTTAGTTTCTGAGAAAAGAAACTTTTTTTCCTTGAACGAGCTGCTGTACATAGATTATTCTCCTGTCGCAGCACAATACACATAGGATGCTACCAACCGCTGTAATTGTGCCGGGGGTTTTGAATTAATAATCCAATGGGGAAATATTTATTTGATGTACTGAATGGCATAGACCATGAAGACTGTAAGAACAAGATTGAACTTCAGTAGTGGGGGCATGTATGAAAACCGCCTGCAGCTAAACTGAACACCTCCTATTTCAGCGACATCAGACGTTGGATGAAGTAATTATTCACGGCATTTTTGGCGAATGTCCACCAGGCTCATGTGTTAAGTATGCATAACCGCGTCGATATCCACCGAGAAAAGTCGACCCAAATTCCTTAATTAGCCGCACGTTGTCGCTGAAAGTAGAGGTGTACACCAGCTCCAGAGGTTTTCTGAACATACCTCCGCTACACCTTCGACAGCGAAATTGAGCTTCCTCCTTAGTCCCGATTTACACGCTTTGTTTTGGCGAACGAGGTTTAGAGGACACGTGCGTTTGTAGAGCGGCGTCCGGGGTGCCTGAAGTGTTGTGCGCATGCGCGGTTCGCTATAACTCCTGTAATCGTTCGTCAAAAAAAAGCGTGTCAAATAGTCATCGTGACATAGACATAAATACATATATAACGTGTTATGTATTTATGTCTACGCATGTATGTTCTTTGGCACAACAGCTCCACCGCTAGCCGTCGTTAAGTCGGCGCTGGTTCTCACCATCTAACGGGGAATGATCACCGACACCTACCAAGAAAAAGACATTCACTACACTTATAGGACTAATGATCCTAGATGCGCCCGGAATCACTAACAACCAACCCACCATAACAGCTCCAAGGGCTACCAGCGGCGTCCTGGCCTTGCGGCCATGAGTTAAGGGTGTACGTGAGGGTAGCACTTAGACATACCTACGCCCTAACCTGGTAAGTGAGCAATGTCTCCGCCATAAAAGCACGTTATGTACGTGACATGTTACGCAGACGTCCCCGGTCCTTCCTGTTCGCCCCGAGCGCCACGCGCGGCTTACTCCCGCAGGGCGGAGGCGATGGGAGGGGCGGTGAGGGAGCGCAGGTGGGGACGGGGGCGCCCCGCCGCCGACTTCCCGCATCCGCAGCGCCCCCCCCCCCCCCCGGCACGCGGGGAGCGCACGTGGGAACACGGCGGGGGCGGGTGGCGCAACGGGCGTCGTCGCCCCATCCGCGGCGCGCCGGGGGGGTTTGGGGGGGGCCACCCGCGGGGGGGGCGGGGCGCGCTAAGCGATGCTTCCTGAGGCGTGCGGGAGGAGCGCTCTCATTATCTCATTGCGCGCGGGGGCGGGGGGGCGGAGGGCCGCGCCGGGCCACGCCGCCCGCGCCAGAGCCCGCCGGCCGGTCGCAGCGCACGCACAGTGCGCGGAGAGTGCGGCTCACGCGGGCATGAGCGGGCCGCCGGCTAGCGCCGCCCGCCCTGAGCATGGCCGCCCCCGGCGCCGCCGCCGCCGCCGCCTCCGCCAGCAGCCCGCTCTCGGAGGCCGTGGGCCGCGTGCTAGGCGGGCTGCGGAGCGCCGCGGGGGCCGTGGGCGCAGCCGCCTCCTCGGCCGCCGCCGCCGCCGGCGCCTCCTCGTGAGTACCCCGCCCCCCTGCCCTGCCGCCGGCGCCCCCCACGCGCCCCACGCCTTCACGCGAAAACATCTCCAGCGTTGCCCGCAGGAGCAACGGGAAACGGCGGACGCGGTGAACGCAGAGGGCGCCGCCGCCGACCCGGCCGCCGCCGCCCGCCTCACGCTGCAAGCGGTGGGTGCCCGGCCATGTGCCGCTTCTGGGAGCGCCCTCGCGCGGCGCTACTGCAACATGTGTCAGTGGACCGTTGTGTGCCACCTGCAGTGCTTTCATCAGTTCTCGTTCGGCGAAACCACGAGTGTTTTTTCTTTGGACATTCTCATCACACGCAGATTCTTCCAAGTGAGATCGTTTTCATCTTTGTGCGCCGTCGTCAAGTTTCTGTCTTCTGCACCGGACAAGTTCCTTTCCGGCGATATCGCCTCCTAAATAGTGTTCTTCAACTGCACAGGAGTGTGTGTGTCGATACTTAAGTTTGCCACTTCATTCTACACTTCAATTTTCTCTATTATCGGTAATGGTTTGTTTTTTCAGAAGACGTTTTACGTTTCCTGGTCTTGCCGTCCAATTTGAATGCACTATTTAAATCTACCAAACAACTCAAATTCTTTCTCTTCGGTACTGTTATTCTCTGCAATTTTAAAACGGTCACCCTAACTGTTTGTTTCTCCCGCCAATTCAAATTATCTCATTAAACCATTGGCAGCCCTGCGGGTCCATCTCGTGGCCATCGTGCGATTGGTTGCGCGACGCGTTCGACCCATCGAGTGGCGAGCGAGGCGAGGCGAGGCGAGGCGAGGCGATGCGATGGCCAGTGGCCGAGTGGCGTGTGCCAGTTTGAGTGCGTCAGTGCGTGCGAAGGGCTCGGGCCTGTGGGGACGGCGGAGGCGGCGATGGCTCTGCAGAGCGCCCGGCAGCACGTCCTCACCCAGAGGACGCAGGACGCCGCGCGAAAGAGCAGCTGCAGCGGGTTCCGGCGGAGGTCCTCCCTGCTCATCCACCAGCCCGTAACGATGCCACAGCGCATGCGCGATTGCTTTATCTCTCTACGCTGGTCCTTGCCGTACCGATTGGAAATGTGCAACAGAGACAGTTCCGTTGTACATAAAAATTATTTGACTTTCTTGAGAGCAAAGCAGGCAATTAACATTGAGTTCGTATACAATACAAGAACATATGCTTTCTTTATTCACTAAAAGAGCAGGAGTTTAAAATTTTAAGCATTTATTTATTAATAGAAATTAATAATTAATGAGCCTTTGCAAATTAATATGCTTTTACAATGTAAATCATCTTAAGGAAATTCAGTTCTATAAATTTGATTACGTTATGTATAATAGTTTACTTGGAATAGGTGAGTTTAAATCTTTATCCTAAGTGATCGGTTTGCTTAGTTTTCATCGTGACATTTAAATAATTCATTAGTCTGGCTTCGAATCGATTTGCATGCGCTTGAAGATTTACCTCACAAAGAACGTGAGGAATATAATGGAGGATACGTGAGGAATCTTTTCCGAAAATTATCGCACTTCGCACGCACTAGTGCTTCGCAATTTCCTGGCACGTTCTTATTACTCAAAATGAATCACAATTCGCATTAAAAATACTAAATATCCATGTCAATAACGTGTAAATGACGATCGTATTTGATAAAAAGTGCAGTTGCTATATTTCATTTCACTGTGCTTCCAAGTTCCAGATTCGAAAAATATTTAAAAATTCGCGCTAAAATTACATTTTTATTTAGTGGCGCAAAGGGGAAGGGAGCATATGGAGCTCCTGCCCCCCTTGAGAAAGCCAGTAATACTTACTAAAAAATACTATTTTTACTAATCTTCTATTTTGAAGAAAGTCATTCAATGTATCATTTGTTAATGTTATAAATATTATCTAAACGTCAATGCTACCTATCAAATGCTGAGATATCAAATGAATTGGTACGTGGCAAAACTGTCAAATTCCACCTTCAAAAAATTGTCCGGAATGAATGTGAACGAAAAAAGAAAAATTCATTTTTCTCTAAACAAACTTCGGTTGGGATCTGCCGTTATTATTCTGAGCGTCTCAATCGGTGTGATTAAAAATTAAAATGAATTAAATCTTTTCAGCGAGCGGAAGCAAAAATCGCGGTAAATTCTGATTTATGGCTCTGCTATTGAATCTCAGCCGCGATCCGGGCCGCTCACTCGGTTTCGCGTTGCCTCCGCCGCGAGCCATCCCCGTGCGCGCCGGCAGTGGGGTCAAAATGAGCAGTTCCGCTGCCAATCCTGAGCCTCGCCTCGCGGGCCGACCTCCCGGCTGCCCTGAATGCGTAATGGGCCCGGGGACGAGATTGGTCTACTCATCCGTGACGCCGTCTCGTTGCGCTCTCACACACTCGCGGTGATCTCACCTACCGACACGGCCTCCCGTGAGACTTCCTGGATGTAGGCGTTTTCGTGAACGCGAGCAATGTCGCAGGCCCGTTCACGTGCTTATAACGTGTCAGAACACTGTTCCGTAATGACTCCAATAGATACAAAAGCTGTCTACTAACTAAATCTAACGAAACGAAACGTTCATATAAATATAATATTTTATGGGCAGAACAATTTTATAATACTATCTATTTAGATCTCAGTGCTCTTCAAAATCATGTTTAACGTGTGTTTCATTCAAATTTCTTACATGTTGTGTATCGTAGAATAAGAGTTAGAATAATTTTCCCGAGTTTTTGTAACAGGTAGGAAAATGTTAAATAATTCTGAATAATTGTATCGGGGAAATAATTATAGATATTACAAGATGTATACCACAATAAATTTAATACGAGAGTAAAATATTGGATCTTCTCTTTTGGGGTGTGCTTCTCTGGGATAAAAAGTTGGCGAAATTCAGAAATAATTTCAACAAAATAAATCAATTTAAATTCAAGATTTTTTTTTACTTCAAAGTCACTGTTACCAATTGTCTGAAGATACAATAAAATTCCATAGAGGGAATTCCGTTTTTGCAATGTATCAACTGCTCTAGGATTGTCAAACGCGATACTTGCGGGGTAATACGTGGTGATATCCCGTCCAGATCTATGATCATACACGTTGGTATTCGAAACCAAATTTCGCTACTATTGAATTTCGATGTTTCCTAATTGGTGATCTAATGCTTCATTAATAAGGTAAATGCATAGCCTTTAACAGCTATCGCAATTGGAACCAGCGGCACGGAGGTTTTATCCATATACGTTCAGAGATTCAATGCATGTCCTCTGAAATTCATTCGAACCAAACTCTTAATAGATATATTTCCATAATAACTTCAAAATATGGAAAAACACTTCAAAAGTTGTACAAAAGAGGAAAATTCCTTTGATTTGAGCACTTTGTATAATCAAAATTGTCGCGTGAACAAAATAAGTACAAATGTCAAGACACAAGCTAATCACCAAATCGAAACAAAAAATGTTGATGCTTCAATTGCCACTAGTTATTCAGAATTTAAAGTACCAAAGGAATGAAGTAATGATATTTCAGGAGGAACAGGTGTTTCTGCAAGAATGTGTTCCATTGATTTATCTCCCAGTAAGCTGAGATTTCAATAGAAGAATATACTCAGAAAGCTGATCATCACTAGAGATATTCGGATACCAAGTATTACGTAACATGCACCACAATAATGCCAAAATGCTGTTTGTTACCATCCTATCAGTAATTGTTATATTACTGTCAGGAAAACATTCCGGCTAGAGGTGAAACCAAGCTAAAATAAAAAAACAAGGTTAATACCATGCAAGTAAAATAGATTGTTTCTTTCTTTGAAGTTTTTCTCCAAGAATTAATGAAAACTCCTAGTTCAAAAGTAAATGACTTTAATACTAAATATTGGTACCGTTTATTGTACACACATGAAAATACCATTGAAATAAACGAATGACCTTTTTTTCAACAGTCTTTATTCTTGTCATGAAACATTTATTATACGGAGTTTCAAATTTGTCAAATTTATGCAACGTAAAGAGTTTTTTTATCATAGCATCGTAAAAAATTGGGTTACAAAATTATTTTTAACGTTAAAATTCTATATTATTTCGGTTAATGTTGCCAAATAGCCGTTTTGGATGCATTTCAAAGACAAAAATTATGTATATTCAAAATATCCTAGATGTCCTAGAGAAGATCGCGAAACACTTGAAGGGCAAAGAACCAAAGAAGGGAGTAAATACGTAGATAATAACGACATAGCTAACAACCTTGTTGAAATAAAAATAAAAAATATACATTGCAACTCTGGACAGTAGTAATAAACTATTCTCATATTATTTGTTCACCGCATTGACTAAGGAATTTTTATGTATTCCACAAAGTTTTGTGCTCAACTACAGACATCTTCGAATTTCTTCACGTCTGACCATGTCAATATACTCAGCCGGTGTCGTTCATCAGAAGTAGTGAAATACTAATATAAGGTGTTTTCTACTTATTCCTTATACATAAAAAAGAAAAATGTTTTACCTTCACTCTACATCTCACCATTAGATTACAAAAGCCCCATGTTCTGCAAGTTTGAAGCACGTGGGAAGTCTTCAATTCTTATTTTTCGAATTTTGTACTTCAAGTGACCATTACTGGTACATTGGTCCCTAACGGTGTCTTTACCCTACCTCGTAGAATTACTATTTATCATCAATTGTTGTATTTATCTCCATGAGTTTTTTAAACTCTGTTTTCTTAAATATTTTTATTGCTGTTTTCCTTTTTATTTATTGAATCGATTTACTTATTTTGCACAAAACTCCCTCCAACGCGCCGTATGGCTGCTGTGTCTTGAATGTCGTTGGAGCGGGAGTTCTTCGGATTTCTATTCGTTTGTTCAAATGTACTTATACGTTCTTCATCACATCATTTCTAAAAATCTTCAACGTATCCAGTACATAATACTTCGTAGAATACTTTAACCCTTTATTCCATGATTTTTTTGTTTTTACTTGCAATAATTATTTTTCATTACATTTATTTATTTTAATTAAGGGAAAAATAATAAGAAATTCAGAAGTAAATATCGCTTGAGAAAAACACAAAACTAATTTGTGTTCCTACTCCAACAAAATATGTCATATTTCACGATTTAAAAAAGTATAAATTTTTAAAATCGTTTTTGTGATGAAGTAAGTTTCAAGAAAGTCAATAAAATCAATCATATATTAGTTTGATTATTTTCCTAAAAACGTTTCGTTTCTGATATACAGAAACAGTGTGTGCTACCAGGTAGTTCCAATTCACGACGCCAATAGATTACTATCACTTCATCTCGTTATCTTATCGCGTTTACCATCTAGCAATGCGTGGAGTGACATTAACGCTTAATGTACATCGCGTGTAATATAAAACAGTTCATAATAAAATCGTTAGAATGCGTTTATGACCTGAAAAACATTAGTTGCAGATGAGTTACACTATGCAATAAAGAGTTAATATCTCGTAGAATTACAATTTGGCGTTAATTATCATGCTTCTCTCTCCGCATTCTTTCAACCATTGTCAATCATTTACTTTAAATCTTTCATTTTTTGTTTTTATTTATTTATTTTTTTACTTATTGTATTTACGTCGTATTTATTTAGTATTTACGTAGTATTTCAACCATTGTCAATCATTTACTTTAAATCTTTCATTTTTTGTTTTTATTTATTTATTTTTTACTTATTGTATTTACGTGTATTTATTTAATTTACGTAGTATTTCAACCATTGTCAATCATTTACTTTAAATCTTTCTTTTTTTTTGCTTATTGTATTTACGTCGTATTTATTTACCATTTACGTAGTATTTCAACCATTGTCAATAATTTACTTTAAATCTTTCGTTTTTTTTGTTTTTATTTACTTATTTTTTTGCTTATTGTATTCACGTCGTATTTATTTAGCGCAAACCTCGCGGCCCGCGCAATGGCGTTGGGAGCGGAAGATGGCGCGGGGCGAGGGCGTAAGGGGCCATCAATCAAGGCCCTCCACGCCCCCGCCGCCCGCACTAGCCCGCGTCCTCGTTCCCACTGCCAGCCCCTCCCCCACGGCCGCGCACCCTTCTCTGCAAGGCCTTCCCGCGTCCTCGCTGTTTCCTATTTTCACATCGCCGCTCTTGCTTCGGCTCCCTTTTCTTTCATCACATCCTGTTGCTCGGTTTTCAATTCTTTCATCAGTCTCGTTTCCTGCTGCCACAATCATCTGTTTTGCTCCCTGATCCGATACACTCCTCTTGCTGTGGCGTGAACGAGAAAAATGACATTCAACACTTCCAGAAGCACACACACCATCAGAACGGTATTTTCTTCGTCTTCAGTTATCTCACTTGCCCTTCCAGAGTATTATAATTGCGTCATATTGCCAACATCTCTCTGCAAGTTCCAACTCCATGTGTCAGGTTTTTCGTCCAGTTTCCCTGAACCTTTGAGCAAATACCGAAAAGGCTTCTATTTCAGTTCTGGACATAAATGCGCCTTCACAATCTGAGCGTATTTGGTTAAGCTCTCTTTTTGCTAGTTGCTGGAGGAGCATCATGGTACAGTTGTTATTCCGCCACAAATACTATAAAATTTAATCTATATTTAAATTTCCATTGCAAATACGATTTCTATTTCATGAAAGCCAATATTTCTCCTTTTCAAATGTTAGCAACCATAGCATATGACTGATGGTACCAACTCGTTGGTACCTTCATTCATAACTCGACAATGTGTAGTAAAAAGGAGATTGATTCTGGATCTCAAAAAAAAAAACGCGCGCAGATTAGGCTCCACCATACATTACAAACAATTTTTTTATTGTTTTGTCGATAAAAAAATTAAAATTAAATTATGCGTTGCTTACAATCTTTATCAAGGATCCTCATTTCCGGCTCTTCCAGCCCTTTCTCGTTTTATTTTCAATCCTGTGTATTTGGCAGCCTCCTTCCTTTCTTTTCAATACCCAACTACCATTAGCTACCTCTTCATCGTAATGTTCAGTGCATTTTCTGATGCAAAGTTTCTCTCTCGTCACATTTTCATGTAGTAATAACTGTTCGAACGTTAAGCAAAATAACGTTATGCAAAATAATTATCAGTGTCTCCTTTTTATAAATATTTTATACTCGCCTATTTTCATACATATTACGTTATACATAACAAACTTTTGAAATAAAAGAATCTGTACAATCTTTTTGGACATAATACCTAGGGTGTTCAATTTTATAAGACAAAAAATAAAATGTAAAATTTTCCCAGGATTGCGTATGTCCCGAGTCTTAGTGTGTGATATACCGAATTTCAGGAAGATTGGATAATGTTTGGAGGTTGCACACTTTGTTCAGTTTTGTAAAAGTAGGCAAAAATACTATTTTTCAATGTTAATTACTTTTATTAGGTAAACTAAAAGTCGCAAACATAAAGTAATATTAAAATTAGAAACTATGATTAATAGGAAGTATGGTAAGCAAAACATGTATTCTTATATTATATTATATTAATGAACTTTGAGAAAAGCGATTCCTTCCTTTGTTCACTTGGTGACTTTTCTATAATGCTTGCCTACCCTCAACAAAAATATTTTTTGGTGTTCGATCCTAAGCAATTAGTTAAACTTCTTTATCAGAGCAATTCCTCTTTCTGTAGTATTATTGATCACCTTAAGGTAGCTGTCTACCTCAAAATTATGAAAATCGTGAAATTTCATTTTATTTTTTATTTTTATTGGGTCGTATGTTCTGTTTTATTCTTTTTTAAATGGTTCAAACCGTTTCTTGATACTTTGTTAATTTTTAAGCAATTTTTTTCTAAGGGAGTGCCAACTGTTAAACGCTTATGAGATCATATGAATTTTCCCGAATTAGGAATTTTCAGCACATTCATGAATGTCAAATATCATTATTCATAAACTATAAACGATAATAATATAATTCTTTTTGCAGTATGTAATCCGTAATTTACTCTAGAGAATGAACTAGAATAGTTAATGTGTCACTAAAAGTTTCAGTTACATGAACTGAAATGTCCAGAATGAAGTTATAAACAATTTTTTCCCCAATAATCAAATCCTGGCTCTTTAGTTTTCACAGTAGCTTTACCATTCCAGTTCATTTAATAGAATACTCAATCATGATTCATTTAGTAAAATAATTATTAAGATAAATAAATTTGTTGTTATGATGTCTGAAGTAAATATCTGTATTTTAGCCAATTATTTATATACAAATAGAGAATTTTTAATTATTTTATCTCTAAAAGCATAAAGAAAACATGTTCAAGGGAAAACAAAATAGATACAAAATTCATAATTTTTATTTTTCTGGTAGACAGCAATCTTAAGAGCGTTCAAATGGCAGTTTAGGGGAACACTACAGGATTCAGTCTAGTTGTCACCAACAATTCAAAAGACGTCTTTGTTTTATTAGTAAGGAAATGGATCAAGTCTTTTTCTCTAAAATCTAAGTTCTTACCATCTAATAGTTTCGTTTTCTTTTCCTTTGCCAGTTTGGTTTCGAAATTTTTAGTCACTTTTTCCTTAACAACCTGAGTAATACGTTGGTCAAAAAAATTCAATCCTATGTTTTTTCAGACAGAAACCTAATATGTCTCTTACCAACTGTGGGAGCGCTCTTTTTGCCATCTGCATCAGGGCAGATGCTCAGAAACTGCAGCTTATCCAAATGTCAAAATCGAACATACAGCAGGCTAACAAAATCGGCAACTCGTCTCATTCATTTCAGTTCTCATTGAGGAATATTCAACAGTTTAGTGACGACGACAATTTTAGGTGTATGTATTGCCTTGAATTACCTAGGTACAGGAGTGAGAGTTGTAATAACTCTTTGTAATCTTCTCTTGGATGACTTCCGTCTTTTAGGGTATTTGGGATGTAGTTAACCATTTAACTCGTTGTTCTTCTGGAAAGCCATTAACGCGACTTTCTTCATCCAGCATTGTCGTATATGCCTTCTTATCAAGCGAAGCTCACCGACTTTGGAACTTCCGAAAAAATGAATGTCAGTTGATGGTATGCCACAACACTGCTCAAACACTCCTTTCAATATTAGTTCATGGATATGATGACAAGCTAAACACAGCAATGTGCGTCCGAATTTCCTTTTAATTCTCTTAGATTACTCTTAGATCAATCCTGTATTAGGAGCTGTAGTATCAAAAGAAATATCGATGACATTGTCACGTTGTCCAAATCAGTTCACTTCTCGAATAATTACTTGAGCCATCTGCTTACCAGTGCCTTACAGGGCAACAGTTACACCAAGTAAATGCTCAAAATCTTTTCTGTTCACTAAAATTGCAACTCCCTTCCAAAGGTTTGGCACTCCCTTGTCCAACTGAGGGCAACAATTTAAAGACTACATGAGGAGGATTTTCACAGTGACTCTTCGATATTTTTTGCTATTTTACTTCCATTGAAAGCCCTAGATATTGGTTTCAAACTTTTGGAAAATTTGTCCAAAGCTCTTTGCACTAGCTATAAAAAAGTGCTTGGTTGTCGAAGAGAATGCTGTTCTGGAACTCAAGTAGACGTGGGTTATTATTACATAAAGATAGAAGAATTAATACACGAAAACGGTTTCAATAATGAACAACATTCAAAACCCAGAAAGAAAGGAATTAAAAATCTAATATTGCTTATTTCACAATACAGAAATGAATGAATAGCTTAAAAATAATGAAAGGAAAATATTGTCTAAACAAAGCTTCCAAAACCGACTCGTTAAAACAAGAGTTGACCCAGCAAGAGGCGCAAAGACTATTGAAGTCTGTTAACAGGATACAGCATGTACAAAGAATCTACTTCAGCACAAGTACACGTATTTTCTGTCATTACTTCAAAGAAGTAAACAATTATATTCAGCTTGTATCTCCATTACGCAGAGACTCTGAGCGGAAGGACTAGATAGCCAAGTCGAATTCAGCTCTCTGGAGGAGAATTCTAGCGGTCGTTTCCTCTGATCGGTTGTTTTCCGAAGTTTCTCCGATCAACACCAGGTTAATGCCGGAGTAGTTCCCTAACAAATGGGCCAAGGACTGCGCGAGATCTTTCCTGTTTCTTTCTTGTCCTATTTTCATCTCTTTCGCACACAGTCACATGCACTATACGCTATCACACTTTTCGGGACACCCGTCCGGAATCAGAGTTTGTTCCGACTGGGACAGTGCCCCGCTGGTGGGAGATACCTGGTTGGAGAAAACTCCGCAAGCTGACGTAGGTCGGCGCCGGATCTCCGCAGTCAGCGGCGGAAGATCACCACCTCTTACGGGACTAACGACCTTAGCAATTGACGCGCCCGGAATCAATCAATCCTTCCATCTCCATTACATCACAGCCATTGCATCATCGTCATCATTCATTCTGCCATTGACAATTCGATAATTTTGATGAGATTCTTTTTCACTGTAGTAAAGAATCACTCCAAGAAGAACCAACTATATATTATAATTTTTACAGAAGTAATGTACTTACAAAACTTCCAATATATGATACACTAAAAAAACATTAGACAAGACGACATTCATTCATTCATTCATGCTGATGGTCACTCAGTCCTTGATGTTCAAATGCAGCGATAGCGTTAAATTATTTCTATTACTGTAGGACTCGTTAGAATTACTTTATAGTGTGTGGTTAATGATTTTCGGGATAGCTACGCCTTCAATGATTTCCATTCTTCGTTATTCATCTTTGCAACATCATAATCATGGTTTTACTTTTCACGAAGAACTCATTTTGTTCCATAGTCTGAGTATTCTCATTTCGAAAGAAATTCACCAGCTTATATCTGTTTCTCGTTGCCAGTGTGCGCGCGTGTGTACGAGCGTGCACGTATCTGGGTATGCTTGTGTGTATTCTTGTGTACATTTTTGTATGACGACTTTTGTGGAAGATTGTTTGCATTCTTTTATGTCTACTTGCGTGTCTACTTGTGTAGCTACTAGTGCCTTTATGGGTGCCTATTTGGGTGTATACTTGTGTGTATGCTTGTGAGTATACTTGTTCGCATTCTTGTTTGTATATTTGAATGTACACTTGTTTGCATACTCGTGACAGGTGGCGGTAGCTCAGTGCATCAACTGATGTCACTGCAGCGCCTCTGACCGGGAAGTCCTAGGTTCCCACTCCCCACGGCGGCAGGATTTCTGACACTAACTTGTCAGCTAGGTCGAATTCAGTCGCTGTCAGGAGGAGAATTCTAGCGGCCGGCTGCTCTGATCGGTAGTTTTCCGTGGTTTCTCCGATCAACACCAGGCAAATGCCGGAGCAGTACCCTGCCAAACGGGCCACGGACCGCGCGCGATCTATCCTTCCTCTTCCTTGTCCTATCCTCTCCCCTTACACACACACTTACACTAACATGCACTACACTACCACATATTCCGGGAGACCGGTCGGGAGCTTCGAGCTTGTCCCGACTGGGGCGGTGCCCCGCTGGTGGGAGAGTCCTGGTTAGGGGGAAACCCCACTAGCCGACGGTAGGTCGGCGCCGGATCACGCCATCCGGCGGGGGAAGATCCTCGCCATCTTCCGAGAAAAAAGCATGCACTACACTAACGGGACTAATGACCGAACCAGTTGACGCGCCCGGAAACACGAAAAATCAATCAATCAATCAATCAAGCATACTTGTGTGTGTGTGTGTGTGTGTGTGTGTGTGTGCGTGCGCATGGGCTGGCGGAGCCGCCGCCGGGCGAGGCCCGCTCACGCGGGAGCGCCGTGGCTGCGCAGGTGCGGAAATGGCTGCGCGCCAACCTGCTGCTGGCGCTGACGGTGGGGTCGGTGCTGCTGGGCTGCGTGCTGGGCTTCATGGGGCGCCTGCTGCGCCTCAGCGACTCCTCCATCCTGCTCGTCTCCTTCCCCGGCGAGATTCTCATGCGCATGCTCAAGATGTTCATCATTCCGCTCATCGTGTCCTCCCTCGTCTCGGGTGAGTACGTGCCGCTGGGCGGCGCCCGGTGGCTCCGGCATCCCGTGAGTGAGCACCAAACCACTCACTGATTCAGTACTCATGGGCTTCAAGAAAGGATGTAATTCGACTAATTATCGTTCGATTTAGAGACAAAAAACACATCAATGTACTAAGATTCTTACATAATTAATTAGACTGTTGGTGATATAGATACCTTATTAATTCACAGTAAATAAACAGAGGTTGTCTGGTATCAAATCTATATTTCTTCTTAAGATCTTTTCGATCGCGTAGCGATCATCGTCAGAGCTGGAAATACATTAATAGATATAATTATACATTAAACCAAATTGTCTACAACTCTGACGATGATCGCTACGCGATCGAAAAGATCTTAAGAAGAAATATAGATTTGATACCAGACAACCTCTGTTTATTTACTATTCTTACATAAATTTAAGTTTTAAATAATTATAGACAAAGACTTGAAAACTTTACCCTTTTAGACCCGTCTATATGCCTCAAATGGTAAAAATGAGCTTCAATTTTTCAAAATTAGTCTTAAATGGAGACGAAAAATGGATGGAAACGGGAGAGACCAACGAGAAGGAACAAGAGAGATCAAAGCAGAGAACCAAGAAAATTTATTTTTCGTGCACCCCGTGAATCACGCCCCATATAGGAAACGTGGGTGCCTCAGCGGTGATAACAAATTCTGTATTTCTAAGTTCTATATCTTACTCATGAAAACACTCAGAAATCAGGGAACGAATAGTGAACATATGTTTCCTTTGCATTGCAGCAAAATATTTTGAAAATGAACTTTCATAAATTTATTGTACACAGATCTGGAAGTCTTCACGTAATGGTAACAAGAAACGTGTAGAAGGTTCGTTGCGATACAATATTATATAAGTGTGTCGTACACAAACACAAAGAAATGGATTCTTACACCTATTTACAAAAAGATATATCGTGTGCCGTGTTTCAAAACTTAAGGTTCACTTTTTGACAATTTTTTACAATTATCTCTTCCTCATTTCCCTAAAAAAGAATTTGCAACCAAATGCCCCCGCACACATAGGGCGTATGTTCGATCTAGGTTTACTGCAACAATAACCCCTACGAGCTATGCAAACCCGCTAAGCTTCGTATTCTGGCAAGGAGTTCGTCGCCCCCGACCCGGCTTTATCTCGCTTCTCATTAAAACAAATGTCTGATTTATCTTCATTTTGTTAGACTAATATGACCTACGGGGTCTCGTTTATAGACTATCTTTGCATTATTCTGCTATCACGGCTCAAAGAAAAAGGATGGGGAATTTTAAAATTATTTCGCCGTTGTTAACTTTTTCAGGTCCAAAAGACAGAAGGGAAAATACTTCAAAACAATATCAATCGTCAAAGTATCTGTCTATCAGAACAGAGAGGATGCCGACAGAACAGAGAGGATGCCAACCATTTCGAAAATGCCTTCACCTCAAATAAATGACGTTGCTTAAAATAAAAGTATCGAAAAACATTTGAGTCAAATATACAACACTGTAACAAATAAAATAAAATTCATACGTCCTTCCGAAATAAATAAACCAATACGCCAGCTAAATATAAGAAAATCGCCTAGGAATGACAATATAACTAATAAAATCTTAAAATAATTAAGTTACAATTATATCGTTACAATAACTGCAATTTGTAATTCATACTTAAGACTTGGATATTTCCCACAAAATGAGAAAACTGC
This sequence comes from Teleogryllus oceanicus, assembly GCA_964035755.1. Classification (NCBI taxonomy): domain Eukaryota; kingdom Metazoa; phylum Arthropoda; class Insecta; order Orthoptera; family Gryllidae; genus Teleogryllus; species Teleogryllus oceanicus. The sequence goes on from CAXIVR010000014.1 coordinate 58,557,620, forward strand.
CAGTATCATACCGATTTGTAAACCAGGCAAATTTACTAAAGATCCAGTAAACTACCGACTAATTAGATTGCTACCAACTCTCATAAATATATTCCAAATATTAATATTACCAAGACTAGCTGAGTTCTTACACGTTACAAATGCAATTCCATCAGTTCAATTCGGCTTCCGATCCAACTACGTCACTACTCATTAGCTACTGAGACTAACTTAATTCATTTCGAATAGTTTAAATCAAAAGAAACATACACTCGCTTTTTTTCAACAGGACAAGCATTCGACAGGGTATGGAATTCGGGATTATTATTTAAAATTCATCTGATAGATATGTCAAAATACAACAATGCCTCCAACAGTTCATTTGCGACAGGTTCTTCAAAGTTTAAATAAACTCTGAGCTATCATCACATTTAATAAAAGCAGGAGTATCTCAAGGTTTCTGTTTATCTCCCTTACTGTTCTCCATATTTATGGCGGATTTCTCTCCTCCGACAGACTCAGAGATCGCTTTCTATGCGAACGACACGTCTCTCTTCCAAGCTAATGAGGCCATTAATTTAGCTTATGACTACCTATAAGCCGATAGAAAAATTCACAAATTGGACAAGAGCCTGGAGAATAAATATAAATTCACAAAAGTTGCAATGTTAAGTTTCTACTCTTCGCAGACCACCTACACCTCCAAGTTGAAAATAGAAAATTACAATGTCCCATAGCTCCCTTCCGGAACAGTAGTATTGTATCTCGGAGTCCTGTTTGGTAAAAGACTAACATGGAAACCCCATTTACTCAATCATTCCAATAAATCTTACGCTATAATGAGTACACTTAATCCTCTAATCAACTATAAATCGAAACTCGGTATCAAAAATGGTCTATTATTATTTAAATCAATAATTCGTCCTACACTAACATATGCCTGCTCTATATGGCACAATTCCGCACCGAGTCACATCAAATTATTACTAACGGTTCAAAACAATACTTTTTATTTAAAATCATTATAGCATCTTGGTTCATTATCAAGAGTTAAATGCGGCTTGAATTATCAAATAATTCAATCACTGAATTTCTATCAAAATTAAATGAATCATTTTATTACAAACTGCAGTTCCTACCTTGCATCCCTATTTTCAACCTTGGTAAATCCACAAATTCAAGAATGAGAATCCGTTCACATTTCCGTGAAGACAATTTTCAACCTCTATAGACATTTGTACTCAGGTCTACGGACAAAAAAACAAATACACATATATTCAAAGCCTTTTAAGACAAAATTACGTCAAAATAACATGTAAAATAATTTAAAAAATTATATAAATCGCCATTAGGCAAATGTTAGTTAATAATATGATAATTATCTTACAAGTATAAGAAAGTAGAAATAAACAAATGTGTAATCTATATATCACTTCAAGGTAAGAATTGTTTTGAAGTAACCAAAATAGCACATTTTCTATTTTTAATTAATTGTAAACTCGCACCGGAAGCTAGCGTGTACCTCACTCAGGCATGATAGACTTTCTCATCTCGCCACCCAACATCTTGCTAGTATCAGTCATGCTGTGTGTTGGTGTAGTGAGGGTGATGTTGTGTCCCTCATTTCTTGTGAGGTGCCGGAGATGGAGGATGGTGCAGTGAATGGTGTTGAGTTGTTCACGATGTTTCAAGGTATGTAATGTTATGGAAATTGTAAACTATTTTTTGAAACTTAGCTAGAAAATTGTGTCTCATACGTGTGTTTTTAGGTAACATTATTCATGAACAGTATTGTTTTCATTTTCTTTCATATTAGCCCTGATGATAAAAATAAAAGTTTCGGAAAGTTTGGAAAACAACTAGTTGTAAAATTCTTCTGCGCAAATTAACCTGCCTGCAAATTAAAGCCCGCAAATTAACCTGCCTGCAAATGGATTTTTTAACGTGGCATCTCAAGGTCTCGCGCGAAAAAGGGAGAGAGAAGGCAAACTTCAATAGGGAACCGTGAAAGTCGGAGCTGTAGAGACGTTGCAGGTCCTCATTGGAGTCCGTCTTCCCTCTCCCTCTTTCACGCGAGACCTTCAGATGCTAAGTTAAAAAAAGTATACCAACATCGGTAACAATGTGTTTCGCCTCGGGTGGTACACAGGTCTTCCCAAAGACATCTACTTTCCAGGATTGGTACATGAATAACTAATGATTACTTGCAAGTAAGGATTTTTAAACTTTGAGCATTTATTTGCCCACGAAACGGATATATTCATTAATATAAATAAAAGGAAATATCTCCAAATTTTTCAATACTTTTAAAAATTAAAGTAGGCCCTAAATTTAATTCGTTCATTTGTTAATTGAAAAGAGTGATGTAATAGAAAGCTTAGGAAAATGAAATATGAAAATAATTGCTCATTCGCCCACGAATTTCCCTCTCTTAAAGAATAAAGACCACCTACTAAAAGTATAGACAATACTAATTTTCTTACGAATTCCTTGTCACTGAATTTTTTTCAATATAGAAGAACGCATTGGCATCTCGTATGCATTAAATGACCACGATCTCCGGAAAATCTACTATAACTAAAACGTTTAACAATCACAGATATTTACCATTGAATTCATTTAAATTCCCAGAGAATTCCCAGAATATTAACAGACAAAACATCAATGATACCATTACTTATTGTAAACAAAATATTCGACTATTCTTTTCAAGCCTTGAAAACGTCAAATTCAATAGTTAAAGATGACAATCGATGAATGTTTTCAGTCTTGGCAAGTAAATTGAAGCGAATTGTCAACCTAAATTCCATTTCAACACAATTTTGTCACCAGATGTTAGCTAGCAGGATTTGTAATTCGAATGGCATGCGAACTTAATTTGATTTCCAGCATTCCTGTGCGAATACAACAGAATCCGATCATGGTGATGTTTCAAATGACTTCTTTTAATACAAGCGCAAATAGTCATCAATCAAATTATTAGAGTAAATATACAACCAAACAAATGTTACCTTATATTTAGAATATAATATGACTGTTAAAACGTCTGATGCAATCCCAGTTAAAATTCGATGTCACGCCATTTATCACAAAGAACTAAATGTTTAGTATGAACATTTCACAATCGAGGAAGTAAGGTCAGTTGGGGATATTATGATACAGAAAACCAAACTTTTCACTTAATCTTTTATACCGTTTGTAGAAAAGAATGAAAAATACTGAATATGTGCATTTTGGTGCTAAAGATGTGAACGAAGTAAAAACTAACATAAGACCAACCACAAATCTTAAAAAATCAAAATTGTGAATCACATTAGCCCCACCTGATTGGGCTAATATGACCCTTTCTTGGGCTAAATATCTCTACGAATTTTGGCTGAGATACAATGAGCGAGCTACAGCAAAAACCTTAGGTCTACGAGGCCCGTAGTGTCTCAACAGTATTTTTTTATTTATTTTTTAACCTTTTGTCGCGTGTAAGATATAAGAGATTGTTTGATTCAGTCTGAAAGTTCGAAAAAGAGGCTTTAAAATCAAGTTTTATAAAAGCATTGTTTAGTTTAATATTAGTATGGTAAATTATGAAACAATATTGTCCATACATCAAAGTGTAATAATAAGAAAGTGAACGTATATTTTTAAAATATTTAATGTTGCAACCCTCTGAAAGTGATATCATCATATCAATCTAACAGTATTCAACATCGAACCTTGGACCTTCTTTTAGCGTTTTGGTTTTATATTATTTTCCGTATTATGAAGTTAATTTAAACAATTAAATCTTGTTTCAAGATGTTTGTATGCGTTTTTGTTCCATAGAAAACTATTATTGAACAGAACTTAAATATTACCATTCCGAGCAGTAGCGATCAAAATAGTCCCGACCCCAATATCACATTAGCCCCATCAGTCGTAACATATTAGCTGAAAAAATCGAAGTTGTGTATGTCAGTGTGATTAATATTTTCTAAATCATTTCAAGCATAAAAATAGATTAGTTCTTTCTGAATGATTACGTATTATCAAAAATATCCTGCCATAAAAAATGACGAATTGACGGCAACATTCAACGGAAAAGTTTTTGGCTGAAAAAAAGTATTTTCAGCTTTGATTTTTTCCTCAAATACTGTAACAATTTGATTTCCTGCTACATGGTCATTAATAGTAGAATATATTTCCTATTATTTACTATTTTTTGTTAATTATGGATATCAATAAGTAACAATTCTTAAAGTGTAACACAATAGCCCCAGTTTTTTGCTGTATCATTAACCCAGTCTGTCACTATTATTTTTCTACCCCTATTGTATAATTCTCTTATTTGAATGCTGCAACCCCTTGCATAAAGACATTCATTACGATACAGATTTCATTATGATACAGGTTCTTAACCAATCACAGAGAAGTTTACAAACCATGTATTAACACTTCATTAACCATTGAGAATCGTTCTAGTATATGTTTCGTTCGATGGTGTACATTAAAATTGTATTTAATATTATTTACTATGTTTGTCAGATAAAATTTATTTTATTTTTCTATTTATTTTTTCTATTATTAGTATTTTACGTGGAATATTATTTAAAATAAATGTAATCGTAATTTCACTTTGATCCTATTTGACTAGTGCAGTAGTAGTTGCAGACGGAACATTTGACTGACGTAAAGATCAGAACGCAAGTCATTTTGTGTTATATGTTGCTGCCATGTGGTTACCCTTAAAAATCGGTCATTTATTTAGTTTCAACTGTCTAGTGAATCAGAGGATAAGTTGGCACCTGTAGAAATAATAGAAAAACCTAAAATGGTGACCTCGGAATTATTGCCGCAATTTCTGAACTCTCTCGCAGGAGGACTGGTAAACCAAGGCTGCGGCAGAGTAGGGTAGCTTTCCGCTAGGTGGCCTTGGTTGAATCCTTCATATCAACTGCTAAGAAATGGTTCAATGTAAAGGGTTAACTTACAAAAATTACCTAAGTCGTCGAAAAAGTACCGCATGAAACTTGATGCAATACACTCGTGTGAAGTTTGCGACACCTGCTTGTTCCTCGCTCGTATCGTAATGTCATACTCGTGTATTAATACTCATCATTACATCATCGTTTCATAACGTACTACTTTGTGACAAAAAATGTTGCAAAAATTAAGCAGACTACTTTCTAGATACCTTCTCTTTTCGACCACGCAAAGGAAATTGCGAGTTCTGACCAGTCAGTGAATTGGCATTTTCTCCTAGGGGACGAATGGTCGAATGAAGTGGAAATCGACATCGCTTGCCTAGTACTGTCTGAATACATTTTATGAATTCCCTTTGGACACTACCGTTTTCCAGTTTCCTTGGCTTCAATATTTCAGGAGGTTGGTACTATAATTGAAGCTCCAATATATCTCTGGCAGGGGCATATGAACATTTTTTCTCGCAAGACTTCAAATTCTCTACATGGAGACGATAACTGACATCACCTCGTCACTTCACACCCTTATTCTGACTGTAGATCTTTGTGGAACGCGATAGCTGTTCAGCAGAGCATTTGGTTACATTGTTTTGAAAAACTAATGTATAAAAAGTATAAATAAGTTTTTTATCAATTCTTTACGGAATCGTCGAGTGCTCAAGACTCAACTGATATAATCAAAGGTGGCAAAACAGTGCTGCAATGACTTTGTGGTAGCTTCGCCGTAGCCTCTGCAGCGTCTCTAACCTGGAAGTTCTAGACTTCAAGCCGTGATGTAGAATATTTGACACTAGCCATAAAGCAGGGTCCATTTCAGTCATTGTCTGGAGAGGAATTCTAACGACTGCTCTGATTGGAAGTTTATTGGCTTTAATTCGATCTATTCCGGGCAAATGCCGGAGCAGTACGGTAACAAAACGGACACCTAATCGGAGTCACCACGGAAAGCTACCGATCGAAGCAGCTAGCCGTTTGAATTCTCCCCCAGGCAACGGTTGAAATCGGTCCATAAATGCAGCTTGTGCCGAAAATCCACCGGCTTCGGGAGTCCCATCCTTAGGTCCGACATTGCCGGCTAGTTTACGGCTTCCCCCATGCCTGGGCATAGTTTCATTCCCACGCTTGGGGGGCGCACTCCTTTCACCGTAACTAGTTACATCCGTGTTCCTGACCTTTTCCTCGTCACACAGCTAGAGAAGTTGAGACGATTTTAAAGGAAAGCTACAACTCTTTTTTCCTCGATCGGGAATCGCATCTGGGAGCAGGAATCTAGTACGATGCTCTTGAGGCATCCTAGAGCCCCTCTCGTTGGGATGTGGAGGTGGGCGATGCTGCGTGCGTGCGTGCGCGTGCGTGCGTGAGAGCGCGGGGCGTGTCCGGCGCAGGGATGGCGCAGCTGGACGCACGCTGCTCGGGGCGCATGGGCTTCCGCGCGCTCGCCTACTACATGACCACCCCTCCTGGCGGCCATCGTGGGCATCATCGCCGTGCTGCTCGTCCACCCCGGCGACCCCAGCATCAAGACGCACGTGGACACGGGGCCGCCGCCGCAGCGCGTCTCCTCGCTCGACGCCGTGCTCGACATCGTCCGGTGAGTTTTCAAATCACTCTGCATTGCTCGGCGCCGTTATCGACCTCGTCAGGTGAGTTTCCAAATCACTCGGCATTGCTCGACGCCGTGCTCGACATCGTCCGGTGAGTTTTCAATCACTCTGCATTGCTCGGCGCCGTTATCGACCTCGTCAGGTGAGTTTCCAAATCACTCGGCATTGCTCGACGCCGTGCTCGACATCGTCCGGTGAGTTTTCAAATCACTCGGCATTGCTCGGCGCCGTTATCGACCTCGTCGGGTGAGTTTCCTAATAACTCTACAGTGCTCGGCGCCGTTATCAACCTCGTCAGGTGAGTTTCCTAATCACTCTACAGTGCTCGGCGCCGTTATCGACCTCGTCAGGTGGTTTTCAAATCATTCTGCATTGCTCGGCGCCGTTATCGACCTCGTCCGGTGAGTTTTCAAATCACTCTACATTGCTCGGCGCCGTTATCGACCTCGTCAGGTGAGTTTTCAAATCATTCTACATTGCTCGGCGCCGTTATCGACCTCGTCAGGTGAGTTTTCAAATCACTCTACAGTGCTCGGCGCCGTTATCGACCTCGTCAGGTGAGTTTCCAAATCACTCTACAGTGCTCGGCGCCGTTATCGACCTCGTCAGGTGAGTTTCCAAATCACTCTACAGTGCTCGGCGCCGTTATCGACCTCGTCGGGTGAGTTTTCAAATCACTCTACATTGCTCGGCTCCGTTATCGAACTCGTCAGGTGAGTTTCCAAATCACTCTACAGTGCTCGGCTCCGTTATCGACCTCGTCAGGTGAGTTTCCAAATCACTCTACAGTGCTCGGCGCCCTTATCGATATCGTCAGAAAAGTTTCTAAATCATTCTACATTGCTCGGCGCCGTTATCGACTCGTTAGAGAGTTTCCAAATCATTCTACATTGCTCGGCGCCGTTATCGATCTCGTCAGGGAGTTTCCAAATTATTTCTACATTGCTCGGCGCCGTTATCGATCTCGTCAGGGAGTTTCCAATTATTTCTACATTGTCGGCGCCGTTATCGACCTCGTCAGGTGAGTTTCCAAATCATTCTGCATTGCTCGGCGCCGTTTTTTCCCAATTCTTTTCTTGGGCCGTTCTTGACCATATCAGGTGAGTTTTCGAAGCGTTCTTTATTTTCTCGGTGCCGTGCTTGACCTCATCAGATGAGTTCCTGAGGAATGTATCATTTCTTATGGCCCTATAGCTCGATATCGTCAGATGAGTACCTGAAACAAGTTTCCTTATGCTCGATATCGTGAGGGGATTCGTATAGAAACTCTCATTCCACACAGGTATGTCTCCAAACCTTATCATTCGACGGCGCTTTTTACATCAGGTAAATAAAATCGTAACCTTGTTAGGCTACTCTGACCGGAGACAATAGAGTTTTGGCTGCCTGGGAGACGCCGTGTGTTAGACACAGTTGCCAACATTTTGGTCGTCATACTGCAATCTTTCTCAGGGCGAAATGGCATAAAGTAGGAATGATGTCAAACCGCGCCCGAATAAGCTATTCTCCCGCCTGGAAAGTCCGGCGCTCCTACAAGCACGGGAAACTTCCCCGAACTATTGCAATCGTACATAAAACCGCAATGAAATCAAGATCATTTCGATTCAAAATGTTTAATTTTAATCTCAACTGACAATTCCAGCTTATGTATTTCATATACATGACTCACATATTTCATTTTACGGGTAATTCCTTTGCTTTTGAAGAGGAGATGGAAATTAATATCGATTTTGGGGCAATGACTGTCAACTGACTTCTTCAGAATACTGTCACGGGCCAAGTTCCCGAGACGTGCCAATTTCCCGGAGCATTTCGTATAACCCTTCCTCTTAAATCTCGCTCTAGATCCTCTGGACACAGTTCCCGCGTACTCTAGTAAGCTAGTTACCTTGCACGTGACCGTGAAATGCGATTACCTACGGTAAGCTTCATCACTTGTCGCCGTGCTCCACATTACTAGGTGTGTCAGCAGCATATCTCTTTGCAAAACGCAAGATCTCCACTGCGTCAGATGAGCCACCAAAATTACTCGCCAACATTTTCCCATTTTTCTGCACTTCACTGTTCCTGGTTTTTTACAGTTTCTTCGCAAAAGGTATTCACAAAAATGTATTAATAAACAAATGTTTACCGGCAAAGGTTGTTCTGGGCAACAACTGATGTTACTGCAGGGCCTTTGATCGGGAGGTCCCATGGTTCGAGTTCTTACGATGACAAGATTTTCGACATTCGATAGCTAGGTCGAATTCAGCCACTGTCTGAAGGAGACTACTCTGATCGATAGTATTTCGTGATTTCTCCGTTTAACACTAGGGAAAGCCCGGAGCAGTACTTTAACAATCGAGTCAACGACCGTGCGCGGTCTTTCCTTCCTCTTCCTTATCCTTTCCTCACCTTGTTTACTCACTCACATGCACTACACTACTACACAGGTTGGGAGACCAGACGAACGCTTAGAGCTTGTCCTGAGAGATTCCTGGATAGAGAAATTCCCCGCAAGCCAACGTACATCGAGATATATTCGAGACACGAAAATGTTAAATAAACGTGTAAGGAGGAGATTTATGCTATCATCGGAATTATTTTTGTAATAGGTTTGAAAGGTGGTAACAAAACAAATGTTGAAAAACTCCGGAGTGAAGGCGACACAAGTGTGATGTTTCTTACAGCATACTTGTCATACCGAAGATTATTTTTGCTAAGAAGCGTGAGGTTTGATGACAGGCACTAAGAACACGCAGGTGCAAAACAGACAAATTAACTGCAATCAGATCACTTCTTGAGAAATTTGTTATGAATTGCAAAACAAGATATAATTTAGACAACTTTGTCAATGTTCATGACATGTTAACATCATTTAGAGGACGGTGTTCATTTATTCAATACGTACTTAATAAACCAGCTCTGGAGTTTTTCGCCATTTCTGATTCAAAGACGTTCTACACGACGTCTGTTGAAATCTTCTGTGGGACGCAGCCAGCAGGCCCATATAATCTCTCTAATAAATCTGCCGAAATTGTGCGTACATTGGCAGAATCTATCATGGGATCAAATCGGAATATAACTTTCAACTGTATACCAGCTATCTATTGATACTTTGTCATTTACAAAAGAAAGTGACATGCATCCTGACTCTAATAGAAAACAAGACAGAAATACCTCCAGAAGTCCTTCCAAAGAAAGTGAGGGTAACTCATTCATCCCTGTTGGCTATCAGAAAGAAGTCAAAATAGTATCTATGTACCCAAGAAAAATAAATCAGTTATATTGCTATCTACCATGCACAACGATGGCATTGTTGATGAAGAAACATAAAAATCAGACATTATTTTGGACTACAGTACGACAAAAGGTAGGTGTCGACACTGTCGACAAAAAGTGTATCAAATATTCTGTTGCGAGAGAAACAAGAAGGTGGACCATGGCTGAATGGTTTGCATTGCTCAACATATCTAAAATCAATGCCCAAATTTTATTTCAATCGAATCCAGCCAATTCATAAGTGAAAAGAAGGATATTTTAAAACCGCTTTCAAAGGAAGTAATGATAGGTCATCTCATTAACCGATCCCAAATTCCAACATTTCCAACTGACATCTAAATATTTTTGCTGACATTTAAAACTGAAAATCACAAAATTCAAGAGGACCCAAGCAAAAGAAGGAGCCGATGTTCAATCTGCTCAAGGAAAGAAAACACTGTAACTACTATTAAATGCTGCAAGTGCCATGTTTTTGTTTGCAAAAAACATTCTTCCATTGTTTGAATGCTAAATCGGTTAATACACAAGAGGATAATAAGTAATATATTTGAGCACTTGAAACTAAAATAATATTTTCTCAAGTTGAAAAACATCTTTTTATTCCTTTCCCCAGCGCATGCAATATTCGGACCGGATTTCTTAAATAAATATATAAAATACGTAAATCATTGGTCTAATATTTTGTAGTAATTCCATGTTTAATGAATTGATGCCTTCTCAAAAATTATTTAAACAATTATTTAAAAAATGAATACGAGGAAGTCGATGGTTGACGGAGTCCACCACGCGACCGGCGATGTTCCGCAAAGACGCGCGACCACTCGAGGGCTGGCAACAGAAACTATGTTGAACTATCTGGGGTCAGTGAGGTATCTACCCCAATGGTAGGTCAGAGTTTGGCCCGGCTGGGGCAGTGCCCCGCTGGTGGGAGAGTCCTGATTTGGGGGAAACCCCACTAGCCGACGGTAGGTTGGCGCCGGATCTCGTCATCCAGCAGGGGAAGATCACAGCCATCTCCCGAGAAACAAACATGCACTACACTAACGGGACTAATGACCAAAGCAGTTGACACGCCCGGAAACACGAAAAAAAAAAACCAAACCACAATGGTAGGCTATATAATTTTAATATGTATCACATTTAGCCAAACCCGTGTTTCGGGAACACTCTTCCCATCCTCAGTGGTTCTACAATTTTAAGTACATAAACAAATTAACACATGTATCAACATCAACCTAAATACATAATCATATATAAATTAATGAACAATAAAATAATTATTTAAAAATAGTACTTACGCAAGTAACACAGATTAAATATTCATAGTAAGTCGTCAAAGCATGACACCATGTTATTCTTACGCTGTATGAATGCAGACTGCGGGAAGGTGAGGGAGGAAAAAATTAAAATTTAAATAGTTATTTTATTGTTCTTTGTCATCAGGTTCTCATTATCACCGTTCTGTGTTGTTCCAATTTCCAAAAAGCTAATCCTTCTAAACTTTTCTTTGCTCCTGTGAAAATTCGCCTCTGTTCAGCAGCCGGCAGATGCCCCTCCTCTAATACTTTAGTAGATGCCCGAAGGGCTACTTCTGCTCCTTCTGATACTCTTTGCAACTGAAACTCTATGCAGTGCGATGGGTACAGGATTTGCTTGAAAGGTGTCCTTGAGCTAACGATGGGGTAAATGCTATCGACCTCTTAGTTAACTCATCGGTTGAGAAAACATCAAATTTGCAATCAGAAGTGCACAAACTAAATACTCGTACATCAGAAATTAAAGGTGTTCGTTTTAAACTACCTTTGACATTGGCAAGATTTCCGATCAAACAGGCAGCTCTTTCGCGATAACTGGTAATGAACGAAAATGAGTCTCATTCGCTTTTCTTCTCTTGATGTAAGAAATAGATGCAGGTTATTTTGGAGCAAAGTGTGGCAAAGTGCATAATTTGCACATTCGATGATTTAATAATAAACATATTTCATGTAAGGTGTACATTCAAAATAAGTGTTTTTTGTAGGCAAAGATGGGGAAATAGGGGAGAAATAGGCGCAGAAGGTCTATTTAGGTGCAGTGGGGTGATTTAGATGCAAATTAGGTGCACGGCAAGTTTCTGAAATGCTTTATATTGGGTTATATAACATTTTAGAAGTAAAAAATGAAAGCTCCTAATGTGCTTTGTCTGAAAGAGCATCACCTAAAAATCCGGGCATTAATTATAAGGAATGCAAAATACTACTTCTTGCAAACTCTGAACAATGTTAATTTGAAATAACATGCTTATCTTGCTGTAATATATTACCGTTAGTTCAAACGTTTTCCGCAAACACACCTCGCTACCTGTTCACCAGATTCTGTTTATAAACCAACACAATTATCCGTTTCCGCCCAGTTTGCAAACAATGAAGATTGCATTCTTACAACCTGGCAATCGAGCCCTTCACATCAACAAGAAAAAAAACTAAATAAATTTCCCTCTATTATCGAATTACATTCCTTTTGGAGCGTTTACAATAGTTATTTACGATACGTGTGGTAAAGTGACATTTTATTTTGCAAGTAGGAAATATTGCGTCACGAGGCAGATAGGCTTCGTTTCGCAACCCTACGAGAAAACTAAAATTACTTTTACCACGTTCATTCTCTATATTTTAGACAGCCTGACTGATATTAATTTTTATTTTAATTCTACCATACAAATCACTATATTACATTAAAGTCAGCAGTAGCTGATGCACTCAGACGAAAGTATTTTGATTTCTTTTGAGTTCATACTTTTATCTGAACATTTGAGCATCAACTCACTTTTAGCACCAGTACTAAAAATTGAACTGCTAACACGCTTTGCAAGCTCTAAAAGAAACCGCTTTAAATACGGTCTGTCTAAAAACAATTTTTTCGCCACGAATGTCTAACTTACATTTTGGAACGACGGGACGGATGGCCAAGCGTTTTGTCGTCCATCAAGTTTCTTGTTTTTTTTTTTTTTTTTGTTTTGTTTTGTTTTTTTTTTTGTATCGAAAATCCACAAAACGTGGATTCTGACTTCAGAATTTACTATAATTAATTTACAAGTAATTTACTATACATAGGTTCAAGATTTATCCACTTTTTCGTTACCAGGGCCGGACAATAAGAGTTTTTGTGTCGAAAATTCGCCGTTTTTTGCAGCTTTACATTACTTCTCTATATTACATAAGCAGTAGCAAGAAAGTAAAAATTGAGACTCTGCAGAAAAAAATAGAGCGAACTCTAATTTTAAACGTGAGTTTGAAAAATAATAATGCCATAATAATATAATTTTGTAACTGCATTTTAAAATAGTAATTTATATCACAAGAAAAGAACGGATGTTTTTATGTCTAGACGGAAAATTCCCTGCCGAGGTCGATAGGCCGAATCTAAGAATCTCGTGTCTTCAATGTCACTTTTGCCGCGTGAAGTACAATATTTTTTTAGGCTTTAGTTTTATGACAATTTGCCCGTGTGTTATACAAATTTAATTGACTATCATGAGAAAATACTACGGAATTGTCGGTTGGTAGGTATTTTTTTAGTTGACTGAATATGAATTGACAGGAATATTGTGCGGAATTCGCAATGAAAGAAAATGTGTTCAATAATTTATTTGGAAATCCATCAAATACTTTCAGAACAAGCAACTACTTTACATTCCTTTTACAGGCAAGAAAATCTAGAGAATACAAATCAGAGAAAAAAGACTAGTATAATATTTCTAGAAAGAATTGGAGAGGTGTAAGCATTTTTTTCAGAAAACGTGCTCCTAAAACATTTTTCAGAAGTGAATGAAAACCATAAACCGTCCACTATGATGTCACAGTATTCTGTTCTGGTGAAATTGAAACGTAGATATCTCAATTTTGGTGTAATAAAAATGTAGACATCACAATTTTGTAATAAAAAACTTTGTTCCTTTACAATATTATTTTTATTTAATTTTATTAGTTTTATTTATATAGTTTTAAATACTTATATTTTATATATTTTAATTATAATTTTTCAAATTTATCAGCATATTTAAAGATAAAGTCCTTTGGATTCAAAACAAAATAAGCATACTCACTTTCAAGAGAGGAGGTCTTGACGTTCCGCATCTGAAATGGTTTTCCTAATGATGAAGGTTTGTAAAAAAAGAAATACTTAAATGATTTGGGTGATTAAGTTACGGTCACGACAGTTGATTGTAGTGTTGCAAATAGTACCTTTAAATACGTTGCTGTTGGCAACCGATAGTACTTTCAGTACCTTTCCAGACACGTGTTGAAAACAGTGCACTGCGCCTACGGAACTAACGACTTTAGCAGTTGACGCGGCCGGAAACACGAAATACGAGAAACCTAGCGAATATTTCCGTGTCCTATCTTCACTCCTTACTTACACGCACTTACACTCACATGCACGACACTAACACATTTGTCGGGAGCTGGGCGGTGCCATGCTGGGGGTCTGGTTGGGGAAATTTCCCGAAAGCCGGCATAGACGAGCGCCGGATCTCGCCATCCAGCAGAGGAAGATCACCACTACCTCCCACGATACCGCCCACGGGAACGTAACCAGCTAAGGTCATTAGTCCCGTGACTAATGACCTTAGCTGGTTACGTTCCCGTAAATAATAATTAATCTTTGGAATACCTTATTTGATATAATTGTTTGAATTATTCTTAGCTAGTGTCGGAGCAGACGAGAATAACCATCCAACAGCAATAAGGATTGATATTTTGCTATCTAAGCTCATAGGAGCGAGTATCAGCAGTGTGGATTGACTGATACCTACTTATGAATTTGTTCTTTAAATTTTTATAAAGCCCCCTCTCGATATCAGCAGTCCTGTACCTTGTAGTGCCACGATCTCCACGGAAGGGCTCCGATGGAGCTAACCTTTTTTTCAAAAGAGATGGTGCAGGAATACATGGCAAAAATGTAAAGCTCATGGAACACTAGTTGTTTCGGGAACTAATAAGCATAATATGAGAGGTGAAGGTGCGTATGTTTCTTTTATTGTTTCAAACAATTTGTCGTGTTTTGGTCTGGTGACCAAAGACAATATTTCACAAACAAGTATTCACAGTTAGAAATTACAGATCATGACAGAGTCGGGATGAAAGTGTGCGGATGTTTGAAGTCTTTAAATGCAGAGTCTGCTAAGCACGTCTATCTATCTTTAGAATGGCAAAAGGGGGAAGTTATTGTATGTAGTTCCACCAAGTGTGTTCTTCAAGCACATACGTATGAAATTTAATAAACTTCACTTAGCGGTATCGCATTCTAAAGGTATGGAAATCACCATTAGATCATTTATGGAATCCAAATCATCTAAATCAAATTAGCTAACACGAACCGGTTGTTAAAAAATTAGAATATCATCACTGAAAATACGTATATACAAACGATTATATACACCACATCTATTAACATGCAAAAGCAATCTAATTCGCACTTCTCAAGAATTTAATTTCAACTGTCGTTGCCACTCTCCTAGCTTTATTAGTCAAAAATATTCTGTCATCTGCATAAATTCTTTTCAGTAAAAAGAAAACTCTTAATGGACGTCCTAAAAATATTTACGCATTTATCACTCTCTCCAAAGAACTATCTAAAATCGTGACTATGTTTTCAACCGTATTCATAATTATTCGCATAATTTTAATGCAGATGAGCTCATTAAAAAAAACATGAACAGGGGAAAGCAAAATAATGCGTTGGACTCATCAGAGACCCAATATTTTACATAACTGGTATAGTTCCACTTTTCCTCAAATAAACCTTCAAAGGAATGTTTATTTCCCTCATTGTAGGAATGGATTTGCTATTAAAATCTGTCATAAACAATCATGCTGCTCACAAGACTGTTACGTACAGATTTTAATATACAATAAACAACACATAATAAATTATTAAATGGCGGATTTCTTGGTCACAATATGTGGTATAATGCGTGAGAAATTAAACAATGAGTATTTTAAATATGTTATTATTCCAGTACTTCCATTACATCGTATTCAGGCTTATTGTATTATAAACAGCCAATCACTCAATCAATTCTCAAATTCTTTAAAGCCCCTGATTATTAAATAAATACCACTTTTCACTTTACATTCTTATGTATTGTATACCCTACTCCTCATGTGCAAGAAAAATCAATAGAGTAAGCTTTGCAAGGTGCCTTTTCCTGAACGAAATATGTGGGATAGGTATCTTTATATCCAGTTCTAGAGATTGTTTCTGTCAAGGCGAAATACTTCTTCGAATATTTATACACAAATTGATTAAATGCGAATAAAGGCAATGTAATAGATGTAATTGTTCTGCATTTACATATGGCATGCTCAATAAATGAGTCAGCAACTCACAACACAAAGGGGTTCTTAGGAGAAAATGCCTAACCGAAACTGCCATACCGCTCTCCTAACCTCCAGTAAATGGTCACTTCGCATTAAAAATTTTATTAAGGATATTAAGGGGACCCCTTTAAGTGATGGATCTATTAACTGATGTAGACACTTCTCATGTTCTTAAATAGAATGATTGCTCCGAAGCATTTAGTACCAAGTACAGATATCATCCGCAATACTCTAATCGGAAGAATAGTTACTCTCCGAGGATATTGTTGCGATCCATTACAGCATTTCGTATGTTCTATTTGTAAATATTATGAAGAACTCGCCAAACTGCTCGCAAAATTATGAATAACATTCGAACAATTGCTTTACATTAAGCAAATAGTACAGAAACAATTCTTATTAAAATCGAATAACAATCTCAAATTCAATTATTCACTTATAATCATCGTATTATTATTATTATTATTATTATTATTATTAAATTATTATTATTAAATTATTATTATCAATAATATTATTATTCAATATTAAATATTATGTAAAAGAGTGTAACAATAACAATTTACTAGATTTTTTAGAAAGCAGTCGCAGACATAGATTTTTTGTTGAAAAGAGCTATTCAGCAACGAGCTCTAGGCTCCCGACATGTGTGGTAGAGCACGAAAGTGTGTGAGTGTAAGGGGGAGAAGAGAAGGATGAGCAATGAAAGATCGCGCGAGGTCTATTGTTCTTTGTTAAAGTTCTGGTCTGGCATTCTCCGGGTATTAATTGAAAATATCTTGTAAAACCACCTATCAGATCAGCCGGTCAATACAGTTCTCTTCCAGGCAATGGTTGAAATTGACCTAGCTATGTACTACTCGCGCAACTTTTCTTGAACGATGGATTGAAGAAAAGCGGGCGGAGTAGGGGTATTACTTACAAAGTCGGCCACTAGAGTATTTACAGTAATACTAACCTCTGGAAAATCAAAGTCAACATGCTACGCGTGCGGCCAGGTCATTGCTCTGGTACGCAACAGCAGGGTCACTAGATAGGAGTTTTAGGGGCTTCCCTTGAAGGACCTGGACCTGTCTCAGCCATTTCTTTAGATAATGGGAATAAAGCTGAACAGAAGTTCTCGACTATGAAAGAAACTAGTTTTGACTAGCTTCTGTTTCGCGCCAACAAAGTTTTAATGTTTGGAATGTTGTCATCAGTGCTCGCTGCGAGCTTTTGCCTTCAACTGTTCCTTTCTCAAGGGAGGGGGAAGCAAGGTCATCGTTCAAGAAAAGTTGCGCGAGTAGTATGTAGCTGGTGTGGAAAATCTACCCCATCGGTGCTCGCATCCTAGAACCTCGTCGCAACTTAGAACGATGATGCGGCTCAAGGATGTTGCAGATATTGCAAATAACCCTGAGATATCGCTTAGCTAATGGCCTCTCTATCAATATAATTTATTTATTTTATTTATTTATTTACGTCAAAAAAACAGTTAAAAACTGCGTATGACGTGCTATGGAGAAAAGTGAATTGTGTGCACATTTTCAAAATTCTGTGATCCCTACACTAACTCATATACTACTTAAATTTTGAATTTTGAAAGGGAGAAAAAAACAAAAACTCCCATGTAAAAAAAAACCCAAAAATTTTAGGATAAATAAGCAATAAATGTTGGCTCTTATTACTTCCTGCCGCGACAACATGGAAACGATAATTTGAATAATTGTATTTCCCACTGAATTCTAGAAGACGTGCACAGAAAATGAAGTTACATTTATGTCCAGAAGCAAAACAAGGGGCCATCTCAGCATTTGCTCAATGGATCAGGGAAACTGGACGAAAAACCTGATCGAGATGGGGTCTCGATGGGATAATAGTCTCGTATATTATTTCAGTAGTGTACATACCTTTTTCAGCTCTCACACGCAACCATTCTTCATAAATCAGGTCTTCAGAGAAAGAGAATTTCACGCAGACGTGACGAATTACACTTTGACTTTAAATATATGAAGGATTTGTTGAAAAAAAAAGAATCTAAATATTCATGTTAAATACAATCCGCATCACTTGGTCGCATTTTGTCATATTCCCGGCATCAGAAAGGGGAGGGGAAAAGTGATGTGACATATTGGATAATGTGACATTGGAGAATCAGAATAATAGCACCATGTGGAACTTTTCAGAATAATATTCCGTTTATTATTGCTACATTTACTACCAAGAAAAGAAATTAATATGTAATGGAAATGTAACTAATTAATCTAATAAATGTGACACATTATCAAAACTATTTTCAAAACTATGGATTCAATTTTCAAAACTATAGATGTGAAGAGCTTCATTATTATTTCTGAATCAATAGTGTTCTATTTACTTCCTTGTTACGGACAAGAAAGAAAGTGATGCAATGTTGCGAAAAAAAACGGCGAATTTTCGGCAGAAAAACTCCTATAACAGGCCCCTGGTAACAAAAAAGTAGATAAATTCAGTTGCTAAATTTGGAAAAAAAATCATCTAACACGTGGTGTAGCCAGAATTCATGTTTGGTGGCCTTGATACCGAAAAATCGATTAATGGCAAAACGTCCATCTGTGTGTCCGTCTGCGAACAACGCTAGCGGCTAAACCGTTGAGCCGATTTTCTCCAAAATTGATATCCCTCAATCGATTTGATTTGATTTTTTTCGTGTTTCCGGGCACGTCAACTGCTTTGGTCATTAGTCCCGTTAGTGTAGTCCATGTTTTTTTCTCGTGATATGCGCGGTTATCTTTCCCCGCTGGATGGCGAGATCCGACGCCGACCTACTGTCGGCTAGTGGGGTTTCCCCCTAACCAGGACTCTCCCACCAACGGAGCACCGCCCCAGCCGGGACAAGCTCTAAGCTCCCGACTGGTCTCCCGGAACACGTGGTAGTGTAGAGCATGTTAGTGTAAGTGTGTGTGTGTAAGGGAAGAGGATAGGACAAGGAAGAGGAAGGACAGATCGCGCGCGGTCCGTGGCCCGTTTGGTAGGGTACTGCTCCGGCATTCGCCTGGTGTTGATCGGAGAAACCACGGAAAACTACCGATCAGAGCAGCCGGCCGCTAGAATTCTCCTCCAGACAGCGACTGAATTCGACCTAGCTGAAAAGCTAGTGTCGAAAATCCTGCCGCCGTCAGGACTCTAAACTAGGACCTCCCGGTCAGAGGCGCTGCAGTGACATCAGTTGATGCACTGAGCTCCCGCTCCCGATTCTCTCAATCGATCTGGCTAATGTCGCGGACCCTAGAATTTGAAACCAATATTTTAATGTTTAGGGTACTTTATTAATGACCAGGGGCCCATCGCCGTTAGTACCCAGACACTGAGGTGTGTGATTTACATGACTTTACGGAGATTCGTTAAGAAGTTCGTCCACTGGCGCAGTTGCATTGGTGACTCAACAGGCGACACAACTACCGAGCATCAGATCTTCCGATTTCGCGGCCGAGCGCTTTTTGCACGTGATATCCTGGCGAGCTTAAAGCGGCCGGACTGGAATGCCATCTCTACTCCGATTTAAACATAGTGACACTTCAAGGCCACAAGCTGGATGGAGAGGGAGACAATGTCATTCAATTGGGAACTCTAATACAAAAATATTAAATAGTAACCAAGTTTACAATTGGATGAGAATGTTCCCCTCTCCGTCCAACTTGTGACCTTCAAGTGTCACTACTTTTAAATCTGTGGGTGTAACGTATTTTGTATTAACAGCAGTGGGGCTCGAACCGAATATCTAGTGCAGTACCAGTGGGAGTTGTGTTGTCTACGAATTCGTTTGCTACATGAAATGCCATTAAGTAGTACATTTAGAAGTTGAATTTTATGACTTCAATTTTAGAGGAAGGAAGAGGAATAATTATATTTTTTTATATGCAGGAGTCTGGGGAAGCGGTTCATAATACTGTTGATACAAACGAAATTATAATACTTTTTTTTAATTCTTTCATTTCATTTTAACACTTGCTTTCCTCTTCAAAAAAAATTAAATATTTCACGGAAAAGCAATTCTTGAATAACACAAGGGATTAGGACATCTTGTAAAAACAAGCGAATTCTTTCTTTCATTTCTAAACGTCATAACTAGGGAACGGATTTTCATGTAAATACATGTTTTTACAGGGACAAGATACCTGCATTTACTAATATTTTTACACTTAACACGGCATTCTGAGCTAATTGGAACCATTTTTATTTTACATATTTTTACATATTTTGGTATAATTGCATATTTTTACATATCTTATCTATAGCTACATATTTCGTTACATTTTAATATATTTATAGGTTGAAAATGAACATTTCACTTGTGATGTTCGAAATATATGTTACTTGAAAACTAACATAGTTACTGAAATACTTAACAAATACGCAGTGCGCTTGTACTAACGCCGGACAATCGCTATTAATTGCCAAACTTATCTCCCCCCACCCCACTGCTTCTTGGAAACAGCGTAGTCTGGATCAACGATGAGCGGATGTAGTATGTGAAGCAGAAGGAACTTCCACCACGTGCTTACTCGTGTTTCATAGATCCCATGCGTAACTATAAAATATCAGATCATTTGTCTTATCCCTTTTCTGGAGTTGGGATGGGAGTATGCTCCCTTTACCCCCCTCCCCTTCTATCACAAACTACACGGTACTCTTCACTTGAGCTCCGGCTCCTCGTAAACAACATTGTACATAATACGGAAGTATATGTTTCGGATGAAACTAGCGATTAATTGCTTCTGTAGACGTAAAACTTTCATTCAGCTTCTCTGAATCCATGTAAAGTTCTGATCGGCAACATACTCTGCTCGGAAAACGCTTGAAGAATGGAATTGTAAACATTATAACGAATTTTTATTTCACATATTTCCTATTTTTTCTTACATATTTTTGAAAAAATAAGTACATATATATGTACGTATTTTGCTTTTTTTATTACAATAAAGTCCGTTCCCTAGTCATAACGTATCTCAAGATTTCCTCATCCACTTTGCAAAATACAAATCATTGTTAAGAAAAGTCATAAAGCAGGCTAAAATCATGAGAAACGATCAGGATATTTTGAACTCAAATAACCAAACAAAAGCAATGTGGAATATAATAAAAAATACGACCAAATCGACTAGAAACCTTGTAGAGAATGTTATTTTAAAATATAACGATATAAATGTGAACAATCCGGCAACAGTGGCTAGTCTCTTTAACCAATACTTATCGAGAATTGCTGCCGATCTCACTAAGCGTCTTCAGCCACAAAATCCAATATCAGACATTTCATCAAAAATTTTAGACACGATGTTCGTTTCCGAAACTTCTTCCTATGAAATTCTCAAAATAATAAAAAATAAATATTCGTCCGGTTTAGATGAATTCCCGGATTCTTTGTTAAAGACCTGTGCGTATGCAAATATACACCCGTTAACTCACATATTTAATGCATCTTTATGCACCGGAACGTTTCCAGATATTTTCAAAACGGCTAAAATTAAGCCACTCTTCAAAAAAGGGCAACAAAAATGAAATTCAAAATTATCGGCCCATTTCTCTTCTATCAGTTTTTTCAAAAATATTAGAAAGACTTTTTACGTACAAACATTTCTCAGTAAACACGACGCGCTTTGAGATTGTCAACATGGATTTAGAAAATCAAAATCTACGGAAACAGCCATATTTTCTTTTCTTAAAGATGTCGCCTCATCATTGGATCAAAACGAGGCACCTGTTGGATTATTTTTAGATCTCTCAAAAGCTTTTGACGTCATTGACCATGACCTTTTACTTTTAAAATTACCTTCATATGGAATCCGTGGTATTGCTCTAGATTGGTTATGTTCGTACCTTAAACATCGAACTCAGAAAGTGGAAATACCGTACTATAATGATGGAACATAACGTACGCACCTTTCCGACTCTTTGCCCATTGCACGTGAAGTTCCTCAAAGATCGATTTTAGGCCCTATTCTGTTCCTACTTTACGTAAACGATATGCCCTCGACGATTCGAAACGGAAGAACAGTTCTCTTTGCGGATGATACGAACATCCTTTGCAATAAAGAAACCGTAAATAGTACAATATCAGATGTTTCAAATTGGTTCCGAAATAACAAATTAATAGTAAACTAAAAGAAAACGGTTTTAATGCAGTTTTCCATTTCAAACAAACAATTCTGCGCTTCATTGAAGATGAACGGTGTACCATTGGCAACAAAATTTTTAGGTCTTTCAATTCAGTCAAATCTTAAATGGAACGTCCGTTTAAATGAATTGTACACAAAATTAAGGCCATTATGCTACGGGTAATATTATATAAAATTTTATGTTAATGTAATACAATCATGAGGAATAATATGTGTATATAAATAGTCATGTGCAATACAACCCATTCATGTGTACTTAATTGTGGTCGCTGATCACATTTGTTGTTAAAAAGCAACCTTAAATAAATAATTCAAAAAATGTGTTTCGTACATTATTTATGTTTTAAG
This sequence comes from Teleogryllus oceanicus, assembly GCA_964035755.1. Lineage (NCBI taxonomy): Eukaryota > Metazoa > Arthropoda > Insecta > Orthoptera > Gryllidae > Teleogryllus > Teleogryllus oceanicus. The sequence goes on from CAXIVR010000014.1 coordinate 58,580,263, forward strand.
CATATGCTACCAAACAAAATTCGACTGAATTTATTGTATTTCGATTGAAAACCTGTATTTACGTTGAAATCTCAAAATCAATTTTCCGCAGCCTTTCACAACTTTCTCTCCAGTATATACGAATATATATATATATATATATATATATATATATATATATATATATATATATATATATATACCTATGTATACGAACGTATACGAGACACATAAAACCGACCGAGTCGCTATTAAATGTGGTGCTTTTGACACACCGTATGGAACAAATAGGTAGTTTTTGTGGCGTGCAATTCTGTTTCCTAGTTTGAGTGACATATTAGATAGGAGGGCAATCGCTCTCGCTTTCTGCGAGATGCAGGAAGTCGACGCCGCTCACTGAGTCATCGCACGATTTCCAAGCCGGCGGCGCTAGCCGAATTCGTTTACTACGCTCCGTGAAGTCACGAAGGTTAAGCGAATTCGAGACTCGCGGGCTCGTGCTTGGGTGACCGGCCAGGAACCCCGGGATCTAACGGCGTCGAGCCCCTGGCCCAAGGGATAAAAGGCACTGACTGACTGCGACGTGATGAGACTTGACTTGGGATTATTGTAACGGAGGATTACTCCAAGAAATAAAACACATTAATGGAGGATTACTCCCCAGTGCAAAGCGCTCAACGCCCCATAAGGGACTTGGAGACGCGTTGCGTCAAGGTGTAGACGCAACAAATTATAAATAAATAAAAAAAATTTAAAAAGTCGAGAGCTGCCTAGGGGGAGGACTAAATTCCCGGCGGTGGCGCATGCTAGGGACATCCAACGTTGGCGATTAGGGAAAAGGTACTTGAGCTCAAACCGTAAAGGCGCCGACGGGTTCAACAAAATCCACTACCAATTATTTAAAATAAAAAATGTTTATTTACGGAGAATGAATATCATAGTACAAAATTGTTTGGATAATACGAGCAAAGAATTTACAATATAATAAAAGTAGTTCAGACAGGGAAGAACAACTGAATAAATAAGGCCGTGCTCCCTGCTTCCGTGGAAGAGGATTGGAAGATGCCTATAAGGGCGGGATACGCGCACGATTTCTAGGAGCACAGTGGATCTAAAATTCAATACACACGCTGTTCTATTCGAAGAACTCAGTATTTCTTAACGACTATAACAACTACCAGAGAAACTTAATTTGATTTCTTCATTGCTAAGCTCGTTTCAAACGAGTGGAAGTTGAGATGAGAGTTAACGCGGAGACGGGCTTTTGGAGAAAAAAGACCGGGAGCGGTAGCTCAGTGCATCAACTGATGTCACTGCAGCGCCTCTGACCGGGAGGTCCTAGGTTCGAGTCCTGACGGCGGCAGAATTTTTGGCACTAGCTTTTCAGTTAGGTCGAATTCAGTCGCTGTCTGGAGGATAATTCTAGCGGCCGGCTGCTCTGATCGGGAGTTTTCCGTGGTTTCTCCGATCAACACCAGGCGAATGCTGGAGCAGTACCCTACCAAACGGGCCACGGCCCGCGCGCGATCTGTCCTTCCTCTTCCTTGTCCTATCCTCTCCCCTTACACACACACACATACATACACACACACACACACACACACACACACTTGCATTAACATGCACTACACTACCACATATCCCGGGAGACCGGTCGGGAGCTTAGAGCTTGTCCCGGCTGGGGCGGTGCCCTGCTGGTGGGAGAGTCTTGGTTAGGGGGAAACCCCACTAGCCGACGGAAGGTGGGCGCCGGATCTCGCCATCCAGCGGGGGAAGATCACTGCCATCTCCCGAGAAAAAACATACACTACACTAACGGGACTAATGACCAGAGCAGTTGTCGCGCCCGGAAACATGAATAAATCAATCAATCAATTGAGGAAAGAGCAAGCCAGCTACCTTCAGAACGGTTCAAAGAAATCGTGTAACGTGGACGTGATGGCACATTCACGATGGCGGGGAGCTGCAAATTAGGTGCAACAAACCCGTTGGTATTTAGTAGGGTCATTTTCTTAATTATACTTACTAATAATAATTGGCTTGTAAACAAATATACAAATTTCCTTATTCAAGTTATTCAAGTTCAATATTCAGTTATTCAAGCATTGTTCAACATTATAAAAATTGTTGTTGCCGGTTAAAACACTAAAAAATTCAAAGAAATTACGTATGTATTATTATTTTGATTCAAAATAAATTTTCAATTGGATCCTACCCTACTCATCTACGAAAAAGGTTTTTTTTACATTCTAATGTTAATATTTATCTGCTTCCTCCTTTTTTAGCAAACCTTCATAATATTTTTTTGATTTATTGTACTAATCCGAATAAAAACATATTTTTTTACAATTTCAAAATATTTTCAAAATTTCGGAAAGTACCAATGAAGTGTTTGCATATATTATTTACTAAAAACTTTTTACGTGCATGACAGTCTGCAAATATTCTACTTCACACTTCTTTGTGATCTAACTTTTACAATGTCCATAGCAAAATTATTTGCAAGAAGTTCAATATCACTATCCATGGCCTTGAAACCACTAAATGTTTTGTTTCGCTTTCGAATTCTGTTTCCGCCCTCTTGCTGCTCATACGGAGATCGGAAAGCAAAAGATATTTCACGATGCCTCTGTGCCTTGCGCTTTGGAGCCGATGGCTGTTAGGCATTCAATCCCCCTCCCGAAGCCATTTTTTCTGCAGCTGGGTGACGTCATCCCGCCCTCGATGCAACGCAGCTTCTTCTTCTTCTGCTTCATGGATTTAGGCCTTAAGGCCTGTTTCCACATCAAGAGAGTGAGTCTCTCCATCTTGTTAAGGGGCGGCCAACATTTCTTCTTCCTTTAGGATTATATGTGTACATTATTTTGGGAATTCTGTTTGGAGGCATGCGTTGGATATGATCATGCCAGTTACTCCTAAAGGATTGGATTCTGTCCATCAGATTGAATATATTCAGTTCGGTTCTGATGTCATCATTATATTGTCTATCCAAGATATTGTAACCTGCTACTGAACGTAAGAATTTCATTTCGGCGCTTTCTATTTTTCTTCTGTCTGTTCTATTTATTGTCCAATGCAGCTCTGCGACCGAATTTCCGGGCGCGCGCTCCGGGTCGGACGGAGCGGCGCGCGGAGCCACTGAGTTGAGCCGACCTGCTTTAGGCCCTCCCTAAAATTGCTTCTTGGTCTCCTGGAAGAAGTCACTTATAATACAAGAAACTTTACTTTGTTGCGTCTACTTTGACGCAACGCGTCTCCAAGCCCCTTGGGGGGCGTTGAGCGCTTTGCGCTTTTTGCAGTAATCCTCCATTACTAACAGCGCTTTTTTTTTATAGTAATCCTCCGTTAATATTATGTCTGTCGCGTCTCGTCGCAGTCGGTTGTCAAGAGGACCGCCAGGTAGCATCTCCGCGTACGCGCCTCTTACAACGCGCTCCTGCGTCACTAGCCAGCGGCCAGAATTGGGAAGGAATAAGGATAGGGTTTAGGACACTTCACAGGGGTTGGACTAGCCCTTGTGAAGCAGCCAAACTCGTTTTGTTGGAACAAATTTCACATGAGATTCGACGGGAATCGAACCCGGATCTCAGTGGTGAAAGACTAGCAACTTTGCAATGAGCCACGAGTTCAACTTCAACTTACAAATGAAAAATAACTTAAATTTAGAATTAAAGAAATTATTTTATACTCTATTATTCATCACAATTAATTATTAATAAGGGGTCTTGATTCTGACGTATTTGATGGGTTACCCCTAATACTAAATATTAAAATTAGTATTATTAAAAGCATTATTATGTTATTGTAGAACGTTACTCTATTTAGGGAGAAAAACACATTTACACAATCACGAATCAAACCATCCGTTGTGCTTCCGTTGTGTTATGTAGGTTTAGTGTTATAAAATAAATGACATTTTATTTAATGCTTCAAAACCTTCATATCACAAATTATTATATTCTGTACATCACGAACCTAACAATTTTTTTCTTGTACTTTTACAGAAATCTGTTTCCAGATAACTTAGTACAGGCGTGCTTTCAACAAGTGCAGACCACTTACACGACGGTGAGTTCATTCATTCATTGATCATCGTGACTAATATAAAGTTCTTATTATCTTTATTGTCAATGTTGTTGTTATTATTATTATTATTATTATTATTATTATTGTCGTTGTTGTTGTACTAGCTGAAGTAACCGGCATTGCTCGTACATTTGACATAATAATTCAGTAGACAGGAATACGAATGAATTTTATCTGTTGTTAAAAGGAAGTAATATTGTTTACCTCTCCGCCATTGCCGCCACGTCCCAGCCAACCATATCCCGCCCCCCCCGCTCCACTGACCTACCCCGCTCGCCCTCCTTCGACCTTGACCTTCAATTACGCGATGTCTAATTGCGCTATTGGTATTAATCGAAATTAGTTTAGTAAGAAATGTTACGAGGGAAAAGTTTTGATCCACTTTGGTTGATTTCCTTTCATTTTTATATTCGCAAAAACTGAAAGGGGAGACCCTTAACGTCTGCTTTAAGTGAATAAGAGAGATTGCAGTTAGTTTTTTTGAATTTTAATGAAGACCGTACTGCAGGTTTGACGGTAGTGTAGAAAATTCGCCAGATAGATAAATAACTAAGGATGTGAATAAAACAAGAGATTGTTACTAATATTTCAACTTTACGTTTTAATAAAACTAATGATGAAAATACGGTCTCAATCTGTAATTCTACAAAGTTTCAGTTCACTCAATTGTCCAGAACTAACGCCATCGTTGAGATATCTCACTGCATCTAGATAGAAGTGTCAGTTTTCGGAAAGATTAGACTTTTTCTCTTTACTTACGTTTCTTCCTTTCTTTGAAATCAATAAACACGAATTCTGAAGTGTGTGAATTTCAACATGAGACCTTGGTCATTTGTAGGTGGCGAAGGTGGTGTTTCATGACAACAGCACGTCAGGCGGTGAACCGACAACGTACCAGAAAGCATCCCTGGTATACAAAGATGGCACTAATGTTATGGGTATGAATTAAACATACATGTACACAAATGTTTGCTCTTTGTTACAGTTAATAGATATAATACAAGCGTTGCATGACACCATCACTTTATCCTTTTCTATTTCTATACAATTATGCTTGCTTATACAAGGTATGTGCACCAAAACATTTACATTGACAAAACAGTTTTGCATTTGGCACCATATTCGAAATGGATTGTACGGTATTAAGGGGTTTTAGAATAGTTGTTAGAATAGTTTATATTACATACTATTTATATGAAAACTAGCGTTGCAGCACATAGTTTCTCGCATTATTTCTAAATTTACAATTTTCGAAAATTCAGAGAGCTCAACGAAGCTGCGCCATTCTTTTAAACTTCCCTTCCTTACGAGGAAAAATAGAGGGATAAGTTTGGAGTGTTTTTTGAGAAAAGGTTTTTTTTTATAATTTAATAGTATGTTAAATTCAAGCATAAATTGCGCGAAAACATATTTTTTTATTGTACGTGGCTTTTTTACGTATCTAATTTTCTAAAATAGATTTTGTTTAAAACCAAAATCTCTATCTTAAAATTCGTGGTTTTGGAATGTTACCTATTTACAAGTTTCGAAAACACAGAGATTTCGCCAAAATAGTACTAGAACCGATTTTTTACCGTTCTTTGGTATATTCCAAGAAAATTTTGAAGAAAACATGACAAAACAAATTTTGAAGCCGTTTTGGAGAAAATAATTGTTAAAATATTGTCTATCAGTCATATTTTTGAAGAATTGCACATGATCTTATTTCAAGATCTGCCTTTAAAGAAAAGATAGCATTAAGGAGAGCATCCCTTTCTTTAATATTGTAGATGTAGAAAGACGCCGAAAACAATTTAACTCACACAATTTTCCAAGAATTGGGGATTTCAATGAAAATGATATCTGTGCCATTCTTTTCAAACGTCTTTTACATTATCCGAGAGAAAAAATGTCAAAAAATTTGAAGTCATTTTTGAGAAAAAATTGAAGTTGTAAATGAGACTTCATGTACAGAACTTCAAAAATTAAAATATCCGTTTCAAACTCGGAGAGCCTTGAGTACCTTAAAATTGATAGGGGGAATATCAATTTTGGAAAAAATCGGATGAACGGTTTTGGTGGTAGCGTCGACTACAGTCCGACAAACGGACAGATACGAGACGTTTTTCCTCGATTTTTTGGTACAAAGAACCCACAAAAGAGATTCTGACTACATAATTTTCTATATGATACATTAAGATAGCATAGACTTCCCACTTAAATTAGTGGTAACTAGGTATATCCTAGGCATTTTAGGATACCCTGGGTTCTCTAGACTTCTCCACGGGACCAAGAAGTTCATTTTCTGCATTTACTACCAGCAATGCTATATTTCTCCATCGTAATTTACAAATTGTGTGTAGATCTTAACAGCGCTTCTGAGAGCAATTAACGAGATAAGTCTGTATATCGCCTCGAGACATGATCCCCGTCTTGAGAGCACTGACTGTGGATCGTGGCATAGCTCCAGACGTTCCAACTATCACTGGCAGGATTTTGGCTTTGGGCACTCCATGAAGTTGGCCTGTCAGGGGAATGACTGGTTGGTATTTTAGCACTTTTTCCTTCCCTGTTTTTAGAAGGCTAGACCCGTCCTCGTGGCGTACAGTCACATCAACCACGTGAACCCCTTCCCGGCTTTTTATTACCAGATCAGGTTTGAGTCTAACCCATTCGGCAATGGAGAAAGTGGCTTCCGTGGACACAACAGTGTCTGATTTTCGGAGCATCTTCCCTTCTATAAAATTCTTGATCTCTTCATGACGCATCATTCTTGCTGGCTTCTTAAAAATGCACTGATCGACGATGTGATTTATGGTTTCGACCGCTGTATTGCATTTCCTGTCGTATACATCCTCTCTGGGCCATCCTCTACTAAGAGTAGTTTTATTGGCAGCGGTATTTGATCTCAATTGGAGTGCAGTGATAAAAAGACCAGGTTTCAGAAGATTATAATCGTTCAAATAATCATTTTCAATCGAATCGTTTATATGCGTCTTAACCGCTCTCCTTTGGAATCTCAGCTTCTCCCAGGCGGCTACCTCGTCATTGGCGCATTTCTTGTTATAAGCCCTTAAATGTTGTTCAGTATAGGGCCAGTTGAGTCTCAGTGTTTAGACGGTCTGTAATGTTCGTTGGTAGAAACTCGGACAGGAGTTCAGCCATCTGCAAATAGGGTCTGCAGATTTTTCTAATCGTAATCCTAGGTTCAGTGCTACCCTAGGGACGTGTTGGGCGAGCCGCAGCAATCCCAGTCCTCCATCTCTTGGCCAGGTAGAATATGTCACCTGCAGTACTCATATGCAGATGTAGGAACTGTCACTCTGATTTGATAGTCCGCTTCCCTGGGCATCGACACAGATGTCATCGATAAAACTAATTGGTTATAAAATTATTATGTAGCATTATGTAGTATGTGTCATTGTGTAGGTGTAAAGTAATACCAACTTTTGAGTGGGCTTTAAATGCGCCTTCTGAATCCTCCTCACTGCTTCCATCAAATGCGGTATGGATGCTTTACATGGGAAGCCGTTCCAGATAGAGTAGTTCATTTCCAAGTATGTTAGGGTATGATCATTACTGATCAGAGGAATTCTCTCCCCCAACCTTTCCAGACAGTGGTCTTCAATGAACCAGGATCGTTTAAAAGGTTATAATTTGCAATGATGAAAACTTCGCGACGAACAATGTCATTCCGAGAGCCCCAAGATATTCCACCACAATATCAACCAATTCTTGAACTCCTGGAGCATCTTTTGCTAACAGCACCAGATCGTCAGCAAATGCTAACACGAACACACTCCTTTCCAATAGCGGGTATCTTGACATGTTTTCCAATTTCTCAAGCAAGCACTCCATAACGAGATTAAAAAGGAGTGGGGCCAAGGGGTTTTATTCCTCTAAGAATTGGCACCTCAATTCCTTTCGAGGGGTGCTGAATGACGATGGAAACGTCGACGTAAGAGTCCATTACCAAATTGGTAAAGACGTCGGGGATCCCTTTCCTGGACAGAGCACACCGAATCGCCGCGTGAGAATCGTTTAACACCGAATCGCCGCGTATTGTCGTTTCAAAATATTTAAAAACTGTACCAACACCCTAAATTTAAGTTAGACATTAGTAAAGCATGTTCAGTTTGAGTACCGATACCTATTTATTGTTATGTTACATATGCTACAGAATGTGTTCTTGATTCCTTAAGCATAGCAAAGAGTTCTTACCCGGTGGTTGAGCTCCGAATTGCAATTGACGCGGCGCAACGGCGTTTCAATTCACCTGAGGACGCCCGATTGGGTTTGGATCGGAACCTTGATCTAGTAAATCTGCCTATCTTTTCGAAGGACTACGCAATGGTTCCAGTCTTGTAAGCATTGCCATGTTGATAAAGATACCAAACGCATGCCAAACTGTGCCCAACTTCCTATTGTCTAAATTAAAAATTCATAAACACCCGCGTTCAGTATTACGTGGATCAAAATCAATGTTTTGAGTACAGATCAAGAAGCGGTGTCCCAGACATATACACCTCCAGGCATCCGTCATGTTCCCACACGTGTCCATTTGAGTGCCACTTCTTATACCGATACTCATTTCATTACCCTGTCAACTACCACACAAACCAATGTAGACATTGCTTGCTCAACTCTGCTACCTTGCATAGAATCTTGAAATCGGGCAGGGTCTTTTTGACAGCAGTATGATCATGAAAATAGTCATCGTTTCTTGATGGATCATTCAACAACTGTTCTCCGTACCTGGCCTGTTACGGATGTCCCCTGACATAAATGACAAGGATAGGTTCTAATTCGTCTGTACCGGACGCTTTTGATTTCGATGTTTACTATCAGTTAAGCTTACGCTTATCTGTGGTATGAATGGGTTCAAGTCATCCTCGACGTTTCCACTTCACAGCATCGCTAACAGTGAGCAAATAGAACTGTAAAATCTTTCTTACAGAATGGCCCAATATTGTGGGTCCTTCTGCCTTGTTCTAAGAAGGTTTTCTTCGTTGACTCATTCTGACAGAATACAGTTCTCTGATGCTGACTAATTCTGCCAGCATGTAAATACCCTAGGTTGCATAGCCTGATGTCACACATTACGCGTACAGTGGGGTATCAGGAGACTTTTGGACACACTGTATGTTGATGAATTAAAATGTTGCTCATACATCACACATTAAAACCATTGTATATCAGAAACCAAGTAAAACCCTACATTGCATGACCTATTTCAATCCAAATCAATTAAGCTGTAAGCTTACGCCCTCCAAAATCCGCTCGACAAAATCAGGCAATTCTCACTGAACTCGCAACACGTCATCATGTCCGGAAGATAACTTCATCAAGGAAATAACATATGATTATTTTACAGTGTTGTCAACAGATAAAAGTAAATTGTTATTTTTAAGATATCTCAATATTTGTAACTTTATTGTGACCATATTATGGACTATGTGTGAGCCTTCGGTGTTTTCTGTTCGTGTACTAACAATACAAATGTAAAGCCAGCATCTAAATTACAAATTAAATTCTGCTGAGATAAAATAAAGCTCTTTATAATAGGAAATACGTTATAAGAAATGTACTCGGCTGGAATAAACGCTATTAACTGAAGTAAGGTATGTCAAAAATTTTAATATTTTCAAATATTTAAATGCTTTTAAGTTGTATATTGTACGAGACGTGTAACTATCATTTTACCCCTGATTCTAAAATTAAAATAAGCTAATATTAACTATGCATATACTACGGGCATTTAAAACTCACTTAGTATTGATTCTGAAGATAAAGGGAAAATTTGCCGTGTTCTCCAATCCAAAGCAGGTCAAACTTAGCAGCGACTGGACTTTGCTTTTGCAGGAATGATCGTATTCTGTTTGGCGTTCGGTCTTCTGGCGGGCCAGATGGGGCCGCGTGGAAGACTAATGGTAGACTTCTTCGTAGTGCTCAATGACATCATAATGACTCTGGTCAGCGCTGTCATGTGGTAAGTCGAGTTGTTGATGAATTAAGCAAAGAAAGTACCAAAGGCTGAATCTCTTCTTCGTAGTTTTGTCATCCTTTTAAATTGATGGTACAATTTAAAAATGGATTAAGGATTCTTTTCAAGTTGCCAAAAAATCCATTTCAAATTTTTTTGAAGTATTATTTCACTAAGTGTCGTAAAAATGTCGATTTTAGGGAAGTACATCCCCAAGCGGCTATCTCAAGTTTGCAGCTTTTTATTTAATCACCAAATATTCTTTCAGTCTTATTCCTGTATTTATTTCCATTTTCTTCTGAACTTCATTAAACAAACCCAAAAATTGTATTTAAAAAAATTTCAAAATTAATTTCCTTTAGTTTGTATTTGAACACAGTCAAACAGTTGATAATGTAGAGGACTGTGTGACAGCTAGACTATCTAGAGGACTGTGTGAGCGAATTTAAAATGATGAATTCTTTGCATTGCGTTATGTACTATAGCATTTCGGTATTTTTGTGATTTCATTCCTTTATTGCGTTTTAAGTAATACGTAATAAGGCGAAAGCAAGCTTGTTTGAATACTGATTTCTGACGCAAGAAAAACCATGTAAGATTAACAATTTCAGTGAAACTCTCTTCCGTAAGGTACTCCCCGTTCGGCATTCTGTGCCTGATCGCGGGCAAAATCATGTCCATCGACAACCTGGCGGAAACGGCGCGCCAACTGGGCCTGTACATGGTGACGGTGATCCTGGGCCTGATGGTGCACGCCATCATCACGCTGCCGGCCATCTACTACTTCTTCACGCGCCGCAACCCGGCCACGTTCTTCCGAGGCATGCTGCAGGCGTGGGTGACGGCGCTCGGCACCGCCTCCAGGTGAGCCAACCCACAATCCGTGCGCCGATCGCGTGCGCGTGGTCGCCATATTGAAAGTGTGTAAGCAGCTGTACGACCCGGCATTTTTGTTGTATGGTGAACGGTGGTGGAGGTCCCTTTTATTTCAGTTTTACTCGTATTTGGTGTGTGTGTGTGTGTGTGTGTGTGTGTGTGTGTGTGTGTGTGTGTGTCTGCGTGTCTGTGTGTAAATAGGGAAAACATACATAACCCGAGGGGACTTTTGCTTCGTTTAGGCAAATATGAATTTCTCACATCAACCTTCAAAAACTTGATGTAGTTTTTATATAGAGGCTTATAGAATTAATGCAGATCTTAAATACTTGCCGATCAGTCATCTTAAATACTTGCCGCCTTGAACTTTCTAAATTTAAATTCTTAAATAAATAGCAAATAACACATTTGGTGGAAAGCCCGTTGTTATTTGAGAACCAGGTCTTCCTGTGAAACAGAAATTTAATGTACAAACATTAATAATAATAATAATAATAATAATAATAATAATAATAGTAATAGTAATAGTAATAGTAATAGTAATACACCTCGTAGAATCTTTTATAAGAACCCACATGACTTTGTATCGGGGTACGGATTTTCTGTCGGTGGCCCTGACTGCATGGCCGCTCTTCTTCCGTGTCGCGCAGTGCGGCGACGCTGCCCATCACGTTCCGGTGCCTGGAGGAGAACAACAAAATCGACAAGCGCGTGACTCGCTTCGTGGTGGCGGTGGGCGCCACCGTCAACATGGATGGCACGGCGCTGTACGAGGCGGGGGCCGGCGTGACTACGGTCGCACCGCCTCTCCGCGCTCGGCCTGCCCACCTCCGACATCTCCTTGCTCTTCGCCGTGGACTGGTTGTTGTGAGTAAACGCCTTGACGCAACGCGTCTCCAAGCCCCTTAAGGGGCGTTGAGCGCTTTGCACTGGGAGCAATCCTCCATTAATGTGCATACTTTTAGTATTTCGTCACGTCGCAGTCAGTCAGTGCCTTTTATCCCTTCGGCCAGGGGCTCGACGTCGTTAGATCCCGGGGTTCCTGTCCGGTCACCCAACCACGAACCCGCGAGTCTCGAATTCGCTTAACCTTCGTGACTTCACGGAGCGCAGTAAACGAATTCGGCTAGCGCCGCCGGCCGTGTATGTGCGTGCGTTAACGGGTTATGAAGTTGCTTGGGGGTTGGGTTATTAAACGTATCTATGCGCAAAACTAAATGTGGAATGTAATAAAAAATACGACGGAACCAACTACAAATCTTGTAGAGAATGTTTTTTTATACATATAACGATAGAAATGTGAACGATCCAGCAACAATAGTTAGTTTCTGTAACCAATACTTTTCGAGAATTGCTGCCGATCTCACTAAGCGTCTTCAGCCACAAAATTCAATATCAGACATTCCCCAACAATTTTAGACACGATGTTCGTTTCCGAAACTTCTTCCAATGAAATTCTCAAAATAATCGGTAAACTAAAAAATAAATATTCGTCCGGTTTAGATGATTTTTAGTATTGTTTGTTAAAGACCTGTGCGCCTGTCATTATACACTCGTTAACTCACATATTTATTGCATCCTTATGCACTGGAACGTTTCCAGATAATTTCAAAACAGCTAAGATTAATTCTCTCTTCAAAAAGGGCAACAAAAATGAAATTCAAAATTATCGGTCTATTTCTCTTCTGTTAGTTTTTTCAAAAATGTTACAGAGACTTTTTACGTGGGAATGAAAACCTTTCTCAGTAAACACGACGCGCTTTCAGATTGCCAAAACATTTAAATTTATGGATAATAAAACGATAATAAAAATATAATAAAACATGGAAGTAGAAAATCAAAATCTACGGAAACAGCCATATTTTCTTTTCTTAAAGATATCGCCTCATCATTGGATCAAAATGAAACACCTATTGGATTAATTTAGATCTTTCAAAGGCTTTTGACGTCATTGTTAATGATATTTTACTTTCAAAATTATCTTCATATGAAATCCGTGGTATTGCCCTAGATTGGTAATGTTCGTACCTTAAACAACGACCTCAGAGTAGAAATACCTTACTGAAATGTTGGAACATTATGTAGTACATACCTTTCCGACTCTTTGCCCATTGCACGTGAAATCCGACAGGGATCGATTTTAGGCCCTATTCCCTTCCTACTATGCGTAAACGATATGTTCTCGACGATTCGAAACGGAAGGACAGTTCTCTTTGCGAATGATGCAAACATTCTTTGCAATAAAGAAACCGTAAATATCGGATATTTCAAACTGGTTTCGTAATAACAAATTAATACTAAATGAAAAGAAAATAGTTTTAATGCAGTTTTCCATTTCAAATAAACAATTCCGTGCTCCATTGAAAATGAACGGTGTACAATTGACTGATGTTAAGGCAACAAAATTTTTAGGACTCTCAATTTAGTCAAACCTCAAATAGAACGTCCATTTAAATGAACTGAACCCAAAATTCGGTTTATTATGCTACGCGTTCAGAATTCTTTCAAATTCAGTCATCCTTCAAATTGTTCGTTGTGTACTTTGCGAATGTTCATTCCCGCCTGAGATTCCCCATAATATACTGGGGAAATACGTCTTATAGCTCCCAGACTTTTAGATTACAAAAAAGAATTGTACGTTTTCGTTATGATAAATTGATGTATTTAGCCGAAGGGTTAATTTACCTGTTTCTTTAAATTATTTAATTTTTTTCTGTTGGGGATTAATGTGTTTAATACCCAGATTGACATTATGATGATTTTTACTTAGTTCTAATATGGCAGCTCCTCCTTCTTTAAATCTATTGGCGGAGATTAGATTGATTAATAGAGTAATGAGATGGAATTGATTGAGGCGGGAATCTAAAGCAACCAAATCCCACCCACGTGATTCTTCTAACCCTCTATTCATTAATCTAGTAATTTTACCATTACCTTGTCTGTTGATTTACGAATCAGTGGTTTGTATCAAAAGTGACTTCCTTACGGGCGGGAATATCTTTTCAGAAAACGCCTATGTCTATAACTAACATTCGACGTAGAAATCATATTTATCAGGTTACAGTATCAACAGCTCATTACAAAAAATTCTCATACATGTACATCATTTTACAACTCTTTGCCAGATAACATTAAACGATTAAATTTGATAGAAAAGTTTAAATCCAAAGTGGAATCGTTTATGCTGTATAACTGTTTCTATACAATTAGAGACTATACTGAGCATCACAACGAAAGTAACATTAATTTTAACAGTAATATTTATTGAATTATTTACCATTTGGATTGTATAATTCTAAACAACCTGTAACAAACTTGTACCGCAGCTTCTGGGTCAATGACCTCAATCTCGATCAGGTCTTTCTCCCAGTTTCCCTGATCCTTTGAGTAAATGCTGAGATGGCCCCTTGCTTTGCTTCTGAATAAAAATGCAACTTCATTATCTATGCACGTCTTCTAGAGTGAAGTGGGAAATAAAGTTATTCAAATTAATTCGTTCTCCGCGGCAGGAAGGATTTGACGAAGGACATGATGAGGGATAAGAGCCCAAATTTATTGCTGATTTACCCTTGAAAATAGATTTTATTACAACGGAGCGAATACTTTTGTTAACAGTCCTTGCAAAAAACGCTCATTTTTTCTGTATTCAAAATTCATTTAGTAGGCTTAGGATAGGGATCAGAATTTTGAAAACGTGCAGAGAATTCGCTTCTCCCCACAGTGTCATACACAGATTTAACTGTTTTTTACTTAAAATATATAAATGAATGAAAGCATTCGTAAGACGAGAAAGTAAAAATATATTTGCTTCTCTCGATTGTCTTTCTTGTCTTACCCATCTACTTTCATTATTTTTTATGTTGAATATGCAACTAACAATATGATAAAAACAATTAAATATAATGCCGCTACGATTATATTTCCAAATAAACTCTAATATTAAAATGTAATCAAAATCATATCGAGTGGTTAATTTCTGGCACATTAACTTTATACTATACTTTATACTATATACGACTAAAATCATCCCTTCATTGCTTCATATATGCATTTGCTTGAAATTGTTTACATCCATCCCCTGGCTTCCGTACCAGCCTGATTTGGAGAGCTAGGCAGAGGCCAGGGCTCAAGAAAACAAGGGGGTCAATGACCCTCATCTCGATCGGGTTTTTGTCCAGTTTCCCTGATCCATTGAGCAAATGCGGAGATGGCCCCTTGCTTTGCTTCTGGACGTAAATGTAGCTTCACTATGCGCACGTTTTGTTGAACTTTCCTTTTGCTTGTAGTGGTAGTAGAGCTTAGGGTGAGTTTCTATTTTGTTAACAATACAGAAAAATCAAATCTGTTTGTTCCTTTACTGTTAAAAATAAGTTTTCTGTAATTTGGCAACGAAAATACCTAGTTTTTGAAATGTTTATCCCTCGTTTTTTTTAATTTATTATTATTATTACTATGATTTTTTATCTTTCAACTATTAATAGTTAAATTGTTGGGAAGGGATTCTGAAACTCAAGAAAGCGTGCGCAGATGATTTTCTCCCCCATACGTCACATACAGTTTTTGACTAAATAAATAAATAAAAACATGCACAGATCGTAATTATCCCATTAGTATGTCACACAAAGTTTTTAAATGATTTTTGCCTTTGAATAAATGAATGAGTAAATAAACAAATGAAAACGAAATTAACATGAAAAAAATTGCTAAATATAAATATTCGACGAATATCACTATTTCTTTCTCCAATAAAAACTTTTCTTCCAATGTTAGACGGTTGCACAGTAATCTCTTACGCAAACAAAATTAGAAAGCTAACGTCCCAGAGCGGCAGCTTGAACGGCAACTTTTTGCGATAACAATTTAAAAAGCATATTGTTCTTTTGTGGGTTTACCTCCAACACCTTTTGTCAGTACTGCATTCTTCTTCCTAACAAATTCCTGCCTTCCCCAAATGGATACAGCTAATTTCAGAGCATGTTATTTGCTTCAGGGATCGCATACGTACATCCATCAACGTGCTGGGCGACGCGTACGGCGCAGGAATCGTGTTCCACATGAGTAAAGACGAATTGGACCGCATGGACGCCGAGAGGATGGCCGAACAGGCGGAAGCGGGAGAGATTGAGAAGCTGTCGGGCGACAAGTTCGTGCCCAGCGGGGACTGCGCGCTTGTGTCGCTGCCGGCCGCAGACACCCACGTCTAGTGCAATAGATGGTCGCCAGGGCGCAGCACAAACCGACTCTGGCGCGCACTCCAAGCCTGGTGAATTTAAATGGAGAAAGAGGAAGAGAAACAAATAAATACTTATTGTACGTTACTATGTATGCATTTAACTATCAGTAAGCGTCAGCTACATTATTTGGATGAGAACTAGTCTTGTATCGATCCCATTTAGGGTGCATTTTAAGTAGTCAAAAATGTATTTATTCTTAGGATCTTTCATTTATATAAAAATTATACTTTTAAAATCAGAAGTTCTCCACCCAGTTACTCCTTTCATTTTGTAGGGTAGAAAATAATTAAAGTGAAAGAGAAATGTTAAAATGACATGTTATCAAAACAATTGCAAAGTTTATATACATAATATATTACAAACTTCAATAATTTTTAAATAAGAAAATGTATTGAATATTCCTGATAGAATAGGCAATTGCCTGGTCTAATCTCTAGTGCTTGTCTTTCATTTAAAAAAATTTTAGTGTGCTTTCAGTTTATAGATATATACAATCTAAAATCTGGAGCATGTGTGTTCATCTAGTTATAAAAATACACAAAGAAATCAAAAAGAAAAAAGTACTGAAGAAAATCAACAAGATATTATTAATAAGGTTACAATTATTTCAAGAAGAGATAAAGACTTAACAACATTTTTAATATTGAAATTCATAAACACAAATGTATACAATAATTGCACAGTAAATACCATTGAACAAGTTGGAATAACACTCCTTAGACCAGGACTTGCAATATACATAGAGAGAGAATATTGTACCATGTTGAGCATTTATAGTACAAAAGTAATCATATTAAAGGCATTGCCCATTTATCCTATATATAATACACCATATGTAACCAAAGAGCGTATTGTAATTTTGTCTCAAGCTTCTGAAAATAAGACCTGTTGGCGGCGGGCACTTGTGGTAGAACGGAGGACTTTAAACAACATTCCTGCATGCTTCCAATCCAAAATCCCTGAATCCTTATTCATATTTTATTCATATAACAATTATTTAGAATAGTTTAGTTAGAAGTTTAGGATAAGTTAGAATAGTTAAGATTTGATTTCTTTATGTAGACTATAATGGGCAGCTTCCAGCTCTTGACCTCCAGCAAAGCTGGAAGCTGCCCTCTGTTATGTATCTGCTGCTTTGGTGTATGTGAGAGAGTCATGTTTTTTATCTTAAAGGATGATAAAATAAAACATATTTATGACTATTGTTATTTAAATGTGTGTATTCTTGATCCCAAATTATATTTCACCACAGCAAGATCTTATTATAATCTCAACTGGACCTACGCTAGATGCACAGCATTGCATAACATTTCATGATAAATTTCATCTCTATGTACAGTATTCTTCAGTTGAAAATCAATAAACAAACAACTAGCCAACAGGATCTAAGTTGAATTGACTAAATAAAATAGTTTAATTAAAGAAATTGAAGCAGTTAATACAATAGAAAATTTGGCATCTATTCCATATTATTGCAGAATCTCTCCTCCTGAAATAAGGGCTACCGTATTTCCTGGAAAGCTGTAATTCACAAACAAATTCTTCTAAAGAAATTATTGTTTTGCAAAAATCTCATAACTCATTGCATGTAATTTCTCAATTAACATGTGTCAATAACAAACAACTTGGCTGCAATATATTCAATTTTTTTAAAAAGACAAAACAAAACAAAAGAACAACAAAAGTTGTTATATATTTTTTTTAATGTATGCAAAATGTTTTGTAAAAAAGCATATTATAAAAGTAATTTAAAAAAATTACACCACAAAAAATATTCCTGAAGTAGAGAAAAAATATATTTTTCAGTTTAATATGACTGTATTATTTTTTTTCATCGTATTTAAAAGAAAAGTAGCCTCTGGCCATGTGAGAGGTGTCCTTGGCTTAGTTGAACACCCAAGAACTCAACAAAAATATAAAAACATTTATGTTATTAATTTCAAATGCAGGTAGAAATTGAAAGAAAACTATGGGAACGTCACATTCTCCCAAGATACTCAGCACAGCCTTAGCAGAGCATCTTCCATGGGCCAGTTCTATACTTGCAAAAGCTTATTCCTGTCATTTGAGTTACTTCATTTCTCTTTGGACCCAACATTACTGAATTTTCCTTCTTCATACTTTTCACCATATCAATATCCTTAATACTAATTTCCATTTCACCACAGAAATCGAAACAAAACAAACAACTATGCAGCTCTTGCCCATGTGTCAATGGTATCGTTTGATACCCAGGAACTAGGGAGAAATTCAAAACTTTGAGTTTCGATTTTCTCTGAAAATTGCAAATACTTTTTATGTTATTCTGCCTAATTTCATACAGTGCATACCAACCGAATTCTCCTACTTAGTGTGTCACTGCCTTTGACACAACTCGCATGCAGCAGCAAGGCTCCAGGAGGAGGTAGCATACCATTAAACATTTGCTATTCCTATAATGCATTGTGGAACAACAACTTTTCCTTATTCCTGGTATGTAAAGAACTATTGTGCTGAGAATCTCAAAATACTATACTACGAAACTATGTTCTTGTAGTATTTGTGCAGACTGCTTTAATTAAAATATTTCCTTCGTTTTATTGTCATACAAAAGTATTTTATTTGTTGTTCTTGAGCAGAGTGTGCATTACTTTTTGGAATTCATTTTGTGTGGTTTTGTTAAGGAGCATATCTGCTACAGCAGCCACTAGTCATTTCTTATATTATTAGAAAGATGTAACAATTCAAAATAAAATAAACCATGTATCTCAATTAAAAATGATTCGATTCTATAAAACATAAATGACATTTCAATACTTTTTACACAACAAACAATTCATTAAACCATTTCTTCTTTTGATTAAATTTCTAGTTGGTATTTATCTCAAGTGCATTATTTTTTATTGAAAATTTCATTTTCATTTATTTTTTAATACTCAGCTCTTTTCATAGAGTGGATTATGCAGAAAAAATTGAATATTGAGATACACACACACACCCACACACTCATGCGTGCACACACACTCACACACCAATGTATGTAATGTAAAGAAAGTTATGTAAAGCTGCAGCAAAATCCAGCAGATGATCCCCTTCGTATGGCGAGAACCAGCACTGACCTATAGTGCTGACCAGCTAAAAAAAACCAGCCAACATGACAACTTTTGAAAAATATCACTGTAGAATGAGAACATGTATTCATACTCTATTTAGGGTAGTTTCGTTTTGTTTTGTGTTGGCAAGAGCCATTGCCAACCTTCACACAATTACCCTGTATATATTATTATATTCATGGTAGGGGCATTTTAAAAAATTTAAGTTAGGGACATTTTTAAAAATGACTACTTCTGTAGATTCCGCCAACATTCAAGCCATTCATGTGGACTGTGCTGAGCGAGTTTGGTATTGTTGCTAGCGA
This sequence comes from Teleogryllus oceanicus, assembly GCA_964035755.1. NCBI lineage: Eukaryota > Metazoa > Arthropoda > Insecta > Orthoptera > Gryllidae > Teleogryllus > Teleogryllus oceanicus. The sequence goes on from CAXIVR010000014.1 coordinate 58,599,797, forward strand.
TTTGCATTTTGTGATTGGCTGTTTATTCATAAAACTGCATTTAGCGATTTTGTTTACTTTATTAACTTAGTACCATGCATTTTTTATTAATTTATTATTTTCCTTTGTTTTCATCACTAATCACAGTAGAGTTAGTTTTAAAATTAAAATAATGGATTGGCCAACAACATCTGGACTTAATTCTTAGCATTTCATCTTTAATGTTAAAGTGAATTCAAAGTTTTCATCAAAAGGGAATTGTAAATTTATTTTGTGGATTGTTGAAGGAATCAGTGGAAGAAGGAGTTACGTCACTCAAACTTATTTGACAATACTAATGGCAAAATTATTACAGGTAAGATTAATGTTATTATTTCTAAATTTTATCTTTTAAAACTGACAGGTGTAGTTTTCATAATAAAAACAGTTATTGGTTTAGTAATTATCCATAACTATTAATAATCATTAGTTAAGCATTAATAGTAATAAATCCAATTTTATTTTTTCAACTTTCTGAATGTTTACAGGTAGTTGTGAAGTCTGTTAAAATAATTATTTACAAACAAAAAACAAGAACCTCTGATCACACCCAAAAAGACCTGTCCAGTTACTGTCATTGACAATTTTACAAAGGATGAGATTTTCAATAAAATATATTGTAGATTGGTTCAGATAATTGTTTAAAATTTTTAATTAATTTGTAATTTCAGAATTTTATTAATCTTCATGATGATCAATTTGTTTTGTAGTGTTTTATGCGATGTACCATGAATTATTTTTTTATGTAGGTCTTAGTATTCCTATATGAAAGCACGTGATGAAGCATTAAATTTTCAAGGCATCCAGACCTCCTTGGAGCTTACAGTAAAAGCATATTGGTTTTACTTGTTTAGGGGCACAAAAGACAAATAAGCCCAAGTGAGTGAGGGTAAATCAATAAGTTTTAAAGGAAGGTGCTTCCTAAGGATTTATATTTGGAACCCAAGCAAATTCCAAATCACCAAAAGTTGTAATTTTGTAATGAAGTATAGCTGTATATATGAATAGCAATTTCTGATATTTCTTTCTGGAATATTAACTTTAACATAGTTTCATTTATTTATTTAGTCAAAAAACAGTAAAAAACTGTTTGTGATGTTTGGGAGAGAAAATCATCTGCGCACGCATCTGAGAAATCATTTTTTTTGTAACCTGCTTGTAACAGTTCATTAGTAACATTTTCAAGATTATTTGTAACTTGGTTTGGGTTAGAGGCACCACATTTCTTTCCCCAAATCCCAAATGCTATTTGAAATTCTCATTGACATAACACCCTAATTTTAGTAGTGAAAACAACCATTCTCTTACCTTGAACTTTTTTACAATCCCCATCAGCATTGCAAGAGCAGTATTGAACTATTGACTTTTTTTTTCCCAAAATATTATTTTAGACAGTGATATACATATTGAAAACCAAAAAATTAATAAAAAACATAATTCAGATTGGAATTTTATTCAAAGTTTCTCTTCATTTTTGAAACATTTTTCATCTCTGAACGTTTTGAGGAGCACTTTCCCTCTTCTTCAGGAGTGTAATTTGAATGTAAACAGAAATTATCATAAATGAAATTAAAATGTTCTAACTTTTGAGATTACAGTAAAGCAAATTGAAATATATTATAATAACGTACTAGGTACTCACTATATGAACTCACCTTAATAATTGTCATTCTCTTTTGAAATATATTTTTTATTTATGTAAAATTACTGCATCTTACAAAGAAGCAAATACTTAACAACAATTCCATTGTCTGAGACCATACAGAGCAGAAGAAGGGAGGAGGGGACAAATTGGTAACAGAAGAAATTTAGAATTTTGAATAATAAAGTGAAACGTCTCTAAGATGGAAATTTGTATACTTTGCCCCTAAAATTTGTGTTTTACTTTTTATTTTATGTAGCACATTGTCATAAAAACGGTAAATGTGACTACTTTCAACTTTTGTATTCATTGGGTCATTTAACTTTATGTAAATTTTCTGAAATCATTCTGAGATAAATCTATTGCCAACCTAAAATTAGGTGAAGTCTAGTACACGCTACAACCTAAGAAAGTCGTTTAAACTGTCACTTCGCGCCGCTCCGGCGAGAAGGAAATCCACAGTGGAAGGGACGAGGGGTGGGTTAGGCGATTATAAAGGGGAACCTTTCGGTGGGAAGGTTAGGAGAAGCAATATATATATAGGGGAATCGTTTCCCTCGGATTGCCCGATAAACCCCTCTCGGATCTGGTCAAACCATCAGCACCATCCCCCCTTATTTTTTTCCCCTTGCCCCCTGTCTTTTTTATCTTCCCTTTTCCCCTTCCATCCCCCTCTCTATTTTGCAAAAGAGAAGTCAGGATCAGAACCCCACTCCACCCACCCTGGTTTTCATCCGCCCCCAGATGATGCTGTAAATGGCCCAGGTTGGTTTTTGCACAAGTATTTTTCAGTTGGTCCATCATGAATACCTTCTGGATACACCCAACTATCGTTTACGATTTTGGGTAGCTAAACTTTTTCTTGCCGGGGTTTGGGGTCAAAACCGCCCCTTTTGGGTAAGCTTTTCCATACTGTCAAAAATCAAAAAATGGGACCATCTCAGCTTTTTAAAAAGGGATCAAAAACTGGAAAAGCCCTGTAAGTTGGTTTGATCACAATACCCCAAAAATTAATAATAAAAAATTTAAAAATTAATAAAAATTTAAAAATTGTGTAAATGTGGTGCCCTCTATCAAAAACCAAACTTTTCCCGGCCCTTCCCCAGAAGGGGACTCCTGGGGAGGTCCCTAAGTAACAACTATTTTCCTTTAAGTTAAAAACCCAGTTCCCCAAACGTGTTTATGAATTTAAACAATAAAGGGCATGGGATAAGGGGGCCCTTAAAAAAACCAAAAAGTCCCTGGGAATCAGGCACAGGGCAAGAACTACGGGGGGGAGTTAAACCCCAAACAATAAAACAGTATGTAGACAGGACTAAAAGAAATTTAAGACCTAAAATCAAATAGTTCAAGGGGCCCCAGCAGTTATCGTGGGGAAAAATTTTGGGGACACGGGAAAAAGCCCCCCCTGGAGTGTTTTTTGAGAAAAAGAAGATGCGGGGCGAAGGGGGATGAACATCAAAAGGGTTACAGGGAAAGGGAAAACTCAACCGCAATGAAGAAAGGACTGTCGGAAAGGAACTGAAATTAAAAACGACCCTAAAACACCTTAAAAAATTTTTGAAGGTTAAGGGAATACCCCCCAACTCTAAATAATAAAAATGGGTCAGAAAAATGATTGGCCCTTTTTCCCAAAACAAAAGGGGAAAGGGAACGAAAAAACCCGAGGAGAGGCAGACATGGGTGCCAACTTCGAAGTTGGAATACCAAAGCAGGGGGGCACCTAGGTTGGACGGATCCAACAAAAAATTTTAAAGTAGTATCCAAAATACCCCGGACCTTCTTTGGGACTTTTTTAAGGTCTTGATTAGGGGAAGCAAGATTGACGACAAAAAACATCTTTTGGGAAGGACTAAAACCAAGGATAGTCATCACCCAAAAAGGCCCTCCCTTTCCCCCGGGATCCAGGGGCCAAAATGCGGCCCCAAACCCCCTTGGCCCCTTGGGAAAGAAAGTAGGGTTGCAGCGGCTCCAAAAAGTACAGTTCCCTAAAGGGGCAGATCGACGATCAAAAACAGTAATTTTAGAAACAGCAAAAAAGGGCGAGTAGGAAGAAAGTTTTTCCCCTTATATAAGGGACATTTGGAGGTTTTCCTCCAGGTTGGGAAGATGTGAAGAGGCATTGGAAGTAAAACATCGGACTAAAAGATTTTTGGGGCCCAAAAATTGGGAGAAGCATTTAGGGAAGGGGAAAAATTGGAAATTAAAAAAAATGATTTTGGGACCCCCCAGGGGATCCAGCCCAATTGCCTAGGGGGAACCTGGTTTTAAAAGTTTCCAAAAATTTACCACCCCCAGGGATGTAAATTTAAAAGGGTTTGGACGCCCGGATTATAGCCCCCAGCACAGAGAAAGATTTTGAGATGCGGGGGAAAATGAGAAGCCTGCATAAGAAAGATGGTTGGAAAAACCCAAAATTTAGACATGGCGACAGAAAAAAAAGGCGGTTTTTGATTGAAATTTTTTTAAATTAAAAAGCTTTCAATTTACTTTTAAATCTATTATTGTATTAATATCTTTTTAATATCATTAATTTTTTAAATTTTGCATTATTGCAGTATTTTTTAAAAAAAGTTTTGGGTTTGGAGGGGGAACATGGGGGGTTACCCAAAATCTTATAGTTGTGTTGTAAATTTAGGTAAAAATGTCTTTGTTTTCCATTGAGAATCTTCTTTGTAGAGCCCCTTTTTTCAAATATGTACAAAAAGTAGTGGAAACCCTTAATTTTTGAAAAAGGGGTTTGGGGACTAAAAGGTTAAAAATTTTTTTTTTTATAAAAAATTTTTGGATAATAAATGTGAGTGCTTTAGGGGCTTTTCCCCAAAAAATTTAACCCATATTTAAAAGTGTGGGGTGAAATTTAAAATTACTTTTCCCCAAAGGTCTAAATTTGGGCTTAAAACCTGGGGGTGGGCATAACAAGATTTGGTGATTTTCCTTTTAAGTTTTAAAAATGGCATTCCTTTTTGGGGTTTTCCTTAAATTATTAGACCAAGGGGATTTCCGGGATATTTTGGGATTTTTTATAAAGAAAATTTTGGGTTTTTCTTTGGATCAAGTTCAGAAATTTATGAAAAATTTTTAAGTTTTGTACATTTTTTGTTTTAAAAACCTTTTTACTAATGCAGCTTTAATTAAGTTTTTTTCTAATAATTTTTGCTTTTTTCTTTTTTGTTATGTTTTTCATTTTGAAAAAAAATTGTTTTTTTTTTTAAACCCAAAAAACATTTCATTTATGTATTAAAAAATAATGGGGCCCCCCTAGGATTATCTTGTGGGACTCCACAATTTATCACCCTGAGGTTTGGAGTAATTTAGGAGTTTTTTTATCTTTGGTGTGCTGGGGGGTAACATTAACCCCAAGTTGGATAAAATTTTTAATCAACGGGTGAAATTCCTGGACCCTTTTTCAGTTTTTTAAAGTAGGGATGATCAATAATGTAAGGGGCTTTTGAAAAAATCAAAGAAAAAAATAAAGGTTTCCCTTTGATTTAGTAATAAGTATTCTTTTAAAAGGAAAAAATGGCTTCTCTTGGATTCCCCTAAAAATATGTTGGTTTAAAGGATTTTGCATTGGGGAAAGTTTTTTGAGTCTATCTTTTGAAAGTTTTTCCCAAATTTTTTAAAAAACCCTGATAGCGGGGAGTAGGTTTTGTGTTAGGTCATAACTTTTTCCTTTTAAAACCCTTGGGTTTTTTTCCCATTTAAAACCATTTGAAAAACCTTTTTTTTGGGAAGAAATTTTGGAAATGGCCCAATTTTTTTGCAATAAAAGGACTATGTTTGTAAAATCTGGAATATTGTCGGGCCTGCTTTTTTATTCTCCATTTTCAAAAAATTTAAAAATTTTCAAAAGGGGGGTTTTCCTTATAAATTTTTTAAATTTTAAATTGCTTGTTTTGTCTAGTTTTTTTTTTGGGAATTTATTGGGATCAATTTTTAAATTTGAAAAATAATTCATTAGATTTTCTACAATTTCCATGGGCCCAAAAAAGTTTAGTTTTTGAGGGGAATCTTTTTTTTTTATTAATTGGTTTCTTTTATTAATGTCCCATGTTTTTGTTTTATTCTTTTTCATTTTTTATTTTCCCTTTTTATCAAAATTTTTAAAATTTTGATTATTTTTTTAAGGTTAGTTAAAAAATAAAAGGTTAAAAAAAGGGTTTTTTTTAACCTTCTATCTGTTTAAAATTATTTATCTTTCCCTTTGCCCTTTTTTTACCAAAAACCACAGCCTCTTTCAAACTTTTCCCCTTTATCCTCCCCCCCATTACCTTGCGGACTCTTGGCTCAAAACTAATTTTTTCCCCCCAACTGCACTCTTCAAATACTTTTTAATTTTAAACCCACCTAATTCCCCCTCAATTTATTAATTTTTGGACTATTTTCAAATTTTTTTTAAAAAAATTTAGATTTTAAAAAATTTTTTTCGTCTCTTTGTCCCCAACGCATCTAACCCCTTGGGGAAGGTTGGTAGCTGCGCTTCAGATAATCCCCCATTACTAACAGCCCCCTTTTTGGGTAATCCCCCGGTTAATGTTTTTCTTCATCGGTTGGTTGTCAGAGGCCCCCGGGGAAATCTCCGGTACCCCCTCCATTCCTCTAACTAAAAAAATTTGGGGGGGAAATTGGGGTTTAGGACACTTACAGTGGTTTGGGGACTAAATTGGGGAAACTAAATTTTTTTTTGGAATAAATTTAAATAAATTTTAACTGGAATAAAACCCCGGATCCCCAGGGGTGAAGGGCTTTTATTTGAAAAGAAACAGTTCAATATATTTTTTAATTTTTCAGTATGTATTCTTTTAGATTATCTTTTCCCAAAATAAAAAACTTTGCTTTTTTTCTGAAATTAAAATTTTTCCCCGGGGTGAGCTCTCCAGGGTGTTTCTTTAAACCCAAGAAAAATTAGTAATTCAAACCTTTGTTTTCTTTCTTTTATTTCAATAATTGTTTTATAAATATATTATCAGAACTTTATTTTTATTCAGGTATTCCCTTGCCCCAGTTTTTTTTAAATTCCCAACCTTGTCACCCTATAAATTTTAAATTTTAAGCCCTTCAACCCTTTTCCCCTAGGTAGGAAGATTTTTAAACCCCTTTTGGTTTTATAAAATTGTTTTTTTAAAAGGAATTTTATTTTTTATATCTTTTCACTTAAACTACTTTGTTTTATTTTTTTTCCAGTTCTTAAAATGACAATTTTTAAAATTGTTGAAATATTGTAGGAAATTACAGTAAAAAGGGGAATTTTGTCTTAATAAACAAGGTTACAACTGTCTTTGGGCATATATTATAACTTTTCTTTTTTTGCCGGAATCTAAAAAATTTTAATAAATTTAAATTTTCTATTTAAAAAATTAATAAAAAAAACTTTTAAAGTTTTAAAAAAATTATTTTATTTTAAAAAATATTTTTCAGCCCATCAAATTACTAAAATTGTTTTTGTTCTTTTTAAATTTTTCAATGTATTATAAAAAAGAAAATTATACTCTTAAATAAGTGGGGTGTCCCTATCTGTTCATTACTGGGCCTTGGAAAACCCAAAAAAAATAAATATTTGATTTTAAAAAAATAAATCTGTACTTAAAATTCAATTCCTTTCTAATTACATCCAAAAAAAAGCTCTTGTGCAGGGGGTTCGGGAACTGCCTGAAAAAATTTTCTTTCCATGGCATTTTTTAATGGCAAAAAATTAAAACAACAAACTTATTTGATTTATAAAAGGAACTTTAAAAAATGTATTTGGGGTAATATATACATGATATTAGTTTTTTAAGAGACTGTTTTTTAAAATATTTATTTTAGTGTTAATGAGAATGTTTTTTTTGTTTCTTGGCAGTGTTTTTTTTTGGAAAACTTTTTATGGTTTTTTCGTTTTTAGTTACCAACATTAGTTTTATTAATTGAAAAAATTTTTTGGTCTAAAAGATATATATTACCTAAAATTTTATCAGAGGATAAATTTTGGGACAAAGTCTAAATTTATCGATTTCCCCATGTAAAACTATAGTTGTCACGGTTTTAAAAATGGGGGAAGAAAAAAAAGGTTTTAAACCTTTTTTTATTGCTTTTCATATTTTTTAAATTTTGAAATTTAGTTTTCCATTTTTACTTGATTTTATAAACACAATTTCACTTTTTAAAATTTTTTCTATTCTTAGAAAATTTCAATTTTTTTGGGGAAAGTTCTTTTATTGGGGAACATAATCAAAACCCCTAAAATTACTAAACTTTTACACTGTTTGTAAAAAGTGTAGTACCATTAAAAAAAAAGGGTATTGGGTCATTTTTTTAAGCCCCAGAGTCAAAAAAGTTTAAAGTGTTCATTTTTTCCCGGGACAATTCTCCTTTCCTTAATTTTCCCATTTCCCCTTTGTAGTCAGAGGCATTTTTTAAAATTTAATGGGCATACCATGGGCATGTTAATTTGCCATTTAATGAGGGTTTCTTTGAATAAAAATAAAACAAACAACAACATCCCAATTTAAGTACCCCAAACCCCGGTCAAATTTTTGAAACCTTTGGGGGTTCCCAAAATTTAAAAATATATCTCTAACTTGGGAATTTGGGTGGAGTGTGGTTAAACCCCTGTACAAACTACAAAAAAATTTATGGGGGTCAATGTACACCCAAAAAAGGGGTTGGGGTTGGGCAAAAATTTTTAAAATTCTTTTTCCCAAATTTGCGGTAACCCAAAAAATGAGCACAGATAAATTTTCCCCAATTTTGTTTTGTTTTTTTTGAATGCTTTTAAAACCCCAAGTTTTTTTTCCCCCTTAAATACCCAACTTTAATCATCCCAGAAGTTTTTGAAAATTTGGGTGATTTTCTCAAAATTAGTTAATTAAAATCATTAAACAAATTATTACATGTCCCCCTTTTTCCCAAAAACCCGAAATATTTTTTTTCCACTAATTGGCAATTTATCAAACTAACTGTAACCCAGAAAACGGGTTTTTGTATTCCCTTTGAAATTTTATTTTTCCCCTTTAAAAATTTTAAGGAGCTTATTTTGTGTTCTTACAATTTTAGGGAAGTTTTTTTAAATTTCTATAAAAAACCCTGAAAAAATTAAAGGGGGTTTTCAAATGCGAAAAATGGGGGAACACTTAAATTTCTGATCTTTTGTGTTTTGTTTGCCCTTTCCAAGACCTCTTGATTTTTCCCTTCCTGTTTTTTTGATTTAAAAATTTTCTTCCCCTTGTGTCCTGGAACAAAGAAATTTTCCCCCTTGAAAAATTTGGGGTTATTGGGGCTGCAGCAAAATTAAAATTTATTTTCTAGCCCCAAAAATGGCGGGTTCCCAAAACATGATTTAATTTAAAAAATTTACTTTTTTGAAATTATCATTTTTTAAAAAAAAAATTATTTTAATATTTTTGGGAAAAAAAACAGCAAAAAATTGTCCCAAAAATTAGCGGGAAAAACTTATACCCCTTTTTCCCAAACCTCCTAAACATTTTTAAAATTTTTTAAAAAAAGAAAAAAAAAGAAGAAATTTTCTTTTAGTTTTTATTCTCTTTTTTTTTACCCCTTTTGAAAATCTAAAATTTTCCCAATATTTCCAAAAATTTTTTTTAAATTTTTTCTTTAATTTCAATACTTAAGACTAAACATAAAAATTTAAAAAGGGGAAAAAGTATTTTTTTAAAATTTACCAGTAATTTAATTTAAAATTAAGCATGTGTAATAAAAAAAAAAAAAGGTTTTTCATTGTATGGGGCAGAAAAAATTAGGGGAGTTGGAAATAATTTTAAAACAATTTTTTTTTTTGGATCAGAAGGGTTTGTCTAAATTTTTTTTAAATTTTTGAAAAGGGAATTCTCCCCTCCCACTTTTGGCTAAAATTTTAACGGGGTTAAAGTACAAATTTTTATCGGGGAGACAGTGCAACATTGGGGGGATAGAATACTTCTTTTAACCCCTTTTGTATTTAATTACATTGGCTCACCTTTCATCATTGAAAACCCCTTTTTTTCCCCCCCTTTTAAAAATTTTGGAAAATTTCTGGGAATTTTTTTCCCTTTTTTGGGGGGTTGGATCTGAATGGTTTTTTTTAAAGTTAAATTAATTTAAAACACTTCCTAGGTTAAAAACCCACAAAAAATTTTTATGTAACATTTTCATATTTTATAATAAATTTTACAAAGAATGTAAGTAAATTTTTGTGATTATAAGATTTTTAAAACTTCATAAATGAAAAAAATGGTTTTTGATTTTTTCCATGTATTTTTAAAAGTGCGTATTTAAAAAATTTATTCTCTTTTTCTAGACAAAAGGGTTTTTAAAAATTAATCAAACAATTTTTTAAAAAAATTTTTTTAATTTTTAAAAGGCCCAAATTATTTAAATAAATTTGACTTGTTTATTTTTTATTTTCCCCTTTTTTTTATGTATATGGAAAAATTATACTATAAGTCGAAGATTAAATGCTGGAAATAAATTTTAAATTTTAATTAAATAAAATTTTGGGGACCCTATTGAAAAAAATTGTTTTTTTTTTTAAGGCATCCCCATCCATCTCTGTCTTTTATGTAGACAACAACTAACACCTATTTTATCAGAATTTTTTTTAAATTAGAAAAAACCCCCTGACAATCGGGCCCTAGTGGAAGCTCTAAATTTAAAAACTTTTAAATTAAATTTTAGAGTTTTCCCTTCCCCAGGAATTATAAAACCTTTAAAGTCCAAATTTTTCTTTTTTTCTTTTAGAATAGAGTGATAAACCCCAATAAAAGATAGCATGATTGTTTTCCTGAAAACAGTTTTTGAAAAAACATGAAATTTGTTTTTTTTGGCATCTTATTAAACTACAAATTGAATAAAATTTTCTTTTTTTAAAAAATTTGTTCTTCAAAATTAGTTCTCTCATTAAGTTCACCCTTTTTTTTATTTGGGGGGTTTTTCAAATTATTGCATGCATATGCTTTTTAAAATTCCCATAAGTTTTCTAAAAGAAACCAAAAATTTTCCTAAATTTTTTGGTTAGGGATAGTCCCAAGAGGGTTAAATATAAAATTTTGTTTTTCCTTTGTTTTTAAAAAAAAAAAAATTTAAAAATTTTATTTTTTTTTTTCTCTCACATTTTTTTCAATTTTTCCCAAAGTAATTTTTAATTTTTTGTATTTAGGGTTGTGTCTTTAAAAAATTAAAAATTTTCTAAAACCCCCAAAAGGTTTTGGGGAAGGGGGCCCCAAAATTTTATTTTTTTTTGCAACTCAAACACCTCTTCCAAAAATAAACCCAGTTTTTTTAAACTTTTTCAATAAAGGGGCCCCAAAATTATAGTTTAAAAAAAGAAAAGTTTTTTTGGGATTCTTTATATTTTAAATTACAAATTAATTCTTTTTGAAAAAATCTAATATCATTTTTTAATTTTAAAAACACTAAGGGAAAATTAAAGTCCCAAATCACATCTAAAAAAGTTCTTTAGGCTAAAATTTTTTGAAAAAAAAATTTCAAATTAAAATTTAAACTTCCCTTTTTCTTAAAAATAACCCCAAATTTTTCAAAAATTTTCCCCAATTTAATATTGGGGCATTTTTTAACAATATTCATTAAAAAATTTATTTATTTTAACTATTAAATTAAATTGAGAAAATTGGAAAAAGTATTTTGGGGTGGCGAAGGTAGCAAAGCTAGGTGTAAATTTGGGAAAGGGAAAAGGGCCTCAGAAAAAGAAAATAAAACTATCACTTTTTAAATTGTTCACCCCTAGTTTAAAATTTTAATTTCAAATTTAAAATTTTTCCCCTTTATAATTTTTTGATTTTCCCTTTTTTTATCAACTAAATTTTACATTTTTTGCTCCCCGTTTCCCAAGTAGGAGGAAATTATGTAATTCTGGAAGAAAGGGGCAATTTTTCGGAAAATTTAAAAGGGGGCCCCCAAATAATAAAAAGTGGATAAATTCAGTTCCTAAATTTAAAAAAATCCTCCCTTGGGGGCCCAAAATTTTCCATGTTTTGGGCCCCCCAGTCCAAAAAATGATTGGTTAAACGTCTACCCTTACCCAGTTTTTGAACAACATAGCCCAAAACCATGCTTTAAAATTTTTTTCCAAATTTGGGAAAAGAACCCCCTAAAAATTCAAATTTGCCCGGGTTTTGAAAAAAATTAAAAAATTTTGGGGGTTTCTTTAAAAAAAACCTTTTGGACATTTCAAATTTTCTAAAGGTAAAAAATTCTTTAAAACAATTTTTAAGGGTAACAGTAAGAATAAACCTTGAAATTTTCAAAATTAACTCTAAATTTTAAAAATTTGAAAAAGTTGATATTTTTGGGGTTTGTCTTTCCCCGGGGTTTAAAAACCATATATGGTGATAAATGTGAGAAAATGTAAGGCTGCAAAAAATTGTTTGGTTCACTTTCCCCTTTTTTGGTTCCCCTGATATCAAAGTATTTTTCCCAAAGCCCCATTGTTTCGTTTTTTTCTTCCCCAAACACTTTTGGCGAAAAAAATTTTGGATTTTTAAATGAATATCCCGGGTTTAGTGTTGAACAAATTTGGGGTTTTGAAAACATTTTTTTAAATTTGGTATTTTCCCCTGGAAAATTTTTAAAAATTTTTCTAAAATTTATCAAATTTTTTTTGGGAAATTTTTTGAAAGGGGAATTAAATACTTGAAAAGAACAAGTGTAATTTTTTTATTAATTTTCAAAATTTAAAAGTTTAAATTTTTAATTTTTTAACAAAAAGGGGGAAAAAATTTCCCCCCTTAAAAATTTTTGCTATTTTAGTTCTTTCATTAAAGGGTCTTTAAAATTTTAAAAATTTTCCCAATTTTTGTTTGTTTAAAATATAAAAAAAAAGGATTTTCTTGACCCCAAATTTTCAAAACTTTTGGTGTTGTTCAAAAAGGTTCAAATTGGGTTATAAAACATATTTTTCTCTTTTTTTTTTAAAAATTACAAACAAAATTTTTTTTTATCTCATTTTTTGGGGGTTTTTCCCAATTTTTTTCCACCCCTCCCCCTTGTTTATTCCATTATTTTTTTTTAATCAGTTTTAGTAATTCAAAAAAATTTAAAAAAAACCAGTCTCCTGAAAAATAGTTAAAGTTCCATTTTCAGATATTAAAATGCCATTTATCAAAAAAAAACCAAATTTTTTTTTTTAAAGTTTTCTAATCTATAGTACAAAATTTCACTTTTTAAAATATATAAAAATTACTCAAATTTTCCCTTTTTTTAAATAAGTTTTTTTGCCAGTGGAAGGGGGTCAGTGGGCAAAAGGCTTGGCTTGGGTTCTCGGGTTTCCCAGTCCCGCCTCAGGCAGGATGTTGTTTTTTGTTTCCCCTTTTCTCAAATTTTAAAAATCCCCTGGTCCCAAATCCCTTGATTTTAAAAAGGCCCCTGAAAAAAAATTTCCATTTTAGTTGGGTATTTTTTTTTTTTAATTAAAATTATACATATTAAAATTGTTTGAAAAAATTCTCAAACCCTTAATATCTTTTCCCAAATTTTTATTAACATATTTTTTGGGAAGTTTTACATTTTAAAGGGGTTCAAAAAATTTTTTAAAAAAACAAATTTTCTAAAAAAGGACCTTAAAATTTCAATTTATCTAAAAAATGTCCATTTTTAAAAAATTTTTTAAAGGGGTTTTTTAAATGAGTTATATTTGAAGGGAGTAATTCTCTTTTTTAAATTTCAAAAGTTTTTTTAGTTTTTAAAAGAAACTAAAAAATTGAAAATTTTTAAAAAAAATGGCCCCGGGTGGGGGGGGGCAGGCTAAGATGAAAAAAAAAAATAATTGAGAAAAACTGTCCCTTTTCTGTTGGCACAAATTTTATTTGGATTTCATATGACAGCTAATCTAATTTTTAAGGAGTTAATTGAAAAAGGCTCTGAGGTAAATTTAAAAAAATCCCCCAGAAAGGGATTAAGATGAAAAAAATTCCCATTTTTTGTGATTGAAAATACAGAAAAAAATGGTCTGATTTTTTTCCCAAACCACACACAAAAAAACTTAAATTGGTAAAATCCCTTTTTCGGATGGATTATTACCAAATGATTCTGGGATTTTAAATTTTTAAAAATTCTTTGTTAAAAAGGGGGGAGTAGGAAAAATGGTAAAACAAAAAACCCTAATAAATTAAACCCCAAAAATTTGTTTTTTTACATAATTTTTGGGGAATAAAACAATCAATATCAACAAAAAAATTTTTTATATACTGTACGGGGGAAATGATTAAAAATTTATATATATATATATATATATATATATATATATATATTTTTGGTTTTTTGATCCCCAAAAAAGGTTTTATTTGGATAATAAAATTTTTGAAAACATTTAAAAAAGCGCCATAAAAAAAAAAGGGTTGGGGAAGAAAATAAAGTAAAGGATATTTGAAGTTTTGAATAAACTTTTAGACCCGGCTTTTTTGGAACTTTTTAAAAAATTATCAGTAAAATCCTCGGCAAAAAGGGTTGTTTAAAGAAATTTCATTATTTCTAGGGTTGTAAAGGAGAATATTAAGGGAGCCCATTTTTTTGGAGCGATGAAACGCTTATAAGAAGGGGGTTTTTCAAAAATGAAGAGCAAAAGATATCAAATTCAATTTTGGGGGGGGAAAAGAAGATTGGCGCATCATCCAAAATTTATCCCATTTAAATATCTTGACAGGAAGTATCAAATTTAATAAAACAAATAAATTAATTCAAGCAAAGTTTAGAAGAAGCGATTGCGAACAATTGCAGTGCGTTCCATTTCAATCCAAAAACGGAAAATGGGGAAAATAAAGAATTTGACAAAGGAAAACAAGAGGAAAACATCAATTTTACAAATTGCCGGAGAATTTTATTAAAAAAAACAAATAAAGTGTTTCAAATGTTAAAATTAAATATTTTGTGAGAACCAAGGTGACGCGATCGTCAGTTATCTTTCTTTCTTTTCTTAAAGATGTCCCTCATCATTGGATCAAAACGAGGCACCTATTATTATTTTAGATCTCTAAAAGCATTTGACGTCATTGTCATGACATTTTACTTTCAAATTACCTTCATATGGAATTCGTGGTATTGCTCTAGATTGGTTATGTTCATTACCTAAACAACGATCTCAGAAGTTGAAATACCTTACTGGAATGATGGAACATTACGTACGCACCTTTCCGACTTTTTGCCCGTTGCATGTGGAGTTCCTAAAGGATCGATTTTAGGCCCTACTCTGTTCCTACTTTACGTAAACGATATGCCTCGACGATTCGAAACGGAAGAACAGTTCTCTTTGCGGATGATACGAACATCCTTTGCAATAAAGAAACCGTAAATAGTACAATATCAGATGTTTCAATTGGTTCCGAAATAACAAATTAATAGTAAACGAAAAGAAAACGGTTTTAATGCAGTTTTCTATTTCAAATAAACAATTCTGTGCTCCATTGAAAATGAACAGTGTACCATTGACTGATGTTAAGGTAACAAAATTTTAGGTCTCTCAATTCAGTCAAACCTTAAATGGAACGTCCATTTAAATGAATTGAACACAAAATTAAGTTCATTATGCTACGCGTTCAAATTCTTACAAATTCAGTCAGCCTTCATACTGCTCGTTGTGTATACTTCTGATCTTCATTCCGCCTGAGATATGGCATAATATTCTGGAAATACATCTTATAGCTCCAGACTTTTGGATTACAAAACAGATTGTACGAATAATATAAATCCACCCACGTGATTCATATAAGCCTCTCTTCATTAATCTGAATTTTACCACCGTGTTTTTTTATTTACGAATCAGTGGTTTTGTAAAATGACTTGCTCAAGAGGCAGGATATATTTTCAGAAAATGCCGAAGTCTATTACTATAACACTCGACTAGAAACCCATATTCATCGGTGACAGTATCAACAGCTCATTAAAAAAAATTCACATACAATACATGTACATTTATTTTACAACACTTTGCCAGATGACATTAAACGATTAAATTCAATAAAAGTTTAAATCCAGTGAAATCTTTCTGCTGCATAACTGTTTCTATACAATTAGAGACTATACTGAGCATCACAAGAAAAGTAACATTAATTTTTCCAATGATACATATGCATTATTTACCATTTGGACTGTATAAATAGTATAAACAACCTGTAACAACTATTGTACTACAGCTTCGGTCAATGCCCATCTCGATCAGGTTTTCATCCAGTTTCCTGATCCATTGGGCAAATGCTGAGATGGCCCCTTGTTTTGCTTCTGGACATAAATGTAACTTCATTTCTGTGCACGTCTTCTAAATTCAGTGGAAATACATTTATTCAAATTATCGTTTCCATGTTGTCGCGGCAGGAAGTAATAAGGCCAAAATTTTTGCTTATTTTCTTTGAAAATAGATTTTATTACATGGAGTTTTTTGTTTTTTTCTCCTTTCAAAATTCAAAATTTGTGCTTGTTTATCCTTGAAAATAGGTTTTATTACATGGGAGTTTTTTTTTTTTCCCCCTTTAAAAAATTAAAAATTTTAAAGAGTATATGATTTGGGGTGTAGATCGGAAATTTTTGAAAATGTCCCAAATTCATTTTTCCCCCATACCCGTCATACGCATTTTTTAATTTTTTTTGACGCAAAAAAAAAAAATAAAAAAAATAAATAAATAAACGGGAGGGGGGAAAAGTTTAACAAAATAAAATGCTAAGTTAAAAAAAATTGAGAGAAGGGCCAGACTTGGTGAAGGCAAACCCGTGTATTCGCGAGGCGATTTTTGGGAAATTTTTTTTAAAATTGGGAAGTAATGGAAAAATTTGCGATAGTAACTGGGAATACTTCATTAAATTATTTAATATTTCGTAAAAAATTTCAAAAAAAAAGGGGGTTTTGAACAGGTTCCCAACGCCCGATGGACTCGCGAGAAACGATAAAAAAAGCGTAGGGAAAAATTTTTAACGGGGGGGAGCGGACGTTGCTTTTTGTTTAGTGGCGCGAATTCAATTCGGACTCGGGAGATTTTCAAATAACTTGGAATTTTATAAAAAAAGGTGGCAGCGTAATTCCGACATGTTAGGGAACAGTGATGCGTACGCGAGTGTTTTCCCGGAACCGGTGGCTACAACGGGGGGGCGCTGTTGTGCGGGATAATCACAAAAAAACCCCCCGGAAATTTTTTCGCGGAAGCGCATCATACGGAAAGTATTTTGACTTTTTTTTTTAAAGTGAAGAACGCTCTGTCGAAGATCAAGTTATGTGATTAATAGATTTTTAATACGAAAATTTTTGACCTTTCCCTGGGTTTTTAATCATATGTGTGAATGGCATTTGTTTTTTTTTTGTTGTAAATAATCTGGGGGAAGGGAAAAAGTATATGCCCATGTTTCGTGTTTTTGGGGAAGAGAATTATCTATTTGTTGTTTTTTCCCTTTTTGCGGGGTTTTGTCGATGTGTGCCGTAAAGAGGCACCGTGCAAATTACAGCACAAAGATTTTGGGAATTGAAGGAAAATACAAAAAAGGGGGAATTTTGGGAATAAATTTCATGGCCACCTTTGGGGTCAGGGTTTTTGAAAAATCGATATGTGTTTTTTAGTCATTCACTCCCTTTTTTTTGATCCAATAAAGCGAGTATTTTGCTCGCGTCGGGCCAGACGCACCGCAGACCACCCCCAGGTGAGTAAAAAGGCCAGGAAACCCAGCAGACGGGAAGGAGTAGGAGAGGGGAAGTTTATATGTGGAAAACCCAACGCGGGGAAAAATGGTTTGTTTATAAAAAGGGGGCCGGGAGCAGGGCAATCTATTACAAGTAGCAGTGAAGGCCCCGGGGCCGTGGAAAAGTATTAAATGGCCGCAAAACGGGGGGGCTCGGCCCGGGCCCGGGTTTCCCGGACCCCGGGCCGCCGGCCCCCGTTCCGGGCGCCGCAACGTGGTGGGCTGTGGTTGAGCAGGACTCAAGCAACGTGGGATAGTGATAATAACGCGGTAATTTTTTATCGTGTCGGTCGCTATGGAAACGGGGGAAATTGGTCGGTACGTGAGGGTCGGACTAAACATTTGTTCGAGAGGAAGACGAATATCAACATTAAGAATTAGAGGTAGAAGGGGGGGGCAACATTGAAAAGGGGGCAGTAATGAGCCGGAGCAGTAGGGAATTTCCCAAAAGGGAGGAACAGAGGACGCCGGAACCTACGATGGCAATGTTGTTTCAATTTATGAAAAGAAAGGGCTGTCAATATAGAAGAACGTAGCTCCCAAAGAGAATAACTTCGGGGAATGAAAGCCGATAACATTCAGTAGCTGGGAGAATTTGAAAAGAGATGGGCAATAATTTGAAAGAATGCGGGCCCAAAATGAAAAACTGGCCGGGGGGGGAAATAACGTTCAGAATAAATTTGAGGGGGTGGCGAGCAGAACCGGCAATAAATTCCACTTAAGTAATTTGCGGGTTGAATTACAGCCCAGCAGTTTTTCCAAAAAATTCAGGGGGGAAAGAAAAACGAAAAATTTAAAGGAAAAATCAAACGCGTTTTGGGGTCGGGTTTAACCCGGGGTTTGGGGGGGGAGGTTTTGGTTGGGTTTGGGGGGGTGGGGTTTTTTGGGATTTTGGAGGGTTTTGGGGGGAAAGCGGGCGTTTTTGGTTGGGGAAATTTGGGGAATCTTTGGGGATAAAAAATTTATCGAAAAAGGCCAAAATGTTTAAAATTAGGGAGGGGACGCCGAAATGGAAAAGTTTTGCAAGATGAAATTAAAAAGGTTTTTAGGGGGTTTGGGGTTGGGGTGGTATCCATCCCAGCCCTTTTTTCTTCCCGGGCCAAACCATGCCTTCCTAATTAAATTTTTCAGTGTAAATTTCCCCGGTGGGAGGGGTTCGGTCGGGGGTTAAGTTCCAGGGCGCAGAAAGGGGAAAGCTTTGACCCCGACCCCACGTACATAGGGGGGAATGGCGCCCCAAATTTCGGGAAAGATTTTGGGAATCAGCACCACAAATTCGAGCTGAAGATAGGTTGATGTCAGTGCGCCATAGGAAGGGAAGTTCAAAAGCATGAGTGACTTTTTCACGCGAAAAAGTAAGCGCATTTAAGGTGTGCAGCGAGGACTTCAACCCGGCCAAATTATCCGAAGCCCTAATCCGACAGATGCCGAAGGGATTCAAACCCCTATTGGGAACAACATGCCAGATACCATCGACGCGCTGATCGAGCGGGGGGAGGTTCGACCAGGCGAACGGAAATGAGCAAAAAACGCGCAGGAGGGACGGGTAAAAGTTCCAGCAAGGGGAATAGGAATAATCGGTATTCGGGGGGGAGGATATCGGCAGGAAAAATGGGCGAAATTGAAGTCCGTGGTGGGTAAACCCAGTAGGCAAGCAAATCGCGTAATGGAGGGACAAAAAAAAACCGAAGCCAAAAGGGTATAAAGGAAACGTTGGGGGATAAAACAAAATTTTGCGAGAAGAAAGAAGTCAGGTAATTGAAGCAGGCGTGACACCAGATAGGTGGGGGGAAAGAAAGGGGGAAGCCCGGAAAATTAGAAACTTTGGGGGACGAACGGGTGGCTAAACCCAAACGAGGAAGATAGCGACGATACCGTGACAGTGATAGCTGCGGCAACGATCATCGTTGAAGGGGATAATTGCTCCGGGAAGAAGAAATGAAGGTGAAACCTGGCCAATGTTTTTAGTGTTGCGGGTGTATGCTACGGGGGGGAAGTACGAGCGCTGGTAGACTCAGGCAGAGTGTGAGTAGGTGGGAAAGAGTTCTGTAAAAAAAGATTGAAGGAAGGGCGCATGTTAGTTGAATTGCCGACGGGGGGAAGCTAAAAAAGTCATGATGGCAAACCGAAAAGCGGCGAATCCCCCGGGAAACAAGCCTGGTTAGAGATTGATGATGGGGGGGTGACCATTGGGGTAGCAGCTGTCGTCATTCGAGGGTTGATCCGGACGTCATCTTTGGGGATGGACGCATTGGGGCGTCCCAAGCCGTCGTCGACGTAGGTGCTAAAAGTGCCCTTTTGATCGAGGGGTTTTTATTGGAAGCAGTCCAGTGGTCGCTGAACTTGATGAGAGGGAAAGGTCGGGGGATGAGATGTTGGCTGCTAGGGAAGAGATCTTCCAGAATGTGGATGGGGCCGGGGAAAATACGGATTTGGGGAAACTGCCCCGAAAAGAATTCGACAACTGTTGCGAGTTCGCAAAAATTTTGGGAGAATCATCAGACCCGGGTAAAGGCCAAAAATTTTCGTTACAGCTAAAGGACACTACACCTTTTACTGCCAGGAAATTTCCCGTACCGGAAATGTATGTAGAAAAAAGGTGCGCGTTGGTGGAAGAAATGGAAAAAAAGGGGAAGTAAAAAGGGCAATTACCCCATATGTCAGTCCATTGGTGTGGTAAAAAAAAGGAAGGGGAGCATTCGCATCTGCCTGGAGGGAAAAAATTTAAACGCAGTTACTATTCCAGGTACGAGACGCCACCTACGATAAATGGATGGTGATGAAGTTGGGGGCTACTTTTTAGCGCGCTCGTTTTTTCATCCCGACGGGCCCAGATAGAGGTCAAGCTGAAGTCAGCTTATATAATTTTCCCAAATTTGGGGAACGGGACTGTTCCGACGATCCCCATTCGGTTTAAAAGAATTCGGGAGCTGCGCTGATCCCCCATTTAAATGACGTAACCCCGCAAACCAAGGAAACCATGGGATGTATGTCGATGACATTATCTTATTTTTCACCAGACATGCATTCCCACCCTTGGCCAAACAAGTTTTTCCCGAAATTTTTAAAGAATATAATTTGGGAAACTGAATTTGGAGAAGTGTGAGTTCTGCCGCAAAACGTGTACAGTTTATGGGGCATGAGATCTCCAGCACGGGTGTGAGGATGAAAGGAGAAAAAGGGAATTAATTCGAAGCTACCGCCGCCGAAGAACGTTCGGGGGCTGCGTGGGCTTTCGGTGATGCAATTACTATGCGCGTTTTGGAAAATTATTCTGAAAGTGTCATTATTGCATTTACTGGGGAAAAGGGGAGCAAGTGGCACGGGACGCAACAATGCCGGGGGCATTTAAACCCTAAAAAATGCGTTCGAGCGCACTTTGTCGGGTCCCAGACTTTCATCGGCGCATGCCTGCAGACCGACAGTAGCTTTTTGCACTGGGAGCAGTATTATTCCAAATAGGTGATCACGGTGAGCAGCGAATCTTTTGCCTTAGACAGCCGATCGTTGGGGGGAAAAAATTCGGCGTAAGGGGAACTGGAAGCGCTTGCGTTTTTTGGGCGACCCGAAAATTCAGGACGTTGTTGATCGGGCGTCCATTTACGATCATTACGGACCCGGGGCGCTAATTTTCGACGCGAAGCCACCCAATAACGATAATTTTTAAGGTGGACGTTGTGGCTCCAACAGTTCCAATTTAACATCAAAATATTTGAAGGCCGGAAGAACTTGCCCCCCAGACTCCCTGTAAAGAATTAAAGTAAAAGAAAAAAAAATGGCGGAGGATATTTATGGCGGCTCTACAGGTGCGAGAAATTATCCGCGATGGACCCGGGAAACCTCATCGCGATCCACCCAGCGGGGCCCATTCACCGAGAAGGATAAACGGGAGGGGACGCCCTTTTGACGTCGACCAAATTCCGGGGAACGGGGGATGAACGTGGACAATTGGAAGATTACCATGGGAAGGTTGCTACGGAAGGTGAACGGCAAAAAAAAATTTTTTCCGGTTTGGGGTTTCCCAAAAGGAACATAGGAAGGAATTAGCTATTTCTACACACGAGCATTATGGGATTTTGGGGGACAAGATTGTTTCCTGTCCGAATATTCTTTTGGCCAAACAGGGGGAAGGAGATCGGCTGACAAGTTCGGTGACGGTGTCAGAAAACAAAGCAGCCTAATCGGCGTTACAAAGGGGAATGGAAAACGATAGTCCCAAGGGGCCCCAGAGATTTGTACGCCGTTGATTTGTACGGTCCCTCCCAAAAGACCGGTTCGGCAATCAGCATCTCTTCGTAATCATGGACGTATTCTCCAAATTCGCCCAAAAATTTTTCCGATAAAGAACCCCAACCCCAAACAATTTGCATACGACGGGGTGTTACGTTTTTTTGAAATGTGGGAAACCGGCGAGAATTTCGGGATGGGGGGCTAAAATTCACCAGCAAAAAAGGGAAAAAAAAAGGGAAGAATTTAGGTATTGCAGTGCATTTTACAGGGGTACGTCACCCGCAAAGCAACCCCAACGAGCGAGTAATGGGGGAGTTGTGGATTTTTGGCGTTTTGTGGCTGAAAGCCAAAAAGCAGGGTTCGCGGCGGTACCCTTTTTGCCCTGAACGCTTTGCCACACTCCAGCACCCATTCGACGCCGGGGGAGGTGCATTTCGGCGTGAAGAAGTTAAGGCCGTTTGACGCGGAAGATACCAGCGGGGGTTTCGGGGGTTTACCAATGGTGACTGAAAACAACAAAATCGTATACGACCAGTTGAAGAAATGGGCCCCAAGCTGCGGAAAAGGGCTCGGGGACATTTCTATCGGGGAACGTTTAGTGTAGGGGACCAATTTTTGACCCGTTCGCCACTTTCGTCTTCCTCCGACCAGAAATTGTTTCGGAAGTTCTTTCCATCTATGACGGCCCGTACAAGGTCAAAAGGGTACTGAATAATAACAATGTTTTTTTGGGAAAAACGATGGGCAGGAAATAGGTGTTCAAAATGTATATAACATTAAACCTTACGAGACAGATATTTTTGTTTCACATTGAAAAAAAGTGTGTGTTGATTCAGGGAAAAGTAGTGGAATAGTGTGTGTTTATTTCTATGAAAAGTGTTTAGGTTAAGTATTGGTTTCGATTTCCTCTTGAGAAAATTAAGAAGATTGTTTAGCAGGAGTTGTAAGTGTAATCTAGGGAAAGGGAAAGGATTTATTTGTGTTTTTGTGAAGTGAGTTGCGGGGCACAGTGACAAGTGCGGGTAGGGACGGCGGTGTTACGACCCTATGAAATACTAGGTAAAACCAGGCGGGTTCGTCCGTCACGACCTTGCCAAGTCGTGTGTTTGTGTATAATTCCGCCGAGCATTGTTAACGAGTTTCAAGTTCACGGCCCAAGGTCAAACGTAGTGAGCACGGGTGGGGGAAAAAAAGCAAGCATGTTTTAGATGTTGGCTCGTCAGAACTGCGCAACATTTTGGGCCCGGGGGATTTGTTTTGACCCCCCGATATTTTGGGTTTGGGATAATAAAAATTTAGAAAATTATTTAAAACAAAGGCGCCATAAAAAAAAAACCGATTGGGGAAAAAAAAAGTAAACCCCGATATTTGGGCAAGTTTTGAGTAAATATATAGATTTGTAAACATTGATCCCTAACAATGCCAATACAGGTTTGGGTTTGAAGATAATATTATTTCTCATTTCCCACATTTGACTATTATTTTTTTTTTGGATTGATCAGTTTAAAACCAAGGGCTTAAAAATAAAAAATGGATCTAGTGATGTTTGATACTAAGCAAACGTGATACTAATTCAAATATCTCCCTTTTTTTATTATGCGTAAGTTAATAAAAATATGATAGATACTTTGTGTCTACTGATTACATTATATTTCATAAATGATTTGAGATTATTATTTATTGTTAGCGTTATTTTTTAAATTACATTTATAATATTGTTCAATTAATTGATTTTTTCATTTGAATTACTATCATTAAGGGAAAACAAAGACCCAGATCAGATCGTAACGGGATTGATCTGGTAAACCTGACCTGCCCTGACCTTCTGCCCCGCCCTTAACATGATCTGGGGGCGGTCAATCAATCAGATCGGGCCCGGTCAGGTCAGATCCGTCACGTCAGGTTAAATTAGATCAGGTCAATTCGGTTCAGGTCAGATCAAATCAGATCACATTAGATCAGATTGATGATCTGGTCTGGCCCTTCCCTCCGACCCGACCCGCCCCGACCCGGCCGAGACCCGATCCGACCCGCCCGCCCCGACCCGCCCCGGCCCGACCCGATCAAAATCTGATCCGATCTGATCATAAAATTTTCCTCATTGTATCTGTAAATTATTGACAAAGCGGGATTAAATTTTCAAAATTGTTTGTTTTATGAAAATGGCAGTTTAAGTTTTAAGTATAAACCCCCATGGCGGAAAAATATGGGGCATCCAAGATTCCCAAAGAAATAACTAAACGTATCTCCTGGTGATGGATCAGATCTCAAGGCCTACTCCATTCTCTTTTATGATGAAGAAAATCGGGGCTATTTCTTTGAAATATTTGTACTAATTCCAAGTTTTGTATGATAAAATTGAAAATACAGATTGTCCCCCAAAGAATCATTACTTTTTAATAAGAACACCCAACCTCCTCATAGTCGAAGTTTTAGTCGTTTGAGCCACTTATTTCCTTACTTAATCAACTTGAACAAGTGACAGTATAAGTTTTTTTTGAATTATTGAAATTTGTAAATACATACACAATATTTCAAACAAACTTTAAAAAAAAACCATTTCCCCCTTAAAGGGTTTTTTGGGGCCCAAAAAATCTCAACATCCCGCGGGAAAACCCAACAACATTAATTTTTTTTAGAACCCAGATTCCATGTATGAATATAAAATGTGACTCAGTGGCACCCTGTGAGTCTTATTTGGGGGACAAAGGGGGAGTAGGGAAAGGGACCTCATCCCAGGGGACAATACTACAACTCAGGGGGGCAACGGGGAAAACCTTTTTAAAAAACTATTTGTTTATTTTTTGTTACCTTTTTTAATTTAGAGCGATGCCTACATGGAAATTTTGTAACAATTTTGTTAATTTATTCAATTCCATTTGTACGGCTAATTATCATATGACCTACAGAAGAAAAAAAATTGTTTTTTTTATTTCTTCTTTTTTCTTCTTCTTCTTTTTTTTTTCTTCTTTTTCTTCTTTTTTTCCCCCTTTTTCTTCTTTTTTTTCTTCTTCTTCTTTTTCTTCTTTTTTCTTCTTTTTCTTCTTTTTCTTTCTTCTTTTTCTTCTTCTTCTTCTTCTTCTTCTTCTTATTATTATTATTATTATTATTATTATTATTCACACATAAACAATTCTAGGATATCCTCAATCGATCCCATTTTCTCTCAATACGGGGAAATTTTTTGGGACATTTTGGGGGATTTTGTTGCTTTTAAAGTAAATATGAAAAGGAAATTTCTTTTGGGTTTTTTGAAGTTTTGTTAGTGAATCAATTTTTTTATACTTTCTCATAATGAAAAAACCGTAAATTCTTTTTCGATCACTAACATAGGGATTCCCTTTTCTATTAATTGCCCCAGGAAACAAAGGGACTCCTCCCAAACTACCTACATTAGCAATCAAAATTTTTTGATAACCATAATCGTTAGCTAAAAAGACAAAAGATGAAATTCGCGCTCTTTTCCGTCCTTTCCCCATTTTCTCACAGTCTAAGGGAAAAGTCGACCGCATCAACACTGTTTTAAAAGACTTTTCCCAAGAAATAAAAAAAATTATAACTATTGTAAAAAAAGTTAAATTGCCTAAAATGATTAATGTAACTAAAGGATGTGAAATCTATTAATCTTTTGATATTTTGCACCTTATTATTTTTAAACCAGTTGCTACACTGGCGTTTCCCGGGTTTCGGGCCGATTCTAGCAACGTTTACTCATTTTCATGGGGCCCAGGGGGAAATTTTTGCAATTGTCTACAACTCCTATTTGCCCATCGACTTTCCCCGTTTCCCAGCCCCCCTTTTTTGTTCATGCCAAGTGTGCTTTGGATTTAATTTGCAGTGGAAGTTAATGTTAATGAGAATTTTTGCCGTAAGTAATGCGTTGAATGTTCCATAAAATGGGTTTTTGTGAAAAAACAATTTATAGAAAAACGCTCGGCAAATTTATATAATGATACAAGTTCGCAAATCTTGGCTAAAATTTTTAAAAAAAACTTTTGGGGGTTTATAAACTTTTTTTTAGTTCATTTGTCGGGAGAAAAATTTTTAAATAACCCAGGGCAGAAGGAATAATAAAAGGGTTTACCATAAACAGTTTTGTAATAAGAATTATTTGAACAAGGTTTTTTTTACGGTATTAAAATTAAATTGATTAAACAAAAAGTCGATAACCAGTTATAGTAGTAATTATCTTGCGTTTTATGTGTATTGGATTTTTTAAGGAAGATAAAACGTACAATATTCATATGGTAAAAGTCATATTACAATATTTTATTGATTATTTAAAACCCCTACTAATGGTAAAATTCAATTCTTCAACTTTTAATAAGATTCTACTTATATCAAAAACACTATTAGGGGGGTTTTTTTTGATTTTTATTTTTTGTAAAAAAAATACTGGAATTAATAGATCAAATGAAATTGAATGGTATATTTTGGAAATTTTCAAGAGAATATAATTTTTTTTTGATCGGAAAACGTACAAACAATTGGAAATTTCCTTTTTAAATGTCTTTGCAGGTGCGGTGAAAAAATTTTCAGCTGAGACCTGATATTTTCCTTGTTTTTTGGTTTTACGTTTTCATTTTCGCATTTCATCCTGATGTCTATTTTGTCGTGTATTTGAGGAAAAACCCAAAACGTAGACAACTATTTTTTAAAGACGAATCCCCGGATTTTCAAAATTTCCTTTTTTATTCACATTATGTAATATTAACCCAAGTAATAAGTGTAGATTTAAAAAAACGGTACAATTAAAAATTCGGGAAAATTTTCCCCTTTAATTGCCCCATCCGGGAAACAAATCTCGACGCTTCCGGGTCTGAGAACGAAAGGGAAGAACAAAACACGAAACCACCGTTTTTTAAATATGGAATGGAAATTACGAATTGCGTAGACTAAGCATGGGGTAAATCGCGGGGCTGAAGGTCTTGTCCTTTTTTTTCAAAATGGGGGCGCCTTAATTTTATTATAGGTCATTTAAAGTATAAGACTTAAAGCCATTTCGTTTGTGGGTTCATATTTTGTGACTGTTTCTCACGATAAATAGGATTTTAAAAAACGATACTTCAAATGGTTTGGGATCTTAGTGTTGAATTTTATTGATGATAAATAGCCCTACTTCATTTCAATATTCCTTTCGTATGATGAATGTTTACCAAACAGTCACGCAATGGGGGCAGTTTGTAAAAATTTGGAAAACTACTTTAAAACCCAAAGGGGAAAGGGGATTTTAATTATGTTCCTTCAAATAATAAAAAAAAACATTTCTTTCTCCATTAGCTCAGGTTCGTATCCAGCGTTTTAGGATCAGGGGGAAAAAGGTTATAGGGAGGGGCAAAAATTTTTCCATCCACGAGTCGTAACAAAAAAGTCATTCATAAACCTTTAAGTTTTATTTTTTAAAAAAAGAACAATGAAGCGAATGCCAAAGGTGTAAAATTTGAGGTCAACTGCTACAAATTTTTTTTGTTAATTTTCCTTAACATATTTTCTACGCCCATATTTCCTGTTTACTTTTCATGCTAAAAATATATCTATTTTTACTAACATAGTATAATAGTGACAAGAGATGGAATATTGATTTACGTGTTTACAAATTAAAAAGCTCGAATTGTTGGGTGTAACTCACAATTTATAACCATAAAAGTACATACTTTTTTTAATGTATGTTTCAGAAATTTTGGGTGCTACTAATTTTTTAACCTCATCACTAGATATCACAATGCGACATCAAGTGAAGGAAAAACGAAATTTTTCAAGGTCGGCAAAACTGCAATGCTAATTTTTATTACGGAAAATTTTTATGTTTTTTGAATCTGTTTAATCGTTTTTGTTAGGGGAAATGAACTCCCGTATTATTAACGTCTTTTTTCTATCCCCCTAGCTACAGGTCAAATTTTCTGTTAATGTCGCGTATGTTGAATTAAATTGAATTCAAAGGGAAACCCTTTGGTAGCATTGAAAAAATTTTAGCCTAGGTTTTTTCCCCAGCGCTGCGTATAGTCATTGCAGCGTTGTGATCTTTGATTAAAGGGGGTTTTAAACGAAAGAGACATAAAAAGATTTTAGGAAGAAATACTATATTCCGTAGGTTTAAAAATAAAATACATTTTGTGTTTTTTTAGATGGCTGTTTTTTATTATGATGGCACACGGATTCCCCTTTGTATTTTTTAATCGTTTTAAATATGAAGTTTGCGGGGGGAAGTTCGGCGTTCAAATGTTTAATTTAAAAAGGGGGGAAAAACCCCAAAAGCCTTGCACTAACCCTTAATGCCTACTACTGGAAACGCTAGTTAATTTTTAATTGAAAAGTATTTTTTAAAATTTTCAATGAAAAAAAACTTTTTTTTGGGGGGTTTAATTAGTGTTGAATTTTATTGATATTGATAAATAGCACATACTTCATTTTAATATTCCCATCTTTTAAAGAATGTTTACCAAATTTCATTACATTCTTTTTTTTGGTTTTGTGAAGGTTAGTTTATTCAGCGATTTGTGTTCGGTATCATGAGCGGCTCTGGGTGTCAAAAGGGATTTATTTCGGTTTTAATAATATCTACAAAAGATAGATTAATTTTTTCCTTTCAATTTTTAAAAAATCACCGTTAAATGTAATGAAAATATTTAATTTGTTGGGGGGTTTTAAATAGTACGTCATGTTGCGTTTGTACACTAATCCTTTGGGATAGTCTTTGTTACTTGCTCAAATTGAAAGGGTCGGTAAATTTTTGATACTGACAACATGGATGAAATTAATTCAAATATGGAAATATTACCTACGTATTAAATAAAATGGAATTTTTTGAAACAAAGTTTGTCACGTTCTATATGTGACGAATGAAAACCTTCGGGCCTTTTTTGGGTTTGGTCCTAAAATTGGCAAGGTATGTTTTGAATCCTGGAAGATCAATACAGATGTAAAAAATTTTTTAACTAACCTTAGAAAAATTGTCATGTAAAATTGAATGATATGGCGAGAAGACAAATGGAAATATTTTGTATTTTTTGCGGCTTCTATTTTCCAAAAACGAATCTACCCTTGGAGAAGAAAATTGTTTGTGCGTGCGCGGGTTTTTACGTTTGGTTAATTGTCTGAGGCTATTTTTAAAAATTTACATATGTACACTAAATAAGTCTCTGGGTTAAAAAATCATTTAAATTTAAATTTTAAAAAAAATAACGATATTTTTTTAAACGGATGGTTTTGTAAGTTTTCCAAAAACGGCTTAGGTAATTCAATGTTTTGAATCTTCAGAGAATAAGTTTGGGAAAAAAAACGTTGCTTATTTCAATATTTACATTTGGCGCATCAATTGCGTACATTAGGGTTTAAAATAATGTTTTTAAGAAAAAGGGCAATCTACGTCTTAAATTAATTCAAAAATATATTTGTAATTTTTTTTCCCTGTGGGGGTACATTAGCAATCAACTCATAGTTTGCTCAAAAATTTAGCAATGCAGACACTGGCAACTGAAAAATCACACACAAGGGAAATTTGGGCAACGCTAACAAAAACAGTTTATGATTTGTGTGATGTCATGTAAAATTGTTACTTTTGTGTAAATGTACATACATTATGTACACCAGGTAAAAAATTCAAGGGGAAAATTTTGAAATAGGGAAAACTGGGGTTTTAATTTTTTAAATGAAAGAGTATGATTTCTGATTTTCTAGGACCACTTTTAAGTACCCTATTTAAATTAAAAATAGAAACGGTTTTTTTGATAGTTTTTTATTTTTTAATGCCCATATTTCCCAAATTGCAAGAAAACTACTAAAATTTAAAAAAAGCATAATCTTTTATGAAAGAACCAATAGTGAAGAACAAATTTTTTTTGAAAAAAATTTTCTCTATCTTCAGTGCTGAAGTTGAAAGACGCCCAAAACTTTCAAAAATCTTTCAATTTTTGGGAAAAATGTTACCAATGATAATCGGACCAATAACATCTTTAAATTTCTCATGTGAAAATACATTTTAAAAAAAAACTTGGGCCCATTTTAGAAATTAAAAAAACTCGGGGCTTCAAAAATCCCCAAAATTTAAAGGAAGGTTTTCAAAACGAATTTGAGAGATCGGCCGATGAATATTCATTTTGGGAAAAAATTTTACGAATAATTTTTCCTATTAATGTTCGAACGGGCAAAAACACGAACGTAAGGAAGATGAAGAAAAAATTTTGTGTAAATACTGTATGTACGTACCTACACGGGAAAAAAGTCTAAATATGGGAAAAAGTTTATTGCAATACTGAAGGTTATCTTCTCTTGTTCTTATTTCAACCAACTCTTTTATAATTCATAATTTTGTCGAAGTCGAAAAGGGGAGTGATGAAATTCGCCTTTTCATTGTTTCTTATATTTTTCCAACGGTCCCCGCTTGAAAACTGCTTTAAGACATTTCCGGGAAAAGAAAAAAACCTTCATTAAAACTATTGTTCGAAAGATTGCGAACGCTCAGATTACGGTCATTGTAACGGGAAAAATTGAAAAATTAAACTTTTTTTTTCCCAAACCCTGTCTTTTTCAACCAGCTTAAAATCAGTGTTTATGCTCGGCGGGCTATTCAGCAATATTTGCTCACTTTCTGTGAGTGGCATAAGGTGAGGGCCCCAAGATTCTTAAAACTTTCACCTTTGACGCAGTGTACATCTCGCTTTAAACTAAATTTTAAAAAAATTTTTAAGGCATGAAGAAATATTGGGTTTAAATATTTTTTTTTTTTGGGATTCCCCTTTCTACCGCGCATCTGATTTTCGGGGCCGTTTTTTGCAGTAGATTGTTTCATGTAAAAGTATTGAGCTTTAAGACTCGGTGCGTCTGCATTTGACTATGGAAGTCTTCAAAGGACGGGAACGATATTGTGACGTCGTGGGTTGAACAAACCGGGCAAGATGGCTTTTTGGGATTGAAACAAACTGTCTGATTTGATTTTTTAAATTTAAAAGTTTCCCTGCCCTTCTAACCCTTATTAAACCCAAAATTTAACCCAAAACCCTTTCAAATTTATATTAGAATATAAATCAGGAAAAGATAACGTTAATTCAATTATTAAAATTTTCTTCAACTGCTATTTCCATTAAATTAGTATCCGGGTAAAAGCGTCGATGGGTCTTATAAAAATATCCCCTATTGACTGCTAAAAGTGATTATTGATCTGCCATGTGTACAGAATGGCCGGGGGAAAACAAAATACATTTCTAGCTACCATTTGCTGGAATTGGCTAAATTAAAATAATCTTTTTTATTCACAGAAACTTGAAAAATTTATTCAATTTTTCATTGGTATCAATACGAAACTTTTGGTCATGACCAGTCCCCAAACCTTTTATTGCAGTACCCCCTTCGCATGCTTTTTGACCGATGTCGCCCTTTTTGAAACCATTTTCAATCTTTCCGGGGTCGTGGCTCCAGGCCAAATAACTTCTTTTTTTTCTGTTCTGGCACAAATTTTATTCAAGTCACTGATCCTCACACGCCTCATGTTGATAAGACTTTTAAATTTAAATTTTCCCCGTTCCCCCGTTCTTTTACGCGTATAATTAAAAAATTAAAATTCAGCAAAAATTATTCATCAAATACTCCCAGTCCTGTTGGGCAAATTCACCTAAATTCACAATTCTGCTGCACTCGGGGAAAAATTTTAAGTTCCAATTTCCGCACTTTTCCTTTACTCTAAGTCCTACAATCATACGCTCCAAGTAAATGTTCACAATTTCCCCAAAATCCCAACATCAATTGTCCCACACACGATCCCACAGCACCACGGCACAAAATCGGAATGCATCCATATTCTCCCTTTCAGCCCTTCAAAACTCGGTCCTCTTTCCACTGTTTCTTGTCTGAAAAAAATTTCATGTCTAGCCAACCGTCAATTATTTCAAACCCAAATAGCCGCGCCCCAGACTGTCATTGCTTTCTCGGCCAATCCCAGTTTACTTTATCCCAAATAGCCGCGCCCGTGGTTCAAACAAAAGAAGTTTTATGACATTGACGACAACCCCGTCTGCCATTGTATGCCCCCAAATTTTCAAATGTCTCCTTAAAAATTTACCCTTTTTTACAATAAATTTACGCAATGCAAGGTCCCATATTGGTATGTCACGGGATATAGAAAGCTTATTTCACATATAAAACCTTTGCCCCAAATTTTCTACAGGAGCATTTGTTCTCCGTTAGCATCTGCTAACTCCAAAAGTATTGTTAAACCCACCTGGCGCTCATACCCGGGTTTCGGCCTCCTCCCCGACAAAATTCGAGGAACAAAAACCAATTTTTGGACTACCCCCCCCTTTAGCATCGCTGAGGCTGCGTCGCCAACCCCCAGTTGCTACTACCCGGCGGATGACTCCCCCCCGGGCTTGCGACACTTCTGGCACGGTGACCCTACCCTCTCGAACTGGGGGCCCCGGGGCCTGGGCCCCCCGCCTTTCCCGCCCATTGTTCACCCCTGTCCACTCCCGAAAGTGTCCGCGATACCCGCTTTCACCACGCTGCCCGGCCCTTTCAAGTGGATGCTACAATATATTTTCAGGTTGTGGTAAATTATTGCTAGGAAAACCAAAGGGGATTAAAAAATACAATATTTAATGATTTACATCTGTATTTAGGGTGTAGTTGTTTTTTTTTGAAGTATATAGGCCACATCGGAAAACCACAAATAAGGCTTTTCACCGTTGATAAACCCCATACACAAAATTTAATGGTTTTTTGGCAAATAGGGATGGTTTTTAGGGATTTATTTTTGTTCCGCATGAAAAATTTTACCATTGTGTCTACAATAGTGTTCAGAATTTATATTAATACTGATAAAATGCACCTGTGCCATTGCAATATTCTTGACGCATGATGAATGGTTACCGTACTTTTCTTAAGTTATTCTTTCGTTTCAAATTTTGTTTTATTCAGCGGTTTTTTGTTCAAGGTTTCCCTTAACCGCTATAAATGTCTGTTTTTAATTTTGCGTTGTAAGGGTTTTTAATATATAAAACATCGATTAATTTAGTTTCTTTCCAAAGGGGAAAAATTTCAGTGTTTGAAATAAAAAAAAAATATGTATCGTTAATATTATTTTCTATATCATGTTGAGCTTTTTCCCCTTTGCATGACGAATGCCCTTGGGATCAAATGGGCTTCGAAACTATTCGCCCAAGGGCAAAATTTTGGGCCCGTTAATTTTTGTTACTATTTAACATGAATGAATCATTTAATTCCCAAATGGGAAAAAAAGTACCTACGTGTAATATAATAAAAGTAATGTTTCAAGGGAAAAACCCTTTTAATATTCCACATTGGCCAAAAAAAGCCATGCCTGTTGGCATTGCCATTGCCTTTTGGGGTCCATGTTTCCTTCTCAGGGTTGGGATAATATTCTGGGGCCCATATTTCTTTTGATCTTTTTTTGCCGAGATTGGCAAAAATTCTAAATACATTTTTAAACTCCCAGACTTTTTGATTACAAAAAAAAATTGTACGAAAAAAACCAAATCCCCCCCCGTGATTCATGTGTTTTTTTTTCATTAATCTAAAATTTTACCATTACCTTGTCTGTTTATTTACGAATCCCGTGGGGTTTTTAAAAAGGGTTGTTTAAGGGGGGAATATATTTTAGAAAAAGGGTGCCTATTAATTTTAACACTCAAAGAAATCATATTCATCGGGTGACAGTATCAACAGCTCATTACAAAAAAATTCACATACAATACATGTACATTATTTTACAACACTTTGCCAGATGACATTAAACGATTAAATTCGATAGAAAAAATTTAAATCCCAAGTGAAAACGTTTCGGCATCTGTTTCTATACAATTGGTTTTACTGAGCATCACAAGAAAAGTAACATTAATGTTAAAATGATAAAAATGCATTATTTACCATTTGAACTGTATAAATGTTATA
Source organism: Teleogryllus oceanicus (assembly GCA_964035755.1). Classification (NCBI taxonomy): domain Eukaryota; kingdom Metazoa; phylum Arthropoda; class Insecta; order Orthoptera; family Gryllidae; genus Teleogryllus; species Teleogryllus oceanicus. The sequence goes on from CAXIVR010000014.1 coordinate 58,633,236, forward strand.
AACCTGTAATATGTATTGTATTATAGCCTCCGGGGCAATGACCCCCTCTCGATCAGGTTTTTTGTCCCGTTTCCGATCCATTGAGCGGCTGGGGACGGCCCCCCGTTTTGCTTCTTTAACAAAAAGAACCTCATTTTCTGTGCACCCTTCTAGAATTCAGGGGGAAAACAATTATTCAAATTATCGTTTCCCTGTTGTCGCGGCAGAAGTTTTTTCGAAGGACAACATGGATAAAAAACATTTATTGCATTTTAATCCTTGAAAATGATTTTATTACATGGGGGGCTCCTTGTTTTTCTTCAAAATTTTAGTATATGACTGGGGTGTAGGGGTCACAGAATTTTGAAAATGTACACAACCCCTTCTCCCCCTAGCACGTCATACGAGTTTTAACTGTTTTCTTACGTAAAAAAAATAAAAATAAAAAAAACGAACCAAAAACAACTGCGAAATGTCTTTTTTTACATTTTCGTAAAAACGCTATACATTTACAATAGTAAGATTTAAAGAGATGACGTTAGTGGTAAACAAAAGATTTTTTTTCCCCGTATTTTTTTACGGGTAATAACGGCTCATTGCGATGAAAATTTTTGCGCTTTCGTGTTTGTAAATGTTTGTTAAATAGTGCTTTTAGGTTATTAATATTTATGAGTGTATTAATATTCCTTTTATTCAAAACTCAGGTGTTAAATTTTTTAAAGAAGTTAAAAAGTTTTTCCCAAAAAATTTTCTGTTTTTCCAGACACCTCAAAAAATTGTTTGCTCTTTATACGTTTGATTCATCTCAATAGATCGCGTGTTACCGAGTGTAATATTTACATTTGGCACTTGCCGTTTCATACTTTAAATTTAAAAAAAGTAGTGTTTGAAGAATGGTATGCTTGGGAAATCTTTCATCCAAAGAATACATTTTAAATTTTCAGGTAGATTTCATTTTTTCATGTGTGTAAACTGGGGGAATCATTAGCTATTGTAGAAGTGTTTTGGGTATGCAGATAAAGGCAACTGAAGAACACACATCCGCACAAGGAGGGGAAAAGCTGATGTCAGTGTAATTGTATGCACTTGTATGTATCAATTTTGTATATCCAAAATTTAAATACAGTACTGGGCTTGATCGCGGCCCCTTTCAGCTAAGTTCAGCTTTTACGGCTTGGCCAAACCCTGTCATGACGAAAGTCGGGGGCGGAGGGCCCCACAAACCATCGTATTTTTTTAAATTTTTTATTAATAAAAACATTTAAATTCCAAATTCTTGTCCAAAAACAATTTATGAACTTTATCAAATGACCAGTTTACTCAGAATTTTTCGATAAGAAAAAACGATTTTAATTGCAATTTTCAAATTTTTCATATGTTTTATTACATTTTCAAAAATGCAAAATACTGTCTTTCTCGAATCGTTAGGGCCGTAGGAAACATTTTAATAAAAAAAAGTAAAATTTAAAGACCAACTGTATATTTTTTCATTAAAGTTTAAAAATTAAACTAGATATTAAGCAATTAATTTGCATCTCATGTCAAAAAATTTTTTTTGCTATCATCTCAAGGGGCAATTTGGGGACACTCCCGGCAGGGAAAAGCGAAATTTCGCAATTGTTTATAAAATTGTTAATTTTTGCAAAAATTTTTAATCCTCGGTTTTTTGGGTTTTGGGACATCAGGGAAAAATCTTCCCCCTTTAAATTTTAAAATTTTGGGAAAATTTTTTATAATTTTAAAAATTTTCAATTCTTTTTTTCTCCCCATTCAATTCCCCTTTCCAAAATGCAAAATTCCGCAATCCAACCGGAGCTATCGCCTTTTGTTTTCGGTGAAATTTTTTATAGGGTCTTCGGTCCGATGCCAACCCCCACTTGTTTCCCAAAGCCCAATTCATTCGATTTGGCAGTCAAGTATAAAATTCAAATAGTTTTGCAGTGTCTTTTTGCTAATTAAAATTTTTTATTAACGATTTGTGATTTTCGACAAATCGGTAGAAATTGTTGCTCTTGAGATTTTTTTTCCTTTTTGAAATTTAATTTTCTTCTATACTCCGATTTACACACCTTATTACACATTAAATTATCTTTCTCTCTCTCTCTCTCTCTCTCTCTATATATATATATATATATATATATATATATATATTGTGTGTGTGTGTGTGTGTGTGTGTGCGTGCTGGGCAGAGTATATAGATACAGCGCGCGTGTACATGTACTTCACTATGCACGTTTTGTTGAACTTCTTTGGCTTGTAGGTAGTAGAGCTTTTAGGGTGAGTTTCTATTTTGTTAAAAATACAGAAAATCAAATCTGTTTTTCCTTTACTGTTAAAAATAAGTTTTCTAAATTTGGCAACGAAAATATCTAGTTTTTAAATGTCAATCCCTGCTTTTAAAATTTGTTGTTGTTATTATTATTATTATTATTATTATTATTATTATTATTATTATTATTATTACATATTATTATTAATCTTTCAACCATTACTAGTTAAATTGTTGGGAAGGGACTCTGAAACTCAAGAGAGCGTGCGCAAGATGATTTTCTCCCCCATACGTCCTATACAGTTTTTGACTATATATATATATATATATATATATATATATATATATATATATATATATATTATCATTCATATTAAATTATTACATATTATTACATTAATTATTTGTTATCTGCGTGTGTGTTATGGAATAGTACATTCTTTTGAATTTTTGATTCGTACATAATCTTGGCACTGCGTGTTTGCTGTTGTAGGTCACTAGTTTACTACACTCCGATTTAAACACTGTAGCACTTCAGCGAAACGAGCTGGAAGGAAAGGAAGACATTTTCATCCAATCGAGACCTTTAATATCAACAACTGAAGTCGTAACCAAGCTCCCGATTGGATGAGAGTGTCCTCTCCGTCCAGCTCGTGACCTAGAAGTGTCACTACGTTTACATTGGAGCATAGTGTAAACTAGGATCTGCGGCAGCGAACACAAACAAATAATTATTTACGAATTAAACATATCAAAAAAGTTGTTGTTCCGAAATTCACACGCAAATAATAAATATTTAATGGCGGGTGACCTCTTCCCTTGAGCCTTGCTAGCATGTGACGTCCATTGTGACTCACGCAGTGACCCCCTGAATACGATAAGTTAGGTTTGGTTTTGGTTTTTTCTTGTTTTCGGGCGCATCAGCTGCTTTGGTCATTAAGTCCCGTGAGTGTAGTGCATGTTTTTTTTCTCGGGAGATAGTGGTGGTCTTTCCCCACTGGATCTGAGTACGATGAATACGGGCTGTGTGACAATAGGCTAAACAACAGAAACAAATATTTGCATTTTCAGACAAAATCAGAACAATTTCATTGTTTTAAATTTTTCCCGAGGTATCGAATGGCCGAGGGATGCAGAGTTGTTTTGTAATTTCTGCGCGCATCGGAAATTAGTAATCTAGCTCTATTGAACTCATTGATGTCAAATTTGACGCTTTCTTGACAAGTCATGAAGATCTTTGATAAACGAAAATTTAAAATGGGGTAATAAACAGGAATAACATGCTAAAATTGCTGATGGAAATTAGAAAAATTGCTGAGACGTTTCACCCAGATCCAAATGCTGCCCGAAATCACTAACAACGCGTTTCTTTTGTGAATTTTCATTGAGTATAAAACTCTTCTGAGTCACTCAAACTCTAACCGTATGTACGAAGGCTCTCAACTCCCCCCGCGTAGGTTTCGATATCGTGTAAATTCAAAACAGGAATGTTTGTTGGGCCAAGTTACTCGGAAACCATCATTTATGAAGTCACTAGAATTAATTTTGTGAACGTTTTTCGCGGGAACAATTATGCGTTTGAGACATTATTTTTGTAGATAAAAACATTATAGAGCTAAATGCAACTCCACGTAGTTCCGGAGTGTAATTGTAGGACTATTACAATGCGCCAAAACTGGATAAGTCCAATTTTTAAAGTTATATTAGTGTATAATAACACTGATGATAATCAAAAACCTTTTCGAATTATATTTATTAATCTACTTTATTATACTACTTTATTACTCAATACATTACGTAGAGAAATGCACAGAAGAGAGAGAGAACATAAAGAAGTAAATCTCCTTCTTCAACTACGATCAGAAATGAGTGTGAAATCATTTACATAATTTTACTTCGATGGAGAATTCTTAGGTAAAAAGCGAAAAGTCTATTAGTTTCATGTAATATTACTAGATCTGTGAACCTTCCGCCAAAAAGGGGGGAAAAGTTACACATACATTGCTTTTAATGACTACAAGGAAATTTTGCGCAAAATTAAAAAAATATTGACCAACGTGTTTGCTCTACAATGCCGAACAAACAAATTTACAGACAAAATGCTGAACAATCGAGTTAAAAACAGGTTACAGCTTCCCTCTGTCTTAAGTATATACTACGTTCGTTACGAGGTGAAACGTGTACAGATGGAAGTGCCTACTGAATTGTTCGTTTGGCCCACTGTGGCCTCCAGCAGGGAGCGCCTAGGGGCGAAGCCAAATAATACTGGAATACGGACAACTAATGGAGGATTAAATCGGCAGGCGTGGGGAGCATTGAAAGATGAAGCAGATTGATTTCTTCAAGAAAGTTTTCTTTCTGCCTCCAAATGACTGAACGAGAGTGGTTGGCCTTTTACACGGTTCTTGATTCAAATGCAATCTATCACTTCAATCAGTTTCCATCAACTTATTACCATAATCGAAATTATGAAAGGAATTTGATTGATGCTTAACAATTAAGAACAAAGTCTTCCTAAACACATTTGAATGAAGCACTGGCTGTAAACGTTGCTATAGAAATTGCGTGTTCTTATAATTAATGAATTATCTATCTACCTTTCTATCTCTATATATCTCTCCCGCTCTCCCTCCCTCCCTCTCTCTCTCTCTCTCTATATATATATATATATATATATATATATATATATATATAGATTTATATAATAGGCGTGAATCAAACAATTTTGATAAGGCAAAAGTAAAACAAATTTAGTTTTACAACAGAAAATTAAACTACTATTTGCAACTTTTACACTATTCATGGAAAGTAAACATTTAAGGGAATGCCGAGAAGTTTAATTGGTGGCAGGGCTGACGCGCATTTGTATTGTTGATCTGTTTTCTTATACCATTTCTCATCAAGGAGATCCGTTTGTGTTACTTTTAGATTAACGATGTGAGACAATACTTTAGTACATCTTTTAACATTTTTAACAAATATGGTAATATTCATGCTATTATGATCCAATTTAGATCATACTTTTAGAATCGTGGGACCCCAAACCCAAAAAAGGCAAAATACAAACATATTTTGATATAATACGACAAACTTATTTTGAAATATAGTATTGTCATAAAACGTTTTTGTAATGTAAAAAAATGGTCGTTTAGAAAAAGAATTAAATTGATGACTGTGTATGTTGGGAGATAGATAAGCGTTCAACAGTGATTTTACTAATTTTAATTATTCATATTATCGCATAAGATCATTAGTATTTTGGTTAAAAAATCCGATTTCGAAATGTCCTTAAAATGTTGGCTATTAGCCCATTTTATTAACCAGCGCTCCGGTAATCCAAACTGAGTTTATAACAGAACTAAGAGGTTATTTCAGTATTGTTCTATAATTCTCTCCCAATCTTATCCGTTTACATGCAAAATATTTAGAAATGATATACATCAGAAACCGCTTTGGGGTTCTCAAAATATCACAATATTCGCCATGTTCCGTAGATATACCGATGAACCGTACAATATCATCCGATGTATCACGCTGGCTGCATAATAATCAAGAGAATTACGAACCTTCTGGCGAAGCCCTGTCTAAAATTAACCAAAAACATGTTCAGTCCATTACTGATTGATCCACATACCGCTTTTCAAACGTGATAAGAATAATTATTTAATTTTTTTCCAAATTTAAATCCGTAGTAAAATTATATATAATATGTCAAAAAAATATTCATGTTTTAGTAAAATTCGCCTCTAACATTTTATTTGGACTTGTCAATTGAAACACCTTTAGCAAATTTTTCTCGCCGTGAGAGTCAACACTTGACACCGCCAGGTGGATGCAAAAACGATATTTTCGAGAGACGACACCTAATAATCGACTGTTGATACTCAAAGCCATACTGACGAATTCAATAAGCATTACGTTACGCTTCTCACAGCTGCCAACGTGATAACATTTAGAAGAAACTTTCCCAACCCCCCGCGGGGATAATCCCATCACATAACGGCCGCGCGGCCAATGCGGTCGCGCTAAGGAGAGATCGGGGTGGTCGGGTCCACAATTTCGCTTCGACTGCGCGGGAGAGCGATCGAGGGCTCGCGGTGGCATCCAAACGACGCGATTACGAAACAAAACGGCCCCCGCGCGCGCGCGCGCTGCCCCTTCGGACGCGGCCAACTTGCGAATTATAGGGTCGCGCCGCGCCGCCCCGGCGTAAAGCGTTGGCGGACGCCGATAAATCCGCGCGCGGCAGAACAGTTCCCCGCCCTGAGTACCTCATCCCACCACCGCAACATTAGCTGACGTCGTCCACCATATACGCATGAATGCCAGAACCATTTGTTGAACAGCCTTCGTCATCCCACCCCGCCGCCCTCCTCATCCAAGCCGTCTCGTTCACACTCAATAATGTAAGACAATAATAATATATCTTCTCGTAGCTGATGGTGGCGTTTTGGGGATGTCTAATCCCATGACGTCAGAATATATATACACACACACACACACACACACACACGTTTCACACATTTGGCATGTGCTTTTTCAAAAGCAAAAAAAAAAAAAAGCGGATGACAAAAAATACATTTTTATAATCATTAAAATACATTGTTACTCAGTAACATGGTCACAATATGGATAGCTGTACGTCTGCGGAACATATTCTCCTTGCGTAAGTGCATCCAACAAGGTGACGGGCAAGGGACAAATTACATTACATTATTACGTAATAAAAAAATTTCATAATACTGTATGTTGAACACTGATATAGCTCTAAATGGCATATATGAAATTTATTCCTTTGATTTTTATTACGTAAAAATGTAATGTTTATTGTCAACCGCTTGTTCTATAAAGCATTTGAAAAGGCACGTGCCGACTTTTACCAGCTAGCAATGTTCCCAGGCCTTCGTCCTGTTTCTATTTATTATCCACGCTTGGGGTAAGGGAATCCGTGTGGCGAGCATGTCGTATTCCCAGCACCGTACCTAGCTTACTTGGCCTGCCTGATCTTTTTCTCTCGTCACACAGCAATAGACACTGAGACGATTTTATTACAGCTTCTTTTTTGTCCCGAATAAGGATCGAACCGCCTCACAAAAAGATGAGCTATCCTTGAGCCACAAGGAAGGCAATAATAATAATAATAAATAATAATAATAATAATAATAATAATAATATATTGCTTAGGCATATAGAATTGTTTTCGAAAATTAACTAGACATAGATTAAATTCCAATGCATAATAGAGAACGATTGAGAATAGATGTTACAAGTCCTAGAGTATTTTTGGAGTGACAGAAGTCCACTTTTTGCCGAACAACCTGTAATCCGAAACTTCATATTGAAATCCAAGAGAGGTGGCTCAGGGCATCAACTGATGTCACTGCAATAACTCTGACCAGAATGTCCTGGGGTTCGAGTGCCGACGGGGCCAGGATATTCACCATTGCTTTGCGGATTTCAGCCACTGCAGAATTCTAGAGGCCGGCTGCTCTAATCGGTAGTTTTCCGTGGTTTCTCCGATAAACACCAGGCGAGTTCCGGAACAGATCCCTAACAAACAGGCAACGGACCGGATTGTTATCATTCCTCTTCATTGTCCTCTCCTCACCCGTTACTTACACACGCTTACACTTACTTACACTAGACTACCACACACGCCGCGAATCAGGTCGGAAGTTAAAAACGGCTCACGTCTAGGGCGGTGCCCTGCTGATGGGAAGTACCTGGTTGGGGAAAACCCCGCTAGCCGACGGGGTAGGTCGGCACCGGATCTCGCCACCCACCGAATATCACCCCCCCTCCCGCGATGAAAGAGTTTTACACTTACGGGACTAATGATCTTAGCAGTTGACGCAAGCGCAATTACTAATCAATTATTCACCACCTGAACTGAAGGTGTTTCTACGATGATTCACTTTCATCTGGAATTGAAGAGCAATACGTACCTTGTCTACGCTGCCGACGAGCGCCTGGTTGTCAAGCCACCAGCTGAGCTTGGCCGCCGGCCTCGACCCCGAAGCCATGCAGTCCACCTCGATGCGGCGGCCCGCGGACAGGGCTTGCCTCTCCGTGAGGATGTTAGCGCTCAGCGGACGCACTGCAACACAAACGGACACCGCTTGGTCAGCATCCGCTCAAAACTGGCCTGACAGATTTCGCTACCTGTGTCCAAAAATCGTTTTCTTTTATACCAGCATTATAAACGACCTTGTCTGTTGCAAGAAATTGTAGATAAAAGTTCTATGTCACACATAATGACGTATTCGATTTTACAGTACGAATAATTGAGCCATCACACATTCAGTCAATCGCAAAGAAAGAATCGTCCAGAGGTTGCGGTAAACGGAACTGCCGGCCACCGTTTTCTCGCATAGATGTCAAATACCCCAGACGTCACAAGAAAGTTGTTGTGTAAAATTAAGTTTGATTCTCTTAAAAAATGATAATGCTTAAAACAAAATAATGGCGAATGTATCTTGTTTGTAATGTTGCTTTATTGTATTCCTACAAATTTGAAAACTCGCTTCTAACATCGTTCGTTTTTAAAACATGCACTCCATACTCATGTAATAAATCTTAACATTATAAACTAATTGCATAAACTATTTTCGACACCACAGCGTGCGAAAATTCTAAATTTAACAATAGCGTAAACGTGAGACGATGCTCAAAAGTTCAGATAAGACTGTGAATGCAAGAAATAAGGCAAAATTCTTTTGACTGGTCAGCTATTACGAATATTGATGCAACAAGGTAGCCATTAAGTGATTTGTATACTAGAGTTAAAAGAAAGTGCAAGTCAGTAAAAATATCTAAACTTTAGTGTGTGGCACAGGTGGTAAAAGTTCTTTTATCACTCAATAACTATTTTTCAGCACGTTTCTATACTGCTACATTGCTTTCTCAAATTATTTGTAAGTTTCCCAATGTTTAAGTATCAGTGAAAACCTGGCAAAAAGTTCACACATTTCAACTTTATATTCCGGTTAAAGACAAACTACTTCATTTTGAATTTGCATCACCGCCACAACATTTTTCTGGAAGGGTTATAAATCTTCATATATAGTTGGCCGAGCTAACTTTTGTACTGGATCCCGCATATTTCCGCGTTTATTGATACGCTATCACGGTTCTTTCAGGATATTTCATGGACACTAACACATTAAATATATTATTTATCAGCTCTCCGAATCGTGCGTTTGAGAAAATTTTCAACTCGATTTTTAGCCGCATTACGCAACTATCTCTACAGAATGTTTACATGAGTATACAAGACAAATATTATCTGAAATTTATTTAAATATTGTTTTTGTCAATGCTGCAACTCTCTCATCTAAGTGAATTTTATGAGAGAAATGCGTATAAATCACGAAAATATTTGAATTCTGCAACAAAGATGTATGTTTATTTGAAGTCGTTTTCATATTTCAAATTTCTCTTCAAGAACGTGTCATTAACCCTTGACAGGTACAATGAGGTTTTCCTCGCGCTTAAGAATGAGCTTCCTAAGAAGAGAAAGTTATGCAGCAGGGAAATACAGCACATTTTGGGCTGAAAAACTCTTATTACAGGGCCTTGGTAACGAAAATGTGGATAAATTCAGTTGCTAAAATTTAGGGAAAAAATCCTCTAAAATGTGGTATAAACAGAATCCCTGTTTTGTGGGTCCTTGATACTGAAAAATCGATTGACGGCAAAACATGTCAGTCACCAACGTTAGCGGCCAAACAGTTCAGCCGATTTTCTCCAAAATTTATAATCGTCAAACAATCTGGCTGATATCCGCCCCTTGAATTTGAAACAGATATTTTAATTTTGAGGGGGACTTTAAATGATTTCCCCTGGAACATTTTCAAAAACGGTAGCGTCATCTATTTTCATTAAATTTTGTTGTTGGATGAAGGATGTTTAAAAAAATGGCGCAGGTCTCATGTTGGTTGAGAAACCAGATTTTTCGAAAATTGCGTCCCGTAATTGTGTTAAATGTGAAAACGAATAGATGAGCGGTCATTGTTGGTTGTAACACCGCACTGATAATAGAAGGCGATAATGACGGCTGTCTTTCGTTCACGGTAATATATTTGTAGTGTTAAAATGCCGAAGTGTTTAAAAATTATTTCGAATATTAAATATTTTCGGTCTATTTGTATTTGTTTGCCTACGCTATTAGTATCGTATTGCACACGCAATAAAACGTTGTGATAAAACGATATAAAATATGAAAATTTATGTTGGACCTGGGGCAAGAACTTATAGAATCGTAAATTGAAGAGAGGCTGAAAATAAGAATTGACTGAAAACACAATTCGGACTGCAATGAGACGGTTACTTTGAGGAGGAGATGAGATCTACATTTCCTGAATGTACTTTTTTAGCCTAAGTTGGAAGATACACTATACACGAAATACAAAAACAGAATGACTAAGAAAATATGTTTTAAGTGATCGTCATGTAGTGTTATAAACATTCTGACACTAAAACAATAAATGTATGCAATACCCTAAAACAGGAATGACATTAAGATGTATTCTGATGAAGTGGCGTGGTCTACTAAATGAGAAACAAAGTAATAAAAGTTTATTAAATTTACTTTATTACATATTTTGTCTTTTATTACATATTAACAGATCAAAATAGTCAAAATGTTCATAAGCGTGATAGTTGGATGGAAAATGTTCATAAGCGAGTTAGTTAGCGGAACAAACTACCTGCAAAAGCGCTAGAGACTCTTCCTTCTCATGTAGTGAAATTTAAAAATATACTTGATTCAATGTAGGTCATCATTAATAATACTGGGACTTTATCATTATTAATATCATTATTATTATTATTATTATTTTATTATTATTATTATTATTATTATTATTATTAATATGACCATGTCCTTTATACAGTGAAGTGAAGTGGAGGGGAAGGGAGTGCAGTGCAGGGTAGTGTAGTGAAATGAAGTGCAGTGTTAGACAAGCTATAAGTCAACTTACAGATAACTCAAAATTAATTAAAACTAGGATATCAATCTCTAATTCTAATTGTAATTATATTTGTAAATGTTCGTAATAGTTTTGTAATTGTCGTATATCTAGTTGTAATAATGTTTGCCACCGAGCATTAGCTCAAAGCCAACTTTAATAAATCTATCTATCTGTCTAGTTATATCCTATTTCAAGGCAATCTTGCATAATATTCGTGTGATATACACGTGTACGCAGCTTAGTATTCAGCGTTACATTTAGAACTTGGTACGCGGAGGGTTAATGAATATTTGTCTGTCATCTACTCATTCTCTTTGACCCTGTCTACAAAACAATTCCAAACTCGAAGAAAAATCTACTATTAATAATAATCTAGTCTAGGCCAGTTCTCCTCTTGTGATGTTTCAATGAAAATATTAAAGCAAATTACATTGCCATTTTGTCTCTCAAACCATGTCTTTGCACAAGCACAGGATTTTACACATTTTTGGTGATCTATTATATGTTTTATCTGGACAAATGACAAAATCATTAGCTACTAGAAATGTTCACAAGCTTAACGGGATACTCTAGTCTAGATACGCAGAATGTGACACATTTACAGGAGTTTTATGTAGCTTTTACAGTTGTTTTCACCTGGAATAAAGTTTCTAATACTAGAATAATACAAACTGACAACGACGCTTGGGAACATTTTGCACTCGTTTGTAACACATGCTACCCTTTATGAAAAGAGCAATAGTTTAAATTAACCACGTCCGTTTGTAGTTAAGAGCAGAAGAAATAAAATCTGGACTGCTGCCACCTGAATTACAAAAGTCAGGCTACAAAACGAGCGTCACATCATATGAACGGAACTGGGCGTGTGTAAAATTTCTAATATTTCCAAGCGTTTATTATCTGAGGGAATTAAATTTGAGCGATGATATCGTACGCTATCAAATAGTCAATGTAATTCTATAAAGTATTTGAATTTCTAATCGAATCATCTACATATTGGATTTCTCAGAACGCTAAACCCTAAAAATGTAATAGTTTAAAAATGTCACAATTTTGACGGAAAGGGGGCAAGGGACATCTTCATGTTTTCATTAATTAGGTTTATTTGATGTTTCCAGGAATGTCAACTAATGTGGTCTTAAGTCCCGTTAGCGTAGACAATGTTTTATCCCGAGCGGTAGCGGTAATTCCGTGCCCGCTAGTGAGATCCAGCGGTGACCTACATGTTGGCTTAACAGATTTTCCCCAACCAGGTATCTCCGGCCAGCAGATCCCGCTCCAGCCGGGCCAAGCTCTATGCTTCCGACATATATAGTAGTGGGGCGCATGTGAGGGTGTGTTTGTAAGGGGAGAGGGAAAGAAGGAAAAGGAAGGAGAGATGGCGTGTGGTCTGTGGGAGGTTTGTTATGGTGCTGCTCCGACATTTGTCTGCTATTGATCGGAGACACCAAGAAAAACTACGGATCAGACTAGCCAGTCACTTGAATTCGCCTCATTAATTAGGTCTTTACTGTCTGAAGACGCACTGTTATGCTGTTAATCAGTATCGAAATCGTGAGTGCAACAGAGGATGAGACACGCAGGTGGACACTGAAAATCTTCGCATAAAAACCGAAAGCTTTTTTACAGTAAAATGAGCAAGGGTATCTGTCGTGACCGCCCGCACGCATTTGAAGGAGCCGCCGCCGAGTGACATCAACGGGGCGTTACCGCCCCTGGCGGAAGAGGAAGGCGACCGGTGCGAGCCGGCCTGGACTGTCCGCGCGCGGCCGTCACGCCCCAGCAAGCGGATAGGAACTCGCCACCGCCCCTACTCCGCAGCTAGTCGGCGGGCCAATAGCCCGAGCGGGCTATAAGAGGGCTCCGACTCGACGCCAGGGCAGATGGCGAGCGACGGTGTTCGTGATTGGACCCTGGCGAGCGACTTGATGAGCGAAGAGTGGAGATCAGCTACGACGACGACCTGTGCAACGAAAGTGGAAATCTCTTGTGGATATTTGACGACTCGGCTGATTTTGGGACTTCTTCTGGACAACGATAACACGGCTTCGGTTTTGGTACATTCTTCTGATGATACTGAACTTCAGCAATTGTACCTGGTCTTGAATAAAAATCGTTTTATGAGTTCTTGCCTTTTGATTGGATACTACAGTATCAGAAGAAAGTCAAAACGTTTTATGCATGTAGGAGGGGAGTGTGAAAAATGATAACATTTTTGACCATGGACATTTTGAGGCAAATTTTATGTAACGAAGTTTCATGTATGATTTCCCCCGATTGGTGATCACGCAGTAGTATTTCGCAGGTTCACGAAAATTCTTTACCAGAATGTGACCTGTTCCTGTTCTCTGGCTTGACAGCTCTCTATGGGCCTTGGCCGGCCAGCGGTGACCCAACCTCTCGGTCATGGGACAAGAGTTCGTGTGGTTAGTATGAAGTACATCCCTTCATCGTCTATACTGGTCTTCATAACCTTAGGGTGGGCTTCTTCATCGTGATACAGCAATAGATACTGGGGCATTTGTAAAGAAAGCGTACAGATATTTGCCTCGGCCGGGAATCGAACGTGCGTTTGCACAATAACCAACGAATCACCGAGGGAGGGAGAATGAGACCTGCTAATCACTCATATATGTCATGTTGCGAACCACATGACATATATGAGTGATTAGTACATGATAGTGTGATTTTATTGTATAAAACTTTCTAAATATTCATAGCGAAATATAACAATCTTCTACCCCTTAGGTACCCTAAAAGTTTGTAACATTTATTCTGAGGCACAATATATTCGCCAAACCTTCAGAAGTTTTCTTCTGATTGACACTTTATTTGACGACATTCATTTAAAAGAGAGAAAATGTATCTATATAACATACATATGCATTTTTAAGCTAAATTTAATTCTTACAATTTGATAAGAAAAGTATCTTACAGAGCAATCACACATCTTCTACGTATTTTAAAAACGTCCACTGCGTATATTAAAACTGAATTTTTAGCAAATGAATAAAATATGCTCTTCAATAAATGCCATAGAAGGTATTCGTCTTTCGATCATTCGGATTGGGAACTAGTATCTATTCTCAAAGGACCTCTATAGTTCTCAGCCATATGCAAAAACCTCCGTCCTCACTAGGGGCTATACAAACATGATATCTGAGCCCTTCCTCCCGCCGCGGCGACCGACGGATCCGAGCCCCTACACGTCGCGGTGCTACTCGCTCACTTGCCGCAGTAGGACGTGGTCTTGCCACCGAATGGAGAGGGGGAGGGTGGGGGCGAAACGGGGCTTAGCGAGGTGACGCAGAGCGAGGCGGTTCCAGCCAGTGCAAGACGTGACGAAGTAGTGCAGAGATCACGAGAGAGGAGAGGGTGTGCAGGGGAGGGGGTAGGAGTGGTAAAGGAGTCGCGACGCGGCGACGCGAGGCAAGGCGGATGGGGGTACAGTGATGTGGCTCGGGGCGGGTAAGGGTGGGATTATGGTTTGGTGTGCGACGGGGTGGGCGGGACAGACAGGGAAGGGGCGAAGCAGATTGGCAAGGTGAGTAAAATGGGCGGGGCAGGAAGCGCGGAGTGGGCTTGGCGGGGGCATGGAACGCTAGGGGCGAGCAGGGAGCGGAGAACGGGGTGGTTCGAGCGAGACGGGTAGTCGTGGGTTTGTGAAGCAGGGTGGGAGGGGCTGGAAATGCAGAGCGGACTTGTGGGCGCAGGGAGGAAGCGAGGAGAACAGGATGGGCGTGGTCGGGTGAGGAGGGGAGCAGGGAGACGGCGAGGAGGGCGGTAAGGAGAGGGCGGGGATGGACGCGTGGAGGAGCGTGGAGGTTGTGGTGAGGTGTATTGGGGATGCGATCGGCCGTGGGGCGGGCGCTGTTCGGCCGGGGGCTGGTCGGGGGGACGGTTTAGGGGGGTTGCGGTCGGGGAGGGCGGTCGGGGGCGGTCGGGGGCGGTCGGGGGCGGTCGGGGGCGGTCGGGGGGCGGTCGGGGGGGTCGGGGCGGTCGGGGGCGGCGGTCGGGGGCGGTCGGGGGCGGTCGGGGGCGGTCGGGGGCGGTCGGGGGCGGTCGGGGGCGGTCGGGGGCGGTCGGGGGCGGTCGGAGGGGGCGGTCGGGGGGGCGGAAGGTGGACGGGGGCGGTCGGGAGGACGGCTGGGGACGGCTGGGGGGACGGCTGGGGGCACGGCCGGGGGCGCCGGAGGCACCGGGCGCTGCCGGGGTGCCTGTAGCAGGACGGGGCGTGGCGTGGCGAGTACGGTTCGAGGCGAGGGGTACGACGGACGGGTGAGGCGGGATGGGCGCGCGCTGCCAGCTAACTCGCTCGCGCTCGTGCGCGCGCGCGTTTCACGTGAATTAATTCATTTCATTACGCGCACTCGCCCGCCCGCCTTGATTAGCGCGGCCAGGCACAGCGCCGGGCGGCGCGGCGGCGGTGGTGGCTACGGCGGTGGTGGGGACGGTGAGAGAGCGGTGACGCAGCGCAGGCTGCGACAGACTGCTGGTTGCGATCAGTCGCAGTGGATAGAGCATCGGTGAGGAGGAAGGCGGTGGTGATAACGGAAAAATAGAAATAGAAGCGTTGGGAGTGGGTGAGGCGGTTGAAACAGGAATGCAATCTAGAGGGTGAGCGACAGCGGTAGCGGTGACGTTGGCGTCAAAAGGCGAAGCGGAGGCGGTGGTGAAGGCGGGGGTGGAGCGCGGAAGCAACGTGGAGGCGAAGGAGGTGGAGACATTGGCGGAGATGTGGAGTGGAGGAGTGGGTGGCGGTAGCGTGAGAGAAACGGAGGGAGAGGCGGTGGCGTGTGGAGTGGCGGGGGCGTTGGCGATGACAATGCCGTTGGCGGAGAAGATGGCTAGGGAAGCAGAGAGTAGGCGAAGGATGTGGCGGGGGCGTGGACGTAACGAAAGCAGAAACAATGGCGAGGGAGACCGAGAGGGCGTTGGCAGTGATGTTGATGAGGAGGGTGCGGTGTGGGACGGCGGTTGTGTGAAGTGGGAGCGGTGGATGCGTTTGTAGAAGGCTGGAGCGGTGTTGGCGGATATTGCAGGCGTTGGCGTGTGTGGAGACGCAGGTGTGATGATGACGGTGGCTGACAGAGGCTTCAGCGCTGGCCGGAGACGTTACTAAGGTCAGGGCGACAGTATAAAAGTTAGAGCAGAACGAGGGGTAGCGTGCGAGGCCGGCGTATGAGTTGCACGTAGATGCCGCGGGGAAGGATTGCAAGATCGTATAACCGGGAATGCAGGGGCAGGCGGTGCATGCACCACTAGCGAATATTGGAAAAATGTTAACAATTTGATAGAAATGCAGAGAGTGAAATATTCAGAAGAAAGAAACAAAATAATCGTGAATGAAATGGCGAATAATGATTATAGATACATTAATCGTATTAAAAGAAGCAAGTAGAAGTTTTGAATCATTTCACAATGGTCACATGTATATTGCACTTTGTTAATTATTGCTTTTAACTAATGTTAGTGGTTTTGTTTTGAGGTTTGCCGAATATAGTGTTGGATGTGATGAACATAATTTATACGATGCGAAATCAGTTCAAAACACAGAACAATGGTAATCGACTTCAACATTTTAACGCATTTAATGCATTAACCAGATATACAGAAGCGTTTGTCACCAATCATCGAAACTTGAACTTTCCAAAACCAGCAACTGCTGTAATCGGGAGTAAAAGATCTGAAAGAAATTATACGGAATATAAAATTAACAATGAACTTGATAATTTGATCAATAATTTAAATAGAACTAAATCATTGCGTAACCTGATTTTCCTATAAATAAAGATCCATGATTTGATAACTAAATTCTCAATAGTTCATGTTCCTAATTGTTTGACTGAAATTTACAAAAGCACACAAAAATTAAAAAAAAATCCTTACTCGTTCTATAAAACGAGTTGTTCTACAAAATGAGTAGTAAAAGTAAATACCATATTGAGGCAATTTCCTTTTTTCTTCTCACGTGTACGAGACTTGTTTACATCATTTACTTGACGCTACCACAGGCGATGTCACCCGGTCACATGATCTCCCATTGCAACCACCAGCCACGAAATAGTATGGACTGCGACTGGGTGGTGGCAAGGGGACAAGGTCGGCGGTGATGGTTGGGGCAGAGAAGGAGCCGACAAAAAAGGGAAAAAAACAAAGGCTGTAGAGGCAGAGATGGGCGGCAGGGGGACATTGATCGGAACCGAGGGTAGCAGCAGCTGTACAGAACGGGATGAGCAGTGGTTGTATATACTTATGCAATAACATATAACATCAAGATAACAATTGATTTTAACATATAGCGAAAGAGCATTATTTAATTTAATTTAAACTTATATTTTATTCATCACTAAAAAAGTTAATGATGCCCTGACGTCCAATTAGATTTTAGAAAACCGAAACCCCGAGAAGACTGGGAACCGACTGGAGAACCGGACTTGAGAACCGGACTGAGAACCGGACTGGAGAACCGGACTGAGAACCTGAACTGAGAACCGAACTGAGAACCGAACTGAGAACCGAAATGAGAACTGGACGGGGAACTGGGCTGAGAACCGACTGAGAACCGGACTGAGAACCGGACTGAGAACCGGACTGAGAACCCGACTGAGAACCGAACTGAGAACCCAACTGAGAACCGAACTGAGAACCCAACTGAGAAAAGGAACTGAGAACCGGACTGAGAACCGAACTGAGAACCGGACTGAGAACTGGGCTGAGAACGAACGAGAACCGGATTGAGAACGACTGAGAACCGGGCTGAGAACCGACTGAGAACTGGACTGAGAACGACTGAGAACCGACTGAGAACCGACTGAGAACTGGACTGAGAACGAAATGAGAACCGGACTGAGAACGACTGAGAACGATAGAATCGACTGAGAATCCGAAATGAGAACAACTGAGAATCACTGAGAACCGAACTGAGAACTGAATTTAGAATCGAACTGAGAACCAACTGAGAACCGAACTGAGAACCAACTGAGAACCTCAACTGAGAACCCAACGAGAACCCAACTGAGAACCCAACTGAGAACCGAACTGAGAACCCAACTGGAGAACCCGGACTGAGAACCGGACTGGAGAACCGGACTGAGAACCCGGACTGAGAACCGGACTGAGAACCGGACGAGAACCGGATGAGAAAATGGACGAGAACCGGACTCAATGGAGAACCGGACTGAGAACTGGACTGGAGAAAACCGGGCTGAGAACGACTGGGGAACCGGACTGAGAACCGGACTGAGAACCGGGCTGAGAACTGGACTGAGAACCGGACCGAGAACCGGACCGAGAACCGGACCGAGAACCTGGACCGAGAACCGGAAACCGCCGAGAACCGGACCGAGAACCGGACCGAGAACCGGCCGAGAACCGGGCCGGAGAACCGGACTGAGAACCGGACCGAGAACCGGGCCCAGAACCGACCGAGAACCGGACCCAGAACGACCGGGGAACGGACGAGAACCGGGCCGAGAACGGGCGAGAACCGGACCGAGAACCGGGCCGAGAACGGACCGGAGAACCGACCGAGAACCGGACCGAGAACCGACTGAGAACCGGACCGAGAACTGACGAGAATGACCGGAGAACCGGACCGAGAACCGGACGAGAACTGACCGAGAACTGACCGAGAACCGGAACTGAGAATGGGCGAAACCGGGCCGAGAATCGGGATGAGAACGGGCCGAGAACTGGACCGAGAACGACCAGAAGACGAGAACCGGACCGAGAACCGGACCGAGAACCGGACCGAGAACCCGGGCCGGGGAACCGGGCCGAGAACCGGAAACCGAGAACGGACTGAGAACCGGACCGAGAACGGACGAGAACCGGACCGAGAACCGACCGAGAACCGACCGAGAACGGACCGAGAACCGACCGAGAACTGACCGAGAACCGGGCCGAGAACGGACTGAGAACCGGACGAGAACTGACCGAGAACCGACCGAGAACTGACTGAGAACACCCGACCGAGAACTGGACCAGAACGACTGAGAACCGGACCGAGAACCGGGCTGGAAACCGACCGGAACGGGCGAGAACCGGACGAGAACTGACTGAGAACCGGACCGAGAACTGACGAGAACCGACCGAGAACCGACCGAGAACCGACGAGAACCGACCGAGAACCGGACCGAGAACTGGACCCGAATCCGGACTGAGAACTGGACCCAGAACGGCGAAGAACCGGACTGAGAACCGACGAGAACTGATGAGAAGATCAGGGAAATGACTGAGAACCGACGGAACTGGAAACAGGGAAATGGACCGGAAGACCGGGAACTGACGTGAACGGACCGAACGGATGTGAACTGACCGTGAACTGCCGTGAACTGACCTGAATGGACTGAAGACTGTGAACTTGAACCCGGAACTGAACTGGAAATGGAATCCGAATGGAATCGAATGAATCGAATGAACTGAATGAACCGAACTGGAATGAACCGAATCGAACTGAACGAACCTGAACTGAATCGAACTGGAATCGAATCGAACTGAACTGTGGAACTGAACTGTGAACTGAATCGAACTGAACTGGAATCGAATGAACTGTGAATGAACGTGGAACGAACCGGAACTGAACCGGGAAATGAATCGGGAACTGAACTGTGAACTGAACCGTGAACTGAACCGTGAACTGAACTGGAACTGAACTGAGAACTGAACTAATAATTATTAATTCGTTTGCATCCGCCCTTTCCTCGCAAGCCTTGAATGCAGCAATTTTACGTGTCGCAAAATCGCACATGGTTTCCGCCCCACTTTTTCTGTATCTTTCGCTCATTCATTTATATTTTAAGTCGAATTTATGACTTTTATTCAATACCGTTTTAAATATTTCTCTTCCACTTTATAATTTATTGGTTCCGGTATAATGACATTAGCCAATGATAGACATCGCCAGTTCGCAATATGCAACTTTAATCTTCAGGGATATTATTGAGCATAAAATAACTTTTCAGCTTTGCACAAAGGACCAATTGATTTTTAAATCTCCGTGGAATTTTAAATGGTTTGGGAAAACTAAAGCTGATCCCGAAGTTATTACGTTTCGCGTATGTGTCATTACTTCATTTTCTAATTGTTCTATTTTGCCTCTGATATCTGATATTTGTTTCCTGACTCAGATTCTTGCAAAATTTTAATATTTCTAACCCTCTTGTATATGCTGTTCTAATTTGTTATCCGAATCTACCATTTTATTCTATATTTTCTATTTTATCGCCATGTTGCTGCGATATTCTGTTAGATGATTTTAGCGTGATTCGACGTTCGTCAATTTTTCGCATTGTTGGTCTTGAGAATGTCCTAATGCTATACCATTTTCCTTTAAAAATGAAAACTTCAGAATTAATTTGTTGAAAGATTCTTTGTTCTTTCTGTATTTATTTTGGCACAAAAGATTCCATCCTCAAATAAATATTACTAAATTCAGTTGATGTATCCCCCCGCAATCTATTTTTCCTCACGATTTCTACGTAAATTCTTAAATTTTTGTGCTTGATTATTCATTTCAGCTTTATATTCTAATTTAGCGTTATAATCTTCTAATTTCGCATTTATTTCAAAAGTCATTCCTTCTAATTTAACATTATTATTTTCTAAATGTTGCATTCATTTCCGAAGTTATTCCTTTAGTATTCATTTTTGCTAATTTTTTTGATAATTAAATTACTAGGTCCGTATTGCCAATGGCGCTACCATTACTCCCCACCTCGACTAATTTCGGAAATTTCCCCCTTCGATTTGTATTAGTAGCGCCATGTCATCTACATTGACGTTTTGGGGACGTACTTTTTTACTTCTAGTATCCATCTTTAAATTTAAATACAAATGAAAATTTCTAATAATAATCAATTCTTATTAAATGACTAAATGAAACGGTTTTGGCTTTGCTTATAATTACAAGCTGATTTCATGTGTCAATCCATAAATTTCACATTCCTTTAATCGACTAGTTATAATTTATAAGCGCTATATTAAAATACCGCAATTTGTTATAAATTATAACGAAATTGGGCCCCCGCTTTGGGGCCCAGCCATTTTGAAACGCCCCCGTTTCTGTTAATATTTCGCAACGGTTTTGAATTTATACATTTTGGCCCCGAAGGGTTAGTTTTTAAATTTCCCAAACACATCTAAAGGGAAAATTATCCTACTGGGGTCTCTGATTGCTCTAGAAAATAATTGTCGCCGGTACTTACTTTCTTCCTAGAAAATGATCATTCGACCCGCTCTCCATACAGAAGAAGCGAGGAATCTGAAATTTGTTTCTGGAAAGAAATTATTAAACTCTGGATTGCACAAGATGCTAAAGAAATGATAATTTGCTTTTACTTTTCAGAATGAGAACTTTATAAGTTTATTTCTCAATTAATTCTTTTTGATATGAAATGTCAACTTGGTCATGACCGATTGTAAAAATTGTCTATAGCGCTATTATTCTTACTATTTTAGATATATCCAGATAGCCATGCGCTCTTGGACAATGAAGCCAGGAAGAATCCACCGCTCCGACCAATCGTCTCTTGTATCTTGTTCTCGGTCCGCTGCCGGGTCAATGTCCTCCTCAACTTATTAATTGTTTCACTTACTACTCCCGGTGCCGGAATTATTCGAAGCTCCATATAGAATTACGCACACAAAACATAAGTCCCCACTGCTCAGTTATTTCCCGCAAAATTCCACCAAGTCCCGCATCTATCATTTACAATGACCTCTGCACTACGATGTGAACGGTACGCGGTCCTCCTCTCTTCAACATTACAAAAAGTTCAATCCTCAATAACTTTCATACATTCTTGTCTCTTGTTCTACAAAACAACCTCCAGTTTCTTTTACTCATACCCTATTACTAGTTTACCACCAACCTTACATGCCCTTATATCACAATCTTCTTCCGTTACTTGCCGTGCTATGTTTATTTACTTCCGCTCCTGGTTGCAAGAAAAGCCCTGCCTGCATGCCTAAAACTCAACATTTACACTTTTACGAAGAATTTAATAAATTCTTGTCCCCAATTCTATCAAAATATTTTGTGACAGTCTGGTATGTCACAAATATAGTTACGTTATTAACGGGGGATGGCCACCAAATTCCGAGACCACGGGTTTCCCCTGATTTCAATGCGCTGTAATATCTAATGTTTTCAAGATATATCAATTTTCCCAAATCAAATTTTAGAGCTCTATTTTAGAAACTCTAATGTTATCCCTATCATTCGGTGAAATAAAAGATTCTTTTAAACGATCAGCTACACAACTGTCCAATGAAAATTTAAATATTGAAATTACAAAACTAAACTTTTATTTTTTGAGACTGGTGACTCATTTAAACGTTAAGTGACTTTTAACCCTGATTTCCCTTGTCCGTCCTAGCGGTATTTTTACTTTCTCGTATACATACGATACACGGAGTAATATACGAGTGTAGAGAAACTTATGTAATGCTGCGGAAAAATCTATTTCGAGATTTCAACGGAAATCCACGTTTTGGGTTCCCCTGATACCGAAAGAGTTTTTTTTTTTTTTAAACGTCCGCCCCTCCGTCCGTCCGCCTGTCCACACTGCTAGGGCCTGAACGACACGCACGATCTTTCCAAATTGAAGAAACCCCGTTCATCTAGCTCTAGTTAAAGCTTTAAAATTTTTGAAAACATTCATTAAAATTTGGGGTACTTTACAAGAAGTCCCCAGACGTCAAAATTTTCTCAAAACTGTTCTAATTTTTAAAACTTTATGTACGAATAAAGTACTTTTATGAAGGTGGAAAAAGTCCTATATTCAGGTTAACTCCAAATTTCGAAAATTTAAAGGTTTGAATTATTTCGGCGTTTTCCTACGACTACAAAATTGAAAGTGGGGATTTTTCTTTTAAATGAAATTTGCTACATAAGTAG
Organism: Teleogryllus oceanicus; assembly: GCA_964035755.1. Classification (NCBI taxonomy): domain Eukaryota; kingdom Metazoa; phylum Arthropoda; class Insecta; order Orthoptera; family Gryllidae; genus Teleogryllus; species Teleogryllus oceanicus. Next base: position 58,656,358 of record CAXIVR010000014.1, read on the forward strand.
TTCTTTCATTAAGGCTGCATTTTTTCGAAAAAATTTTGAAGTTTTGTATACATGATTACATTTGGGGTGAAGAGCTTTAAATGGTTTCAAATAAAGTTTTTCGAAATCAAAGATTCCGTGAAAAAGAACTCAAATTTCCAGTTACGGTAATGCTTAATCGCCATTTTCGTAAAATCGGCTTCAAAATGCTCAATGAAAATTTATTTTGGGCAAGGTTTTTTAATATTCTTTTATGTCATGTTTCGGGTTTTACTATTAAGAAACCGAAATGTTGAAAATGTCAAGAAAATGTACTGGTTACGATAGATGGCAGCTAGCCAGTGAATTGAGAAGACCTAAAGCCATTCCACACCAAAGAAATTAGAAAAAATTTGCTAGAGAAAGTCAGTGCCATTCCGTAGCACCCCTACTTTTTAAATTTATTTTGGGCCCCAAGGCACTTCAAGCAGCCGAGAGATACATGTAGAATTCATTGATTAATATTGATATTGTTTAGAAATGTTTAGTCCATTTGCACGTTAAGTAGATTCAATAAATAATTGTTTGTGAATTAAATGTGCACAGCCACATCAGATAAAAAGATGGTCAAAGATGATTAAAGAACTATCGGTAGTTTTCGCTTAGTCTATTGTGGGGTATTGATGAAGATCTTTCAATAATGTTGTTGGGTCGTAAACCATATCAGAGAGCCGTTTCTGGGTGACTGTTCAGAGGAACTTCATGAGGGTAACTGAGCTGCCAGAGCAGGAGCAACGCAAGACATGACTGAGCGGAGGCAAGAAGACTGAAGGGCAGGGGAGGGAAGACCGCAAATCGAATCGTGCGAATCAAACTCCCCAGTTCTTCCTGGACATGCATGTCGGCAATGTAAGTGGCCTGAATAAGGAAGACCTCAAAACTACAAAATTTCAATACGAAATATTATATTATATACTCTGTGATTCAAAGAAATATACAAAAATTTTGTAGGGATTAGAAAATTAATTTTTTTTAAATAAAAATTTGAAAACGTTTATTTAAATCAGTACGTAACTGAAAGATTTAAATTATTTTGTCATTAAAGTGAAGTGTCTCATCCAGCTCTTACTAAAAATCTCTTCACCTTAATTAGTAAAATTGTCTTATCAAAAATAAGAACTATTTCAATAAGTTTATTTGATAAATAGAATAGCTGGCTGCCTAGGGGCCAACACCTCTGTATTTATAAATAACGTGTTTAAAATATTCACAAAAGATATTAATATATAGAGGCACACTTTTACACAAATTAAAGGTTACAATTCCAATACAAAAATTAGAAAAAACACTAATTCAATTATATTTCCCACATTACAAACCCCTAAATAGGCCAAAATAAGAATTTGAATCATACTTATATTACTACCACTAAATCAATAGCCCACACGTACATTAATAATACAAAATGTGCATTTATAACTTTTAATAAAATCAAGAACATCCAGCAACAATATTCTAGTTTGTTAATTTGATATTTTATGTATACTTAGTAATATAGTCACCCTAGACCCAATTTTTCCAACATTTATACAACATTTGATACCCATTAATTTTGTTACAAAATTGTTTTGGTCGAAAGGGCCCCAATTCACTTTTGCGCTTTTAGCTTTACATAATATTGACAAGAAAAAAAACGAGCTTTCCTTTGGTGGGAAAAGGGAAAGTCAGGGAAAAAATGGGGAGGGGGCAAGTTTGGTTTCAGACATTAACTACTATCAAATGACAAATTCTGCTGTTTTTTTTAGACAATATTGGGTGAAAAAAATAGAAATATCTTGGGGATGGTGTAAGCCTCATTTATGATCATGCATCAAAGAATTTTCCATTCATTTGGTACTCCATAAAATTACCATTCAAACTTGGAACGTACGTGAAGAAAATTGGGACAGACTAATTTCTTCATAAATTTGAAGAGGTTGATATCAAACTTAGGTCATTATAAGGTTATTAGTTAAAGATCATTATAAATACTGCGTGTCAACGATATATTTTAATGATATATTGTTTAACAAGGAGGTCAGGTACACTAGGATTATTTTAATGAACAATAAAGAATTTTTCACAACAAAACACGAAAAATAATACATTATTTTGGTCTTTTTTCTTTTTTAAAGAAACACGATGAATTCTCCATTACACCACACGTACCTACTGATTCAAAGATTTACAAAAATTTCCCTTCCCTTTTTTAATTCCTACTGATTCGTAAGTAAAAGAATTACCATTCAACAATTGACGTGTCCTATTGTTCGGTTTTGTGAGCCGTCGCCATGCCTGTGAGGGCAGTCACTGTGGCTACTTTGCTCTCTGAACAGTCCGTGAGGCCCTGGGGCTGCGGTGCCGGGGAAAGGAGCAGCCGGGAGGTCACGGCACACGGTCGCCGAGCAAGGTGGGGGAAAAACTTTAGTACATTCGGGTTTGAAACGTCGAAGATGGTTTTCTCCCAGCATAAAGTGGGCCATTATGACGAGTCCCAATAATGACGATGGTTTTGTCGAGTTTCATTCTTTTACGCATTGTCTGAAGTTCGTTTGTAGAAGTTCGTTTCTAACTAATTACAAGTTATAAAATAACTTAGTATTCGTATGATGTATTTGTTCAGACTATAAGCTAATAAGGTACACCATATATATTTAGAGAAAAGAGATATATTTCATTTTCAACTACTCTTATTTTCAAGCATTATCATTTAAAAGATATTTTTCATAGGTGAGTATTTTCCCATAATTTTTTAAATAATGGTAAAACTTATTAGAACTTAATCTCTTGATATAAACTGTGATATTTCTTATCATAGTGTCGTCAGCTCACCTGTCGTCGCACAACATAATATTGGTGACGAATCAACAGAGGTCCACAGCGCATCGAACCACGGTGGTTCCAGGTCGCCCGCGCTAATTTTTTAGTTACGGGCGCCAAGGGCGATACCAACTCGCCTTCTGTTCCAGTCTGGGTCGGGATGATGCGTATGCTTTCGATACTGATTAATACTACATTAATTGAAAGCTTTGTTATCCGACGAAGGGCGGTCACACATTTATTTCAAAACAAATACTGCTTCATAGAAGATAGTACGTTCTACTCAAGTCCGCTTCTTTGTCCGAAAAAAATAGTCTCTGAATAATGGACAGAGGCCTTTCATAACAAATTGAGGGTTACCTCGCTGTTGGGAATTCCTTGCCTGCACTGCCTTCTGATCTGCCGCTCGGGTTGAGCACGTCGGATGGTGCGTCGTTAGGGGTGATAGTCCGCCAGCCGGATTATGGGTGTAGCCTCGAGTCGTGTTGGCGTTTGTACCAGCCAGCAGCACGCGCCGGTCCCCGAAGAGTCCGCTTGGTGACAATCAGTCCGCCGGGTAGGTCCGTCACATGCCATCTTCCCGCGTCAAGTTGCACGTCACCGCAGGCAGCACGCCAAGGCAGGTGCTTTTCGGACGGTGGTTTACTGCGCTCGCGAACGGAATAAATTCCAGGGGAAGTTGACACTTCGCTCGGTTAATTTGTATTAACTATTTGACCGGATGTGCCGAAGATAGCTTCAGGTGGAGCGCGTTTTCTGTAGGAGCCAAAGTCTCTGCCATGTTAATGGCAGAATTGTCGACCGGCTCGTGGCCGGAGAGCAACTCTTGTGTCGACTTGAAGTTCAAAAAAGTCTCTCGTTTTATCTAACTCGTCAATCCGTCACCCTGTATCCTCTTCGTTCCATACGAGAGCATCGCTGTTCGGTCACGTGCGTACTGCCTGTCGTTGGTTCTACGAACTTTTTCTAGAATGTTCTACTAATGTACCGTGGAAGATGACTGCCCCGGAAGATGTTCCCCTGATTTTTTGTGCAGGGAGCTGGTTTAGGAGGCTGGCTGAGGATTGGCGCCGGGAAATGGCTTTGGAACCCCTTTCAGTTGCTCCAGCCAGGCGCCAAACCAGCTAATGGTAAGAGGCGGCAGGGAGCCCAGCTCGAGGGCATGTCGGGCGAGAAGGAGGGTGATGTCTTGAGAAGCTCATTACATCATAATAGGTGTAGCTTAATAGTGAAACCGGGTTTTCTAGATATCATGAAAAGTTAAAAGATTTATATTGCATGCGTAATTCTGTCTAGTAGTACAATACAGATTTTTTAAAAAAAATATTCAATTTACACATTTAGTCATTTCTTTTACAAGAAATTATATGTATTTTTATATAACTATTATTTTACATTAATTGTTAAATTGGACTATACGTCGTGGACTATACTAAGCAAATAAGTGCTCAATAAGAATATATCATAAAGAATCCGTAATGGCATTAGCCAGACAGGAGCTCATCCCTACGGGTCTCCGACCATTGTCCCATCACCGCAGATGGTGTCATCCTCAGTTGCACTCGAAACATCTGGAAGAGTAAGATCAAGTAGACCCTGGACCATTAGTCCGACAACAATTTAATCATAATGGCATTTGCTTCTAATTACGATTAAATATGTTCTATAAAGATATTACAAATATTTGTGTTTACAAACTTCATTTGCAGAAAATGCTTTGACATCTTTGTATGCACTATTCTTTATCAAATACCATGCAATTCATGGCTCATAGCTAAGTATCAAATGATAGAAACCCTATTTATGGTATATATAAATAATAAACTACACATATAAATAAAACTATAATTATATGCCATCTCGTTTGCCATCACCAGGTAAATGATCATTTCATTCTCATCCCCTCCATCATAACACACAATGACTTTTTCACGTGTACTAAAACCGAATCAATATCCACCTTCGAGAGTGATCAAGAAACAAAGTTATGTGAAAGAAAAAATCCAATAAGTATTCACTATTCATAATACATAAAAAATTTATAAATCATAAAAACAAATTTGTGATTGTTGTAAAGAGTACCACAGTGAGCAAAAACTGACCAATCCGATACAGTAATAATATAATAATATTATTTTATCTATTCATTAATTACTCATTTATTTAACTACAGATTTCCATCACCCACCTCCTTTCCTCATCATCCCGCCTCATCGACCCAATGGAGGTCTTATGCTACACCACAATATCTTTCACCGATTGTAACTTCTACTTACAGTCGTCGCCGTTCAAGAGGATTGTCGTTTTCATATGCTACACCACAATATCTTTCACCGATTGTAACTTCTACTTACTACGTCGTCGCCGTTCAAGAGGATTGTCGTTTTCATATGCTACACCAAACCATTTCTTTCACTGACTGACAGACTGACTGATTGACACTGTGACTGATTGACACAGTGACGAACTGACTGACACAGTGACGAACTGACTGACACAGTGACGAACTGACTGACACAGTGACGAACTGACTGACACAGTGACGAACTGACTGACACAGTGACGAACTAGTGACGAACTGACTGACACAGTGACGAACTGACTGACACAGTGACGAACTGACTGACACAGTGACGAATTACACTGACACCGTGAGACTTCTACTTACTACGTCGTCACCGTTCAAGAGAATTGTCGTTTTCATATGGTGCACCCCTTTTTTCGCCGATTCTAACTTCTACTACGTCGTCGCCGTTCAAGAGGATTGTCGTTTTCATATGCTACACCATCATTTCTTTCACCGATTGTAACTTTTACACACTACGTCGTCGTTCAAGAGGAGTGTCCTTTATATACTACACAATATGTTTCTGCCACTGACTGACAGACTGACTGATTGACACAGTGACGAACTGATTGACACAGTGACGAACTGACTGACACAGTGACGAACTGACTGACACAGTGACGAATTGACTGACACCGTGACGAATTGACTGACACCGTGTCGAATTAACTGACTGTTATTACTGACACCGTGAGACTACTACTTACTACGTCGTCACCGTTCAAGGGAATTGTCGTTTTCATATGGTGCACCCCTTTTTTCGCCGATTCTAACTTCTACTACGTCGTCGCCGTTCAAGAGGATTGTCGTTTTCATATGCTACACCATCATTTCTTTCACCGATTGTAACTTCTACTACGTCGTCGACGTTCAAGAGGATTGTCGTTTTCATATGCTAAACTACCATTTCTTTCACCGATTGTAACTTCTACTACGTCGTCGCCGTTCAAGAGGATTGCTTTTGATTGTCGTTTTCATATGCTACACCACCATTTCTTTCACCGATTGTAACTTCTACTACGTCGTCGCCGTTCAAGAGGATTGTCGTTTTCATACGTTCATTTTCTACGTCGTCGTTTACACCACCATTTCTTTCACCGATTGTAACTTCTTGTCTTTTTCATATGCTACACCGCCATTTCTTTCACCGATTGTAACTTTTACATACTACGTCGTCGTTCAAGAGGAGTGTCCTTTATATACTAGACCATATGTTTCTGCCACTGACTGACTGATTGACTCTGTGACGTTGGGTGATACGGGATTGATTGACGACAACGTGACGAATTGACTGACTGTTATCACTGACTGACACCGTGAGACTTCTACTTACTACGTCATCGCTGCTCAAGAGTATTGTCGTTTTCATATGCTGCACCACTTTTTTTCCGTCGATTGTAACTTCTACTTACTACATCGCCGCCGTTCAAAGTTGGGTTTGTTTTTTCCAACCCCCCTTTTTACCATGATTACTTTTTTTCTTTTTTACGTCGGGGTTCGAGGATTGTCTTTTTATATGCTACCACCTTTTTTTCCCGGGAATTCACTACGTCGTCCCCGTTCAAGAGGATTGTCTTTTTCATATGCTACACCACCATTTCTTTCACGATTGCTTCTGCTACGTCGTCGCGTTCAAGAGGATTGTCTTTCTATGCTACCCCCTGTTTTCCCGATTGAACTTTACATACACGTCGTCGTTAAAGAGGGGTCCTTTATATACTCCCTTTGTTTCTGCCATACTGACTGATTGACTCTGTGACTATTGACTGATACTGAAATTTTGATTGGACAAGGGACAAATTGACGCTATATTCCTGACCCCTTTGAGACTTCATTTACATCCGTTAAAGGGAGAGATTTTTTGTATTCTTCACCACCTGTTTTTACCATGATTCTTCTTACGGGTCGTCCCCTTCAAGAGGATTGTATTTAAAGGGGAACCATTGTTTCTTCCCCCATTTTTACTATGTTGGCGATAAAGAGGATTGTCCTTTTATGTTACACCCTCTTCCACCAGGGACGCCTTTTTAAGAGATCGCCATCTAGAGGATTTTTTTTATAATCTACCCAAATATTTCTAATTTTTGGCCCAAAAGAAAACCCTTGGTGTTAAAAGGGGTTGTCCAACGGTACACCTGCCTTATCAGAGGGACTTTTTCCCGAAGTGTGGTCATAGATTTTTTTTTTATTCTGCACACCTACTACCACCCAGACTTGACCCCTCTTTGATACTGAGATCCGTTTTAAGGTTGGTATGAAATAAGTACACTTTTTAAAAAAGCCAATGTTTTACTTCTGTTGGTTAGTATTATTGTTTTATATTAGTCCCTATTCTATTAAAAAAAAGAAAAAATTATTTCGTCATTTAAATCAAATGTATTTTTTTGTATTTTTAAACCTTATTCCCTTGTTTTAGGATGATAAATATTTGTCTGTGGTGTCTTAAATAATCCGAATTCACTTATATGTATTTATTCCTCTACAAGAAAAGAATTGGGAAAGATTTATAATAAAACTTTATTACAAGGTTTGAAAATCACATTTTTTGGGCGCGAAATTAAATACAAAAAAGGGTTTTTTCTCTCCTTCTCAGATGATAAAAGTCACAAAAAGTGCGCCTTTACTAATTAAAAAAAAAGCCCGTGAAAATAAGAACCCCCGAGATTCAGTAAAACATGCGTAATTCATATCCTGACCTGGTCCAGAGGAATTTATGCAAGGGGCGAATTCTTTTTCATTTTCTTTCCCCGTTAGTTCATTGTCACCCAAAATGTACATTCTCTAATATCTTAATTTGGGCTGCTTGACAATATTTTGTGAATGTTGAAAACACAAACGGTATGTTGTGGGTATTTTGGATGAATTGCTTACTTAGGAGGAATCGTATGTACTAGTTTGAAATAGTAACTTGACAGATATAGGTATTTTATTAAAAATGAAACTGTGAATTCAATAATACTTCCTATTTTGAGTTAGTAATAGAGACATTTACGTAATTTTTTTGGTCGACTTTTAAATGCATGCAAATGGTCATTTTGATGATTGAGATAGGTTGACCATTGTTAATGCCAGCAATGATTTTCAGAACATGTAGATTGAGCCTGCTCGGGAATATGAGTGAATGCTATCTCATTATGTAGTGTATTTACTTCTTATAGCCGCAAATATGATTTATTGCAATGATAGAATGAAAGAGGAGTCAAAGGATTTGGAAGTTCTACGATCTATGGTTTTCTCATTTGCAGTTATGTTACTGTGTTAAATAATAATTTCAAATTAAAATTTCAAGGATGTGTACAATTTTTATTTTTTTCAAATTCAGTAAACAATAACATTATAGTATGTATACAGAGTGTATGGCTTGGATATCACTGATAGTTGGTTAAAAGAGATGTTCAACACGGAATATCATAGAAACGTATTTCCAGCAACTTTTTCTGTCTTATGAATCATGTTTGATGTAGATGCGTATTGTCATTTCACATAAAAGTATAATAAATGTGTCAAATTACAGACTGAATGTGCAATATGTATTTATTTACATGCTTAGAATTCATGCAAAAATTCTGATTAGTTTCTGAAATCCCGAAAGTCATAAAATTTTAAATACGTCCAGCGAGTATTGAACTATTGATAGCACAAGTACATTACATGTTTTACTGGCATTCTCAATCAAGATTTGTTTCAGAAATCACAGCTCATGAGCAACAATTTCCACCGATTTGTCCTAAGTCAGAAATCGTTATTACAATTTGGGATTCGATCAGGATTCCGTGGGATAACGATCAGCGTACCGGACTGTGGTACCCAAGTTTGTGGGCTCAAACCCGATCGAAGCCGATTTTAAGGGCGAAAAAATCCTTCGTACGCCTTCCTTCGGAGGGAAAGTAAAGCCGGCTGTCCAATATTAGTAGATTTCCTGCATGTAAAAGATCCTCAAGCCTAAAAGAAGCCTCTGAGCAAAATTGAGATCCGCCTGTTTCGTCGCCCAAGATAATACCTCCATTCTCCGCTAGATGGTGTAAGGAGCGTAGCGATATTTGCGTGGTTAGACGGAAGAGCGGGCCTGATGGCCCGAGTCTCGCCACGTAATATAATGCATTAACTAACTAACAATTTAATAAGCAGAAAGCAAGCAGTTGGAATTTTGTACTTGACTGCCAAGAGCGAATGAATTGTCTGGAAACCAATGAGGGTTGGCATCTGATAAAGGTCCTATAAACAATTGCGTATCTCGAAAACGAAAGGCGATAGCTCCGGTTGGATTGCGGAATTTTGCATCTTGTGTAAAGGGAATTGAGATAAGAGAATAAAAAAGAATTGCAGAATTTTGTAAAATTATAAACAATTTCCAATTTTTGCAATTCGATGGTTCTCTGATGTCTCAGAACCGAAAACTGCAAATTAATAATTTTGCAACAAATAACAATTTTATAAACAATTCCGAAGTGTGCGCTATTCCTGCCGGGATGTGTCCCCAAATCGTCCCTGAGTGTAATATCGCAAAATAAGTTTTGACAAGAGATGCTATTTGATTGCTTAATATCTTTAATTGTTACTTTAATGATAAATATACAGTTAGTCTATGAATTTTAATGTCTTTTATTAAAATAGTTCCCTAAGTGTTCTCCATCGATTCCAGAAAACAGTATTTCGCGATTTTTGCAAATTTAATAAACATATGAACAATTGAAAATATGCAATTTTTGTTTTTTACCGAAAAATCTCGAGTAAACTGGACTTTTGATAAAGTTAGTGAAATGTGTATGGACAATAATATTGGAATAAAAATGTGTATAAGAAATTATTTGGTCTAAAATCAGTGTTATTTATCTAATAACAATGTAATTTCTTTAAAAAGAATTGTGTTAACAGTGGTTAAGTGCTATGTGTTCATATATATTTCAATGAATTTACTTTCATGTCCATACAAGTATTTCTTTCAAGTCTTTGAAAATACTTCCACATCTGAACTAGCGACGCCCGCCATTTTCTACGACGTAATTTTGTCAGGACACTGCCCCTGCGTTGAGATTGGCTACGATGGTTTGTGAGGCTCCACCTGCGACGTTTCGTCATGACAAGGGCTGTCCAAGCCGTGCAAAAGCTGAACTTAGCCGCAGACGGCCACGATGAATTTGTTTCCAGTACTGTACATCAGGTTAATTAACTTAAGGATTTGGAAATAGAACATTGCAGTTAATTTAAGTGAGAATGTATCAATTTTTTTCAGGCTCATTCTGTGACGTTCGTGATGTAATCCTCGATCATCATATATCCTCGATCATCAATCGATTCCTCTTTTCATGTGTATAAACTGGAGAAATCATGACATAGGGGAGAAGTATTTGGCAATTCAGATGCTGGCGACTGAAGAAAGCATAAGGGTACGGAAAATGCTGACAAATCCCGCGTAATTGTATGTAAATATCTGTGTGTGTGTGTATGGAAGGTTTGTGTGTGTGTGTGTGATGTATGTGTGTGTGTGTGATGTATGTGTGTGTGTGATGTATGTGTGTGTGTGTGTGTGTGTGTGTGATGTATGTGTTTTTGTACGCACATGAAGTACACCAGGTGAATTGATCCTAAACATTTTAAAATCAAACACTGAGTTTACTTATAAGAGAATGTATCATTTCTGTATTTTCAGGATCTTTCTGTGAAATTTGTGCCGGAAATAGAACATTCGATCAGCCAGTTAACAAGAAACGTATTTTGCTGAGAGTTTGTGTGTTTGTGTATGTGTGATCATGAAAAATGATTTTCTTATGTACATTCATGGAGTACACCAGGTGAATAGATTCTTCAAAATTTAGAAACGAACATTACAGTTAATTCAAATGGCAATGTGTCATTCTGTATTTTCCTGTCTAATTCTGTAAATTTCGTACCGTAAACAGAAAACGCGTTCTCTAATTTTAAAATGAGTGCGTGTGTCCGAATGCATTAGAAGTTTTGATCAGCAGCAAACTCAACATTTTAATATTTAGAATTTAAGAATTACAGCCAATATTGATGACTACAATGAGTAAGAAGTTTTTTTTGGCAGCCACTTTACAAATGAGAAGAAACACGTACGCAATAAAAAGTACCCATGGCACTGACCACTATTATTTTATTATTATTATTATTATTATTATTATTGTTATTATTATTATTAATTTCCAGTAGAATTAAATTTGGAAGACGAATACAGTAATAGTGTCAAATATTCAAAAAGTAAATTCTAAGAGTTTGTTCATGTACTACACATGAGAAAACATAAACTCAAGACTCCGATGCAAAGTTCATACCATGAGCGTACTTCGGAAATTTTTTATTTTCTCGTGTATGTACGTATATACATTTCAATGAAAATTGTCGTTTATGACGAGGTTTTACTCTTCTTTAATATTCTTAAAGTAATGTTTCTGTTCTGTTATTAGAAAACCGAAAATTGGAAAAGTTTAAAATGTACTTTGCATTGGGAAAGACGACAGCAGGCAAGAGGATGGGGCAAGACAGTTAAGTCAGTTTACACCAAGAAAATTAGGAAACTTTTCTCAGAGAATGTCTGTGCCATTCTGTAGCACTAGTTTAAAATGTTAGGTATGTACTTAATCTCAAAGATGTACTACAAATATACCACTGCATTTGGATTAATCATTGTGCTTTGTGTTTTTCAGTTTGCCAGTCATGAAACGTGTGTTTTCTGTAGAAAAGACGGAAGTCCAAACCTTTGGAAACTCGGAGTTTGGGTGTATACGTCGCCAATCAAATGTATTCTGGTTCTATTTTAATGCGGGATGAACGCATTAACCGTTGACACATTTAAAATTATTGGAATTGTTAATGTAATATACAACGATGTGATGAATAAAGGATATGAAGACAGTTGTACAGTAAGTAGTAATAAATGTAATGTAGTCAGACAGTAGTAACAAACTATTGTTTGACATTTATCCACGGGACTAAGAAAACATCTGAGCCCATCACCTTCGAAAAGTCATTCCATGGATTGTCATACACCGAATTCGATGCTATCAGAGGCGTGACGAACATGCACGCCGACTTTTACAAATCACAATTATGTACACAATTGGATAAATAATGAGGTTTTTTTTTCAGACACTTTGTATTTCTCGTAACGTATGGTAAGAAAAGATGTTCTCAACACAGATGCCTTGAAACGTGGACCGTGCGCAGGTAAGTTGAGAATGCAACAGTGCCTCGCTCTTTACTATTGTGAAATGAATCGTTGAGACTCGTACATTGTCAGAAATGTGCCATAAAATTTAAGCCCGATACACTTTCAGGATTTTCAGTTCAGCGTAATAAATTAGCATTGAAGTGTAGGACAGCTTCAGAGCAGAGAAATAAGTAGATTTGGAAACGACTGAAATAATGCATTAACTATGAACATGTTACTCTATTCTGCCAAATTTAATAAAGAAAATTGGAACGGTTTAAAAAAATAATGGGTACGTATTTTTTTAAGAATTGTGAAGATTTCACTGAACATTGTATAAAATGACTTCACTGAACATGATGTATACGTAAGATGAAAAAATGTAAGACATTATTTGAAGATGTTTTTCGAGAAAGAATAGTCTGTACGGTTCCAGTACGGTTGTTTGGTCTCGTCTGTTTGTATGGTCTCGTCTGTTTGTATGGTCTCGTCTGTTTGTATGGTCTCGTCGTTTGTATGGTCTCTCGTTTGTATGGTCTCGTCTGTTTGTATGGTCTCGTCTGTTTGAATGGTCTCGTCTGTTTGTATGGTCTCGGTCTCGTCTGTTTGTATGGTCTCGTCTGTTTGTATGGTCTCGTCTGTTTGTATGGTCTCGTCTGTTTGTATGGTCTCGTCTGTTTGTATGGTCTCGTCTGTTTGTATGGTCTCGTCTGTTTGTATGGTCTCGTCTGTTTGTATGGTCTCGTCTGTTTGTATGGTCTCGTCTGTTTGTATGGTCTCGTCTGTTTGTATGGTCTCTGCGTTTGTATGGTCTCGCCTGTTTGTATGGTCTCGTCTGTTTGTATGGTCTCGTCTGTTTGTATGGTCTCGTCTGTTTGTATGGTCTCGTCTGTTTGTATGGTCTCGTCTGTTTGTATGGTCTCGTCTGTTTGTATGGTCTCGTCTGTTTGTATGGTCTCGCTGTTTGTATGGTCTCGTCTGTTTGTATGGTCTCGTCTGTTTGTATGGTCTCGTCTGTTTGTATGGTCTCGTCTGTTTGTATGGTCTCGTCTGTTTGTATGGTCTCGTCTGTGTGTATGGTCTCGTCTGTGTGATGGTCTCGTCTGTGTGTATGGTCTCGTCTGTGTATGGTCTCGTCTGTGTGAATGGTCTCGTCTGTGTGAATGGTCTCGTCTGTTTGTATGGTCTCGTCTTTTTTGTTTGGTCTCGTCTTTTTTTGTTTGGTCTCGTCTTTTTTGTTTGGTCTCGTCTTGTTTTGTTTGGTCTCGTGTCTTTTTTTGTTTGGTCTCGTCTTGTTTTGTTTGGTCTCGTCTTGTTTTGTTTGGTCTCGTCTTGTTTTGTTTGGTCTCGTCTTGTTTTGTTTGGTCTCGTTCGTTTTGTTTGGTCTCGTCTTGTTTTGTTTGGTCTCGTCTTGTTTTGTTTGGTCTCGTCTTGTTTTGTTTGGTCTCGTCTTGTTTTGTTTGGTCTCGTCTTGTTTTGTTTGGTCTCGTCTTGTTTTGTTTGGTCTCGTCTTGTTTTGTTTGGTCTCGTCTTGTTTTGTTTGGTCTCGTCTTGTTTTGTTTGGTCTCGTCTTGTTTTGTTTGGTCTCGTCTTGTTTTGTTTGGTCTCGTCTTGTTTTGTTTGGTCTCGTCTTGTTTTGTTTGGTCTCGTCTTGTTTTGTTTGGTCTCGTCTTGTTTTGTTTGGTCTCGTCTTGTTTTGTTTGGTCTCGTCTTGTTTTGTTTGGTCTCGTCTTGTTTTGTTTGGTCTCTGTCTTGTTTTGTTTGGTCTCGTCTTGTTTTGTTTGGTCTCGTCTTGTTTTGTTTGGTCTCGTCTGTTTTTCTGAACTCTGAAATTTCGGAAATGTATGAATTTTTTCCGGCAATTTCTTGCAAGTACAATTTTGAAGATACTTTTTCTTCCAATAAAACTTGTGTCCGTAAATAGTTTTGTCATTAAGTTTACATAGATATTTTGTAAATTTTAATTTTCGTGCTTGCAATATTTGCAATTAAAAAAATAAAAAAGCAATCGTTCCAATTTTTTTTAAAGTTTTGGTAGTTGGTGCCAAACGAACCCTATACGGTGAAATACACGCCATATTTCTCTATTCTTTTGTTTTTTCGAAACTTACAAAAATGTAATTTTTTTATTTATCCTTCATGTCTGTTATACTTTTGAGGCGGTTTGTTCACAGTATTATATTTGAGTACATGTACTTTCAGTAATGTCAAATAAAGTTTCTCAACAGCAGTTTCCTGAGAAAATAAGCTCAAAATTCCGCATTTTCAAAAACGTCCTAACGCCATTTTCTCAAAAATGGCTCCAATTTTTAATTTTTTCAATAGATAGTGCTTATTGTACTGTTTAATGTGAAGTTGTTTATTTTGGTGTATCATTTTGTTTTTTCAAAAATTACACAAATGTAGTTTTTTCATACCTCTCACGCCGTTACATTTCTATTGATTTTAATACATTATAGCATTTGGGAGTGGAAGTGCTTCAAATGACTTCCGATGAAGGTTTTCTAGAGCTCCATAGATGCTTATGAAAAGAGCTTCAAATTTCATATACAGCAATACCTAATCACCATTTTCTTAAAGAGGCTTACATTTTTCAATGAAAATTTCTATTTAGAATGAGGTTATACTCTTCTTTAATATTCTTGAAGTAATATTTCGGTTCCGCTATTAAGAAAGCGAAAAGTTGAGAAAATGTAAAAAAAGTTTTTGGGCAACGATAGATGGCAGCTGGAATGAGGATAGGGCAAGAACGTAAAACGAGTCCACACAAAGGAAATTAGAAAACTTTACTGCGAGAAAGTCTGTGCCATTTTGTATCACCTCTAGTTAACAATGGAAGTTGCAGAGCCAGGTCTCACAAATGGCTGAAATTCGATGTGCCAGGTGTGTGACTGCAGGAATAGTGTCACATCGTTTATTAATTCGGAAATAGTATCTGCTTTTTCTGTGAAATTGCTGAAATTCCTATTTGCAATTGCAATTGAATAAGGAATAATTATTTTGTTAATTTTTTCAGAAAATTGTATTTCATGTGGGGGAAAATATTGATTGCACAATTTTCTATTCGTTTTCAAAGCAAGAGTACTCGTTCAGTGTTCTTCAGGTAGCTAGCCTTTCATGTGACATGAGAAGATTGGGAGAACTATCCCAATTTTAATAACGGACAAGGTACAGTCTGATAGACTGTGGTGAAGTTTGGCGATCTAGGATTTTGTAGTTACTTTAATAAAACAGCTGTACAGTGTTATTTTTTATATGTATATGTTAATTTGTATAAGTACATGTTAAATTTTAGATACTTGTGGTACTCATCCATTACCTATGCTGTTAAGCGATCACAAAGACAGAACATCATATTATATATTCGAAGTTTCAAAGTTATTCATGAATCCAAAGAGCAATATTTTGAACCTTGCGAATGTTTCAATGTTGTCAAAATGTGTCTATGCATGTTTGAGTAACTTGCAAATGAATTTTGAGTTTTCTGTATTTTCCAGGTAGCTAGTATTTCGTGTAACATGTGAACAAATACAGCGTAACCCCTTGTACAGGAAAAGGGATTGCATTGTCTAATACAAAACAGTAAAGTACAGATTTTTTAGTTAGAAAATTATTATAATATTGAATATTAGTTTTACAAGAAATATTCGTTAAGTGTTTTTCAGGTAGTTTCATTTCATGCGACGTATGAAAATCGACAGAACTATTACGAGCAGGGAAAACGCCCAACCATATCGGCTTGTCATAATTTGATCCAGGTAATTTTTATTAATATGACAGCTGTTCAGTATCGTTTCTTCGAAAAATGCCAATACTGCCTATAAACATGTGTTGAAAAAATGACAATACATTTGTTATTTTAAGTTTTTTATATGTTAAGTATTTTTCAGGTAGTTGGTGGTATTTCCCACAATTGCGTGAAAAACGCACATCTTGAAAATTCGGCTCTGAATGCTTAAACGTTAAAAAATGCACAATTTTGATTGACAAATGTTGTATTATTGCCTAGTAATGAGTATTTGTAAAACATTTCAGATATCTTCTGTGTCATGCAACGTGTGTAAGCTGGTGGCATCATCCCACCCTTGATTCATCAAAACATTCCATCGCATAACAGCTTTGGTAAGAGTTTGTCAATGCAGAGGTCTTCGTGAGCAGGGGACAGTTACTGATTTCTTAAACATGTTCTTTCTTTTAATAACATGTGTCATTTGTTCCATCTCTTTAGGAACTTGTATTCCATGAGCTGAAGATTACTACACCTTAGAATTAGATACATTGAAATCCTACAGTTTTAGAAAATGGCGACACGATAATCTTTGTCAATATAACACGAATCTGTGTCCAGAAAATGTTGTAATATTCATAGTTCTAATAAGAGATGTGTATTAGTGCATTAAAGTAACTGTATCATGCAACGAGTGACATCTAGTGACCTTCTATGAATTGAAACTGACTGCAACCATCCCCTTTCTCATCTTGCTAATAACGATAATGGTTTTATATCATAATGCAACTTTTCCTTACTCTTTGATCACCACTTGAAAAAAGTACCCTAGTCAAACGAAGTCAGAGGTTCGAAAAAAATATCTAATTTTTAAAATTAAAATATTTAATGAAAAGAACCCAAATCTATGGAAATCTCTGTAACAACACACCCCACTAAAACAGTCAACAAGATTTCTTGTTATGCTTCGAAGATTAGAAAGTGAACAAGACTGGGCAGTCATGCGGGAAGAGCGGACGGACGGTATGTCCTATTGAATTTATTTATTTATTTTAATTATTTTACGTCAAAAAGCTGTCAAAAACTGCGTATGACGTGCTATGGAGAAAAGTGAATTGTGTGCACATTTTCAAAATTCTGTGATCCCTACACTCAGTCATATACTACTTAAAATTGAAAAAAAACTCCCATGTAATAAAATCTATTTTCAAGGATAAAAGGCAATAAATTTTGGCTCTTATCCATGTTGTCCTTCGAATAATACTTCCTGCCCCGACAACATGGAAACGATAATTGAATAATTGTATTTCCATTAATTCTAGAAGACGACAGAAAATGAAGTTAGATTTATGTCCAGAAGAAACAAGGGCCATCTCAGCATTTGCTCAATGGATCAGGAAACGACGAAAAACCTGATCGAGATGGGGGTGATCAGGGAAACTGAACGAAAAACCTGATCGAGATGGAGAATGATTTGACATTTTCTTTCCTTTCAGTCTAGACTTAGAATCAGGCGCAGGTTGTCTGCAGCACAAGATGGAACAGTCGGCAGCAACTAACAAGAGGGCGAGAGGTGACTACTTTCTCGCCTTCAGTAACAGTTGTGTAATACCATAATTTTTCTTCGAATTAACACATGCCATCATTTTTGTAAAACTCATTGTAAATCGTAGAAATTTGGTGCGAAAACTCAATATTTTCAAGCATTTATAAACAAAAATTTCACAATTATAACTGCTTTTCATGCAACTAAATGTTACAACAACGAGACGTAATTAACAGAAATTCAGCTCCAGATTCGCGACGCGGGAATGCCATTGTTACATTCCAATTTGATATTCCTGAAAGCTTTTATTACATATTTCAAATAAATTTTTAAGAATTTCTAAAGATTAATTTGTA
Organism: Teleogryllus oceanicus; assembly: GCA_964035755.1. Classification (NCBI taxonomy): domain Eukaryota; kingdom Metazoa; phylum Arthropoda; class Insecta; order Orthoptera; family Gryllidae; genus Teleogryllus; species Teleogryllus oceanicus. The sequence continues at coordinate 58,674,319 of CAXIVR010000014.1, forward strand.
AACGTACAACAAAACTTGAATGTAAGAAAAGAACAAAGAAATATGAAATAATATACAAATTCTATCTTGCGTAGCTTCCCACTACCTGGAATCGCTTCACATATTTCTTTCACGAAGCCCAGGATATTTGAGCTTGCGACTAATTTTGACGCCAATTTCTCAAACTACAGACATTCAATATAACCTTATTAGAAGATGTGTTTTGATGAATATTTAATTTTTAAAATGGTATCTTTACAATTGTAGAAAGGCTCCGAAAAAATAGTTTGAATTTTCGAACAATCCAGCATTTTAACTAACATTAAACCTGCGCCATTTTTAAATTGCCCTTTACTTTGATAAAGTCCAAATTTAGACAAAATTGTTGTGCTATTTTTAAGAAAATGGTTTAAAGAAAATTACAATTGTCATGGTTTGACAATTTCGCAAAACTCATATTCTCGAAAATGTAATATGACCTTCTTTGAAGATGCTTTGATGAACACATTTCGTTTATCTTAATAATTGTAGTTATAGGACGACGCAGAAATACTTTGAATATTCAAAATTTTCGAAAAATCGGGCATTTCAACACAATGATACCTGCACCATTCTCTTAAGCATCCTTTCCGTTATTTAAGGTAAACATGTAATAAAAAAGTTCCGTTTTTAAGAAAATGATTTAAAGGAAATGAAATTGCCAGTGTTTGACACGAAAACTCACGTTTTCAAAAAACATCATGACATTATTTTCTAGATCTATTTTCAAACACGTTCCATTATAAAAAGGATATCTTAATTGTAGTTGTGAGAAACGGCGAAAAAATTTGAATTCAATTTTCGAAAATCCTGAGACCTGCACCGTTCTCTTAAGCGCCCTTTAACAAAACCTAATTCACGAACAAAAATTACAGAAAATACAAAAATCCGTTTATGGCAGAAAAGTGTTTAAACTGTAAAATTAAAATTGCTTACATTCACGCAAAACTTCTCAAATTTCGAAAAATTGTACATGACTCTATTTCCAAATTACCTATAATAAACATTTCATTAAGGGGCAAATATGTATCTAGAAAATTGTAGTTGTAGATCCACGCCTAAACATTTTTCGTTTTGCAATTTTCGAAAATAGAGTATTCAACGAATAAGATACCTGCAACATTCTCTTCAACGTCTGTGCGCATGTGTTTCCTTCTCTGTGCGCATGTGTGTTTCCCTCTCTGTGCGCGCGTGTGTTTCCTCTGAGCGCGCGTGTGTTCCTCTGAGCGCGTGTGTTTCCTCTGTGTGCGCGTGTGTTTTCTCTGGGCGCGTGTGTGTTTCTTTCTCTGGGCGCGCGTGTGTTTCTTTCTCTGGGTGCGTGTGCGTCTGCCAACACATGGAGTAATGTACATGTCGACGTTTCCATGGTCATGAAATCGGAAATGAATATTAGCATATTATTTATTTTTTACTGTGTTTTTGGCGTCAAAATTTCGTTTACAATACTTTTTATTGAACTATATTTACCTCTAAGCAATTTGTTTCTGTCTGATACTCGTAATCGATTGCGAGAAAAAATAATACATGGAAACACGATTCTGGTATGACTCTGCAACATATGTACGTAGGCAGTAAATTTTTCGTGAATTTACGTCTTTTGTATTTTATTATGAGTAGCGAAATGATCGATTTGGGTTGGGATATAGTTCACCACCGTATTCGAGGAACTCTTTGCTACTAAATTAGTCCTGCAATTGTGTAGACGTCTAGTTATGGTTATCCTCCTGCATGCTCCAATAACAGCAATAATTCTACGTGCTTAGGGCGCGTGTGTCTGCCTCTGTGGGTGTTGTGTTTCTCCCACTGTGTGTGGGTGTTTTGATTCTCTCACTGTGTGTGTTTCTCTCTGTTTTTGGGGGGGTTCTAAATAGGCCAAAATATCAGTTTTAATTGAATATAATTGAATAAACTTTGAAATGTTTTGAAAAATGTTTTACTTGTGTCGGTGAAAATTTGTTCTTATAAACTGGAAACTCCAAACTTACAGCACGACACATCAGGTTGTCAATTTTTTAAATACGTATGGCCTAAAGTGAATGTCCTCTGACAGGAAAAATTTATTTTACTGTATGTTTTTATTTATTTAGTCAAAACTGTATGTGACTGTGTGGGAAGAAAATCATCTGGCACGCTTTTATTTCAGAAACCCTTCCAACAATTTAACATAATAGTTAAAGATAAATAATAATAATAATAATAATAATAATAATAAATTTATAAAAGCGAGAGATTAACATTTGAAAACTAGATATTTTCGTTGCCGAATAATAGAAAACGTATTTGTAACGGTAAACGAATAGATTTGATTTTTCTGTATTGCTAACAAAATAGATACTCACCTAAGCTCAGCTACCACTACAAGCGAAAGGAAAACCCAACAAAATGTACGCATAGTGAAGCTACATTTACGGCCAGAAGCATATCATCATTTGCTCAATGGATCAGGAAACTGGACAAAAAACCCGATCGAGATGGGGACATTGACCGGAAGCTGAAGTACATTATTTGTTAAAGGCATATAAAGTGTTTTTAAAACAGATACAAGACAAATGTTAACTAAATCATTATTCTATATCATTGTTTTATTATAGTAAACATTTTTCTTTTGACAAACGGTATAGTCTCTAATTGAATAGAAACAGTTACGCAGCAGAAAAGATTTTACTTTTAACTTAAATTCGTGTACCAATTTTAATTGCTTAATTTCTCCTGGTAGTGCGTTGTGAAGTAACGTTCTTGGAGTGAGCTGGGATTTCTTGTAGTGAGCTGTTGATACTGACACTTGATGAACATGATTTCTACGTCGAGTGTTGTACATATAAATATCAGTATTACATGAAAATGTGTTCCACCGTTAAGTAAGTCAGTTTTGACAAGTACTACAGATTCGTAAATAAATAGGCAAGGCAATGGTAGGATTCCAACGTCAATGAAGGTGGTGGTATTCGTGTCTATTTGGTAGAGTAGTGCTATTAGTGTATTTCAACATGCCTCCACAATATGAGAGATGTACCTCCGGGTTTGAAGTCAAGCGTATTAAAAGGAATAAGAAATCGTGTTAAATGTAAACATATGATCCTTAAGCGTCTACTCGCTAACACTTTTTGATAGTTGAATCTCTCCAATCTTAGTGTATTATTATATTAAATCTTCAAAATTAAATTAATTTGTCAGTAGTTAATTAATTAACGTTTAATATATATTATATATAATTATTAATAAATAGTATAATATATTATATATTATGTTAATTAATTTGACGTTTTGTTTCAGACTGAAGTGGTTTCGTTTTCAACAGGTCTACAGAATTGGTAGCCAGTGGAGCCTTCTGCGTAAGGCGTAAGCTGATTGGTTGATTCCTTGTATAAAAGTTTCAACACTGCATCTACACAAGATTAGAGTATGTTGTATATAAGCGGATAATATTCGTGGTAATACGGATGGTGAGACAAGAAATGACCTGCCCATATTACAAATATGTTCCCCATACTGTACTTGAAAGTTCAAACTAAGTTGTACTATGACAGAAATTATTACAGATAAAACCATTCACCATAACAGACCACACAACTTTTTGTAGACAAACGCCAAAAGATTGGCTTCCTGATTGACATAACTGTTCCACAAACAGCTAATCTTCAAACAGCACATGCAGAAAAAATAAACTATACAGAACTAGCAGCTGAAGTCAAGGCACTATGGCATCTCCAAAAAGTTCATATTGTTCCTCTGGTCATGTCGTGCACAGGAGTTATACCAAATAACATCCATAAAAATCTGGAACTTATTCAAATACCAAAATATACCTATAAAATTATGCAAAAATCGATCATCTTAAATACATGCAGGATTGTTCGAAAATACCTAAATTGCCACGAAACATGAATTGACCTGTGTTTTTGTTATTAATCCCACACAAAGTCAAATAAAAATTCGGTGAATACCCAGAAAAACAATGTAATAATAATAATAATAATAATAATAATATTAATATAATAATAATAATAATAATAATAATAATATTAATAATAATAATAATAATAATAATAATAATAATAATAATAATAATAATAATAATAATAATAATAATAATAATAATAATAATAATAATAATAATAATAATAATTATAATAATAATAATAATAATAATAATAATTATAATAATAATAATTATAATAATATTAATAATAGTGGTCAGTGCCATGGGTACTTTTTATTGCGTACGTGTTTCTTCTCATTCGTAAAGTGGCTGCCAAAAAAAACTTTACTCATTGTAGTCATCAATATTGGCTGTAATTCTTAAATTCTAAATATTAAAATGTTGAGTTTGCTGCTGATCAAAACTCTAATGCATTCGGACACACGCACTCATTTTAAAATTAGAGAACGCGTTTTCTGTTTACGGTACGAAATTTACAGAATTAGACAGGAAAATACAGAATGACACATTGCCATTTGAATTAACTGTAATGTTCGTTTCTAAATTTTGAAGAATCTATTCACCTGGTGTACTCCATGAATGTACATAAGAAAATCATTTTTCATGATCACACATACACAAACACACAAACTCTCAGCAAAATACGTTTCTTGTTAACTGGCTGATCGAATGTTCTATTTCCGCACAAATTTACAGAAAGATCCTGAAAAATACAGAAATGATACATTCTCTTATAAGTAAACTAAGTGTTTGATTTTAAAATGTTTAGGATCAATTCACCTGGTGTACTTCATGTGCGTACAAAAACACATACATCACACACACACACACACACACACACACAGATATTTACATACAATTACGCTGATTTGTCAGCATTTTCCGTACCCTTATGCTTTCTTCAGTCGCCAACATCTGAATTGCCAAATACTTCTACCCTATGTCATGATTTCTCCAGTTTATACATATGAAAAGAGGAATCGATTGATGATCGAGGATCGATGATGATCGAGGATTACATCACGAACGTCACAGAATAAGCCTGAAAAAAATTGATAAATTCTCACTTAAATTAACTGCAATGTTCTATTTCTAAATTCTTAAGTTCAATTAACCTGATGTACTTAATGTGGATATACAAAATAATTGATACATACATTACGTGCATACAATTACACTGATATCAGCATTTCCTTATCCTTGTGTGGATGTGTGTTCTTCAGTTGCCTTTATCTGCATAGCCAAACACTTCTACAATAGCTAATGATTCCTCCAGTTTACACACATGTAAAATGAAATCTACCTGAAAATTCCAAATGTATTCTAAATTGGATGCACGATGTATTCATAGCATACCATTCTTCAAACACTACATTTTTAAATGCTAAAGTATGAAACGGCAAGTGCCAAATGTAAATATTACACTCGGTAACACGCGATCTATTGAGATGAATCAAACGTATCAAGAGCAAACAACTTTAGAGGTGTCTGGCAAAACGTAGAAAAGTTTTTGGAAAAACGTTTTAACTTCTTTCAAAAAATTTAACACCTGAGTTTTGAACCAAGGAATATTAATACACTCATAAATATTAATAACCTCAGCACTATTTAACAAACATTTACAAACACGCAAGCGCAAAGAATTTTTCATCGCAATGAGCTGATTGCTCTACCCGTGAAAAATACAAGCTGGAAAAAATCATTGTTTACCTACTAACGTCATCTCTTTAAATCGTACTATTGTAAATGTATAGCGTTTGTTACGCAATGTAAATAACAGACATTTCGCAGTTGCTTTGCGTTCGTATTTTATTTTTATTTATTTTACGTAAGAAAACAGTTAAAAACTGCGTATGACGTGCTATGGGAGAAGTGAATGTGTGTACATTTTCAAAATTCTGTGATCCCTACACTCAGTCATATACTAAAATTTTGAAGAGAAAACAAGGAGCTCCCATGTAATGAAATCTATTTTCAAGGATTAAAAGGCAATAAATGTTGGCTCTTATCCATGTTGTCCTTCGGAATAATACTTCTGCCGCGACAACATGGAAACGATAATTTGAATAATTGTATTTCCACTGAATTCTAGAAGACGTGCACAGAAAATGAAGTTACATTTATGTTCAGAAGCAAAACAAGGGGCCGTCTCAGCACTTGCTCAATGGATCAGGGAAACTGGACGAAAAACCTGATCGAGATGGGGGTCATTGACCCGGAGGCTGTAATACAATACTTATTACAGGTTGTTTATACACATTTATACGTTCAAATGGTAAATAATGCATTATGTATCATTGTTAAAATTAATGTTACTTTTCTTGTAATGCTCAGTATAATCTAATGGTATAGAAACAGTTATGCAGCAGAAACGATTTCACTTGGGATTTAAACTTTTCTATCGATTTTAATCGTTTAATGTCATCTGGCAAAGTGTTGTAAAATTATGTACATGTATTGTATGTAAATTTTTTGTAATGAGCTGTTGATACTGTCACCCGATGAACATGATTTCTACGTCGAGTGTTATAGTAATAGGCATCGGCATTTTCTAAAAATATATTCCCGCCCTTAAGCAAGCCTTTTTTTTTAGAAAAGCCACTGATTCGTAAATAAACAGACAAGGTAATGGTAAAATTCTTAGATTAATGAAAAGAGGCTTACATGAATCACGTGGGTGGGATTTGGTTATTATTCGTACAATTCGTTTTTGTAATCTAAAAGTCTGGGAGCTATAAGATGTATTTCCCCAGAATATTATGCCATATCTCAGGCAAATATAGATCATATAGAAATATAGGCCAGAATATTATGCCATATCTCGTAGAAGCTAAACATAGGACGCCAAAGGCGTCCTATGTTTGTATGTCCTATGTATTGTAAGAAACTAAATTAATCGATGTTTTATATATTAGAAACCTTACAACGCAGAAATTAACAACAGACATTTATAGCGGTTAATGAAACTCTTGAACACAAACCGCTGAATCAAACACAATGATAACGAAAGAATAACTTAAGGCAAGTACGGTAACCATTCATCATGCGTCAAGAATATTGCAATGGCACAGGTGCATTTTATCAGTATTAATATAAATTCTGAACACTATTGTAGACACAATGGTAAAACTTTTTCATGCGAACACGAAATAAATGCCTAAAACCATGCCTATTTGCCTAAAACCATTAAATTTTGTGTATGTGGTTATCAACGGTGAAAAAGCCTTATTTGTGGCTTTGGCCGATGTGGCCTATATACTTCATAAAAAAACAACTACATCTAAATACAGATGTAAATCATTAAATATTGTATTATTTTAACTCACTTCCACTTGTTACAACTAGCAATAATTTACCACAACCTCGAAAATATATTGTAGCATCCACTACTGAAACGCACGCGACAGCGTGGTGCACAGCGGGTATCGCGGACACTTTCAGAGTGGACACGTGCAGAATGCACCACAATGGGCAGGAGGCGAGGAGGCCGAGCCCAGGGTGCAGTTCGAGAGGGTACGCGTCACACTTGTGCCAGAAGTGTCGCAAGTCCCGGTGGGGAGTCATCCGCCGGGCAGTAGCAACCGGCGGGTGGCGACGCAGCCTTGCGAGGCTAAAGGCGGGGGGGGGGGGTTAGTCCGGAAAAGGGTAGCTTTTTGTTCCTCGAACTTTGTCGCGTAGGAGGCCGCAAGCTTGCGGGTATGAGCGCCAGGCTCATGTTAACAATACATTTGGCAGTTAGCAGATGCTAACGGAGAGCAAATGCTCCTGTAGTAAATTGTAGGGCAGTTATGTGTATACATGTGAAATAAACTTTCTATATACTGTGACATACCAATATGTGGGACCATGCATTGCGTCACATTTATTGTAAACAGGGTGAATTGTAAGGAGAGACATTTCTAAAGATGGCGGCATAGCAATGGCAGACGAGTTGTCGTCAATGTCATCAAACTTCATTTGCTTTGAACCACGGGGCGCGGCTAGTTGATAAAGTAAACTGGGAATTGGCCGAGAAAGCAATGACAGTCTGGGGCGCGGCTAGTTGAATTTGTAAGTAATTGAGGGATTGGCTAGGCATGGAATTTTTTCAGACAAGAAACAGTGGAAAGAGGGACCGAGGTTTGAAGGGCTGAAAGAGGAGAATATGGATGCATTCCGACTTGTGCCGTGGTGCTGTGGATCGTGTGTAGACAATTGATGTTGGAGTTTGGGAATTGTGAACATTTACTTGGAGCGTATGATTGTAGGACTTAGAGTATTAATGGAAAGTGCGGAAATTGGAACTTGAAATATTTCGAGTGCAGCAGCTAGAATTGTGAATTTAGGTGAATTTGTCGGCAACAGGACTGGGAGTATTTGATGCAGATAATAGTTTGCTGAACTTTAATATTTTAATTACACGCGTAGAAAGAACTGGGAACTTTTAAAAGGAAAATTAATTAAGTCTTATCAACTTATGAGGCGGTGAGGATCAGTGACTTGAATACACTTGTGCCAGATCGGAAGAAAAGAAGATGGTATTTGGCCTGGAGCCATCGACACCGGAAAGATTGAAAATGGTTCTACGCGGCGACATCGGTCAAGAGCATGCGAAGGCGGTACTGCAATATAAGGTTTGAGACTGGTCATGACCGAAAGTTTCGTATTGATACCAATGAAAATTGAATAAACTTTCAAGTTTCTGTGAATATAAAGATTATTTTAATTTAGCAACCGCAAAAAATGTATATTGGCTTTCGATTCTGTACAGATGGCAGATCGAATAATCAGCTATTAGCAGTCAATAGCGATTATTTCTTATAAGACCCATCGACCCAGTTAGCCGGATATTAATTTAATGGAAATAGCAGTTGAAGAGAAATTTTAATAATTGAATTAACGTTATCTTTTCCTGGCGCCTATATTCTAATATAAATTTGAAACGGTTTACGTTGAATTTATGTTTAATAATGTTAGAAGGGCAGAGGAAATGTTTAATTTAAAAATCAAATCAGACAGTTTGTTTCAATACCAAGCCATCTTGTCTGATTTGTTCAACCCTACGACGTCACAATATCGTTGCACGTCCTTTGAAGACTTCCATAGTCAAATGCAGACGCACCGAGTCTTCAAGCTCGAACACTCTACATGAAACAATCTACTGCAGAAAACGGAACCTGAAAATCAGATGCGCAGTAGCAATGTGGATGCATAAAACAAACAATACTTAACCAGTTATATTTCTTCATGCCTTAAAAATTAGTTTTACAGGTTACAAAAATTAGTTTTATAGTTTTACAAAAATTAGTTTTAGATGTACACTGCGTCAAAGGTGAAAGTTTTAGAGAATCGTAATGGCCTCATCTTATGCCACTCACAGAAAGTGAGCAAATATTGCTAGAATAGACCGCCGAGCATAAACACTGATGTAGCAGCTGGTTGTAAAAAGACAGGGCTTGGAAATAAAAGTTTAATGTTGCTCATTCTTCCGTTACAATGACCGTAATCTGAGCGATTCGCAATCTTTCGAACAATAGTTTTAATGAAGGTATTTTTCATTTCCTGGAAATGTCTTAAAGCAGTTTTCAAGCAGGTGGATCCGTTGGACGATGGAAAATATAAGAAACAACTGAAAAGAGCAATTTCATCACTCACCTTTCGACTTCGACAAAATTATGAATTATAATAGAGTTGGTTGAAATGCAGAACAGAGAAGATAACCTTTAGTATTCGCAATAAACATTTCTCATACTTCACACTTTATTTTCTCGTGTAGGTACGTACATACAGTAGTGTACACAGAATTTTTCTTCATAACTTCCTTACGTTCGTGTTTTTGTCCGTTCGAACATTAATAGGAACATTATTCGTAGAATTTTTTTCCAAAATGAATATTCATCGGCCGATCTCTCGGAACTGCGTTTTGAAAACCTTCCTTTAAATTTTGAGGATACTTTACACGAAGCCCCGAGTCTTTTTAATTTCTCAAATGTGGCTCCGAAGTGTTTTTTTAAATGTATTTTCACATGAGAAATTTAAAGATGTTATTGGTCCGATTATCATTGGTAACAGTTTTCAAAAATTGCAAGAGTTTGAAAGTTTTTGGGCGTCTTTCAACTTCAGCACTGAAGATAGAGATAATTTTTTCAAATAAAATTTGTTCTTCACTATTGGTTCTTTCATCAACAACATTCATGCTCTTTTTAAATTTTAGTACTTTTCTTGCAATTTGAGTGAAATATGGGCATTACAAAATATAAAACTATCTCAAAACCACTTCTACTTTTAATTTAAATATGTACTTATATAGTGGTCCTAGAAAATACAGAAATCATACTCTTCACTTAAAATTAAACCCAGTGTTCTATTTCTAAATTCTCATGAATTTATTTACCTGGGTACATAATGTATGTACACTGTACACAAAAGTAACCTACTTTACATGACATCACACACAATCATACAACTGATTTGTTAGCGTTGTCCGAATTCTTGTGTGTGATCTTCAGTTGCCAGTGTCTGCATTGCTAAATACTTGAGCAAACTATGAGTTGATTGCTCCAATGTACACACATGGAAAAATTACAAATATATTCTGAATTGGATTTAAGACGTACGATTGTCCTTTCTTCAAACATTCCAGTTTTCAACGCGAATTTACGCAATGCGATGCGCCAAATGTAATATTGAATAAGCAACGTTTCTTTTCGCGACTTATTCTCTGAAGATTCAAAAACATTGAATTACCTAAGCCGTTTTTGGCAAAACGTACACAAACCATCCGATTAAAAACATTATCGTTATTTGTTTTAAGTTAATAACTGCATTTTTAACCAGAGACTTATTTAGTGTACATATGTAAATATTTAAAAATAGCCTCAGTACTAATTAACCAAACGTACAAACGCGCACGCACAAACAATTTTCATCTCAATGAGCAGATTGCGTCACTTGTGAGAAAATAGAAGCCGCAAGAAAATACAAAATATTTCCATTTGTCTTCTCGCCATATCATTCAATTTTACATGACAATTTTTCTGAAGGTTAGTTAATAACATTTTACATCTGTATTGATCTTCCAGGATTCAAAACATACTTGCCAATTTTAGGACCAAAGCCAAAAGGCCAAGGTTTTCATTCGTCTACATATGGAACGTGACAAACTTTGTTTCAAAAAAATTTCATTGTATTTAATACGTAGGTAATATTTCTCCATATTTGAATTGAATGCTTCATCCATGTTGTCAGTATCAATAATTTACCGATCACGTGTGCAATTTTGGGCAGCCAGTAACAAAGACTATGCCAAGGGATTAGTGTACAAACGCAACATGACGTACTAGGTAAAGCCCCCAACAAATTAAATATTTTCATTACATTTAACAGGTGATTTTTTCAAATTGTAAGAAGCTAAATTAATCTATCTTTTGTAGATATTATTAGAAACCGAAATAAATACCTTTGACATCCAGAGCCGCTCATGATACACTTGAACACAAATCGCTGAATATAACTAACCTTCACAAAACCAACAAAAGAATGTAATGCAATTTGGTAAACATTCATCATACGATAGGAATATTGAAATGAAGTATGTGCTATTTATCAATATCAATAAAAATTCAACACTAATGTAAACGCTCCGCTAAAAAGTCTTTTTCATTGCAGGTGCATTAAAAATACTTTTTCAATTAAGTATGTGAACTAGCGTTTCCAGTAGTAGGCATTAATGGCTTAGTGCAAGGCATTGTGGTTTGCAACCCCATTAATAAACATTTGAACGCCGAACTTCGCCCCGCAAACTTACATATTTAAAACGATTCAAAAAATACAAAGAGGAATCCGTGTGCCATCATAATATAGAAAACAGCCATCTGAAAAAATACAAAATGTATTTTAGTTTTAAACCTACGGAATATAGTATTTCTTCCTAAAATCTTCTATGTCTCTCTTCGTTTAGTAACCCTTTAATCAAAGATCACAACGCTGCAACTGACTATACGCAGCGCTGCGGAAGCCTAGGCTAAAATATTTTCAATGCTACCAGAGTGAGGCTTCCTGAATTCAACTTCAACATCAACATACGCGACATTAACAGAAAATTCTGACCTGTAGCTAGAGTGGATAGCAAAAAGACGTTAATAATACTGAGTTCATTTACCCTAACAAAAACGATTAAACAGATTCAACAAAACACTTCGAAATTTCCGTAATACAGTAGCATTGCAGCTTTGCCGTCCTTGCAAAATTTCGTGTTGCTGCTTCACTTCGATGTCGCATTGTGATATCTAGTGATGAGGTTAATACTAGTAGCATCCGGAATGTTCTGTACATACATTACAAAAAGTATGTACTATTTATGGTTATAAATTCGTGAGTTACATCCAACAATTGAGTCATTTTTTTTAATTTGTCACACGTAAATCAATATTCCATCTCTTGTCACTATTATACTATGTTAGTCAAATAGATATATTCTTAGCATGTAAAGTAAACAGGAAATATGGGCGTAGAAAATATGTTAAGGAAAATTAACAGAAAATTCTGTAGCAGTTGACCTCAAATTTTACACCTTTAGCATTCGCTTCATTGTTCTTATTTTAAAAATAAAACTTAAAGGTTTCATGAATGACATTTTTTGTTACGACTCGTGGATGGTAAAATTTTTGTCCTCCTATAACCTTGTTCCCCTGATCCTGAACGCTGGATACGAACCTGAGCTAATGGAGAAAGAAATGTTAATTTTTTATTATTTGAAGGAACATAATTAAAATCGCCTCCGTCTAATTGTCATATAATAGTAGTTTATGCAATTATTACACAACTGCCTACCATTGCGTGACTGTTTGGTAAACATTCATCATACGAAAGGAATATTGAAATGAAGTATGTGCTATTTATCATCAATAAGAATTCAACACTCAAGATGCCAACCATTTGAAGTATCGATTTTTAAAATCCTATTTATCGTGAGAAACAGTCACGGAAATATGAACCCACAAACGAAATGGCTTCTCTAAGTCGTATACATTATGACCTATAATAAAATTAAGGCGCGTCCTACTTTGCTGCAAGGACAAGACCTTCAGCCTCGCGATTTACCCATGCTTCGAGTCTACGCAATTCGTAATTTCCATTCCATATTTAAACAACGGTGGTTTCAGTGTTTTGTTCTTCGCTTTCGTTTCAGATCGCGAAGCTCGAGATTTGATTCGTGATAGGGGGCAATTCAAGGGAAAATACCCGAATTTTTAATTGTACCGTATTTTTAAATCTACACTTATTACTTGGGTTAATATTACATAATGTGAATAAAAAAGCGAATTTGCACATCCTGATTCGTCTTTAGAAAATAGTTGTCTACGTTTTGAAGTTTATCTCAAATACACGACGAAGGCTAGACATCAGGATAGTAGAATGCAGAAAATGCAACGTCAAGCATACAAACAAGGCAACATCAGGTCTCAGCTGATAATTTTCACCGCACCTGCAAAGACAGTTAAAAGGAAATTTCCAATTGTGTGTACGCTTTCCGATCAAATAAAAATTATATTCTCCTGTGAAATATTCACAAATATACCATTCAATTTCATTTGATCTATTAATTCCAGTTTAAATTTCACTAAAAATAAAAATCAAACAAAACCCCTAATAGTGATTTTAGATATAAGTAGAGATCTTATTACAAGAGATTGAAGAATTGAACTTTACCATTAGTACGGGTTTAATAATCAATGAAGTATTGTAATATGACGTTACCATATGAATATTGTACGTTTTATCTTCCTTGAAAAATCCAATACACATTAAAACGCAAGATAATTACTACTATAACTGGTTATCGACTTGTGTTTAATCAATTTAATTTCTAATACCGTAAAAATCCTTGTTCAAATAATTTTATTACAAAACTGTTTATGGTAAACCCTTGATTATTCTAACTGCCCTGGGTTATTTAAAGTTTGTCTCAGACAAATGAACTGAAAAAAATGTTTATAAATTTCAAATGTTTTCTAAAAGTTTTAGCCAAGATTTGCGAACTTGTATGCATTATATAAATTTTGCCGAGCGTTTTGCTATAAATTGTTCTTCACACAAAACCACATTTTATCGGAACATTCAACGCATTACTTACGGCTTGAAAAACTTCTCATTAACATTAACTTCCACTGCAAATTAGAATCCAATAGCACACTTGGCATAGAACGAAAATAGGAGGCTGAAGCGAGATGTCGATGCCGTCAAATAGGAGTTGTAGACAATTGCAAGAACTCACCTTCCCGCTGGCCTCATAGAAAATGAGTAAACGTTGCTAGAATCGGCACTGAACACGGAAGCGCTAGTGTAGCAACTGGTCTTAAAAATAGATAGAGGTGCAAAATATCAAAAGATTAATAGATTTACATCCTTTAGTTACATTAATCATAATATAGGCAATTTGCAACTTTTTTGACAATAGTTATAATTTTTTTTTCATTTCTTGGAAATGTCTTTTAAAACAAAGCTAAATTTCCTTAGAAATTTCCCTTTCATATTTACTTCTAAAAGCAACAAAATCCCCTAAACTGTCCGAAACAATTTCGCGCGTATTGAGAGAAGTGTATCGATTGAGGATTTCCTAGAATTGTTTATGTGTGAATAATAATAATAATAATAATAATAATAAAGAAGAAGAAGAAGAAGAAGAAGAAGAAGGAGAAAAAAAGAAAAAAAGAAGAAGAAGAAAGAAGAAAGAAAAGAAGAAAGAAGAAGAAAAAGAAGAAGAAAAAGAAGAAGAAAAAGAAGAAGAAGAAATAAAAGAAGAAAATTTTTGTTCTTCTGTAGGTCATATGATAATTTGCCGTACAAATGGAATTGAATAAATTACACAAGAATTGTTACAAATTACCATGTAGAGCATCGCTCTAAATTAAATAGGTAACAAAAAATAAACAAATAGTTTTAAACAGTGTTTTACCCAGTTGCCCCCATGAGTTGTAGTATTGCATCCCATGGGATGAGGTCTTCCATACTCCTATTAGTCCTAGAAATAAGACTACAGAAGTGCCACTGAGTCACATTTCATATTCATACATGGAATCTGGGTTCTAAACAAAAATTAATGTTGTTGGTTGTCCAGCGGCATGTTCGAGATTTAGTGTCCCCAAAACCTTGAAGAGTGAAATGATTTTTGTAACGTATGTTTGAAATATTGTGTATGTGTATTAAAATTATATAATTCAAAGAACTTATACTGTCACTTGTTGAAGTTGATTAAGTAAGGTCAGTAAATGGCTCAAACGACTAAACCTTCGACTATGAGGAGGTTGATGTTCTTATTAAAGAGTAATGATTCTTTGGGAGACAATCTGTATTTGCAATTGTATCATACAAAACTTGGAATTCAGTACAAAAATTTCAAAGAAATAGCGCTGATTTACTTCATCATACACAGAGAATGGAGTAGGCCTTGAGATCTGATCCATCACCAGGCGATACGTTTAGTTATTTCTTTGCAATATTGGATGCCCCATATTTCTTCTGCCATGGGGTTCATACTTAAAACTTACAGCTGCCATTTTCATAATACAAACAATTTTGAAAATTTAACCAGCTTTGTCAAGTCATGTGACAGATACAATGATGCAAATTTGAAGATCAGATCGGATCAGATTCGATCGGATCGGATCGGATCGGACGGATCGGATCGGGTCGGGTCGGGTCGGGTCGGGTCGGGTCGGGTCGGGTCGGGTCGGGTCGGGTCGGGTCGGGTCGGGCGGTCGGGTCGGGTCGGGTCGGGTCGGGTCGGGTCCGGGTCGGGTCGGAGCGGACAGGACCAGACCAGATCATCAATCTGATCTAATGTGATCTGATTTGACATGACATGACATGACATGACATGACATGACATGACATGACATGACATGACATGACATGACATGACATGACATGACATGACATGACATGACATGACATGACATGACATGACATGACATGACATGACATGACATGACATGACATGACATGACATGACATGACATGACAGCGCCCCCCTTGGTTGGGGATCGATCTGATCTGATCTTTGTTTCATTAATGATAGTAATTCAAATGAATAAATCAATTAATTGAACAATATTATAAATGTAATAAATAATAACAGCTAACAATAAATAATAATCATCTCAAATATTTATGAAATATAATGTGATATCAGTAGACACAAAGTATCTATCATATTTTTATTAACTTACGCATAATAAAAACTAGGCAGATATTTGAATTAGTATCAAGTTTGCTTAGTATCAAACATCACTAGATCCATTTTTATATTCAATTAAGCCATTGGTTCAAAACTGATCAATCTGTATGAAAACCAATAGTCAAATGTGGAAGTGAGAAGTAATATTATCTGACAAACCCATAACCTGTATTGGCATTGTTAGTATCAATGTTTACAAATCTATATATTTACTTGGAATTTTCCTAAACTTTCTATGAATGGATTGACAACTTTTGATACTACGCCCTTCATTTGCTCTTGGCATGTCCAAGAAAAGGAATTGTGTCCATGCCTTGTAATAAAAGCAACTTTAGTGGCTATATACCTCTGAAGGAGTCATGCCTGAATTGACAATGAAAGAAAATTAAATTTTGTAACCGATATTAATACTTGATCACAACCATCGAAATGTTGACAGTCTCTCTAAGCAATGTATTACAATGGAAATGATTTAATGTTTCACAAAACAATTTAATAAATATTTTTCAAAAACATTTAAAAACTTGGATAATTGCTCAGTTTAAATATAGTTGTAATGCTGCTTAACATGGCACAAGTGAAGAAATTAAATTTCATGTCTCTGAATCATGACAATGAAATGTGAAATTAACACAATGTTTATGTTCACTGGCAATACTTGCATGGAAATGTTGGTGAATGGTGTAATGTTAAATAAGTTAACAGACATTTTTTTCCCTGTTACTGGCATTTGGAAGTTCTTTTGACAAGTAGGTTCCTCTAAATTTGCACATTGGCCATTCTTCACTCTTGGTAGTACAGTTATTAAAAATACCAAAAAATCTGTGAATATTTGACAAGTTTAGAGATGCTTTTTCTTCAGAATCCATGCCCTCTGCCATAATATACATAAGGTGGGAACTGAGAAGCTAATATGTTGTACTAATTTTTTCAAAGTCTTCTGCTCAAAGTTAAGTTTTATACGTTAAATGAGATCCTTGTTCCCTTCTCTGAGGTAATTAGGGTAGTTTTGTGGTCTTCTCTTTATGGGCACCAGGAATATTTTATTAATACATATAAAAATCTGAACTCTAACATTTATAAATAGATTGCTTTTTACTCACGCAATTTGCATGTTTATCATATCATGCATATTGAATATCCCCCAACTGATAAGAACGTGCCGGTATTCTTCGCTTGTTAAAAGTCCGTCGATTCTCTTCCTGAACCTTCAGCAACTGTAATTTGGCATCCTTTCGAAACTGGTCTCGCTGGGCCTCAAAATCGTTAACTATTTCTTCGCTGATGAGATCCATAATCTTCAAGTCTACATTGTGACGCATTCTCACTCCCATCAGAAGTTCAAAAGGTGTACGCTTGATACTTCAGCTGTATGTTAAGTTCATGGCTCTTTGTACAGCTTCGACATGCTTATACCATCGAGTTGGGTCTTCTATTGATAGCTTGGATAAAATCGATAATATTGTAGAATTAATTCTCTCAATTTGTCCATTTGCACGTGGTAATCCTGTGGTAATGAGTAAATGGGTAATGTTTTCGGCATTGCAATACTCCTTGAACTCATTTGAGGAAAATGCGCTAACTCTGTCGGACACAATCTGGACAGAACTTCCAAAAACCATCTTCTGCACTTCTAATTTATTTATCACTTCCTTCGTCGTTGTGGATTTTGTAGGGTATAACCACACAAACTTTGTAAAGCTATCTACAATGGAAAAAATGTATTTGTTCCTTTGTTTGTTGAATCCAGAGGACCAATATGATCAACATGGTAAGTATGAAAAGGTACACTCTCCTTAAAAAGTGGATGTAAAAGTCCTTCTTGCTTTCCTGGTTTTCTGTTTACCAAAAGGCACCTAACACAATTGGAAATGACTCGTTTGATCATCTTCTTCGCATCTGGAATATAAAATTCCTGTTTCAATTCTTCCTCCGTTCGTAGCACAGCGTAATGCCCTTTTTCATGTGCATTCCTGACAATTTCATGCTGCATTGAGCGGGGTACCACCAATGTCTCTCGTCCATCACAAAACTTGAAAAGTATTCCATCATGAAGCACAAAATCATTGTAGGGTCCCTCCCGAAGGTGGTCTTTAATTGCATTGAGTCCCTCGTCTGCTTGTTGGGCTTTCTTGATTTTTGCTACTAGCCCATCCTTAACAAGGCCCACGCGAGGGTGTCGGCTTAGAGCATCCACATGAGGGATTCTGGAACCAGCTCGATGTTCTATGCTGTAGTCGAATTCTTCCATGGTCATAA
The DNA here is from genome assembly GCA_964035755.1 of Teleogryllus oceanicus. Lineage (NCBI taxonomy): Eukaryota > Metazoa > Arthropoda > Insecta > Orthoptera > Gryllidae > Teleogryllus > Teleogryllus oceanicus. The sequence goes on from CAXIVR010000014.1 coordinate 58,692,753, forward strand.
CCCTCCTAGCTACTCTTGGTGTAAGATCTTTTTTATCCATAGTCTTCTGTAGCGCTGAACAGTCTGTAATGATCTTGAATTTGATTCCGAGTAAATACGTTCGGAATTTCTTCAGAGCCGCAACCACAGCGAGCATTTCAAGCTCATAACTACTGTACTTTTCCTCTTCAGGCTTCGTCTTCATACTCATATAATGCACCGGATGGAGCTTGCCGTCGTCTGGAAGTCGTTGCAATAACACTGCTCCATACCCATACTTGCTGGCATCCGTGTGTAGCTCCGTCTCAAACGCTGGATTGTATATGATCAAAACTGGATTTTCTTGGAGTAGCATCTTCAAATCTGCGAACGCTTTCCTTTGTTCATAACTAAAGTGAAATTTCACTTTGTCCTTTAACAAATCACTAAGAGGCTTAGCGATCTTGGCACAATCGGGCACGAACTTCCTAAAATATCCAGTTAGTCCCAGGAAACTTTGTACATCTGCTGTAGACTTTGGTTCTGGATAATGTTTAACGGCAGCAATCTTCTCAGATGAGGGAAACACTTTTCCATTTTCAAACGTATGTCCCAAGAACTCAATCCTTTTCGTTAAAAGCTGACATTTCTCAAACTTCACTTCCAATCCATTTTCCTCAGCAACATCTAGGACAAGTTGAAGTCGGTGCAAAGCCTCTTTTTCGTCACATGCAGGGATCACCAAATCATCTATGTATACAAAAACGACGTTATCTTGAATAAGTTTCCAAAATATACTATTAATAAATCTTTGGAACACCGCGGGGGAGTTGCAGAGACCAAATGGAACCTTCAAAAATTGAAAATGTCCAGAGTGCGTCACAAAAGCTGTATATTTCCTACTTTCTGGGTGAATGCTGACATGAAAGAAGCCATTCTTGAGATCCAAAGTGCTGAACACTCGGGCACCACAAAGTTTGTCTAGGATGTCTTCTATCAATGGAAGTGGATACCTATCTTTCATAACATTTTTGTTCAATCGCCTGTAGTCTATGCAAACTCTAGGTGATCCGTCTTTCTTCTTGGCAGTTACAACTTGACTAGCATATTCGGACACACTTGGTTCTATGACACCATCTTTAAGCCACTGTTTTACCTGTTCATTCACTATGGTCTTCTCCTTCGGGGCTAAACGCCTCGGTCTGCTATAAATTGGCTGTTCACTCTTCACCACTATATTCATTTCAATTTCTGTGTTTTTCTTCTTTGCTGGTTGGTATTTGGCCACCATATCTTTAACCTTTAAAACTGCTTCCTTTGATGCTGATGTGCCAATATTCAATTCATCCTTCCGAATAGCGTCTATTTTCATTACAAATGCTTCCGTCCTAATCTTAGTTACGCTGCTATAATGTTTGTTTCGCAATAACTCCACTTGATCTAATATGTCAGTGCCAACAATTGATGGTGTATCAAAAGGTTCTAAAATGTCATTGGAAACAACGAAAACTTCGACTTCTTAAGAATCGTCATCTATCAGGACATCAGCTGGAAAACATCCCTCTGGAGAAACGTAGCCTTTCCCGAAACCAGAAAGCAGTATTTCTGTATCCTGAAGATCTGGATGTCCCAATTTGGCATGGAGGTCGTTTATTACCGTGACATCACATCCCGTATCCAGTGAAGCCTGAGTCTTCAACCCTTTAATGATTATTTCTTTCTTCTTAGAATTCTTCTGGATTGGAGCAGCTACGACGCCAATAGATTTCCGAACTTTCCCCATCATTCTTCACCAAACAATGGGAAGCAATATGTCCAAATTCGTTACAGCGAAAACACTTAGGTCCTTGATCTTTGAATTTGCAGTCAGCTGACTTATGACCATCTTTACTTCCACAGTTATAACATCCACGTCCTCCAACTATAATGAATAATATTTCCTTTTTTTTTAATTTTTTTTTAAAATCATCGATACCATCAATAATATACTGCATCAAAGATTGTTCGTCAATATCGCATCTACTAGCTATTTCACGCATTACCAGAAAATACTCTTGCAAAGATTCTTCTTTCTTCTTTTGTCTACAATTTAATAAGCGATGAATGTCAGCAGCACTCGTTTGAACCTCGAATTCTTCTTTCAATGCCTTCTTTAATTTCCTCCATGACGAGATTCCATTTTCTCCTTGAATAAAGAGCTTCGCCAAACCGGTTAAAGATTTCTTTGCAAAAATAAATTTTTGTATTTCATCCCATTCCATGAGAACAGCTATCTCTTCAAATTCGTTGATCCACTTCTGAATAGGATATCCTTGCTTCCCGTCAAAAGGCCGTATAGAACCTTCGAGATCACGAAACGTCAAAGCAAACTTATGGGATTGTGTCTGATCGCGTAATTTCAGTCGTCTAATCCCCTTAACCTCTTGTTCAATTTCGATCTCATCGTCTTCAGTCGAATTGGAACAATACTGGATAGCTTGTTTCGGAGGTTTAGCATCTTTCACAACTTTTTCTTCGCCTTCGTCTTCCTCAATTTCTTCTTCGTCTTCACAGTTTTGACAAGCTTCAACTAAGCAAGCTTCAAGCTCCAGCAAGTCATCGCAAATTCGCTCTACGAGTGCATCTTTCAGCCCAGTGTAATCGAGACACAAAATACTACATATTGCGACCAAGTCTGATTCACTAAATTCCTGTGTAATGTAGTCAAGTTTTTCTGTATGTTCATCGGAATCACGTTTAAACGAGAAACCAGGGAATTCCCGTAGGCGTTTCTTATTCCTTCGATCTGTTGACGCTGTCCCAAAGATCAACTTGTGTATGGTCCGTATAACCTTAACAGGTGCCGTAGTAATGTTCTTTTTAATTTTCTCGATTAACGTAGTCATCTTGGTACTGAGTTCAAATTTAAATCACACAAAATAATAATATAGGTTAAATCAAACAAAATAAAATAGTCAAAACCAGAACATAATCACTTCAAACCTACTGCATTCGAGAATCTTCCACGCACCGCGAACACAAAATAACATACACACTTCTCAATACACGTTCGAAAATTTCAGTGCACCACGCAGTTCACAACATCCAGGAATCTTCTAAGCGTCCTTCTATAACTTTCTAATTAACACAAACAACTTCTTAATAACGAGTCACAACACGTTCGAGAGTTTTCGATGGGGTGACGTAATATACAAAACTGAAATCCTCACGAATCACACTAACCATAAGATTCCTTCTTCACGAAACTGTTCTCGTCTTTTCCAACAGGGATCTCTTTCAATGTTGACCTTGGCACAATATCGCAGGCCTCGTCTTTGCGTTGTTTCGTCTTTCCGTCTTTTCGCCGTTACTTCCGAATAATCTTCCCTTCGACTTCGATCTTCACATCCCGGACGAGCCCCCAAAATGTGGGAATCAGATTACTCGGGATTGTCCGATAAAACTCCTTACACGGATCTGGTCAACCATCAGCACCGTCCTACGCCTCCTGTTGTTACACACACACTGCCTGTCCCGCGTGTCTTCTAGCAACTCGTTCATCTCTTCCGCTTCCACTCCCGCGCTCTCTACTTCCGCTTGTGGGAAACCCAGAAAGTCATGATCAGAATCACACACACACACACACACACACACACACACACACACATATCATATATATATATATATATATATATATATATATATATATATATATATATATATTGTTGCAGTATAAATCATTATTAGCAGATGAAACCATGAATAAATTGATAATATTACCATCTCAAAATCGTTATTTACACAGAAGTCAGACTACAGATAACTTTTAATTTTGTTTTTCATTATCTTTTGACGCTCTTCGCTCTGACGAATATCTATCACTTGTTGATGGTGTTAAATCATTTACATAGATTAATTGTTCACCGAGTTAATATTCGTTTAAATATAAAAATCTTCGAAAGAAAAGTGAGACATATATTACTGTACTGTTAATTCTTCAATCGCGCGAGTGAATGACTACAAACAAAACAAAAGCGTGAGTTGATCGGAATGATAGTTTCATAAGATGGCTATTCTGACAGGAAATCTATTTAGCTGGCATATTGCGAATCTAGTGCGGCCTAATAGGCGGCGAGTAACCAGCGGCGAGTAACCAGCGGGGACACGTTCTAAGCTCACCGACCGTTTCCCGGCATGTGTGGTGGTGTAGTGCATGTTAGTGTGTGTGTGTGTGTGTAAGGGGTGAGGATAGAACAAGGAAGAGGAAGGAAATATCGCGCGCGGTCCGTGGCCCGTTTGTTAAGAAACTGCTCCGGCACTCGCCTGGTATAGATCGGAGAAACCACGGAAATCAGAGCTGCCGACCGCTCAAATTCTCCACCAGACAGCGACTGAATTCGACCTAACTGAAAAGCTAGTGTCGAAAATCTTGTCACCGTCGGGACTCGAACCTAGGAGAGGTCAGAGGCACTGCAGTGACATCAGTTGATGCCCTGAGCCAAATCTCCCGGTCCAAAACCGGCGATTTTTCGCCGGTTCGATTTTTCGCTGAATTCGACCTAACTGAAAAGCTAGTGTCGAAAATCTTGTCACCGTCGGGACTCGAACCTAGGAGAGGTCAGAGGCACTGCAGTGACATCAGTTGATGCCCTGAGCCAAGTCTCCCGGTCCAAAACCGGCGATTTTTCGACGGAAAACTCGTATTGTGGGGTCCAAAAATAGAAAAAAGTGAATAAATTGTGTTCTAGTATGAAGTAAATTACTCCCTCTAGCACATTAAGTATTCAGAAATTGTGGGTCCTTGACACCAATAAAGTGTTTTGTTTCGTTTTCAAAACAGTCGTCCGTTCGTCTGCTCGTCCCTATTCAAAGAATTTTTTTCCAAAATTGAAATTCCCCGATCTGGCTCGACTCGAATCTCGGCAATTTAAAAAAACATTGTTTAAATTTTGTGTTTCCTCTTAACTCTTAATTTTCGAAAATTGCCAGAGATTGATTTTTTCGGCGCCTTCCTACAACAATAATATTGAAGATAGAGATCTTTCCTTCAAATGAAATGTGTTCTCCATAATTAGTTATTTCATTAATGACATGCACATTTAAAAAAAATAGTAGTGTTCGCGCAATATAAAGTGAAATATGGGCAATATTAAAAAATTATCAAAAACAAAAATTTCTTAATAAATCCAAATCTCCAAATTTTATTTCCTGTAAAAATAAACTAAAATTACTCATTTTCAGAAACGTTCAAATGCAATTTTCAATGCATTGAATAACATGAAAAAAATGCCTCTTTCGCGAATTCTTTTGATTTTTTTCTAAATCACACACGCACACGCACACGCACACGCGCGCGCACACACACACACACACACACACACACACACATATATATATATATATATATATATATATATATATATATATATATATAATTTCACATGAAGTTTCTCGAAAACTCAAAAGTTTCAGGAGAAAATGAGCCTGAAAATGCGTATTGTCAGAGACACTCAAATGACATTTTCTCAAAAACGACTCCATATTTTTCAACGGTAACTACCATATGAGACGAGGTTTTACACTTCTATAATATCCTGAAAGTTGTGTTTCAGTCCTTTCATAAGGAGACCGAAAAATTGAAAAAAATGTATTTGGGGCGGAGATAGATAGCAGCTGGGAAGAGGGTGGAGAAAAACCGAAAACTATAACCCTGACCGAAAAAATTAGAATAACAAATAAGAGAAAATCTGTGCTATTCTGTAGCACCACTAGGTAATTATGTACGTTCAAAAAGCCTGAACTAAATCTTTTACAAAATCGTAGCAAGAGAATACGTAATTAGAGCGTAACTGTGTCATGGAAAAGTTCAATATGCTTTGTTACATGAGTATTAGTGCCAGAGGCGTATCTACGGTAGGGGAGACATCGCACGTGCCATGGGCGCCACTCACTGGGATACCATTTAGAGTATAATAAGTACCCACTTAAACAAATAACAACCACTAGTTTAAAGTATCCTAACAGGGGCACAAATTCTATGCCTGCCATGGGCGCCTGAATACCTAGATAGCCTTTGGTTACTGCAGTAACTTGGCATGCCAAGTCTGATAGACCCAATTTGTTATTTTCATCCTTCTCAATAATAACACAGACCCCCCTCCAAGAAAGTTGCCAAACCCCAAACTTGACATGTTTCGCTGTGTATTTCAACGCGCTGAATTCGAATCTCAAGCCAGAATTGCGCCATCACCCTCCATTTTTTTATCGCAAAAAAACATCGTGACTTTGTATTTCTTTTTGTTTTCAGGAGTTCTTGTCAGTCCCAAAGACTTGGTACATGTTTCTCTATGTATTTCAACGCTCTGAATCCGAAACTGAAGCTTTAAATGAACCACCACAAATTTACAATCTACAATTTCACGGCAAAAAAAAAAAAAAAAAAAAATGGAAGCTTATTCTGGCTCCATATTCGGATTTAGCGCGTCGACATACACAGAGAAACATGCATCAAGACTGTGGGTCTGACAACAATCCCCGAAAACAAAAAATACAATGTCACGATGTTTTTTTGCGATTTCAAATAAAAATTGGAGAGTGATGGACGAATTCTGGCTTCAGATTCGTAATCACCACGTCGAAATACATAGTGATACATGTGCCAAATCTATTTTATATTCGTAATCTATGAGTTTTTGTTTTATCTTTTGTTTTTGCGCGCGTGTCCCTGTGTAATCGATCTGTAATAAAGTAGAAGAGAGCACTGAAGGTACAACAACTAGACACACAGATCAACTCAATTTCAACAACCATAACCATCTATGAGACTTGGAAGATATAATAAAACTCATCAATTTTTTAAATTGTATTCTTAACACAATTACAGTTGGACCTCCATATATTGAATCTGATGGTTCCTTTGATAATACTGATTATATAGAAATAATTATGAAATTTTTGCAAATGCTTTTGAACAAATTTGAAAAAATTGAGTAAAATGGAAAATTCAACAATAAGTAATAAAGGTTTTAATTGTTCGTACCATATAATTATGAATAGTAACATGAAATTAGAATTGCATACATACCTCTCAAATTCATGAAATTAAACATTTTTTAAAAATTCAAATGTTGCACATGTGATGCACTGTGTTCAAAATATTGTTCTTACTTGTTAACCCACTGAATCATTTCATCTGGAACATTTTCTCTCAACTGAAGCTGCACTGAACAGACAAACTTAGTTTATAGGACATGACTATTAGACGAAGGGGTACACGATTGACCTTTTGTTTGCTTTGGCATACGCATTCATACAACTGACAAGTTCTCAAGGAGAGGGAAAGGAGGAGTGATGAGGGCTTAATGAGAAAGCTCGGTACTGGATGTAGAAAACACGGAAGCGTTTCATGAACATTTTATTTCATAGAACAATTAGTTGAGTCAGAAAATGAGTTCAATGTATAGAAATAATTTTTGATAAATAGAAACACTTTTAAATTGAATTTTCAAGGGACAAAAAACAAATTCGATTTACTGAGAATTTCGATTAGTGCATGTGTATGTACTTAATAAAAAGAAAAATTCCATTCTTTGAAATGTTTTGGTCAATTTAATACTTTCAGGCTAATAGGCCAATATATTTGGCCTCTGGATTGAAATCCACATTTTCTAAAGTAGGCAGGTGTCTTCAATGTCACAATCCTTTAAGCTAACAAAGAAAATGTTGCCTTTCTCTGTTGGAAGTGAGAACATAAACAGCATCAAGAAAATGTGAACGCAAACAGACAACATAAGTTAATTTCACATGAAAATTGTTGCAACATAAACATCTGTTAGTGATATTTCCTTTGGTGTTCCCACAGTTAAGCACGGATATTAAGATGATACCATATTTCCCGTAACATGAAAAAGTATTACATTCTAGCTTTTGTTTCAGCAATCTGTAAATAAGACCAAAAATTTGCATTACTGTACTCCAAGACATCATGAATAAATTGATACTTCCAAAACTATTTTCTCACCGCAACATGTTGTATAATGACTGTAGGAATAGTCAGCAACTCATTGACCATGTCCAAGTCCTCAGTTTCAGTTTGAATAACTGAATTTGGTGAAGTAAAACAGTAATACAGTAAAAAATGCTCAATGCAGGACATTTATTATAGGAAAATCTATTAATGAGAACATAAATCATGGTCCCGTCAAACATTAAATCTACAGTATTACAGTGCAGAATCTTGTTTAATACGGAAATAAAATATTGGTCCCTTGAGATTCCACTTCAAGCAAGTTTTACTGTAATGTTATGTAACACACTTATTTTCATTGTTACTCATTACAGCGTTCTTTCTTTCACAGTTTCTTTCAAACCTCTCAATTGCTACCCTGCATCTGCTTATGTATTAGTAGAAATTCTAACACCCCCTATAAACACTTAAAGAAAATATAAATAGAAACAAAATTCATGTTCTGGAAATAGTCTCAGATTATTTTCACAGTAATTTTACTGTTACAATCAAATATCAAATGGCTTGAAATTGCCATTTAGAACTCATAAAAAGTGGCAGTATCTTCAGAATATGAATTTTGTTTCTGTTATTTATGAATAGGAGTTAAAACTTTTGTTTACTACCATCTAAACTACACTACCTACTAAACTACACTACCTACTAAACCATAAGAAAACTAAGTTCAGATAAAATTGCAGATTAAAAACAGGGAAGAAACTAAGTACAGAATTTTCATGTATTTTCATATCAGTTTTCATGATGGGACCTGTATGGATGCAAGTCTTGCTGAAGAATAGAATTTTCTTTTAAAACTTGCAATATTCGGCAAAACAAAGAATCATACACTGCACATTTTCAATTCATATTGAGAAGCACTGCACTTATCAGACATGAATGCAATTAGAATGCTCTCATGAATAAAAGATGGGAGCATTGACTTTACTGATAGTGAATATTTATTTTTCTCAATAAACTCACAATGTTATAAACGAAAAAATTAAGTGGAGTGAGACAACCTACATACTTATATATATTGTTATCTGGACAGTTTTACGGGCTTCCAAAATGGCTGGTATAATATGTTTTCATAAGATGTATAAATTGGGAACTTAACGTTTGATAACCTAATTTCTATTTTTCAATTGAATATATATTCAAGAATTTTCATAACTCAACTTCATTGAATATCAACACTGTACTGACACACACCCTTTGCATGAGAGGTCTTCCAATAGCATGACACAAGCACTTTCTAACAAAAAAAATAACTTACTAATGCTGTATACAAGTGTGTGATAAACATTTTGTTTTAAACCACTACATTAAGTCTTTCTTTTTGTCAAAAAATTATTAATTGAAATCAAACATTTCACTTCACAATTATTCGCTGACATTAACTGCTATTCCACCTGTAATAATCTTCCACCCAAGTTAACTTTACCAAGATTATATTTTAGGATAGCAAACAAATTCCATGAAATTTTATATGCATGCATACTAGAAAAACTAGAACAATTTTAAATAATTTGGGCTTTGATATGTTTTCCCAAAAGTATGAAACTACATTTCTTGTACCAGCTGCAAGAATCAACTGGTCTGTAGATGCTTGTTCACAAATTCAAATATCTCATGAAAATTGAATATAGCAACAATTACATAAAATAAGCAAGCAGGAGAAATGATGAATTAAAGACGACACTACCTCAAAAAATTGTATTTCTCAGATTTATACTGTACATCAATAATGGCATAGTTTTATACATCTCTTCAGGCAATTTGTGATTTTGTGGTGTAAAACACAACCATCATACATTACAAGTAAAACAGTAAAATAAAGAATATCACCAAAACCCTTTCCCACCCAATTCTAAGGCAATATAACATAATTTACTTGACCAATACAATTTGAGTTACACATACACAACAGATTGCATTAACTAATTTACATTCACAACTACCATTCAATATAACACACACACTGTCCATAATACCATAAGGCAAATGCTGGCTATCTGAGGGAAAGGGCTCTGGCTCTAACCATAGACATTAGGGCCACCATAATCACAAGTAATTGTTTTATTCCTTTCTCTTATATGCAGTAATAGTTGAAGTGGATAATAACTATATTATGTGCCAGAAACCCAATATACATTTGATCATCTAGTACCTCTTAGACCTAACAGATCTTTCCATTTGAGGTACACACAACACAACTGAACAACAAAGAAGTGTTCAAATTCAATTATTTAATTGTAATATGTACATTTTCATATAGGCGGCTAAGGCCACAGAACTGGGAACGGAAGCCTAGTGCATGTCTGTGCGAGTGTGTCAGGGAACGAGTGAAATCCATCATGGGCTAACTACCACCCATGCAACTCTGAACCAGCAGAGGGCTAGGCGGTCGACGATACTGCTAACTTTTTAAGATGCTCCATAAAAACTTGCAAACTCACATCATCAGTAAGAACCGGAGCTCCACCCTCTGTACCGTACGCATACATACTGTTGTGTGTTTGGGATGGATTGACTTTCGAAAGTAAGAATCTCGCCTGAGATCCACCTTGCTCAGTATCAATATATCGAGGCATAGGGAAGCGAGTTTGCAGAATCTCCTGGGCATCATCAATAGGAGCCTGCAGCAGCTGACGGAAGTTTTCATACTCGGGCATCTCTTGGTAACGAAGCTGTCGCCACTGCGCAATGGTCTCCCCATGGAAGATAAGAATCTGGAAGAAAGTATCCATCAACAGGATGCGATCAGGCTGGATGCTGGACGTATCCAGCAAGACCGGTTCCGGCGGACCGTTGAAACTGTAACTGTACAAGATGGGCTGAATCATGATGAGCGACTGCGTGAGGTCCTCCCGCATCAGCATGTGGCGGTAAAAAGACGTCTCGTCGGGGCTGTTGTTGAACACCTGCAGGAACTGCGAGCGCCGGAGGTGGTACATGAACTGCGGGTACAGGCTGAAGTTCTCCGCGAGGCGGAAGCTGTTGGGGTCGTCCTTGTTGTACTCGCCGAACTTCTGGCAGAGGCGGATAAGCATGCGGTCCACCCAGCGGAGCACGTCGGGCCCGTCGTCCGTCTCGGCGCGGAAGACGACGGTGCGCGCCATCAGCACGGCGGCCGCCTCCTGGTCGAAGCCCGCGCTGATGTGGTGCAGGTTGGCGGTGGCGTCCGCCCAGTTGCGCGCCACCGTCGTCACGCGCACGCGCCGCTGCCCGCTCGAGTGCTGGTACTGCGTGATGAACTGCACGCAGCCGCGCCCGCCCTGCGGGATGGGCGCCGCGTGCTGGTTCACCACCTCCAAGAACAGCGCCACCGCGGTTGGGGTTAACAGAACTTCCACTGGCAGCTGCCGCCCAGGCCGATCTCCGTGTCGGACACGCTGGGGCCCTTGGTGCCCAGCGACACGCACGGCCCGATCGCGCCCGAGATCTTCAGCTCGCGCGACGCCTTCACCTCGAGCGTGCCGTTGAACGCCATCTGACTGGCCTCTGGTCGCGCGCGAACGCACGAGTTGAAGGAGTCGCCCATGACCATGTGGCCGCCCGTGGCGTTGCGTCGACGGCGTGGCCGTTGGCGGCGGCGCGGTTGGCCAGCGCCTCGTAGTGCTTGATGGCCTTCTTCATGTACTTGGCGTTGTCCTTGTGGATGTCGTGGTGCGAGCGGATGGGCTGGCGCAGGTCGTCGTTCACCACCTGGCCGGGGCCCTGCGAGCAGGGCCCGCCCACGAACAGCATGACGCGCGCGCCCGTGTTGGGGTAGGCGCACTCGAGCAGCCCCACGGCGATGGACAGCGCCACGCCCGTCGAGCGCAGCGGTTGCCCTGCGCCACGGGCCACGGGTCGCGCTGCAGCTCGCCCAGCAGGTCCGTCAGGCTCATGTCGCACTTGTGCACGGGCTGCAGGAAGCGGTTGGCCGGCGGCAGCGGCTGGCCGCCCGGCCCGCGCGCCTGCGGCGGGCCCTGCTGCTGCGGCGCCTGCTGCGGGCTCGCGAACTTGCCTGCGGAACAAACGAACAGGCGGTCAGGCTCTGGACGGCCAAAAGGAACCTTTCATACTTCTACTTAACATGTTATGAAAACGCATACACCTTCCCCATCACAGGCGTCACCGCCAGGGGGGGGGGCACGTCTTCCTCCCCAATATATCCTCATGTTCCCTACTATTTTTCCCACCCTGCATTGTCAAGGAAATAACCCATCAAAATCTCTCCACTAAAAACAACTACTTATCTCACCATAACCAATCACCCTTACGTAAGCTCCCAGTTTCTTAATTTATTCTAGGAACCATGAATATTGGAAATAGTATTCATTCACTTTTTTGCAAAAAGAGTGCAGGCGACTGGATAGGCTGCAAATGCCATCCGACTTTCGGATCCTGCGCATAATTTTCAAACAAGAGTCGTAGAAATGTGATGCACAGTCAACTTTTGCAGTAATAAAGATAACGATTTTCCATTGAGAAATATCAATTATAAGCCAAAGTGAAAATAAGTTTCTATAGAACTTGGAGGAATTTAAAGAATCTTCTGTTTCAAAACGCGTTTTCATGTCCTCAAATAAGACTAAGACTTTATTGGCCGACTTCGGCGGTTTTCATTGTCTCTGAACAAAAACCAATCGCTACGCGCAGATCAAGCAGAGCAAGCCCCCCCCGCTTCCCAGGCAAGGTGCCAAAAGCTCTGGCAGCAGGCCCTAGGGCACGGCAGTTTTAACCAGCCAAGTCTCGGACTGAACATCGATCGCGAAAACCTGGTCTTGTAAAAATCGCAATTCGTCCGAAAGCGGTTGACTGGTTTTTAATTATTTCTTCGTACGTTACGTAGATATTGTTAATGTCTGGAAAATGAATCACAAGTATAGTCTATCGATGTCTTTCCAGGACATGGAAACAAACAGGCAATGGACGTACTTACGAGCGCACTATTAGATTCAGGCAATACTCTTTAAGACCCAAATTTACAAGATTATTTGTATGGATGGGCTTTCTTCATTGACGCAACCTGTATTTTTATGGGAATATTGTATAAATTGTGGAATTCTGATTTGGTGTTGTTGACGTTCTTATAAGAAGAAATAAAAGGTCATCTTCGTCAACATATTGTTGTACAATATTGTATAAGTGTACTGTCCATCCGATTTTGTTTTTATAAAGATTTTTTTTTTCATTTCTGATAAATTTATTTTTTCTATTTGTTAACGATAGTTATTTACAGTTAATGATAGTTATTTACAGAGCTCCGATTGTGATGACTCAAAAACCATTTGAAATTTACCTATAAAATGACTTAAAGATAAGGGGAAAATTACCTTTTTTAAATACTAAAAAAATTGTACGAACATATTTATTCAATGAATTTTACAATATTAAATAAAATTTACTTATAAAAATTACATTTAATATAGTATTTATTTTAGGAGGAAAGTTAATCCTTAGCTCCAATCTTCCAACTATCAATTTTGAAAGGTCGAGAAAGTTACCGAAGATCCATGTAATTTTGCAAGTTTGAAAAACACGAGTCCACTACAGAAGTGAATTTCGTTGTGAAATGATGATACAATAAAAACTTAATTTTAGTGTGACATTGTAATTTCATGAAACATTCAGTAACAAAACACACAAAAAATACGTAAAAATGACGAAAAGGCCAAAAAATGACCTAAAATTGAAAACGGCAAAAATTACCAAATAAATTACAGATTTATATCACCTATATGTTGTGATAAATATTAATTTACAAGTTTGCTACGTCTAGAATGCACCAATTGAAAAGATGTCATCCGAGCTGTGATTATTTATGAAGGATATTTATGAATTGTGGTATTGAAAGTTCTTTAAAATAGAAAATCAGTTAAAATTATATTTTGTCATCGTCAGCGTCGCATGCGGTTCAAGCTCCTACTGCCCCCTCCCCCCGACGGGTAGCAGAGTACTCGCGCACTCTTTCACATCAGTGAGAAAAGGGCGTGTTGACACAGCACTCGCAAGCTTACCAACTGACGTGAAGCAAACTTTGGCGTTCCAGTAGCTAAATATTGAAATGAGCTTAGTTGTTACGAATCAAGAAGGCATATACTACTTGTGCAGGGGTGGAGGGAACATTTTTTTTTTCAAGCTAACAATAAAAAAATGGTTTCAGAAATATTTAAGGGGAGATCCGAATTGATATACCAATACCATCTTTCCGAAATTATTTCTAGATCCACTTCTAAACTTCAGTATAATAAATCTAAATCGTAAAACCACAAGATATATCAGACATAAAAAGTAGTAAGTCTTCAATTCACCAATAAGATGAGATTCTAGTTATCAGCCCTAACAAAAGGGTTTGTCATTCTGAGGGAAACCTGTTTCTAAGTTGTATTGTGAACTCCAGTAAAGAAAAAGTAGCGCGATTACTACACGTGTCAAAACCACGACGACCTGAACCATGCCACGTCTGCAAAGCTTACCGCATGCAGTCGAACGACTCGTGGCTCATATTATATCTAAGGCGAAACTTTCACTGGACTACTTGGAATCGGAATCCACTTGGAATTACTTGAAGTTACATCTCTCGTAAATAAATAACCCAAAAATCTGTGCAAAAAGCACACAGTACTAAGTAGGTCACGATGTGACGGTGAATGTCAATTCTTTCTGCTTGAAATGTAGGTGCATTATGAAAGAAAAATACTAAGCAAAGCATTGAGAAGCACATTCAAAATTGTGAACACGAGATAAATGACGAAAGATTATTAACTTTATCTACTCCCGAAAACAGAGTGAAAGGTCATTCTTTATCGAAATTACGAAATGTCAATACCAGTGATCCCAAATCGAAAACTGGTCCATTTAACATTTGACACTAGTTTCGATATTAGCATTTCAGAATGTCTTACACGTTCAAGAATAAATTACGCAGAAAACTACAGAAAAAAAAAGAAAGAAATTAATTTGGAAAATATGTTATGAAAATGCTCTGTATGAAAGAACCATCTCTGTCCACTTGGCATTGCTTGCAACTTGATAAGCGGGACTCTTGATGATCCTTGAATGAAACTGCAATAATAACTACGAAGATGCTGCAGCAGATGTTTATCTTTTACCGCTGGCTGGTTACGATGCGCTCGTTTACCACAAGTAAATAATGGTGAGAAAAGCGGTTCCTAACGGGTAAGTGTGTGAGAAGCGAAGCGAATGGCCGAATCGAGGTGAAACCAACAAGAGCCTTGTCCACATCACGTTATGAAAATCGTTTCTTCGAAAACACAGTATAGATATGCTTATTTACAACCAATGACAGGAACTGGTTATACACGAGGACTTCATGGGAAATTACTGATTAACCACGGTTACTTTTAATATTATAAGCACAGTCCAGAGCCTTCGGGATAGATTATTTTCCTTAGTGAGCACCAAATTCAGAGCATCTAGCAGCAACTAGAAAACTTTTTATACAAGTAAAGAGAAGATACACACATTTAAGTGTGAATAGATTTTTCTCGGATACCATCAAGCGAGAGTATAATCATACAGAAAATATTTTTTTCTACTATGCTTATCATAATATTACTGAATATTCTATGCAATTATACTGCTCTAAAGATACAAAAATGACAAAAAAGGCAAATTAAGCACCAAAAAATCATAACTACCAAAACCCTAAGAATTTCATATTAACTGCTGCAAAAGATTGATTCTTTGAATTTAATAAAGATTAAATTCTTAAAATTTGCACTTCAACAGCTTTCACTTCATTTCTTACAACTAATCAAATAAATTATTCCCAAATACTTATGGCAATCATATTAAGTTGCTAACATTTTACACAAAAGTGTGGCAACTTCCCACAATATGAAATAGCTGACAATTGGTAACTACAATAATTAGGGACATCAAAATCTTAAAACACCTTATGGTACCTGTTTCAATATGTTCACATTGCCGAGAACACTCATGAAATTAAATAAAAAGTACTGAAAATACCAGCAGCAATTGCAATGTCATTTTGAGTTTTACATTATGCCTTCAATCAATTTCCTAATATAGATTACTTATTTGGCTTTAACTTTTCTCGGCCATTTAACATACAAAATTGTGCTGTGAAAGACAATCCTGAATTTAGAAGGAAAATACAATTCAGGAGAAGAAAATTCATTTTTTAAACATAAAAAAAAGGGAGAAAACCCCCCTGAGAATATAATGTCTGCAAAATAGAAAGTCAATAGTGCATCACTGAACCACAAATTTATTGTACGTATTATATGTATTTATTGTATTATTATTATTATTATTATTATTATTATTATTATTATTATTATTATTATTATTATTATTATTATTATACAGAAACAATTAAGAATTATTGTTTGCGTTGGGTTGATGGATTTACAAAAGTTAAGTAAAAAATTATTTTTTATGTCCATTTATATTTTGTAGAATTATATCACATAAAAGAATATTTAATAATTTACATAGTAAATGAAATTATTTTTAACATTACCAGTTCTTAATCTGCAACAATTTCATAGCCTGGTACACTGCATTAGCATGACAAATTAGTAATAGCCATTTTCTTTTGCAAATCTCAACTGAATGCACAAGTCTGTTTTAGTAAGGGATTTTTTAATAAATCTGTTTACAAATCAGCAAGCTGCCAATAAGTAATTGAAAAGTATTCATTATAAAGTAATTATAATAAAAATAAGGCACATTTCTGAATTCACTATACTCTCCTTAGATGAATGGAAATACTTTCTAATGACAAATCACTGTTACAAATAAGTGAACAGTATGTCTGGGAACAACTGTGTTTTCATTTTCGTATGTGCTACCATGAAAACGCTTACTGTTTAAGTGAGAATATTAATGTGATATTTTTTGCTTTTTAAAGCACTTGTTTCAATTGCATATTTAAATGTTTTTAATTTTTACATATAGTTAAAAATCATTAATTTTCCTTAAATATATTGTTTCGTGTATAGAGCAATTTACAACAAAAAGAGAAAAAAAAACATATCGTCTGTTACCAACAAAACAAAAACAACAGGAACAACTGACCTGATAATAAATCTGATAATCCTTTCTCGCAATATGTTACACATCACAACTAAAATATTACCAAATTAAGTAACTTATATTTAAAGTTTACTTTCACTTACCAATACCCAGCATGTCTTGAATCTGCTTTGATGTTAAGTCTTTTGTTCCACGAAACACATAACTTTTTGAGCAACCCTCACTTCCTAATTCATGAACTTGAACCATCTTGCCAAATGTGATAAGTCCAATAAGAGCATTGGGTGGTAACAGACTCAGGGACATTTGCAATGAATCTTTAAGAGCACCCAGCTCTTCTTCATCAACACATGTGTCCACCACCAGCAAAAAGATTGGGGGTAAGCATTGAGCTCGGGTGATGGTATATTCAAGAGTGGAAAACATAGGAATAAGCTCTGCTGGCTGATGTTGCTCTGAAATACCAGCATATTGTGGAGGAAAAGGATTGCGTTGGAAACAAAAATTACAAACCCAGTGCTTGGCACGGTAATCTACTTGACATAAAGGGTTAAGAATGGCACGGCAAGCATTCCTAGTACACAGTACAGGATCATATTGAATTGGAGGTAGATCTGGACGTTCTTTTAACGGCTGATACAAACATCCTAAAGGTACAACTAGCCGTGCTGCTTCCAGCCGACTAGATGGCCACACATTCCAAGTGAACCTGATACCATCCCTGTCTTCGTTTTGTTGAATAAATTCTTCGTAGGTTGTCATTTTCACTAAATGGAATTACAATGAGTACACTCGCACTTTGTATACACTTATTCCTAAAAATAAAAGAATTTCTCACTAGAAATTATGAACGTTATAGAGTTATCATCTTCATCCCCTTAAAATGAATAGTAAAATACACGAAACTGACACACCACACTGCCAACAACCAGCCGGCCACGTCACTTAAATGACATGGAGTGTTAACAAAGAAGTGGGCGGTCCTGGATGGTAATTTCTGTTCAATCTGTAAACTCTGGAAAAGTCGCTCCTGCCATCTATTGGCATTATGGTACACTAGCACTTTTGCTTATTTATACTCGGATTAAAATAAATTCTTTCACGGTAACAAGTTGGCAGAAAACGGTGACATTGTCATCGAATCGTGAGCGTTATGACAAAAATTTTAGTATTGAAGCACGCGATTAGACAAGTGTCCCCCTCTCTTTACAGCTCATGACCTTCAATACGTAGAGTTCCGTGCGTGTACATACTTGCGTTTTTCTAACCTGACGGATGACAGTTCACAAACTGTTGTATGTCATCCAATCGAGCTGAAGCGTCATCACAAACACGTCATTATGGTGATGTTTAAATTCTCGATTGGACGAAACCGAGACACTGATGAACTGTCATTCGCCAGATTACAAAAGCCCAAGTATTGGGGCACATTTTGAGCAAGAATTTTAAATGCGCCCACATACAAAAATAATCACCTCAAGATTCGGAAGAAAATATCTTAAAGCCGGGGTAGCCAGACGTCCCGTTTTTATCAGGATTGTCCTTTTTTTCATTGTGTCCCGTTGTCCGGACAAAATCTTAACGGGACGCGAAATGTTCTGTTTTTTCGTTCTTGGCTATTTCACACTCCCTAGACGCACTTTTCGCTACTTCCCTAGCTCCATTTCAATAAACTTTTATCCAGAAAATTTGAGGAATGAAAAAAAGATAAAGTAGAGATGATAAAAAATTGTGCGATGTCTTCCACACATTTAAAAGTAGAGGCAATCCATGTAAAAACATAGAGGTGGTTGTGAGTTTTGTTTAGACTGTACCACGCAAAAATGCGGTGATGGAAAGAGTATTTTCAATTGTGAACTCCCTTTGGATCGATGGAAACAAAAAAGTTTTTCTACCAATACTATTTAAGCAATTATAATTTTGAAAACTCATTTTCAAGACCTGAGTTGTTAGAAATTCTACAACACCTCATTCAGTAATTCTAAACTCTTGTCAAATCTTCCTGAATGAGCAGCTACAAGTTAATATTCAGCAGGTTGTTCATAAGTTGGTTACTAAAATGTCTTTTTATAAAAAAAAAAAAAAAAAAAAAGAAGGGAATGTATACTTGCCTCGGTGAAGCAGGGCAGTCACATAAATCATATTTTCTTTATAAGCTTACGCTCTGTTTTGTCCCATTTTTTTCTTCTATATTTCAGAAATGCCCTGTTTTGTGTCATAAAAAATCGGGTCACCCTATTTTAAGCTCATTTTAAACATTATTTCTTAAAATTTACATCTCATTTACAACATAAACCCAAATTATTGGAGTGGAATTGACATGAAAATTTCCATATCTTATGTTGATCACTTATACACTTTCTAACTGAATTGTTATTTATTGTAATTGATGATTATTCATTCATTTGATTTGATTTATTTTCATAAAAGAAAAGTAAAAACTAAGTGAATTCTAATGAGGAAGAGGTTTAACTCAAAGTAAATTATAAAATAGTATACTAAAAGCGTCAGTATTATAGATAAGGCTCAATGATTTCCTAGAATTTAAAAAGTTATTCACAGAGATAATAAATATTTGAATGCCTCATATCATAAGCATTATTTTTTCTCTTTCAATTTATTATCATTTAGAGTTGCACAGGTACTGTCTTGAATGGTGTTGCATTGATAATGAAGCTGTCTCATAGTGAATTCATTTTCAACTATTCAACCTAACTTTTAATTTTAATTAAGAATTATTTTAACAAAAATTACGAAAGTTCTTGTCACATGGTGATTAATTATACATACAGATATACATACCGAAATGAATTGTACTTCTCTACTTCCCAAATGATTTTACCACATTACACAATGTATGTATTATTTGTAAATAGTATTGAAGCGACTTCTCCATGTTCTATGCATTGAGAAAATCATTAAATGACTATTTGGGAATGAGTGAAGAAAGAACATTTAACGAACTTGCTGTTGTCATTATATGGGCCAAATTCTAGACAGCTTATATATTCAGGTAATCAACTATGAAGTAAAGAGAATATCGCCTTATATCCAAGGTAACTCTTGAGCCCAAAACAAAACTGGGACTTTTTTTCGAAATTTGATGTGTATTAATTATTTTCAATTACTTTTCGTCGTGCTCTTTTGAATGCAGAGGGAAAATTAAAAAGTGTATAAACCAGCTAATATTTAAAAGTGCTGCAATGAAGGCAATCATTGTCCATTTTTCATTGGAATGCAGAGTCATGTCAAATATTAATCAATCTTTTTCGATAATGAATGTCAAAATCATTTCTGAGCATAGTCAAAAGGAGTGGTTTATGTCCTTAGGAGCACCCTGTTCCCAAGTAGATGATCACAGTGATTTCTTACCTTTGCCTTCCACTGTGTAAAAAATGATAATGGGATCAGGAAGAGTGAATGATGAACATCTAAATGGTTGTGGATGGAATGATGTCCAGATGGGGTATGAATTAATTTAATAACCCAAACCTTCAATAACATGGGCAATACCTCAATGTCTTATATGAAATTCAAACCTGCAACCTTGAGCTTATGAATACAAGATCCTATATCACCAAGGCTGATAATCCCATCCTGGACCTCTATAATAAGAATGTGGTGTATAGACAGGCAAGGTTAATTGATCTTAATGCCAATAAAAATTTAAAAAAATTAACTTCTAAAATTAATTTCAAGGCATTTCTCTTGCTCTACCATGAACTCCTTGTAGAATGGATGTCATTCATCATATTACATTAGGTAAAAACCTGAATAAGATTAACAATTAAAAAGAGTTTTCTTAGTTTTTACTTATTAAGTAGAATTTAAAGTTGAACTTAAATTCCATTTTTTTTTTTTTAAAAAGGAAATGCAAATTTAACCAAAATTTTATAAAAAAAAAGAAAATAGTATGTTTGTGATTTCTTATATTTATTTATATATAATTCAAAATTGAGAGCAAAACTTACCCTTAATATGTAATTGAAGAAAAAGTTTCTATTTTCTTAATCTAAAGGAATTATTAATCTCTCTTTCTCATATACATCCCTACAAATAGTATACAACAGTTTGTAACAGTTATTCTGAGTCTGTGTATGTATTACATTTCATAATTACAGGACAAACAAATATTCACTCCCAAAATAACTGTTACACAATTCAAGGTTACAAATTATCACTGCCAATGGACTTGTAGTGGAAAATTTCATATAACAGTTACAATTCTCATTTAATCTTAAATTTTAGGCAACTTCTTATACAAAGATGTTCTACAGCTCACGTTCTAACAGTCAAGGATATTTCATGTACCTGTCAAACTGTGCAACTGAGTAGCCTAAAAATCAGAGGCATTTGCCCCAACTGCAATTTCCTTCTATGTATTTATTGGAAAAAGTGATAATTTTCCACCCCTCAACATACTCTATAAATTTGTAACACTTACGTGTGTCTGTATTAATGTGTGTATTTATAATACATATAGTAGAGACAGTGCCTGCCTGTGACTTATGTGCGTTCTAGGCTGTCAAATGTTTTAATTTTCCCTGCCCTTTTAATTTGCTTTACTTAATCATTAAAGCTATTTTGAATTAAAAATTGTTAATTATATTTTGAATAAAAAATTGTAATAAGATATTTGTAACCAACGTAAATATTGTGTATGTATAAATAATTCTCACATCGATATTGACTTAATAAATGTATATTTTTGTATTCATTTCATCTGGATATATCAATGTATGTATATTTGATTAATTAACACTTTCTTTTGTTACAAATATGAAAACAAATATTTCAATAAAAACATTTAAAAGTCTTCGCCTTATGAAATTTTGTATCTGCTGCCATTTGTTCACCCCCAGAAATTGCATGCCCCAGGCTGCAGCCTACTCAGTCTGTTCAGTAATCTGGCACTGAGTAGAGAGAGAGACAGTGAGTTATAAATGCATATATACACCCACATTCATACATAGTATACACATACCATTTTGAAGGAGTAAATTATAATGCTATCAATTTTAAATTGTTTATTCATTTTATAAATTTAAATTTATGATTTATTGTTATTTAAATAATTATTGAATTATTTTATGCCAAGTAATTCAAAATTTTTTGGGCCCTTAATGAAATTCCCATGCATCAACAGATATAGCTACTCACTGTTCAGAATTGTACTGATGGCAGTTTGTCTCATTTGTCCAAAGAAATGTTTTTTACCCCATCTTTTTGTAAAAATGCTAGATTATTCATTTTTAGAGCAAGTAAGAAATAGTTGTGCTATAAAATGGCACAGACATCCTGTATTTTGAAAATTTGGAGCAATTTTTGAAATTATGTTGGAAATTCATGTAGGCTTCATGTAAAGTACCCCCAAAACTTAATGAATGTTTTTTGAAATCGAAGAGCTTCAACTTAGAACAGATCGATAGGGGTTTCTTCAATTTGGAAAATATTCTAGGCATGGTTTAGGTGCTAGTGTTGTTCACAGACACCAGAGGGATGGATGGACGGACGTTTCACTGTCAATTTATTTTTCGACATAAAGGACCCACAAAACATGGATTCTTGCTACCCCACATGTAAGATTTTTTTTCTCAATTTAGCAACTGGATTTATCAACTTTTTGGTTATCAGGGCCCGGCAATAAATTTTTTGAAAAAATTCGTGTCTTTTATGGGCGCAGCGTTACGTACCTTTCTTACTACTGAGTAAGCGGTAGCAAGAAAGTAAAAATTATTAAGGAAAGATAACAATTACTGCCAGTTAAATACTTAGAATTATTAAAGAATCATAATTTTTGCTTATAATGTGCATTTATGATCTGTACTACTATAAATGTCATCTCTTTACTAATTTCCAGTGTGCACAAAAATTGAAAGAACATTATGCAGTCTCTAACCCTGCAAATAGTGTTACAGTTTCATTTGGCCCCCAGGAACTAAGGAAATATCCAAAAACAAAGAAGCAGTTTCAATTTTAACTGAATGATATTTGATTGTGTTATTATGCCAATTCTGATACTGAATACCAATAACAACTGAATTCTCATGCTGAAAGAGTCACTACTTATAACACAGCTTATATCACATGATAGCAAGTCTATAAGGAAGAGGCCACCCGCCAATTGCACTTTATGTGTTGCATTACGGAAAGCACCTTTTTTGATATTTTTAATATGCAGAGAACTTTCATACTGTGTACTATGTTACAGCAGAATTATGAAGAGAGGTTTTGTTCAAATATTTGTGTTCTAGTGTTATAAAAGAGTATTTACTAGTGCAGTAACAATGCTACTTTTTGGAAAATAATTTTGTGGTACTGTTCTGTAGCATTTTCTGCAGCTCCAGGGCACTAGTTCTGTATATTTGAATCATTATACACTATCCTGAGATGCATAAAATACTGTCATCCATAGCAGCTCAAATGCAAGAACTTTAAATAATGAAAAACAATCAATACGGAGCATGATATCCACCATTCAGAGAATTTTCGTTTAGTCCCTTAGGTCTTTCACCAGCTAAATGAAATATATTAGCCATAGATCAACAACTCTATGGGAAAGTACTATATATGAAAAGTGATCTGAAAGCAGTAATGTGATTTTACTTAACTTGAATATCACAACAGCATTTTCACTTTTTAAAGTGATATTGAACCACAAGAAAACTAGTGCTACAAAATGGCACAGACTTTCTCCTAATAGTTAGTTTTCTAATTTCTTTGGTCTAGTCTTGTTTTTCAGTCTTGCCCCATCCTTTTGCCAGCTGCCATCTATTGCTGCCCAAAGTACATTTGTTTAAAAAATTTTCCCAATTTTTTGGTGTCCTAATGGTAGAACTGAAATATGACTTTAAGAATAGTATATAACAGTTTTGTTTAAATATCACCTTCATTTGAATATCATTAATCCTTGATTTACTTCAGTTGAAAGTTGTTTTTTGCTCCCCTGCAAAAGGGTTTATGACTTATCAGCTTATTCACAGGGATCAAAGATATATATCAGCATCCTCCTCTATTACTTCATAAAATTAGTCTATGGGGTATGAGGTTATGATGATGTTCATGCAGGTATTTTCTGTTATTTTGGTTTGTATTATTTTAAGGCATTCTCTGTTATTCTTTATCATATATTATATACGTCATAGAAAATATAATGAATCGAAAAACTTTTAATGTGTCATGAAAAAATTCAATGATGTAAACATTATTTACAAATATAATTAATTATTGTAGTGTGAGATAGAAACTACACGAACTACATTTAAGAACTTATTTCACACATTATATGCATTGCCGTAATAATATGTTGAACTGTTAGATGTTTCTTGTCCATCAAAAAACACAGTTTCATTGTTTACAAAAGTTGGAGCAGTTGGAACTCCATAAAAGTAGCACAGTACAGGTTGAGTAGAAGGCCAGAATAGCTGGGAATTGAGAGCATCATATCCAGGAAGGGTAGATTCTGTGGAGGCTGATGACCAATTATGAAGAGGAAAGCCTCCATTTTGATTATCCAGTAAATCATTATGATCACGATCTTCAAATAATTCACTTGATATTTCTGAGTAGGTTCCACTATCATTACTAGCTAAAGGAGAGAAATATAATGCACAGTATATTAATATTAATCATAGTTTATCGTGTATTTATAAACAAGCAGGTGGGTTGTAATGAGCCAGAATTATAAGTATTACTTGTTAAAGCAGCCCATTTGGTATGATGAAAAAAAATTTAAAAAGAACTGATACAATGAACCTACAACTAATAACATAAGTTTATTAGAGATACATATTCTCATAGGATGTATAACTTGAGTCAACTCATGATGAAGTACAAACTGAACTACATTTGAAAAGTTTTAAATATTTCAAGCGATTTAAAAAATACATTTACATATAAATAAAAAAATACTTCTTCTATATAAACGTCTACATAAAAAAATACTTCTGAACTTACCAGTACTTGTGTTACATTGCCATAATTCTGCTACACTTGCCTCAAGTCTTTGCAGTCTTTCTCGAAAAGAATCATTTTCTTGTTCCAATTTCCAAATAATCCTCTGTAGATGGGATAGTTCTTGCTGCAAAAATAAAATAAATTTTAAAAAGTAATGAAAAATTTCAAAGCTGTTTTCTCTTCATAAGATACATCTCAAAATATTTCTGTAATTAAGAATATTACATTATGGTATTTAGCAAGATTAAAGGTGTTAAAATAGTACATCATTGTTGTATTATTGGTAATGAGTATATAATATACAATTGCATCTTGTATCCCTCTGATTCTTCAGCTATCTCTTGAAAAATTTAACCAAAGAAGGCACAAGAAATATGAAAGAAAACAGGAAACTGATCTTTAATTTATTGAAAATTCAGAAGATGAAATGAAAATAGCTTTCTGTCATTGAATTCAGGGTATTGTGCTCTATTTTTAAAAGGTTAAAAAAATTTCACTGGGATGAGCATTGAACTAGCATCATGGTCCTTGAGGCAAGATGCTTCTCTCTGCTGTGGATTCTTTTGTTACATGCTGTATTCCAAATGCTATCTATGGATTCTTAAACTTACAAGGATTCTAAAATATTGTCATTATAAAAATCAAAATAACACTGAAAACTGTTAATACTTTTCAAAGAAGGTACAGAAAAGGATCTATTGTTAGCAATAGATTTCATTAAAAAAAAAATATTTATCTATTAAAAAACGTTTAACCTTTCACAATTGTCAAAAATTCAGAGATTTTACTGAAAGTCAATTTTGCTCTACACCAGGAAAAATATCAGTCATTTTCAAAAGTATCCTATAGACTTCATGTAAAGTACCCCCCAACAATTTAAAGATCAATTTGAAATTTGAGGCACCATGACATCTTGGCCCCTCAAATTAATAAGGGAATATTGATTTTGATAAAAATCCTGACAGCACTGTGCACAAACAAATAGATGGAGGACTATAAAATTAACATTTTATCAATATGTGCATTGTATATGAAAAATATATATTACACACAGGAGAAAGAGAAACTCATGTTTGGTATCAGGAAACCACAAATATGTGTTAAACGTCCAATTATGATAAATAAGAAACCATAAAAATTAAGTGGAAATTTTAAGTATGAAACAAAAATATAGGATCAAATAAGTTCATTTGTGAATCGCTATAGTGAAAAAAAATATTTAGGTCAATTCCTTTTTAAAGTTTTTACATAAAATATCCAGAGGTGTCTGTAGGGAAATATGAGGTCTCAAGATCTAATGGAAAATATTGTGTTGAATTTAAAGTTTTCATTGTAGTTTCTTTTACGCTAAAGATTTGATTTTAGATCAAATAAATGTAAATTTAAAATCTAATTAATTTTGCACTTAAGAATTTTATTGATTTTAATATTGTCTTGTTCACAGAAAATGTTCATTAATAAGTGTGAAATTAACTACTACAGTATCAACAGTACCTCAAGTAATGAGCATTCAGCGGAAAATTTTCCATTATGAAAAGAGTGAAAACAAACTAATTTGGAGGCATTGCAAAAAGGACTACAATTAATTTTAATGAAAGTCAATTATAATGTTCAATTAATTCAATGTAAAATCAATTCAATCTTTAGTGTTATATTTGGCAATATCAGTCCCTATTTGCAATCAAATTCTCAGGATTGATGTTTGCTAGAGACAGTAGACATTTTAACAATGCAAAAAATGCGAAACATTATCAAATACTGAAAAATTTTGTAATTGTATGTTTATTGACAGATATTTATGAAGGTTTTCAATCTACAATGAAATTCAAAATTGATCGTGAAAATATGCATGCAAAACGCTCATGAATCTGCAAAAGAACTAGTAAATTGAATTTTATGGTTTCTTTTGTGTTCACTCTCTAACTAGGGATGCAACACCAACAATACATCGATATTTGAAAACATTTAATTTGAAGGCAGTGGCATTTACTGTATTTGAATCAACAAAACAAATTTGGTAAATATTTCATCATAATTAATTATAATGAAAAAAGGTATCAATTTAATTTATCACACAACTTTCAAAACCAATCACATTTTGCAAGATTATATTTTTCCAAAAATTATCTATATACTACTTTTGGATTATGTTATTTTCATACAACTCACCTCATTTTGGAGAACTTTCTCTTCTAGTAAAACAATCAGCATATGAATTCCTTTAAGACTCTCTGATATATAATCATTTTGTTCAATCCTGAAGTTGATAATAATTCAAAATTACTGAGTTGCACAAAGCTTTTAAAGCAAATATAGAGTTAAAAATGACTTAATTTTCAGAATACTACCTGTTTGAACTCATCCATGATTCCTGATACCCATTGTAGTAATCAAATCCTGGAGCACCGCAGGCCAACATGGAATTTCCTTTTCTTCGATTACAAGAAGTACTTAAATGACAAACACTTCCACTGTGGCTAAAACAAGGTAAAAATGTGTTAACTTCCATAAATGCAATAATATACAATAGAATACATGAAAAATAATATAGCATCTATTTCTATTTGCTGTGTGTGTGTGTGTAGGGGGAGAGGTAAAGTGATACAAGATTTATTTATTTATTTATTTTACGTCAAAATACAGTTGAAACTGCGTATGGCGTGCTATGGAGAGAAGTAAATTCTGTGCACATTTTCCAAATTCTGTGATCCCTACACTACCTACTTTGTATACTTACTTACCTTTGTATACCTACTTTGTCCCTACACTGTATACCTACTTCCTGCCGCAACAACATGGAAACGATAATTTGAATAACTATATTTCCCAATGAATTCTAGAAGACGTGCATAGATAATGAAGTTACATTTATGTCCAGAAGCAAAACAAGATATGTACATCGACGTGATATTTGGAAATAGGGAGTTCAACTTCTCACCTTTATCAATCCAGGTTATGTAACTGAATAAACTATAATATGACTAATAATTCAATAAACAAAAACACATTCTGTACTCATTTTATATTTATATCATAATGTACTAATTTTTGGATTTTTTCACCTTCTTCAAAGTATTACAAAATTTATTTCACAATTTGGCAAAGGCTCTCGTATTCATACAAAAATTTAATCATTTTAAAACCGATTGTACTTTCAAATGATTTGATATTATTATTTCCTAAGAATATATGATTATCATTAAGGTATGGAGGAGGTTTGAAACATGACGAACTACATTTGAAGTTTATATTATTGAGTTGATATTATTTTCTGTCCAAAATAAAGGAAATTGTAATGATATTTTGAACAGTATAACTAGTCAAGAAAAATGTTTCCTCTTTCAGTTTAGTGGATACATATCATTAAAGATGGTCAGATCCATTTATTTTTTGTAGTTCCAAGGAAATTACCCTAAAAGCTACTAAATAAGCTGTGAAGTGTAATTCTTCAGAGTATGAATTTGTAGAAGAGAACTGTGCTGAATTGATGTATTAAATTAATACTCAACATGATTATATTTCATAATAACAATAAATTTTGCTAATAAATAGTCACACTGTCAGTAACAAAACATAATCTGAAATTTCATATTTCCATGAGCAAAACTCCTAGTATAGGTACTGTACCAAGCACTGTCTGTTAAGGGTATAGGGAAAATTATGAGAAAGGAGGACAAAAATGGCACAAGCCTTTGTTACAGAATTTGTTTTCACAAGTTACTCTTGCTAAAACTATATTCATTTGTGTACAAGTTCTCTAATTCTAATTGCTAAGAAAATTGCCAATGCTAAGAAAACAGAGGTTGTTAAATAATATTGCACACTCCTTAAAGTTAAATGTTATGAAAATGTGCATAACAAATTTAATGATAAACTATTTCATTATTTTTCTGTTTCCCCACTTCGAACTTTTTGATGTTTTAAGGTTGTTTTTTCTTCTTCAAAATTATCGTTATTGAATTCACGTTCCACTAGCGAATAATAATTCTCGGAAACGATAGAAAGAATTTAGTCCATTATCAGATCTAATGACGATTTTGAAATTGATCATTGAAGGCAAGGTTCATTAAGATACAGAAAAAAAATAATTCTCAAGGTTATATTATATTAATATGTGTTTGACCGGCATCCGACACTGCCTACCATTTTTCTTTCCTGTGTCTGGGAGAGATAAGTGAAAAGTCCTTTCATGAGTATTAGCCACGATAATCCGAGATCACTGATAGGTAGATATGTTTACTTTCTTTTTATTCATGCACGATCCTACTTGCATATTCGTTATTCCTGTTGTTAAATTAAAAATAAAGGTTTGGTTGCCGCGAGTCCTCTGAATAGGTTGAGAAAAGTATGACCACTTCAGGTGAACAAAACGTGCATTTTTGACAGTTTAGGAATTAAATGGTATGCCTAATTTACACAATATCCCGCACGAAAGTAATCAGTTTTCGCCCGAAACCGCAGTTAAAACGTTAATTTGTGTCGTACCCACGGCAAAGAGCAGTACCCACTTCTCTTTGTTTCTTCGTGACATCGAAGCCATTCAAAATTAAAGTATGTGGACCTTCAGTTAGTCAAAGATACTTCTATGGAAATAATTAACTTGTTTTTAAATTATTACTTCTTCAAATATATATCCTCATCTAAAACATTTTTCTACGATCTTATGAATATCCCCCAGAAATAGTAGAATCAATAAGAATTACAGAAGACATCTCAATTCTACTGATAAAAGGAATTACAAATAATCAAGATAATTTTCTGTCGAACTTTATACACATTGTTATATTATAGCAAAACTGTTCCGGTGATGTATTAACCCAAGAAAGTATTTGAAAAGAATACCAACTCTGTAATTGATTTCTATTTGCCAAAGACTTTTATAAATATTTCATATATCTATTAAAATATAGCAATTGATTTGAGAAATAGCTGGAACTCTTCTGAAATAGCTTGAACTCGAAGACAAGAAGACTCAAATTGGACCAAATCAAAATTAATACATTCCAACTGTTTCCTACTGACAGATCGTTACCCCGAGGTCTTCATTTAAATTTCACTCAAAACTTACAAAAGTGAAAGTTCAGTAGCATCCAATATAGATCGTTCTTCCTAATGATCAAACGGGCAACTCCTTTTGATCAAGCGACGTCGGGAAAACTCACTCTACGCACTAGTCACAAATATGGCGTTTCTAGAAAACGAGATGGAGGATAACTTTGCGAAACAATACACCTAAAGAACCGAAAGTTCGCGTCAAATTACTTTTCGAGTTTGTATCAATACAGAAAGAAGGAAAATTACTGAATTCTAAGGACGTATTCAGAAGAGAAAGTGTAAGACATAAATGCTAACATAATTTAGAGGCACTATATTTTCAGGCGTAATTTTTTTACCAAAATGTGCTCATCGTGTGTTCTCGGAGGTTCGTTTACATAACAAAGGCCACTTAGACTTTTAAGATAAAAAAGATTCATAATAATGTCATAGGTAGACAAAATTAATAACACCTTAGTTAACATACAATATTTTCATTATAATTTGTTTGCAATTGATAACGAGACATCCACTAAATTCAGAGATTCATAATAATGTCATAGGTAGACAAAATTAATAACACCTTAGTTAACATACAATATTTTCATTATAATTTGTTTGCAATTGATAACGAGACATCCACTAAATTCAGAGATAATTTTCACGCTGTTACCAACTCTCATTGTTCTAGTTTAATCGACTCGAAAGATATTAAAAGTCCAAGAGCAACTACATACCACTGTATATTATCAAGAACTTTTCAGGTCTTCCTTCACCTCAGAGCCACATAGCAGTCATTGTCAATGAACTTTGACAACTATGTTTGACAACAGAAGTAATTGAAGATTCCGATTGGATGATGGAGCACCCTCTCCTTCGTAATTCGTTAGTTGCCAAGCCTTTAGAAAGTTTAATTAGACTCTATGTTTGGGTGAATGGTAGCAACTCGAATAGCAAATTTGTAATCTACTCTCTATCTAGTTAATCATTCTTATTATATCACAAGCTGAAATAACCTGGCGTTACCAGAGCAGATTTTTTACCATTATCATCTATTAGAGAAGAATGGGAAAGAAGTCAATTATAAAATTGAATTAAGTTTATTTTCATCTTCGCCACTCCCCGCTCCGCTTCCACTCATTCCAGCCCTATCTGTCCTGCCCTAGTTGCTTCATCCAGCGCTTGCCAATGAATAAATGTGTAGCCCAGTAACAATCTTAAAAGAATTTCGTACTTTCACTTAAATCTCCGTATCAGTGCCAACTGATTTCAATTCTGAAAGTATTAATATTACAACTATAATATTTTTAACTCGTACCAGAAATTAAACTTAACTGGATATCGATTCATTTTATATCGACTATTTCACTCATTTCAGTCCGTGTCATAAGTAACCAATGCTAAGCAAAAATATATAAAGAATTAAACCAATCCCGGATGTCTATCGCCATGTGATTATCACTTTGTTTTCCTTTTTCATTCCGCTGTAATCACTTTGTTTACCTTTGTTGAGGTAAAGAATACAATTGTTTTAGGTCTATAATAGCTTGTGAGAAACAATAGAATATTAAAATGTTTCCTTTGATAATGTTTAAAACTAAAATGGAATCTATTATTAAAGATTCAGTGCCGAAAAACACCAAAAGAAACGGAGAGTGTGAGAAAGCAGTTTGAAGAATTTTTGGGAAGAAAATACATATGAAGAACTACATACTAATATACTAATATGAAGAAATCACACATATTTGAGGCAATAATTATGCGAAGATTAGATGATGAAGAATGCAAAAAATATGCTATCAAAACTATGTGGAACATTACAGCCAAAATTATTCACAAAATACTTTAATAAGTACACACGTGTGTTTTTAATCCATTCGAAATTATGGAATCCCGCTGTTAATTCAGCTTGTACATCTTCCATTTCAAATACTTCCACGTAATACCAAGACATAGAAAACTCAACTTCCTACAACTTTAATGATTGTGTAAGTACTTGGTATGCGTGTATTCTTGCAAGTAGCTTTATTATAATTGTTTTTTTGAACGTTTTATCACCATAAAATCGAAACATGTTTGAAAACATTTTCTGCATTAAATTGTTATTCATATTTTACTTGATTATACGTTATTCCACGAGGCAGTGATGACTCTGAGCCGAATAAAAGTTTCATGTATTCCGGTAGTGGTTTTAAGAAACATTTCTCTTTTTCTTAATTCCTGTGATTTTTATTATCCATTCGATTCATGTAATGCATTTATTCGTGAAATAATCATATTCAGTATCACTGGAAATGCTTACTTACGATTAACTAAATAGCAGGCGAAGATGTTCTATCCTTTCCTAGTGCAGCATGTGCATAAAAATTCCATCCTATGCCACCCTTAATGTTTTTACGGCAATGTTTCACCAATATTATAGTTTTTTGAATATTGATGTTAGTTATAAATTATTGAATAAAAAATGTATTATACGAATCTAAAATCCTACATCATCAATTACCGTAGACTTAAAATCCCGATATTTAAAGTCCCCGGCTGTCTTTATCCTAGTACTTGGTATCTTCATTAAAATCCTGGTACGTCTGGCAATACTGCTCTCACCCAATACTATACTTGTGTTTTTCTAAAGTGGCGACAGAGGGTAGTATCTCCAAGATGGAAACCGACGACTTATTGAATCAGTCTCAGTAAGGCCTCATTCACAATGCAAACTTAAACGTAACCGTAACGTAGCCGCAAAACCTAGAAATGGGTTATAAAGCGAGATCATTCACAATGCCTTGACGTAAACGTAGACGTGAGACGTAAACTTAAGGAGCTCGCAAGCTCCAAGCTTCTACGTTTAAGTTTACGTCGAAATTCTACCGAAGACCAATCAGAGAGCAGCAAGAGAAAAAACAAATGCACAACAAAATCCGCGAGAAGGAAGGTCGACTCCAGATCTATTCTTGTTTATGCGTGTGTATTGGTGTGTATAGTTGAAAGGTAGAGCAAAGAAGTTTGTGGAGTTTTGGTACGAGTTGCGAAGTGTTGATTCAAAATGGCAAATGAAGCGCCTCCTTTTTTTTTTTTTTATAAAGCGCCCCTAAAATTAATGCTGCAGAAGCTTGCAACAACACAAGCTGCATGCCCAAATCTCTCTCCATGACAAAATCTGAACGTGGCGTTAAATATATTTGCGGTACACAATTTAAAGCTCACTGCTCGCATATAACCTCAATAGGTAGGGGCGCAACAGCTGCTCGCAAATGCAAAAGGTGAAATCGATAGGAGAGTCGAAAAAAAAGCTAGAAACGCATCGATCAATATGTTGAATTCTGATTGGTTCACGCAAAACCACTTCCAGCTTACGTTTGCCTTGTGAATGCCGTTTTTACGGAAAAGTTTACTGCATACGTTTACGGCTTACGTTACGTTTAAGTTTGCATTGTGAATGAGGCATAACTGAGAATGACTATTCTCAGTCCTGCCGCAAGATGTCGCATGATCGCGACCGCATCGAGCAGTGCTGCAGATCAAGCGACTCTAGCGGCAGCACTGAGAATAACTCAAAAAGTCGTGCCGAATTTCATCTTGGAGATTCTACCCTCAGCCGCCACGTTAGAAAAACCCAAGTATACCTATCAATACTACCCAATACGCAGGCATTTCGACTGGTGGCCTTCTTGACGTGAACGAGAAAGATTTTCTCGGCTATATTTCTTGAATTGTGAAGGCACACGCAGAAGGCTTAGATTCCTCCATGGATTTTACCCATTAATCCCCGAATTAATTTTGCACCTCGCACTCGCCCATTGTTGTCGCGTCCGTGCGTGCTGAGCCATTGTTGGAGCTCTCCGGTAGCAAGTGTTTAATACTTTTATTGTTAATTGTGTGTTATTGTTTTGTTGCTAAAGTGTACGACTAGAGCGCTCCAAATTGCCAACTGCTGGCTATGAGAATTTTTCTTGATCATAAATGTTCGTACATACGGAGTAATATAGTAGTATTACAGGTAGTTCCCACAATGAATGAAAGCCTGTCAAACATGTTTTAACTTGAGCTTTTTTAATATGAACAATTATTTGAAACAAAATAGAACATTTCACGGCCTGATGTGGCCATACCTTCAGGTTCACAAATGTCTGGAATTAAAACAAATACATCTTAAAAGAATTACAACAATAACAATCTTCCAATGGTTAGATAAATTTATAAAAGTTTATTTGTAAGTACGAGATACTACCTGAGAAAATCTTAAGACCTTACCTGAAGTCAAATACATTTTTAAAAACTTAATCATATATTTAAAAAAACTGAAGTAAAACAAAAATTCATTTATACAAATATCAAAGAGTGACAGAGAGACCAGATCATTACAATTGATTATAAGGTCATGGCCTATGTCGCTTGTCTAACGTTTTCATTACAACAGAACTGCCGATGCCTGCTGTAACTTCCCAAATTAAGCAACGTCTATACCATTCACTGTTCCACAGGCACGTTGACAGTGAAGATATTGAAATTGAACAAGTTAATCTTCATGCAATCGCAGATTACACAACGCAAAGAGAGAAATCTAAACGTAAGTATTTCATAATGTAATTTGCAATGTATTTCTTAATGTAATATGTATGTTGTGATATATGTTAGCTCTTGTTTTACTATTCTATTTCGTAGGTGGCAGAGGAACTGTAAGGGGCCCGTTGAGAAGAGGCTGTTGCCTAAGTCGATCTTCTGCACCGTAGTCACGAGCCATTGCTTCGACAACCACCATATTGGTGCTTTCTAATGTGGCATTTGTGGGTAGTATCTCCAAGATGGAATATGGCTCGACTTTTTGCGTCTTTCTCGGTCCTGCCGCAAGGTGTCGCATGATCGCGACCGTATCAATCAATGCTGCAGATCAAGCGACTCTAGCGGCACGACTGGAAAAGACGCGAAAAAACGTGCCATATTCCATCTTGGAGATACTACCCCCAGATGCCTCGTAAGAAAAACCCAAGTATAACAGCAACGGATGTCATGACGGAGAAAAGCATTCTAATAACTCTTCTCAATCTGTGGGAGCTAGTCATGTTGGACGCAGACCTGATGTGGGCAAAATTGAACGAAGCACAGGTGGAAGAAATTGGACTCGAATTGCTCCAGGTACCACACCAGGCAGGCTCTGGTACAGAATGTGCTTCGAGAAATTCCATGTCCAGGGTACACAAAACGCAGTGGTCATAAGGCATTCCCTGTAAGGACGCCCTGCATGGCGTCTTTTTCAGTGAGTCCTTTTTGCGTTATATAAAATATTGCACTGATACAGAGGCACAGAGGGTTCTCGGAAACGATTCGCGGGCACTTCAGATCAGGCGACTCTAGCGGCACGACTGGAAAAGCCGCGAAAAAACGTGCCATATTCCATCTTGGAGATACTACCCCCAGATGCCTCGTAAGAAAAACCCAAGTATAACAGCAACGGATGTCATGACGGAGAAAAACATTCTAATAACTCTTCTCAATTTGTGGGAGCTAGTCATGTTGGACGCAGACCTGATGTGGGCAAAATTGAACGAAGCACAGGTGGAAGAAATTGGACTCGAATTGCTCCAGGTACCACACCAGGCAGGCTCTGGTACAGAATGTGCTTCGAGAAATTCCATGTCCAGGGTACACAAAACGCAGTGGTTATAAGGCATTCCCTGTAAGGACGCCCTGCATGGCGTCTTTTTCAGTGAGTTCTTTTTGCGATATATAAAATATTGCACTGATACAGAGGCGCAGAGGGTTCTCGGAAACGATTCGCGGGCACTTCACATCAGGCGACTCTAGCGGCACGACTGGAAAAGCCGCGAAAAGCCGTGCCATATTCCATCTTGGAGATACTACCCCCAGATGCCTCGTAAGAAAAACCCAAGTACAACAGAAACGGATGTCATGACGGAGAAAAACATTCTAATAACTCTTCTCAATTTGTGGGAGCTAGTCATGTTGGACGCAGACCTGATGTGGGCAAAATTGAACGAAGCATAGGTGGAAGAAATTGGACTCGAATTGCTCCAGGTACCACACCAGGCAGGCTCTGGTACAGAATGTGCTTCGAGAAATTCCATGTCCTACAGGGTACACAAAACGCAGTGGTTATAAGGCATTCCCTGTAAGGACGCCCTGCATGGCGTCTTTTTCAGTGAGTTCTTTTTGAGTTATATAAAATATTGCACTGATACAGAGGCACAGAGGGTTCTCGGAAACGATTCGTGGGCACTTTTTCTTGAAGAAATTGATAATTTCGTCGCAATTCTGTATTATTGAGGAGGTATGGAGCAAGAAATCTCTTTTATAAAAGGAGTTTCGTGGCTCAGAGCGAAATCGTTCGCCTTTCACCAAGTAGGTCCGGGTTCGATTTCCGTCGTTTCTCGGACAAGCTCATGTGAAATTTGTTGCAACAAAAAGAGTCTGCCTGCTTCACCGGAGCTAGTCCAACCCCTGTGAAGTGTCCTAAATCCTACACCTTTATTAATTTCCTTCCCAATACAGGCCGCTGGGTAGTGACGCAGGGGGGCGCGTACGTGGAGATGCTACCTGGCGGGCCTCCTGACAACTGACTGACGAGACATTCATAAATACAACGCCCTCTGGAATACGGAGGGTGCTGGTAAATAACGAATATTAATGGAGGATTACTCCGGAAGAAGCGCTCAATGCTCGACAAGGGTCTAAGAGACCACGTTGCGTCGAAAAATAATGATAAGTAAATAAGACGCCACAAATTTAAAAAATCTGTAGAGAAAGAATGAGAATCTCCAATTTTTGTGGAGGCAATATAAAGGAACAGGTATGATTAAATAAGTTACCAAGATTTGATGCGCAAGAAACTAGAGTTAATAAGAAATAAAAAGAAGTTCGGTTTGGCTTCAGAAATATGGTATACACCAGTTGAATGTGGTGTCGCCGATGCTGTAAACATTTTTATTCCAGCATTATAAACAACCTTATCTGTTGCAAGGAATCGTTCAAAATCGGGCGTTTTGCGGCACAAATGATGTATTAAATTTTACGACACGAATTATTACGTCTTCACACATTCAGCCAATCCCTGCTAGAGAATAGGGGGAAGGTAGAGGTAAACGAAACAGTCAGCCACAGTTTTCTCGCACGGATCTCAAATATCTGAAACGTCACAAGACAGTTGTTTCGCAAAATTAAGTTTATCTTACAACTTTATAACGCTGTTATATAAAAAACGAGCATATGTAACTCTTTTATTATGTTGCTTTATAAACTAATTGCATAAACTACTATTAAAAGTATTTTCATATGTTGAAACTTTCTTTCATGTCTAGCTTTGTTTAATATGTCCTTACAGAATCTGGCATTGGACTTACCAATGAATCTTAGTAGCTTATATTAAGTGTTATACTTCCGTTCAAAAATTCCCAACATCCAATGGCCTTGTATATTACGTCCATACAGGAAATGAACTGGAAATATTACAATTTCAAAATTATTATGGCCGTAAAAAATATTTGCAGGTCTGAATATTGCGAATAAATAGAATTTAGCACAGCTATATATTTACGTTTTGTTTTCTAATATGAATATAAATGATCTCCTGTAAGCTGTTCTGCGTTATTCTCTATTCATATCATGAGATAATTCTCAATTAGTTCGGAAAATTTGGACGCAAAAGCTTCTACAACTACATTGGATTCCCCTTAATTGCTTACACATCCATATTTTTGTCCCCTAAATTTTAATATTTTAAAACTCCACAAACTCAGTCTGATTTGTGTTGAAGGCGAATATATATATTGAAACGCACCGCGTTTTTGCCTAAAGAAACGGCGATATAACAAGCAAGCACGCGGCAGAACGGTTGCCAGAGGGCGCTCGCCAGCCACGAGAAACGGTTACGGGCGGCGAAGTGTTGTCGGTTGGCCCAAAGGCACCGTGGGAAACGACGCAGCGAGGAGTCAGTGTCTGGCTGGCCGCCGGTAAGGAAGGAGGTGCCTGGGACTGCTCCGCGTTCGAACAAAGTAAAATAGTGTCGCGAACGAACGAGCGCTGAAAAGGTGATTGACGGACAATTTGTGCTAGATAACCATCATTAGTATCTCGGACGTAGTGCCAGAGTGATAACTATTATCTGGAGTAGTACAGATCGAGAGAACTTGTGTGCAGAGGAGTACACCACGAGACTAGTAGCCTGGTAAAATGGTGAGACACGTGCTCGCAACAGTACTTTGATTAATTAGTGGCGTTTATCAGCTCGCGGAAGGTGACATCAAGAAATGTGGGTGAACCGGAAAGGAGTTCAGCGAGGAGGCGCGGAGACACCGTGGGAAATTACGCTGGAGAACGTACTTCGGAAACGCAGCGCATCGCATCGGCTGGTCCCCAGTGAAGCGGACTCAGGCAGACAGCGAAGGAGCACGAGACAACCCGAGAGTCCCCGAAGCCGCCGACGCTCGAGGGGGAGGATTAAACGGTAAATATTTCCTCGATCGATGTAAGATCGAACGAACTAACAGTGATTCTGGGTGAGGTAAAGAAAAGGATAAAGACCACCACAGATATTGTAATCAATAGTGATTTGTATAGAATAATAAATAGTTCATGTTTATTTTGTTCACGGAACAGTAGTGTTTGATTAATAACCCCGAGTCCATTCACGAAAAAGAACACCTGTCCCTTACAAATAAATTTACTGCGAACAAGCCGGGCTACCCGGTTTAAAATATATATATATATATATATATATATATATATATATATATAATATAATTTTTTTAATTTAATATCACCTCTGCCCTTCTAATATTATTAAATATTAATTCAACGTAACCCGTTCCAAATTTATATAAGAAATGGGCGCCCGGAAAAGATTACGTTAATTCCATTATTAAAATTAATCTTCAACTGCTATTTCCAATAAATTAATATCCGGCTAACTGGGCCGATTATAAGAAATAATCGCTATTTCCTACCAACAGCCAATTATTCGATTGCCATCTGTACAGAGTGGCCGAGGAATCTGAAAAGCAAATATACATTTCTAGCTACTCATTTGCTGGAATTGGCTAAATGAAAATCATCTTTTCTATTCACAGAAACTTGTAAGTTTATTCAATGTCCATGAAATTTTAACTTGGTAACAATTCGAAACTTACTTTCGGTCATGACCAGTTTTAAACCTTATATTGCAATACCCGTCTTCGTGCGCTCTTGGCCGATGTCGCCGCGTAGAACCATTTTCATGTTTTCCCGGTGTCGATGGCTCCAGGTCTAAATACCATCTTCTTTTCTTCCTTTTTGGCACAAGTGTACTCAAGTCACTGATCCTCACCGCCTCATAAGTTGATAAGTCTTAATTAATTTGCCTTTTAAAAGTTCCCAGTTCTTTCTACGCGTATGCTAAAAATATTAAAGTTCAGTAAACTATTATCTGCTTCAAATACTCCCAGTCCTGTTGCCGGCCAATTCACATAAGTTAACAGTTTAAATTCTAGCAGTTGCACTCGAAATATTTCCAATTTCCAATTTCCGCACATTACATCAATATTCAAAGTCCGACAACTATACACTCCAAAGTAGACGTTCACAATTCCCAAACTCCCAACATCAATTATCTACACACGATCCGCACAGTACCACGGCATAAGTCGGAATGAATCAATTTCCCCTCTTTCAGCCCTTCAAAACTCGGTCCATATCTTCTACTGTTTCTTTTCTGAAAAAATTCGACCCACTTCCGTCGAAATACATTGTCATTCCATGCCTCGCCAATCCCTAAGTTACTTACAAATTCAACTAGCCGCGACCCAGACTGTCATTGCTTTCTCGGTCAATCCCCAGTTTACTTTATCAACTAGCCGCGGTCCGCGGTTCAAAGCAATGAAGTTTGTTGACCTTGACGACAACTCGTCTACCGTTGCTAGGCCGCCATATTTACATATGTCTATCCTATATATATATATATATATATATATATATATATATATATAAACGCACAAAAAGGTTACTATTTTGTATGTAAATGTGAATAAGCTGAATACGTTTTAAGTCACATTAAATCGAAAATCGATCTTTGCACTCTTAATAAATGTATTCCGTAGTATTACACTTACATTTTTTGTTTTGTTTTTGACTTCATATTCTTCAAATTCAATATTCCAAAGGAATTTGCAAATTTATTGTAAAAATACCCATGAAATACTTCGAATCTTGCAAATTCACAACAAATTCTGCCACACTACTTTCATTTCATATTGCTGGCTTGTGAACATCAAGGAAGAAAATTAGGTGCCGTAGACTGAAAATAATCACAGGGTGTTGGGGTTTGATAAACACCTCCTACTTAGATCTATTTAGGTAGCATTGGTCTACTTCTTTACCAAGCCACTAAGACCGCAGCGCTAAAACACGCAAAAGCACGTTTTTGGAAATTTCATTGAATCTTCTGACCGGATCCAAAAACAAATTATCAGTTCCTCGTCAGGAGACCGAGACGCGTCGAGTGAAACCTCATGTGTCTCGATTGGTGCACGGAAAGTAGTCTATTATTTATTTATTTTTATTTATTTATTTTACGTCAAAAAACAGTTAAAAACTGCGTATGACGTGCTATGGGAAAAAGTGAATTGTGTGCACATTTTCAAAATTCTGTGATCCCTACACTAAGTCATATACTATTTAAATTTTGAAAGGGAGAAAAAAAACAAAAACTCCCATGTAATAAAATCTATTTTCAAGGATAAACAAGCAATAAATTTTGGCTCTTGTTACTTCCTGCCGCGACAACATGGAAACGATAATTTGAATAATTGTATTTCCCACTGAATTCTAGAAGACGTGCACAGAAAATGAAGTTACATTTATGTCCAGAAGCAAAACAAGGGGCCATCTCAGCATTTGCTCAATGGATCAGGGAAACTGGACGAAAAACCTGATCGAGATGGGGGTCATTGACCCGGAAGCTGTAGTACAATAGTTGTTACAGGTTGTTTATACTCATTTATACAGTCCAAATGGTAAATAATGCATTATGTATCATTGTTAAAATTAAATGTTACTTTTCTTGTGATGCTCAGTATAGTCTCTAATTGTATAGAAACAGTTTGCAGCAAAAACGATTTCACTTGGGATTTAAACTTTTCTATTGAATTTAATCGTTTAATGTCATCTGGCAAAGTGTCAAGTAGTCAAGCCGTGAATGACTGAACCGCACACCCGAACATCCGCACCCCCGGGAGCTACTCAAATACTGTACAGGGATTTATCGGCATTGCATGTTTGCATCAAATTCCATTTGCGAAAATAACCAAACTCCCCACTCTCGCAACTAGCAAAGCGAGACGGCTCAAGTAAACGTGAGCGGATAATACTTCGTATACTTTAGCATCATAAATGAAGAAGCGCACCACTAGTATTGTACTAGGTACTACAATTTTTAAAGAAAGTCAAAACTGAAATGCCCTTTTCTGAAAAAAGAAAGTCCAGAGATCGTTTACACAGCACTATTTGCTTGAAAGCTGACTTGCGAAAAAAACAAAAATATATCCTGATTGTAATTCCCATGCATTCAAGTGTTTTAATGACGGAACAGAGAAGAATAAGAGGACATAATCTGAATTTTTACAGTAAAACTAAATACGGAGTAGATGTGTAAACTAGTGGTGTAGACCACACGTGTAAACATTTAACAGAATTAAAAGAGTGAATTTAAAATGAAATAATATTGAAATATACCCCTAACTGCTACAATTATTGGGCGATTCGTCGTAACCCGTTTCCGAATTTCTAATAACATGGGCGCCACAAAAATGGTTACGATAATGTTTTAACTATTGTTACTCTGATAAAAAGTAAATATTATCCCGCTAGCTGGGTCGATGGGTCACGTCAGAAATAATAGCTATTATCTATTAATAGCCGATTACCCGATCTGCCATCTATACAGAATGACGAGGAATCTGAAAACAGAGATTTGATCTAGCTACTTATTAGCTTGAATTGGCCAATGAAAATCATTTATCTTTCTTTCAAGAGAAACTTAATGTTTATTTCCTATCAAATGCAGCAAATTAAAATGTAAAAAATTTACATGGAGAAACTTTCTTAGTCATGACCTGGTTCGAACCTTATTCGGCGATTCTGGTTTTCACGTGCTCTTGATTGATGCTACCTCGAAGAAACGCCTTCTCTTTTTTTTTTTGAGGCTCCGAAGTACCGAAGTCCAATTACCACGAATCTTCTTCTCTTCTTAAAAAAACGAACAACGCCGATTCACCGCTTCGCACCACTCAAATATTTGTTCCAGCTCCACTATATTATGTCTCACCGTATAAAATATCCAGTGCCTTTATGATTACACAGCAAAACAAATCTCTCAGTTCTATCTTCCGTTTCTAGCAAGAAAATATGCAAAGTCTGGTATCGTTTGTGAACCGCATACATTTATAAGTTCAAGAATGATTAGAGTTCACTCGCGAAAAAACTCTAAGTCTTATTTTGATGCACAGCAAAATATTCGGAACTCGACACGTTCCCTAAAACTTAGAAGTGTCACAAGTTCACTTCTGGTTCTGCCACGAAAATATTCAGAGTCCGAATATGTCCCTCAAGTCCGATTCTTACTCTACCACACGAAAATATTTCAAAGTCTGAACACGTACTGTAGACTCCCGAAATTTTTACAAGTCCTAACATGCACAAATTAATCTATTCGCGAGCGAACTGCTCACCGTCACGACATGCGACAGAATGAATTTTATCGTCCCTTTTAAAACCCACAATGCCTCGCCTTCTCTCTTGTTTCGACAAAATGCCCCAAACTTCCGTTTTAATAATCAATCGACGCTTCTTCAACCAGTCCACAAATCTCTTATATTTCCTCCTACTCACGCCGTCACCTCCCCGGTCAGATGAATGTTTGTTTTTCCTGACAAAAACCACGACGTCGTTACGAAGGCGCCATATTGCTTATTATTTGCCCTAACCATTTCGCCCATTTACGACCAATATTATGTAATAAAATATGTCCCCATATTGGTATGTCACAATATGAATACAATAAATAGTAGTAAAATGAAATAATATACAAATTCTAACTTACGCAGCATCCAACGTCGAAGCACTAACATTCATTTTACGTTCACGAAACGCAGTACATTGGGAGCAGGCGACTATGTCCAGAAATTACACAAAAATACTCATATTTTCAAAAAAATTAACATGACCTTATTTGAAGTCTGTTTTTAGTGAACACATTTAATTAAGAAAACAACTTGTATCTTCATAATTGTAGTCGTAGAAAGACGCCGAAAAACTTTAACGTAAGATAATTGTAGTCGTAAAAAGACGCCACTTTTTCGTTTCCAGGGTTCTGTAATAAGAGTTTTTCTGCCAAATATTCGCCGTTTTTCTCGCAGGATTACATAACTGCGAGCCAAGAGCAGGAGATGGTCCTTACTTCTTTTACAATGTGCTGGATTTGGGTGTGATAAATGCTTACAGTATTTGACAAAA
Organism: Teleogryllus oceanicus; assembly: GCA_964035755.1. Lineage (NCBI taxonomy): Eukaryota > Metazoa > Arthropoda > Insecta > Orthoptera > Gryllidae > Teleogryllus > Teleogryllus oceanicus. The sequence continues at coordinate 58,736,197 of CAXIVR010000014.1, forward strand.
AATAACTGGCCTCAGAATTTCTCGAAGCACATTGATGGAGTTTCGAATCAGTTGACAGTGCCTTATAAAAGCAGTAAGATGGATTTGCGCTGCAAACATTGAGGTTGAAATTTCCCAGTTTGCTAGTCGTGAAGAATGCAAGATCAAAATATACAATGAAAATGAAACAAAAACACTTGGTTCTAAACGCAATAAATTACTATATTACTCATGTCTCAGTTAGGTCCTAGTCGGCAAAATGGAAAAACATTTTAATGTAAAAGATATGTAAACATTTTCTCAGCAGTTGAAAGTAGTTGATATAAAGGAAGTTCGTATTAATATATAAATTTCTTTGAAAGTTAAGTTTTGTTATCCAACAGTTTGAATCTGTTTCGTTTTCATTGGGACAACAAATTCAATGTATATGAAAGAATATATAGTTCGACTAAGGTTTCAGCGAAGCGTAAACATTTTTTAACACATTACACTTGCATATCAATTCGAAATGGATTTAAAAAACATATTACCCTAAAAATAATTTTTGAAGGTATATTTAATGCAAATAATTCAATTTCATAAGGAAGATGGATAACCCCTTGTTCTACTGAGCCCTTCAATTTCAAAAATAATTTATTTTCTACGCATTGGGGAAAATGCATCTAATTAACATTTTGTTGAAATGTTAACCATGCATTCCATGCATACATTTTATATTTTGAACAATGGCTTATTCAGTATTATACATATGTTCGTAATGTAATTCACATTACTTCTTTAATAACATTTGAAGAAATTATACAATCTTCCTTGACAGCTTTCCTTGTTTTTTTAATTTTTTTAATTTCTTTATAGTCACAAAAATATTACAAAAGGTTTTCATTGTCGAGAAAGCTTCTTAAAAATGTCCATGCGAAACTATATAATCGGGGTGGCATAACCATACTCTTCGGAATATTATTTAACTTTTTGGCGAACTGAGAGGTACACCCGTGCAATTTAATGGCCTAAAATATCAAGTAATAAGTTTCATTTTTTATAAAATTGCAGATTCTGCACGAGTCTGAACAGTTGGGGTAGTATCCTGAAGTGCCGGATCACCATTATGTAATTGAATGTCCAAGAAGAACTCTTATAGATTACGGTGAGATGAACATTTCCCTAGTCGGAAGGCCCTAGAACGCTTTGTTTAGGAGTTGTTTAACTAAATAAATTTTAATAATTCTTCTGAGTGTTGTATGATGATTTTGACATGAATATTTAGATGATTTTTTTTCAATAAATCCTTCATATTATCAAAATCAAAGTGCAAATAATCACGTCTCCGTGAAATTCTGTTTCTTTAGAGACTTCATTTATAAAAATTGTTTGCGTGTGAGAGCCGCAAAATTAATATATTCTACTGAAATAATATGAACAATAAATTATGAGGTGATGTACTAGCAACCGGACTTTCAAACGCTGGGCCAACTGTATTTCCCACTATTTTCAATGTTTAATATTTTTTTGGATTAATGGATATTCCCCGGTCGATATAACCCGGTCGAAATATTTTTTAATTTTTGTTTTACTTTCTATATATCACTAGTTTTCACTTTTGAAATAGAGGGTGAAGCTGTGTACAAAAATTAAAAAGTTTAGAAAATAAAAAAGTCTATAAAATAATAAAATAAAAAATCTCTCTCTCTCTCGTTCTCTATCTCTCGCTCTTTCTCTCGCTCTTTATCTCACTCACTCGCTCTTCCCTCGCTCTCTTCCTCGCTCTCGCTCGCTTTCTCTTTCGCTCTCTCCCTTGCTCTCTCTCTCTCGCTCTTACTCTTTCTCTCGGTCTCTCGCACTCTCTTTCACTCTCTCTGTCGCTGTCTCTCTTTCTCTGCCTCTCTCTCTCTCTCTCTCTCTCTCTCGAAACACACTCTCTAACCCCATCCATAACACTGAATATTAGATTTTTTAAAGTCCAAATAAATTATTTAATTCTAAAATAAATGTCATTTTTTACTTTCAAAAATAACGTCATTCTTTACTACTCAAAAATACATAAATGTTGTTTTGTTTAAATGTCTCTCACGCCGTTCATAGGTACATTTCCAGCAATTTGTATACATTATTGCACATGTGAGTGGAAGAGCTTCAAATGAGCTTCAAATTTCGCATTTACTCTTGAGCTTAAACGATTTTTTCTTAAAAACTGTTTTAGATTTTCAACGAAAATTTCCTTACAAAACGAGGTTGTATTCTTCATTAACATTCTAAAAGTAATATTTGGAATCTACCATTATGAAACCATTCTTATCTTATCTATCTCATTCTATCTCAATCTACTATTATTATTTAGAAAACATATTTAGGGCGGTGATAGATGGTAGCTGACAAGAGCATAAATTTTGCCCACACCAAGGAAATTATAAAACTAAGTAGTATGAGAAAGTCCGTGCGTTTCATACACGTTTTCGTACTCTCAAATTTACTACTCGAATGTCGTGCGTGGTTAAGATGAAGTTTTTAGAATTATTTATTTCATAAACGGCCAGAGTAATAAATTTCTGTTTAGAGAACCGGTACCGGTAGTGGTAGCTCAGTGCATCAACTGATGTCACTGCAGCGCTTCTGACCGGGAGGTCCTAGGTTCGAGTTCTGACGGCGGCAGGATTTTCGACACTAGCTTTTCAGCTAGGTCAAATTCAGTCGCTGTCTGGAGGAGAATTCTAGCGGCCGGCTGCTCTGATCGGTAGTTTTCCGTGGTTTCTCCGATTAACACCAGGCGAATGCCGGAGCAGTACCCTAACAAACGGGCCACGGACCGCGCGCGATCTGTCCTTCCCATTCCTGGTCCTGTCCTCTCCCTTTACACACACACGTACACTAACAAGTACTACACTACCACATATTCCGGGAGACCGGTCGGGAGCTTAGAGCTTGTCCCGGCTGGGGCGGTGCCCCACTGGTGGGAGAGTCCTGGTTAGGGGGAAACCCCACTAGCCGACGGTAGGTCGGCGCCGGATCTCGCCATCCAACGGCGAAGATCACCGCCATCTCCCGAGAGAAAAAACATGCACTACACTAGCGGGACTAATGACCGAAGCAGTTGACGCGCCCGGAAACATGAAAAAATCAATCAATCTGTTTAGAGTAATAAATTAGTATCAAATGATTGTTAAATTATGTTGTCGGTTTTATTTGATTGTGCACGTTGGTTACGTCTTTATTTTCGAATTTGAATATCTGGCATGGCTGGAAAACTATGATTCAGTTTTTGACAATATTTATTTAATACAAGGCAACGTTCATAAATTTATCTTGATGATTATAAATTGGTAATAAATGTGTATTTAATTATTTAATATATTTTACTTCTTTGTGCCCCTTCTTACTCCCTAATTTACTACTCGAAGGGAACTACACATTAGTCGTGCGTGGTTGCATTTCTATGAAGTTAGTAAAATTATTTATTTCATAAATGGCATGGCGCTCCTACATTATGGTACGTTTCCATAATGATGTACGATCCAGCAATTTTGCCGGAGATGTTAGAGAAATGAAATGGACAATTTGAAAGGTATACTTGTACCAAAAGTATAACGTTTCTGCGCAACCCTGTCGCAGTTGCCGTTTTGCAAGTCACGACAGTTTTTAGTGAGACATCAATTCGCAACATAATTGCTTTTTTCTTTTACATATAACAATAAAGTTATATTTAAATAGTATCTGAATCCCTTCAAAATTGTAATAAGCTGAGGAGCAGGAGGACTGGGCCATGTCTGAGTCCTGCGCTGCTCCAGAGGGCGGCTGAGTCGGCGCGCCCTGGCCCGGTGTGGCCCGCCGCTTGCGGGACAGGCGCTTGAGAGCGACCCACTGCAGACCAGCGAAAGGCGAGTGGCACGCGAGCACGCTGACGCAAATGCTGCCGTTTGAGCAGCTCTGTTCTAGAGAACTTACCCAGGTAGAGGTAGGCCTCGACACGACAACTCAGCTGGTGAAGAAAATTGGCCGTTGTAAGAATTCGAACCCTCAACCTTTTCGAGCACGAAGCTTCAGTCGTGCTCCTCCAACTAATAGACATGGTTTGAAACATGGGGTAAATAAAAGAGATTTTTCCAGTTATCTAAATGAAGTAAATCAACAGATACTTTTCTCCGAGGTTGCTCAAATGGGTGGCCAACTTGGTGTGCACTGGCCCAACAGTAATTGTAAGACTTGTTTTAGAATTTTTGTTCGGGTTTCTGATGCTACGCCTTCACTTTTTGGGGCTGGGTATATTATTGATGGTCTTAGGATTCATTTATAGAGAAGCAGAAAATTTGATGTTTTTAGATATAATCTCCAATTAAATTTTAAGTAGGGTCCCAATGTTTAGAACTATTTTTTATTTCCTTTCATTTTTTATTTGCTTTGCGTTTTAGTAAACTCTGAAGCCTCCCCCGTCTGGAGCGTCTTCGGCGCTCACCCTCAATCGTATGGATTCACATCCATGAAACAAACGAAATATTTTATTGCTTCTATCATTTTTATTGTTATTTATTAGTCATTTCTTAAATGGCCCTTGTTAATTGAAAGTAAAAGGGTATATAAGTAGTTCTCTCTTCCAGATAACATAATCTCATCAATAGTTTCATAGTTCTTATTTAATTTTCAGCATTTCCGACAATACTAATCACGTGGACAAAAGAAAACTAGCCCCCTAGAATTGAGACATCTTTTCAGCTAGGGGAATTCTGGAGGCCGGCTGCTCAGATCGGTAGTTTTCCGTGGTTTCTCCGGTCAACACCAGGCGAATGCCGGAGCAGTACCCTAACAAACGGGCCACGGACCGCGCGCGTTCTTTCCTCCCTCTTCCTTGTTCTATCCTCTCCCCTAACACACACACTTACACTAACATGCACTACACTACCACATATTCCGGGAGACCGGTCGGGATCTTAGAGCTTGTCCCGACTGGGGCGGTGCCCCGCTGGTGGGAGAGTCCTGGTTAGGGGGAAACCCCATTACCGGTAGGCCGGCGCCGGATCTCACCATCGAGTGAGAGAAGATCACCGTTATCTCCCAAGAGACTACGTGTACGGGACTAATGACCAAAGCAGTTGACGTGCCCGGAAAACGAAAAAATCAATCAATCAATCAAATTGAGACATCATCGCTATGAAAATTTTACAATGTTCACAAAATAGCATGGAGAGTAATTTTAAATAGTTCTAAGGAAAAGATCCGCAGCACTGCGGACCACTCGTACAGGAATGCGCAATCACCGCAGGCGATGTCGGCGCACGGCGCGGTGCGGAGCGTGGCCGGGCCTGGCGCGGCGGGGCGGGGATGGCGGCCGTGGCATGATGGAGCGTGGCGTTGTGTCGCGAGCGTAGAGTGGCGTGGTGTGGGAGCGGGGATGGGCGTGCCATGGCGGACGTGGCGTGGTGGTGGGATGGGGCGTGCCACAGTCGGCAATGAGTGGCTTGGCGGGGAGGGGTCGTGGCGTGGCGTGGCGGCCTGGTGTGGAGGAGAGTAGCGTAGCGTAGCGTGGCGGGGATGGCGGGTGTGGTGTGATTAAGAGTGGCGGAGCGTCGCGGGGGTGGAGTGGCGTGGCGGAGGGGGGATGGCGGACGTGGCGTGGTGGTGGGAAGGGGCGTGCCACAGTCGGCAATGAGTGGCTTGGCGGGGAGGGGTCGTGGCGTGGCGTGGCGGCCTGGTGTGGAGGAGAGTAGCGTAGCGTAGCGTGGCGGGGATGACGGGTGTGGTGTGATAAAGAGGCGGGGGGGGGGGGCGCGGGGGTGGTGGTGCGGCGAGGGGGGCGAGGCGCGGCGGGCGCTGCGGTCCCTCTGCGCCGCGACGCGTCGGGGAGTTCGGGCGCGCGGCTCGGCGCGGCGCGGGGCGGGGACCCAAAGTTTGGAGTTGCCCGGGCCAGCGCGGCAGCGACCGGGGCTGGAGCCGTTGCCGCTCGTTAGGCCGCACTCCCGTGCGAGGGAACGCGACGGAAGCACGCAACCCCTCCGGCCATGCCGCACCGCGGCGCCGAGGCCGCATGTCGCCGGCGCTCGGGCCCGCGTGAGACGCCGTCGCACCTCGCCCATCAATAAGCGCCGGTGCTCTTTGCCTGAGCCTCGTAATGCAGTTTGAGTATGTCTGAAAGTGTTTCGGAGCCCTTTCAAGCGACCGTTTGAAGAGTGTTCAAGAGACTATCGCCAACATGTGGAAGTCGACGTGGAATAATATGCTGTTTCTTTGACCTAGGAAAATACCTTTCCGCGTTGAGGCAGTGGAAGAACTTGCAGTTGCTCCGTGAAGTTCTTGAAACCGTGAAGTTTTTGTCGTATGAAACATACATATTTCCCGATAATATATGATGTATTGTGGATATTTAGGGACATGAAGTACCAATATAAACAATGCAAGAATGATTTTATTATCAACTATGGAGCATTCTAAGATTTTTATAATGCTAGCTTCTATGTTTACATTTTGCAAGAATATTTCGAACTGTGTCAACATTCCGTTTGATTTATTACCTCCACTTCAAGAGATCACGAAGATGCTTATTTAGAGATGAATTCACGATTCCAAAATCTGTTTTATAGAAATGGACCTTTCTTGTGACTACAAAATTCAACTGTAAGGTAAGAGCATATGAATCTGTTCTATTACAAAACTTGTGTTGGAAATGGTATAAGTCTGTGTTTGAATTTGCACCAAGTCTATTATTTTAATTGACTTGTTAGATTAACGGATTATGTTTTCTGTATGCATTGGATATCTTATTTTCCTCTGAAGAGTTTTTGTAACATTTACATTTACTTACAGTCCGTCCATGAATTGTATAACGCAAATTTGGAGTATTTTGAGTGCTCCCTCTTCCCCCAGTAACAGGCACTTGACCCCCCTAAACAATTTCGTAGCGCTTGCGACAAGACACCACCACTTTAAGTTAGAAAAATAAAATTATAAAACAGATATAACAAGCTACATAAATTTTATTTACGTTATGCATGCATTTGGCATCTTGGGTCGATTGCATGACTTTTCAGGCCAGCTATCCCATACCTGGGCGTATTTTAATTCCCACCCGGAGGGGGACAGGTGGATTAAGGGAGTCATGTGGAGAACACAACATATTCCCTTCGCTGTAAGTAGAAAATTCCGCCTGCCTGAGCTTTTCTTTGCCACATAGCTACAGAAACTGAGACGATTTTAAAGGAACGCCACGACTCTCTTTTGGCCCTGATTCGAAATTGAACCCGCGATCGAACCACGGGAAGCTAGTACTGTCCATGAGCCCCCTTGGGATTGTTTGCGTTAAGGCCCTTTATTAAAATTTATAAGAATAGAATTTCTGAATCAGTTGGCGGGACAATTTTTGAATGAAGGTAGGACGTGTATGCGAGAATATTTGTCAACAAGCTACGCCAAGCAGTCGTGCATGGCGTAGGGGCCTCAGTCTATTGCGTCAGGTTAGTTGGTTGGTTGGTTTCTTCGTGGTTCCGGGCGCGTCAACGGCTTCGGTCATTAGTCCCGTAAGTGTAGTGCACGTTGGTTCTCGGGAGATGGCGGTGATCTTGCCCCGCTGGATGGCGAGATCCGGCGCCGACCTACCGTCGTCTAGTGGGGTTTCCCCCTAACCAGAACTCTCCCACCAGCAGGGCACTGCCCCAGCCGGGACAAACTCTAAGCTCCCGACCGGTCTCCCGGAACATATGATAGTGTAGTGCACGTAAGGGGGGAGGATAGGACAAGGAATGGGAAGGACAGATCGCGCGCGGTTCGTGGCCCGTTTGGTAGGGTACTGCTCTGGCATTCGCCTGGTGTTGATCGGAGAAACCACGGAAAACTACCAATCAGAGGAGCCGGCCGCTAGAATTCTCGCGACTGAATTCGACCTAGCTGAAAAGCTAGTGTCGAAAATCTAGTGTCGAAAATCTTGCCGTCGTCAGGACTCGAACCTAGGGCCTCCCGGTCAGAGGCGCTGCAGTGGCATCAGTTGATGCACTGAGCTACCGCTACCGGTCAGGTTTGTTGGATTTTAGAATAAACCATATATCTCTTTTGAACATTTTCTTCCTGATCTAACATATTCAATCAAAATTCATGAAAAAACTTTCATTATTGAAGAAATATTTTTATTTATTGAAACAATTTATTCATCATAACTATATTGATATTTTTCATTTAATTTGTCAATATTTTAATGTTTAGGTATAAGGCTGAATAAAAGAATTATTTCAGTTAATGTTCAAACATTTTAAAAACAAATAACAGTGGTACGTAACACTAAACTATGACCCAAGGAATTACTTGGAGTTACGTAAATTACGCATGGTCTTTTCTGTGGGATTAGTGATAACTGCTTGTGCTAGTGAACTTGTAATTATGATGGTTTTATTCCGTTTTCTGTAACAAAATCTTGTAGAGTTGTCATTTCGACCGATAATACAGGCTCTTCATATAATTTCATCCTGCTTTAACTGTACAGTCAACTTAGGGAATGCTATTTTTTTGGAGAACTTTCACACATATATCTTGAGATACCGGATCCTTAAATGCAGAGCTTTTAATTATTTAAATTTTCTATACTATTTTCATTTCAAAAAAAAAATGAATCCCTTGAAAACGAATTAAATGATTTATAATTATCCTATTTATTTTACATATTTGAATATCTTCAAATGACTCATGTGAGTGAAATGAAAGAAACAATTTGGATATAAACTAATTAGTAATTACACTAAACCTGCTCACCCATTTGTTTCAATGATTTTTTTTCAATAAACCTTTTCCAGGCAGTAAAATAAGTATTTCTTCAACATCGTGACGAAAAATGTCGTGGTCCACTTAATTTACGGCTGCCCACCCAGCTGGCATTTTGTTCAGGCTACCATGATGATTCCACTGCGATTGCTTCCCCGAGAAACGCGGTTGCGAGCTGAGAGAGCTCAGATGAACTCTTACTTACTATTGGCAGATCATCCATTTGCAAAAATCTGAAGATTTTTTTATGTTCCGTTCTAACATGTGGAAAATTAATGTTACTACATCGTGTTTGGCTCAACTTAGTATTACCTCAACAGTAGATTAGCAATATAAATTATTGTTTATTGAAGGAAATATACATTTATCATAAGATAGCAATTTTTCAAATATTTCGTCACCAACGTAGCTACTCTGATCATTTAAGTCAAGATGTTCTACTAGAAATTAAAATTAAAGGACCAGCGCCATCTCTTACTGTAAAAAAGGCACACGAGGAAAAATACCCCGTTTCAAAGACAGGGTTTTTGGTAACAAAACTTTAAATGATAAAGTTCCATTTGTATTAATACTCATCACCTTTAAGATGTACTTTAAATTGCTTTAATAAACATTTTAATACAAATCTAGAATTATGGACACCGTTGAAGCTTTAAAGGTGTTTTTCTTGAAAGTAGCTCGGTATTGCTGCTAAATTGGTTTCTATCTACAGACAATTGAATGCTGGAAGATAACTAATCGATCATCTAAGTCTATAAGTGCTCTAATACAAATTGTTTATTGTTCTTCGTTTCATAAATTTGTTCATTTTATTGTATTTTATTTCTCAAAATTGTTCAATTATGATAAAACGTTTATAAGAAATATTTTTTTAAATAATTTTTATTTCACAAATATTTTAAATACAAATATATTTTTAAATATTACAAATAATAAATATTGATTTATATTACGTGTTTCAAATCTCACCGGTCTTAGTTGTTTCATATAGAACTATATTTATTTTTGGAGTGTCTCACGGATCCATTGATATGCTCGTACAATATAGTCACATGTTAGATACCCATTTTTTTGAGATTTTCTTGCGACTCGTGTTTAACAGAAATGTTGAATGCATTTCCTAACACGGCGACCCGCTAGTCAACTAGACGCTACCGGCTAACGCGCGCTCGGGGAAGCTTCGAAATTGCTGATCGTAGTACTTGAAATTACGAAACGATTTTTGTTTGCTTGCGTTTCCTTCTTTCGTATTGCTTCCGTCAAATGTCGGAGCGCCCTGTCTGCTCCCCCCGCCGCCGCCTGCTGAGCCGCCGCCGGCCGCAGGCGGAATGACAGGTGCGAGCCGCGGATTCCCGCCCGCATCGATCAGCGGCGCGCTGGGATGTGGGTCAGGCATCGTGGCGCGGCGCGGCGCTACGAATCGGATGCCGGAGGGCCCCTAGCCTCGCTCCCCGCCCCCGCCAGGCACAGACTAAGAGCCAGCAGCGACTTCCAAACATACACCTACATCAGAATGTACAATGTTTCAAACTTCTAGGGCAAGCGGAGGAGTCGAAATGAGAATATTTACTTTCTCGCCACCGCTAATGCAGCAGAGAGAAGGTTATGTAGTGCTGCGCGAAAAAACGTCAAATTTTCGGCAGAAAATCTCTTATTACAGGACCCTAGTAATGAAAAAGGGGCTAAATTCAGTTTCTAAATTTAGAAAAAATCCTCCAATGCATGAGTAGCCAGAATACTTGTTTTGTGGGTCCTTGATAGCGAAAAGTGGATTGACGGCAAAACGTCTGTCTGTCTTTCCACCTGTCTGTGAACAATGCTAGCGGCTAAATCGTTCTGCCGGTTTTCTCCAAAATTGATATTCCCCAAATGATTTGGCTGATTTCGCGGCCCCTTCAATTTGAAACCGATATTTTAATTTGGGTGAGGGTACTGTACATGAAGACCCTGGGACCTTTTTGAAAAAATTGCTCCATCGTTTTGAATTAAATCTTGTTGTTAGATAATATGATGGACGTTTAAAAGAATGATGCAGATCTCATTTTTGTGAAAATTCTGATTTTTTTAAAAATTGCAAAACTTCAAAAAAATCGGACGCCTTCCTACAACTAAAATATTAAAGATAAGGGATTTTTTCACTTAATGAAATCTGTTCCTTAAAGATTGATTTTCAAATAAGGTGATGTTCAAAAAATTGTACATTTTAATTATTTATGGCGATATTTTGCGTGAAAGTACCGGCTAGAAAGTTATTGCTGTTTTAGGACCAGTAGTTTTACAATGAGCATGTGCAGGGAAATTTCATACAAGGAAGTTCCACGTGGCATGCGCCCCTGATTGAAACGCAACCCATTGCGCATAAGTGCTTGGCGGGACACATCCTGACGAAATCAAAGATTTCAAATACACGTGTATAATGTATGTCACGTGCGACTTCGTTATATGAAATTTCTCACATGTTCATCGGCAAAAAGTCATTCTCTTGATCGTTTTATTTTCTGTGACTTATAGATTCGACATGTTAAAAGGAACTACATAAGCATTTGCAATTTTTGACGATTTCTCAGGAGAATAATGCAATGACCGGTATTTCAACAAACATCTGAACCTCTTTTTCAAAACACCATAGCATCGTTCTATAATGCTTTTGATCTGTCTCTGATGGCTGTTGCACCTTTCCTCTCGCCTATTAGAATCAGTTTACGGAATTGCAGTCATACCTTGGAGGATACCTCGAATCTCCTAAAAGATAATTCCCTTATGACCTCTCTCGTGCAGATTCTGCATTGCATTTTAAACATTGCTACTTCTCTAAATATGTGAGTAATGAAAAATGAATCCCGAGTATGTTTGTAAATCTGATATTTACTTTAAGAATGGTTCCGAGTCGCAAAAGCAACTCAGTTGATGGTCAGTTGACCAGGTGTTTACGACGTGACCAGTTTTTTTATACCATCGACAATTTTTTATAAAAATGCTTTATAATGCTTTATAATATTTTTTATAAAAAGTTTATAATGTGATGTCAACAAACCTGGACATTAGCGTTTTGAAAAAGACTCCAAATAGGGTCAAAACATTAAATATAAATACATTTTTATAAAAAACTGAGTCTGTTTTATTAAGACCAAGAAAGCTATTGCAATAAAATAAAGCATATTACTTCAATTTTCTACGCACTGGGTACACGTGTATTCTTTCAACATAGGTAGTGAGGTTGTGAATGTGTAAGAGCCGTTTCTTTAAATTTTCTGGAGCGTATTTGATCGTTTCCCCTTTAATACTGGGCGAGCAGTTAAATAAAGGAAGTTAATTAAAAATTTTTAAAAGGTGGTAACTACATTTGGCAAGTTTCCACAGTGACAAATGATAAACGTTAACAAGGTTTAAATACTCAGTATAATTATGCAGAATATGTTAATAGACAAGACATATTAAATTAATCATCCTTGAAAAAAGTAATGTTTCCATATCAAATATTACAATTAAAAAATTAAGTAAATTGCAATATCAACATATTAAAATTAATCAGCTTGAGTTCATTAATATTGCCGTATCATTAACTAACAAAATGTTAAGAAAATTACAAGGGCAACATTAAAATTAAGCAGCTGTACTTCACTAGATAATACTGCCGTACCAAATATTATAAATATAACACACACTCATTTTGTAATGTACACAATATTCTTAGAACACTGTCACACTAAAGAGATATAAGATGTTGGTTTGTGAGAATTAGCAGCATTTTCGACATCAGTGAATTCCACTATAACGACACAAGTTAGTTGGGATACTTTACCCTATAATTAACTGCAGAAATCAGTACCAACAGCATAAGTTCGTGTTACGTACAAGGGCTGAAATACTACATGATTACATGATTACAGTGTGAATCTCAATTCATATAATTGTGATTCACACAAGGTCCATCATAAACCAACTAAGGCAATGTAACGCCATCGAGAGCGTGGCGACACATCCAAACCTCTCAAAGTCTGCTAGGCGAGTGGTCGAGCGTCGTCCGTTGCAGCCGGAAACATTTTTTTAAGGCGTAAATTTGAATTCGATGGACTGTGGCAAATTAATTGGAATAATTAAGAATGTCTCTTGTTATATAAGAATTTTGAATAAAACTCCTTTCTATTCAATAATTTTAAGGACCAGATGTGTCCAGTGTTGCGCCGACCTGGAAGGCCGAGGTGGCTAGAGCGTGTGCCGACTCAGCGCTTCGGTCGGAAGGGTCGGAGTTCGACTCCCGCCGTGGGCATGGTTGTTGAATTGATTGATTTTTTCGTGTTTCCGGGCGCGTCAACTGCTTCGGTCATTAGTCCCGTTAGTGTAGTGCATGTGTTTTTTCTCGGACGATGGCGGTGATCTTCCCCCGCTGGATGGCGAGATCCGGCGCCGACCTACCGTCGGGTAGTGGGGTTTCCCCCTAACCAGGACTCTCCCACCAGCGGGGCACCGCCCCAGCCGGGACAAGCTCTAAGCTCTCGACCGGTCTCCCGCAATATGTGATAGTGCGGTGCATGTTAGTGTAAGTGTGGGTGTAAAAGGATAGGACAAGGAAGAGGAAGGACAGTTCGCGCGCGGTCCGTGGCCCGTTTGGTAGGGTACTGCTCCGGCATTCGCCTGGTGTTGATCGGAGAAACCACGGAAAACTACCGATCAGAGCAGACGGACGCTAGAACTCTCCTCCAGACAGCGAATGAATTCGACCTAGCTGAAAAGCTAGTGTCAAAAATCCTGCCGCCGTCAGGACTCGAATCTAGGACCTCCTGGTCAGAGGCGCTGTAGTGACATCAGTTGATGCACTGAGCTACCGCTACCGGTGGCATGGTTGTTTGTCCCTTGACTTTCTATTAGTGAAATATGTTCTTTAATAGGCAACTCTTCAAATTGTTCATATACAACTTTTCGAAAACATAGGTAGTTTTGTCTAATTTTGTGCAAAGTATAGGATATTTTTCAGAAATTATTTTCTCAAAAATGACTCCAATTTGTTCTTCAATTATTTTTCTGGAATATAACAAAGTAAGGTTATAAAAATGGTGGCGGTTCCATTTTCGGCAAACTGTATTTCTTCGAAAACTGCAAAAAATTAACAATTCCAAAACTACAAAATCGAAGGTAGAGATTTTCCGTAATAAAACATGTTCTTCAAAATTCGATAATTAAATAAAGTCACGTGCACTTTTTAAACATATTTTGTTTCACAAATTTTCGGAATTGCAAATTCAAATTTCCCACGCTTTTCCTGCTGAAAAAAGTGTCCGAAGACATTAGGTTGTAATTTGACAAAGGCATCGCAGCGACATGGCGGTTTGAAATTCGAAGAATTCTCTTTGTTGTGCGATAATGTTTATCGTTGTATAAAAGCTGTGTACATGTTATGATTTTAGAATTTGTGACAATTTGTTTACTTTAAAAGAACAGACGTTTGTATTGTGTTACACAGATATAAAACTTGAATATACGATAGATATATTTTATTTACATTTATAAATGATAAATTGCAACGTCGTCAATTCTGGATGTGTATGGACTAATTTTTCTTTAAGAAGGTTTGACCATGATCAGCTGATCATGGTCCAATCATTCAAAAATTGGAATCAATGAAAAATGGTTTGTGTGATCAATCAATGAAAAATGGTTTGCTTGTCTATATAATGCGCTGTGAATTTTGTAACATATGTGATTTATTAATATTTATTAGCTTTTTGTATGAGTACTGTTCTACTGCTGTTCAAGTAGTCGAAATAATCGCTAATTCACAGTGTGTACGCTTCGTTTAAACTGCCTTGAACTTTTTCAAGTGAGAGCTGAAGTGATAGAAGTGATGAAGTGAAGAAATAGAAATACTCTGATATTACGTAACCGTTTCCCATAATGCGTGAAACAATGTGATATTATGACACCAAAAGTTTCTGTTCAAAACCTACGGATTTACTGAAATTTCACCTCTCAGTTGAGATTAATTAATAGGTGTTACACTTAGGGTTGCCACCTTCGAAGAACACATGACCCGGATATCACTAATTGCAGGGGATGGGGTGAGTAACGAAAAGTAAATACATTAATTCACAATCATCATTTATTAGAAAAAAATATTCGTCTTTCCGGCTAATATTGTGACGCAAACTGATGTGTGAAGATCATTGGTTGACGTCGGATACGATGCGCAAGAGCCCCTGGCCGCAAGTTTTATTTAGTGTCATTAAATAACAAGAGTGACGAAAAATCGTGAAATTTCGTGTTTTTCAATTTTGATTGGGTCGCATGCTCTGTTTTATTGTCTTTTACATGCTTCAAATCGTATCTTGCTACGGTTCTTAGTTTTTGAGAAAATAATTTCTTTCAAAGGGAGTGTCAACTGTAAAGCTCCTAGTGAGTGAACTTGATATGCATTTTCCCGAAATGCCAATTTTGAGCACATTCATGCACTTCAAACATAAATAAAAAACTATTAAAGATAATAATATAATTCTTTTTGCAACTTGTAACCCATGATTTTCTCTAGGGAATAAACTAGAATACTTAATCTGTCGCTAAAATTTTCAGTTTTATGAACAGAATTGTCCAGGAGAAATTTTTCAACTATTTTTTCTGAAATAATCAAGTCCTGACTTTAGTTTTCACAGTAACTTTACCATTCTAGTTCATTCACTAGAATATTCAATTGTGATTAATTTTTTAAAAAATATCAAAATATATCAATTTGTTGAAGAGTTATGATAATTGGAATAAAAACTTGCATTTTTGTCAATTATTTATAAAAATTATCTTTTTAATATTTTATCTCTAAAAGCATAAAGAAATCAAATGTACAAAGGAAAAAAATCGATAAAAATTGTTGAATTTTTTCTCAGGCAGGCAGCTACCTTAATATGAAAAAAATCGATAAAATTAAATAATTAAACAAACATTATATTTTTCAAAATTGAAAAAATATATTTAATATCATTTTTAACATAACCCGTAGATTTTCAAAATTAACTCGGAGCCCGAAGATTACTCCTGAAATCCTGAGCCTCCGGGTTTCACCCGGAGAGGTGGCAACCCTAGATACACTCCGAAATTTACTTTATAAAGTTCAATATTTATTTATTTATTTATTTTACGTCAAAAAACAGTTAAAAACTGCGTATGACGTGCTATGGGGAAAAGTGAATTGTGTGCACATTTTCAAAATTCTGTGATCCCTACACTAAGTCTTATACTACTTAAATTTTGAATTTTGAAAGGGAGAAAAAAACAACAAAAACTCCCATGTAATAAAATCTATTTTCAAGGATAAATAAGCAATAAATTTTGAATTTTGAAAGGGAGAAAAAAAACAAAAAAAAAACAAAAATGGTTATCTGGTTTGGACGACATTTTTCATCTATTATGATCATTAGTTTGCACCTTCGTCGACATTCGTGTCGGTTAACTTTTTTTCGACTCCTGCTTCTTGGTCTTCGACATCTTTCGCTGGCGTTTTTTCTTCTTTTGTGCCGCCTATCGCTTGTGGTATGTTGTTTTCGGCTTTCGTTTTCCGTCATTAGTCTTTTGTACGAAACGAAAGTCGTGAAAGAAGATAAAAGACGATAAAGAAAACAAAAGACGAATAATGATAGGAGTATAATTGCCTTTACGTATACCTCTTTCGCGTGTTCTGTTCTTGTTTTACATTTCAGTTTGGCTTGCGATGTTATCGAAACGGCAGGTCAATGATTCCCTAAAACCTCTGATTAGTGAACTCAAAGTAATAGTCCGTGCCATTTTCATTAACGAGATTGACGGTTCGGTACTCCGTAAGTCGAAGTTGTCATGGCATCAAAAATTGCTAACCGGTTCCAGTAATGACATTAATTTGGGGTAATTGTTAAGAATAAAAAATTCCTTTGTTGTACTGAATCTTTCTACAATTTTTATTTTGCGCCGAAAGGCATTTTAACATCTGTAAAATTATAGAAGTAATGTTTTTTCATATAACGTACCTCTCTCCTCACTCAAAATAAACAAGACGAAACCATGTTAATGCAGCTTGTAACGTATCCCAAAATATTGTCTGTTTTTAAAATAGATCTCATAACTTGATGGTGAAATTTCAAAAAATGTGAGAGTTATTTTAATGTGAAAGGTTTATTAACATCCGGCTGAATTCACTATTTTTTCTCAGATTTTATTCATCACTGTTCAAGATTGTTTTCTCTGTCCGCTTTTTCACGCTCTCCCGCTTTGGTTAATATATCAACCCAAATTCGACAATTTAAACTGCGTTTCATTCAGCTACATCTTCTAACATCGAGAAGGAACTCTCAGAATTTCAAACTGCTGGATTGCCTTTGTGGTATCATAATCTTATATCTCAGAAAACAAACAAACTAGTAAATAGAGAGGAGGAAATTAAATTTACAATTTTGAAGAAGGAAAAATTACACTAAATCACTCATAGCTTATGCAATACAGCACCATTTACTTTACCGTTCTTTGTTACACACAAGGTAAAAAAATAAAGAAAACATTTGGAGCCGTTTTTAAGAAATAATTGTTTAAATTTGCTTAAAAAGAGCCTATATTTCCCGCATAAACTACTCCTAAAGTCGACAAATTGAACATTTAAAGATCTGTTTTTGATGAAGTTTCATTTGAAAAAAATCTGTCTTCATTATTGTAATTATAGGAAGACGCCGGTTTTTTTTAACTTTTGCAATTTTCAAAATTTCAGGAAGAGCAACGAAAATGAGAGCTACGCTGCTTCTTTTTGTATACTACTGCTTTCTCTACCTGAAGAGAAATTAAAGAAAAAATTGTATCCATTTTTTGAGAAAATTTTTAAAATGTTGAGTCATGTAAAGTATCACCAAAAAAACAAAATATCGGTCTCAAACTCAAGGTTTCGCGACATCAGTCAGATAGATTGTGGAATATCTATTTTGGCGAAAATCCTACTTTTCGTTTAGCCGGCAGCATACACAGACGGACGACGGAAAGACGTTTTGACGCTATTCAATTTTTCGGTATCAAGGACCCACCAAAGTGGATTCCGACTTCACGACGTATTAGAGCAAGTAATTTACTATATATCGGAACAAGATTTTTTTCACTGTTTCGTAATTAGAACCAGACATTAAGAGTTTGACTGTCGAAAAATCGCCGCGGCATTACAATACTTTCTCTATATTGCAGAAGCAGAATGCGAGAAAGTAAAAGAAATGTGTCAAGGAAACACTATGATGTAAAATTATTTTTTATTTACGTCGGTAAACACGCGTTTAGCTCCTTAGCAACCAACCATCCAAACAACGCATTAAGAACGCGTCCATAGCAACGGTCGTTATAATGCTCGAGAGTTCATTAAAAATATATTAGTTAACTCTCGTCTGTGAACAACGCTACGAAACTCGATTTTACCAGTACACATAAATCTTTGGATAAATATTTCCTTTCGGTTCCACTTGCCCCCCGGTTCTTTTTCTCCCATTTCATCCCTTTTGTTCCCCATGTCCCATTTGTTCCTTTTGTCCTCGTTTTCCTTTTGCCCTCTTGTCCCATTTTGTTCCCTAGATCCATTTGCCCCCTTATCCAATTTTTTTCCATAGCCTCATTGCCCCCTTTGTCCTCATTTTGTCCTCTCATCTCCAATTTGTTCCATTATCTCCGTTTTGTCCCTTTGTTCCATTTTCCCATTTTGTAATTGTTGGGTATGTTCCTTCCCAATAGTTATGTATGTTCCGTCATCATCTCTTACAGTGATTACGTATTCTTGTACGATGCCTTGGCAAGTATGTAAAATTGTAGTGGACGCTTTTAAATGAATCATCTCAGATAATAATATTATTTCTCGTCATATATCTTAAAAGATCGTCGTACAGAATAAAATTATTTGTTTGCATTTTCCAGCCCAGAATCGAATAGTAAAATTCTTGTTTCTTGCGCTGTATGTTTTGTGGAATAATTACAATTTTGTTTTGTGGAATAATAATAATAACAACATTATGTGCAGCAATTGCTATTGGGTCCTTCTGATGAGTTTGTTTTATTTTTCAAGGCTTCGACAGGATTATTACTTGGTTAGTTACGTCAACGTTTGTCCATTAAATATTTCTCATCCTTTCACCTTCTATTAAATATTTCTTGGCATTAAAGGCAGATGTTGAAGCTAACGCCAATACTTATAGTATTGACCTTCTTTAACCATTATACTGTAACACATACACAGTAGTTTGTTGTACTTGTAGTTTGAGATTTTAACTCTGAGTTTTCATAGTCTTGGATATGCAACAAACACAATTACCAACAAATGTTGGTCAACAATTCTATGTGGTTGAAATATTCCGCGGCTGTAAATACTCTATATGGAAAATGTCACAAACAGGTCACAAAGGAGCAAAAACCTATAGGTGTTAAATCGTAGGATAAAGCTCATGGGTGAAAATTCAAGGGCGAAATATACAAAGTGTGAAATATAATTGTCGAAAAGACCTGAAACCTTCCTTTTGACCTTCGAGAAACCCTCAAACGATATCGTAGTTTACGTGACAAGGGCGTGAATCACCTCGCGCCCATGTTGCGCATACTATTTTTTAACACGCGCGCCGTGAGAGGAATGCAATGCATCAAGTAAAGGAATATTAATTAAATATCAAATAACTAGAAATACCTTACTTGTACAATAATAAATGGATTCCAGTCTGTCGTAACAATATATTTTGTAAATAATAAAGTCGTCAGGTCGAAAGACAATTGGAAACAATCGTTACAGATGCTTCGCACACGCTTCGCGGTGTCACATAATGTGAAAAAATTAGCTGTTTGGCGCACGGAAGCAGGAGAAACCGCGTTTCGCGCACGGCATTTTAATAAACCTTCCTAACAGGAATTAACAGGAACAGGACAGAACTAACAGTTCCTAACAGGAACTAATACTGAAATTCAAGAAAATAGCCCAAACATTAACCAATAGTGGACCAAACATCGCGAAGCGTTTGGGAAACATCTAACGCGCACAGTGAGTAAAAAGAATTACACGCAACACGCGCGGCCTCGTCTTTTGTTGCCACCGTGTGCACGAATGCACGTGTTTATTTTTTTATTTTTTGTTTATTTTATTTTACGTCAGAAAAACAGTTAAAAACTGCGTATGACGTGCTATGGGGAAAAGTGAATTGTGTGCACATTTTCAAAATTCTGTGATCCCTACACTTAGTCATATACTACTTAAATTTTGAATTTTTGAAAGGGAGAAAAAAAACTCCCATGCAATAAAATCTATGTTCAAAGGATAAATAAGCAATAAATTTTGCTTTTGAAATTTTTGAAAGGGAGAAAAAAAACAAAAAAACTCCCATGTAATAAAATCTATTTTCAAGGATAAATAAGCAATAAATTTTGAATTTTGAAAGGGAGAAAAAAAAAAAAAAACTCCCATGTAATAAAATCTATTTTCAAAGATAAATAAGCAATACATTTTGGCTCTTATTACTTCCTGCCGCGACAACATGGAAACGATAATTTGAATAATTGTATTTCCCACTGAATTCTAGAAGACGTGCACAGAAAATGAAGTTACATTTATGTCCAGAAGCAAAACAAGGGGCCATCTCAGCATTTGCTCAATGGATCAGGGAAACTGGACGAAAAACCTGATCGAGATGGGGTCATTGACCCGGAAGCTGTAGTACAATAGTTGTTACAGGTTGTTATACTCATTTATACAGTCCAAATGGGAAATAATGCATCATGTATCATTGTTAAAATTAATGTTACTTTTCTTGTTATGCTCAGTATAGTCTCTAATTGTATAGAAACAGTTATGCAGCAGAAACGATTTCACTTGGGATTTAAACTTTTCTATTGAATTTAATCGTTTAATGTCATCTGGCAAAGTGTTGTAAAATAATGTACATGTATTGTATGTGAATTTTTTGTAATGAGCTGTTGATACTGTCCCCTGATGAATATGATTTCTACGTCGAGTGTTATAGTAATAGACTTCTGCATTTTCTGAAAAAATATTCCCGCCCTTGAGCAAGTCATTTTTTACAAAAACCACTGATTCGTAAATAATATTTCGCGCACTATAATATTTCGCGCATATATAATATTCGCAAATTTCGCGCACTTGTTACGGAACTTACTACTTCTTCTACTTTGCGTATTCCGTGGTATAACGATCAGCGTACCGGACTGTTGTACCCGAGTTTGCGGGTTCAAATCCGATCGAAGGCGTGGGTTTTAAGGAAAAAATCCTTCGTACGCCTTCGTACGAAAAAATCCTTCGAAGTAAAGCCGTCTGTCCCATGTAGTAGATTTACTGCATGTAAAAGATCCTCAAGCCTAAAAGAAGCCTCTGAGCAAAATTGAGATCCGCCTTTTTCATCGCCCTAGGTCCGCTAGGTGGCGAAAGGAGCGTAGCGAAATTTGTGTGGTTAGACGGAAGAACGGGCCTGATGGCCCGAGTCTCGCCACGTAAAATAAGGCATTAACTAACTTACTTTTTTAACACGCCGCGCGCAAAACAATGTTTTCCTTTCTTTTTGTCCACGCGCGAAGCAGTTTTTTCCCAGATAGAGGTGACTACGAGCGTGTACCGGCTCAGCGCTTTGGTCCCAAGGGTTGCGGGTTCGTGGCCCGCCTTAGGCATGGTTGTTTGTTCCTTGTCTTTCATGTGTGTTGTTGCGGAGGGCCTCGCGTTCTGCTGACCCCAGATCAGAGGAGCCCGCAAGTGTGTTAGTAAGTCGAATATACGTCTCAACGGGACGTAAAGGGTAACCGACTGTCGGCTGGTAAAACCCTAGAAATTTTTTTTTAATTAGCCAATTGAGATTCCATTAATGGCAAGGGACTCCTGCTTTTCTGCAATGAATACTGAATGAAGTGATTTGGCGATGATGAGGGGAGAAAGGAAGAACACAAATTCAACCATGCCCGAGGCGGGACCCGAAGCCGCGATCCTTGGCTATGGCACTACTGCATAAGCAACCTCGGTCACCCGGGTCGGCCGGAAAACAAGTAATAGTTCGCAAACTATTACGGAGCTTGCACGAAACATCGCGATGCATATGCGATATATCTTTTAGTATTCCTTTGTAAATAAATCTCTAGGGTCTTGGCTTGGAAATCACCCTTGGGGCAAATACATCTTCATACGTCGGTAGACATTCTTCATACATATATAACTATTCTTCGGCAAATGCATTCTTAGCGGCAACAATTAAACAACGTTTCATTTCGTATAAAATTTTGATAAAACATTACTTAATAATAAAATAAAAATCTGTCATTGTATTAAAATCACAATAAAAAAGAACAAACGGAGATTTTACTGGAGAGTGATACCAACGATAAAGAACACTGATTGTAATTAGTAGTGAAACTACAGGAGTAATTAATTCTCGCTAGAAGTTCAAAAATTCTGTTCTCACAAACTGCCGTAAACCTACGACACAAGCTACTCTCACAAGCTCAATGCAAACTGGAAGAAGGAATTGGACTTTAATCGACTCATCGTTTCCTCGCTCGCTGATTTACTAGAACCGCAATCTAATCGCACAGTTTGAATTGTCATTAACAACTGCTAAGGCTGAAGCAAAGAAAGGCTTTGGTCCACCACTTCTAACTGCACTCCATCTTCCACGACTTTGCGAAATGAATGAATGAACGAAATGAATGAAGTAACATTAATTTTAACAATGATACATAATGCATTATTTACAATTTGGACTGTATAAATGAGTATTAACAACCTGTAACAACTATTGTACTACAGCTTCCGGGTCAATGACCCCCATCTCGATCAGGTTTTTCATCCAGTTTCCCTGATCGATTGGGCAAATGCTGAGATGGCCCCTTGTTTTGCTTCTGGACATAAATGTGACTTAATTTTCTGTGCACGTCTTCTAGAATTCAGTGGGAAATACAATTATTCAAATTATCGTTTCCATGTTGTCGTGGCAGGAAGTAATCAGAACCAAAATTTATTGCTTATTTATCCTTGAAAATAGATTTTACTACATGGGAGTTTTTGTTTTTTTCTCCCTTTCAAAATTCAAAATTTAAGTACTATATGACTTAGTGTAGGGATCACAGAATTTTGAAAATGTGCACACAAATCACTTTTCCCCATAGCACGTCAAACGCAGTTTTTAACTGTTTTTTGACGTAAAATAAATAAAATAAAAAATAAAAATAAATGAAATTCTAGGTTCGAGTATCAGCCTACCTTTGAGCTTTTCACTGCGAATCTCTGAAATCAATTGGTCACGGAATGCCGTCGGCAAGGGCAAATCAATGTGTTAGTTGAGTTAGAGCAGTTGTAGTTTTCTTATCAACCACACATGTGAAAAGACATGAATTTGTAAGAGAACACTGTTTCAAGCACTGAATGTCTCTGAATTGGATCACGGAGCATTTATCCTCTGAATAAACAACAAAAGAAATAAGGTGTTATCAACCGACAAAGAATCAAACTAAAAGATGAAGAGATCGGATGAACGCATAGTTTGTATTTAATTTATTTTTCCAAACTTGTTTATAAAATTTATTTTGTCCGAGATCTGGAGTTAGAAATGAATGCAAGAAAACATTTGTCAGCCTTTTAAATGTTGGCGTTCTCTCAGTGTTAACTTATTACAGAGAGAGAAGAAAAAGGAGAAAGTAAGAATCAACCCATTTCGAACACATTCATTTAGCAAAACTCAAACCGGCATATGCAGGCCGTCTTTCCCCTTATCATCCCAACAAATATAACATACATAAAACGTAATATGAAATATATGGAAACATGTATAAGATTAAGTATTTGTACTCGTTTGGTTTGGTTTGGTTTTTCCATGTTTCCGAGCGCGTCAACTGCTTTGGTCATTAGTCCCGTTAGTGTAGTGCATGTTTTTTTCTCGTGAGATGGCGGTGGTCTTCCCCCACTGGATGGCGAGATACGGCGCCGACCTTCCGTCGACTAGTGGGGTTTCCACCTAACCAGGACTCTCCCACCAGCGAGGCACCGCCCCACCTGAGACAAGCTCTAAGCTCCCGACCGGTCTCCCGGAATATGTGGTAGTGTATTGCATGTTAGAGTAAGTGTGTATGTGTAAGGGGAGAGGATAGGACAAGGAAGAGGAAGGACAGTTCGCGCGCGGTCCGTGGCCCGTTTGGTAGGGTACTGCTCCAGCATTCGCCAGGTGTTGATCGGAGAAACCACGGAAAACTACCGATCAGAGCAGCCGGCCTCTAGAATTCTCATCCAGACAGCGACTGAATTCGACCTAGCTGAAAAGCTAGTATCGAAAATTAGGACTGGAACCTAGGACCTCCCGGTCAGAGGTGCTGCAGTGACATCAGTTGATGCACTGAGCTACCGCTCCCGGTATATTTGTACTCGTGTAACCAGCCAAAGAAGAATCACAACTTTAAACTAAGTAGTCTATACATCCGATTGCCATTGTATTGTAATATCAGCAATACATTAGTGGTTGAAAGAGAATAAAAAAATTGGACATGACTCAACAAAGAGAAACCCTACGTATCGCTTCTTCCGCTGCCTGGGCACGCCTTCCACCGGCCGAGACGCGCAAAGTGGCCATGCGAGTTGTCCGCCCCCGCCACGGCGAGCGGCGGCCGCGCGTGCGCACGCGCGGGCGGGGGCCCGGTGCGTGGGCGGCGCGGGCAGCACCCGCACGGCTGCGACACGAGCAGCGACGACGGCGGCGACGGCTTCGTGCTGCGCTGCCCGTCCAGCGCGTACGCGCCGTCCTCGGCGGCGTCCTCGTCGTCCGCGGTGTCGGCGGCGAGGACGGCGTCCGCCGGCCGCGAGGACGCGAGCGCCCCGCGCAGTCCCCCGCCGCTGCCGCCCGAGGTGCTCCGGCTGCTGGAGGACGTGGAGGACGCGCTGCTGGGGTCGCCCGCGCCCTCCTCCCCCTCGGCCTCGCCCTCGCCCTCCGCGCACTCGCCCTCGCCCGCGTCCTCGCGCCTCGCGGACGCCCGCGCCGACTCCGCCCCGCCCTCGCCGCTGCCCCCCGCCCCCGCCACCCCCAGCGACGGCGAGGAGCCGTGCACGACGGCCGACGCGGAGGAGCGCTCAGCGAGTGGGGGCTACGCATCCGAAGGAACGCCCGAGGTAGACGCTGAAGAGGAAGATGAATCCAAGGTAATCACTTCCCAAACACACGTTATTAAATAATCGATAATACGTTCCAAATGCTATGTCATTATTACTATTGCATTTTCCGTTTAGTGAACTAAATATGCTTTTTAATTCCATGAAAAATCGTTGATTATCTATGTTAATGGCAAGTGTGCAATTAAAACGTTACACCTATCAATCAGAATTCAGAAACGGAGACAAGTCGTGTAATTAAGTAAATATAACTCAGGTATTTACAGTCGACTATGAAACACGAACAACTATCTTCATCACATATTACGTACTACCTACAACAACTACATATACACAATGAATGAATAAAACTGAATTGGGGAAGTAAACGTTAAGCTAGCTGACTTATGGACCAACATAACATATTTAACGTGAAAGAATTAAATGTTTTACATGTAACACATTAGGCCTTAAGATTACGAATGTAAGAAATGTAAAGTCAATTGTGTTTACTAGTTCTGAAGAGAACTGTACCAGACGTGACTAGTATTTTCCGCAATACATGTGTTATTCTCTCTCATACCTGTCTTTATTTTTCGTGTGAAGTATTTTTTTCTTGCCTTGGTCAGCTTCTTATATTTTATCCGCATTAGTAAGGCTGAATCCGCCTTACTAATTATGTTTAGTACCTTCATTTGCAAATATTTCGTGGAAACAAAAACAAAAACATGTGTATAAGGGGGTATAACTGGTATACACGAAAACTCGCTCCTAATGTCGCTCGTTTTATTGAACATACCATTCATGCAATAATACAGCACTTTATACATTCGTTTCGTTAATTACTATTATGTTCCGATTTATTTAATTACACCGATTCTGAAAGATGAGAATTAGGACTCCGTTTTCAAATAAAGAGAATTTCAGTTACATATATGATTACGACAAAAATAGTTGTTCCGAGATGTCAAACTTAAACAGGAGATTTTCGGCGTGTAGTTGCTTCACGAGGAATATTACATATTTAGTAAGGAAATGTTGCATATTTAGTAAGGAAATTTAGTAAGTTGGGATTTTGATGGGAACGATTTACTCATAGCACTGTTTAACTTCACGAGCTAAAAACAAAATGAAAATAAAAATGCAATTAATGACTGTCCGTATTCATATTTATCCGTTTTCCTTTTTATCTATTCAACTTAAATAAAAAACATAAATGTATTTATAACATTTCGGAGCCCATATGAAGTTCGTTTGAACTGAAACATTCAAATATTGCTTAAATGTAAATGATTTTAAGAGATAACGGAACAACAGAAATATTAATCTACAATAAAAATGGTAAGATAAAAATTACCATTTCTATTGATGAATATCGACTTATTTAAATCATATTAATTGATTTTAACAAAAGAATACAGTTGGCTTGCTTTGTACATGAGTTCAGTCGCAGACTAAAATTCTAGATCTCCTTTAGAAGAGCGGAAAATAGGTCTTTCATCTTTTTTGCTCGAATCACAAAATGACTAATGAAATGAGGAAGTCATTCATTAAACACACTGCATAGTTCCACGAAATCCCTTGTTCTCTTTCAAGTGGATCAGGGAACATTGATGGAATATATATCAAGCTAGGCTCCCGCAATAGAAGATTGGTCTTAATGAGACGAATTCTGGTAGCAAGCTTCTCATAATTCTCTGGAAATTTCAAGTTTCTGCGTTTCAATTTATCACTATCTCTCGATGTATAAAGTTAATTTGTCGAATTCTGACCGCCAGATTTAGAGAAGGTTATAAACGTGATTGTTGGATATGACGTTATCTTAAAAACTAAAAATGAAGTATCCTGAACATCAGAATACCCATTTCTTGTCTCACTCACCAGATAACGAAACAAAACGACAGCCGGCAATGTAATTGTCTTAGTTTTAAGAATTTTCGCAAGTAAATCGTACTGATGACAAATTTCAAATGTGACTGCATGTTAAGCGTATTTGAAATATTTTGAGAGGACTGAAAGACTAACAACAACAACACTATATCACCGAATTAGAATATAAGATTCTGTTTATGCAAGAGAACTTTCTGGTAGAGAGCTTTTCCTCAGGACTGAGCATTCTCTCTAATTTTTTTAAATTGACTAACGTTGCCCCTGAAGAGTATCACTGGTTGCTCATGATCACTTACTACTAAATTATATGTGTTTTACAGCGCAAAGAGGAGTTCTGATTACTTAAAAGCGATTCTTACATAGAATAGAAGTGAAAGTATTGCCGTATTTTCGATAAGATCGTATCTTCGATCGTATTTTCGATACATCGCAGCGTAAAATTTCAAGATGAAGCCACTCCAATACTTGGGGCCTTAATTAGTCGAATTAAATGGTTATTATCTCGACTAACCCTAATTATATTTCGTCTTATTCCCAACAAGTACTTCCTCACTTTTTGTTTGATGATGTTCAAGTTAGCGACGGAAAAAGTTGACTGACGATCTTGTTTAAGATACTACATAAAAGAAAAGCTCACAGAAATTCATTTAAAAAAATATATTTTTAAGATATATTTTTTAATCATGACATAATTTGAGAATAAGTAAACAGGTTTGAATGTATATTTATGTAAGACACTGAATCCCTTGTATTTAATTCAAATTATGGACTGCCAGTTCATGAGGCACGGGGAGAGGTGTATGTTTACGTGTACGAAGAAGACTAATTGCAGCCATAGATTTTCTTCTTTTCCTTAATGTTCCCACCCTGATAAGAAGCGTAAAAATAATATAATTAATTATAATAATAGTATTCTATTTTTCACGTGGCAGAAATAAACCATTATGTGCAAGTTAGTTAATTATTCATGAGCGCATTAGCGCGAGAGTATAATTATTAACGAGCCATATGTAATATACAATACTCGTATTTTATCTTATCCAATCGCCTTTGAAACATTTTGAGCTTATTCTCTTCTCCACGTAGGCGTAGGCGCAATAATGAATGGTTTTATATTGATTTCGGCGGTACATTGGAAGCTTTAGAGGGTATATTTGACAATCGCTGTCTCTTGCGAGAAAATGGAAGATCTTTCTGAAAGTATTAAAAGTGCAGCTGCGAAAGCTGTGAAAGATTTATAAAACAGGATATATAAAGAAATATATCGTAAAGCATACGACATTTTCAAGGAGTGGAGGAGAGAAAGCAATATTAAGAACGCATTGCAGGAAGTTATATGACCTTAGTTTGCGCGAAAGTAAGTACCAATATTTAATGTAGTAGATTCGTAGGAATGTATACTAAATGTTTATTATCCTTTGCTATTTGATGAGTATTAAGATTAAAATGTGTTATTTTCATATTATTAAGTATAAGTGTGTTTCTATGTATATTTTACATTTGTTGGCAAAAAGCAGTTCTGCTGTTGTTTATCGTAGCTATTGATAGCCACTTTATTACAGAGACGTATTAAAGAGCCATTTCACCGACTCCGGGCACGTTAATAAAGAGACCAAAAAGGCGATAAGTTGAATCGGATAAGATCAATATTTTTATTGTACAATAACTCGAGGATTGGATAGAAGTCATGGCAACTCCTTTTTTCTAAAAAAATGTCAGCGGATCAGAAAATTGTATTTGTGGTATGAAAAAAATGTACTAATGTGTGTTCACAAGAACAGATGACTGTGAATTTCTGTGTTAGCACAGATAGCAAAGTAAAGTCAGTTGCTTGACTGCCGCAGTTCGAGATGAATGTAACTCGTTCCGAACAGCGCTCGTACACAAAGATTTCCTCAAGGGAGAAATGCCCGAGAATGTCACAGCTGTTGGTAATTTTGACCTTTCAAACCGCAATGTGGAGGGATGGGCAGGAGAGTCTGCGAGGACGCGTAGCAACGAACCATCAGCAGGCACGTGGCGACCTGCGATTGAGGGAACCGATGTGGCACGTGAGGTAATCAAGCCAATCGAGTCTTTAGAACGGGTTTGTAAAGCTTTTCGAATGTCGTGAACTCGCATATGCTGAAATGATTTGGAAAATGAAACCAACACAGTCACTTGAAATACTTTAATAAATATGAGAAACGCAATTTTGATGTGTAATTAATAGAGACCGGAAAAATATGTAGTATGAAACGTCAAAATATGTACCTAAATATGTAATGAAAACTGTAAGAATATGTAATAAATATGTAAAATCGAATAAAATATGTAATATTAATATTAACGTATTATAAAACACATTTACATAATACGAAATCACATTTATAACAAAGTTTGATTATGCGTGTTTCACATTTCCCCCCGTGCTCGTATTCTCACAAAAAATAGCGTTGGCGCAGAGAGAAGGCGCGCGCGGGCTAGTGATGGCAAATTTTACCAAAACATCGATACATCGATGTTTATCGATGGGTAAAGGGTTTTCTATAACTTCGCTAAAGGATTGTCTATAGCGATGAAAACATCGATGTTTAAAACATCTATGTTTTAATTATTGACTAATAAACATTCTAATTTCGTATCCATTTTTAATTACACTCCGTAAAAGAGGCAGTTCGAGAGGAATGTAATTCGTTTCAAACAGCGCTCGTACACAAAGATAGCCATTCTTCAAGCAAAATATTGTTTGGTTACCAACATGTTAGTAGTATTATCGACTGTAAAAAATAAAATTAACAATAAGGATCAACGTGTATTGCTATCGATTTCGTGTTTCACTGTCGAGTCAGGCCTGGAGATAACATACATTCATAACAGGAGCAGCTCCCAAACTTCCTCAGATTGCACAGGCGAAATGTGCTACGTGATACAAAGAATGACGCAAAATAACGATATTGCTGTGACTTGCTGCTACTCTACAACGTGCCTAAACCGCTTTATTAAAAATAAGAAAAATTAAAAAAACATGGATGCTTTTGCAACAAAATATGTATGTTCGTTGGCGTGGCTAGCGCGGGCGCGAGTACGTGCCGGCGTGGCTGGCGGCGGCGCCGGAGGAGGCGCTGCGGGCGCTGCGCGCGCGCGCCGGGGCCCCCCTGCAGGACAAGCAGCGCCTGCGCGCGGCCGCCGCCGCCGTCGCCGGAGGGTACCTGCCTTGCACCTAGGGGTTGCTTCCTTGCTTCTTAGTGATCCCGGGCACGTCGACGGCTTAGGTCATTAGTCCCGTAAGGGTACTGCATGCTTTTCATCGGGAGGTGGTGGTGGTGATGTTGACCCGCAAGATGGCGAGTTCTGGTGCCGAACTACCGTCGGTTAGCGGGATTTCCCTCAACCTGGTATTCTCCACCAGCGGGGCACCGCACCAGCCGGGACCAGTTCTCACTCTCCGACCGCACTCCCTGCATGTGTAGTAGTGTAGTGCATGTTGATGTAAGTGTGTGTAAGGGGATAGGATAGGACAAGGAAGATGAAGGATAGATCGCGCGTAGTACGTGGCCCGTTTGTGAGGGTACTGCTCCGGCATTCGCCTGGTGTTGATCGGAGAAAGCACGGAAAACAACCGATCAGAGCAGCCGGTCGCTAGAATTCTCCTCCAGACAGACTGATTTTTCCCTAGCTCACAAGCTTGTGTCGAAAATCCTACCGCCTACCGCGGTACTCAAACTTAGGACCTCCCGATCAGAGAGACTGCAGTGACATCAGTTGCACTGAACCACCGCTACCGGTCCCACTGTTATCGACTGATGAGCATTTGTCCCGTAAAATCCCTCTGGGGGTGGCAATGTTCCACCACGCCAAACGTGACATCCGGCGCCGACCTACATGTCGGCAGCTGGGATTTTTCTCCAGAGGTATCTCCCCCAATGGGGCACCAACCCGGCCGGGACGAGCTCTAAGCTCCTGACTGGTCTCTCTACATGTGTGGTAGAGCACCGAAAGTGTGCGTGTGTAATGGAAGGGAAAAAAATCGTGACCCGTTTATTAGGGTACTGCTTCCGCAATCGTCTGGTGTTTATAGGAGAAACCACTGAAAACAACCGATTAGAACAGCTGGCCACTAGAAGTCCCCTCCAGAGAGCGGCTGAATTTGACCTCGCTACATAGAGCTCGTGTCGACCACCGCTGCGACTCGTACCATAAGACCTCCGGGTCAGAGTCGCTGCTGCACCATCAACAGTTGTCCTTCTGCCTGAACTTTGCCGATTGGAGTGTCGACACCAGCGCGTTTACAGGAGGATAGTTGAAGGAGCATATTCGCACGCTATCGCCGCAGAAGAGCGCCGTGCGCGACTCGCTCCTCCCCTTCCCCTCCCCTTCCCCTCCCCCCTCCCCTTCCCCTCCCCCTTCCCTCCCCCTTCCCCCTTCCTCCCCTTCCACTCCCCCCCCCCTTTCCCTTTCCCCTCCCCTCCCCTTCCCTCTCCCCTTCCCATTCCCCCATCCCTTCTCCTCCATTCCCCTTCCCATTCCCCCTCTCCTTCCCATTCCCCCCCCTTCCCCCACCACTTCCTCTGCCCTTTCCCCTTCCCCTCCTGTCCTCTTCCCCTTCCCTTTACCTTTCCATTCCCCCCTCCCCCTCCCCCCCCGCGTTCGTGTCGTGCGAGATCCACCGCGGAACGGCCCGGCTGCACGCAGGCTCGCCCACCACGCAAAGGGCAGGAAGCGGTTTCAATAACTGCACAAACGCATACCTCCCACATATCCCGTTCCAGTTCACTGGGTCACCAATCCACTATATGGCATGCTTTCCCAAGAATGGTGAACATTTTCTTAACTTTTTGGTTAAAATAGCCTTTTGTTTTGAATGACTTCTCTGATTGATTCAACATCGATTATAATTAGTATTTTTAATGACTTTGTGAATAAAATATTATTTCATTCATCACGTCACTCTGACGTTTCTTTCAACATTTCGGAAATCTTCAGAACTTATTCAACTTGAATTTGAACTTTATAAATTTAAATGATCATGAAATGCTGTGAAATACATCTCACAGAGTTGACCGTTTTGCATAGTTACATAAAACGTCATTTCACTTACGGACTCTCTTCATATTGTGGCGAAATGAATCGAGCATCAGTTAAAAAGAATCGTTACAAATCGCAAAGATTTCTTGAAGCTACTTTTCTTGAAGTAAATTTAATATGTGCACATTGTACTGTCAATCAACGAGGAACTTTTTCTTTTTTCGTCATCTTAACAAGCTATCATAAAGATAAAAACTGCAGATATACTTCTGCAAGTCATATGAAATTGTGCAGACAGTCACCTGGCTATATCTTTCCCTTCCTGGGGAAATTAGAGAAAAGACTTGAGAACTTTTTGTATTACAAAATGGCAGTAAGTCTTGTAATATTTGTAAAGGTTTCTTAAAGATGTAATTATTAGATATTGTACTACATAATTTTTACAATTATGACATTACCCGCCGCTACCGGGTGCCACTACCCGCCGGGTCTTGCGACACATCTGACACAAGTGCGAAGCGTACCCTCTCGAACTGTACCCTGGGCTGGATCTCCCTCGCTTCCTGCCCGTTGTGATGCGTTCTACACGTGTCCACTCTGAAAGTGTCCACGATACCCGCTGTACACCACGGCGCCGCGTGCGTTTCAGTAGCGGACACTACAATCCCAAACCCTTCTGAGCGCAGGCTGTCGTCTGGGTCGTCCATTCTGTCCGGGACGGGGCCTCCAACGCGGGTGGCTTGGGAGCGCGCCAAGGCCGCGGCCGCCGCCGCCAGGCGCCCGCGCCGCCCCTCGGACGACGCCCAGGACGACGACCACCTCGGCGCAGACGCCGATCTCGACGCCCAGGCGGACGCCCAGGTGGACGCCCAGGCGGACACCCAGGCGGACACCCAGGCGGACGCCGACGGCGGCGAATCCCTCGCTGTGCAGCCCAAGTCCCCGACGGACGGCCCAGGTGAGCGGACGGAAAGAAGAAGCTCGTTAGTTTCACAATGATGAAATTGAATGCAGTACACAAAACGGAAATTGACAGTCAATGCAGTAGATACTGTTAAAGGTTTCAAATGTATACATTTCAACAATTTCAAGAGATATGATCTGAGTGGAACTATTGACTTGACTTCTTTCTTAGTTTCAGATAAAATATTAAAATATGAGGGCTATATAAAAAAGTTCATAAACAAGAATATAGAATGGTATTAATGGCGATTTAAAGGAAGTTTAAATGTCTAAAGTTTAAATGAATTGGTTTCAATTGCATTCAATAAAATTTCGATATCAAAATAATGCTAAATAGATATAATTTTCATCTCAATGTCGACTATTCAGCTTTTTTACCCTTTCAAGAGCTGTTTAGGTATTGCATGTATTGTATATTTTTTCGGTTCTTCTGGCAGTAGCATTTGCCATTAGATCATTAACAGAGTATATCTAGTCAGAATACCGTTCACCGTGTCCGACTTAGGGACTAAAATCCATTATATCGATCAATATTTCCCAGAATAAATGTTACAAGCTTCTAAGGCAAGTAGAGAGATAAGAAAATCCGTTTCTGCCAGCAAATCTCAGGGGATAAATTTTATAAAACGAAGTTACCCTTGTGACATTATTGATTGCTAGGCGATCATGCATCATGCACATCAACACGTTCTCAACCAGTCAAATGTTTATGGTCTTCGGTTATGGTTTTTGGTCACGTCAACTCCTATGGTCATTAGTCCCTTTTGTGTGGTGATTTCTTTAATATCTGGAGGTGGTGCTGTTCCTCTCCCGCTGGGTGGTGACATACATATACATTCATGTAGTCTTCTGGGAGGGATTCACCTCCGCGTACTTCCTCCAGCTGGGCAACGACCCATCCGGGAAAATCTTGCGCTCCCGACTTGAGAAGCCTTAGAAGTTTGTTACATTTATTGCAATATAGCGCTCCTCGGTGGGTGAAGGGTTAGTTTACTGGCCTCTGAACCCCCAGTGCACGGGTTCGAACCCGTCCGAGGTGCGTGGAAAATCCACAGTAGCCATGTCCCGCTTGAGGCATGTAGAAGAACCCTTGCGAATGCCCGGCAAAATTAAATCCCTCCGACAACATCCCGTCCTAAGGAGATTTCACTTTCTCCCAACCAGACAGTTCGGAGATAGTTAACTTATCCCGACATCTGGCGTAAGAGTCAAATCCCAGGCGCATTTAGGGGACCGCCCGCGAGGTTCGCCTGCTCCTTAAAGTTCCTCAGATCCGCGTAGGGTGTAGGCTTTCAAGGAAACCTGGATCCAAAACACGGGAACTCTAACAAACGGGCCACAGACCGCACTCGTTCTTTCCTTCCTCTTCCTTGTCCTATCCTCACCCCTTACACACACACACACTTACGCGCACACACGCACTACACTACCACACACGCTGGGAGACCGGTCGGGAACTTAACTCTTGTCCCGGTGGGGGCGGTGCCTCGCTGGTGGGAGATACCTGGTTGGGGAAAACCCCGTTAGCCGACGGTAGATCGGCGTCGGATCTGACCATCCAGCGGGGGGAGATCACCGCCACCTCCCGAGCCAAACACGCACAATACTTACGGGACTAATGACCACAGTAGTTGACGCGCCCGGAATCACTAACAATCAATCCATCCACGGGTGCGGAACAACTACCTAACAGTGCTAACAGTCCCCTTCTGTAAATCAGTAATAAATTGTTAGACATGGTAGTGTCTCCGACGCCTCCGCCGTCGCGAGTGCGGAACAACTACCTAAGTGCAGTCTGCCCGCTAAAGGCCCATTCACAATGCAAACATAAGCATAAGCATGACGTTAACATAAACGTTAGGACTACGTCTACAAGTGGACTCATTCACAATGCGTTCGCATAAGCATAACACGTAAGACGTTAACTTAAGAGCTTGCAAGCTTCAAGCTTCTGTGCTTATGTCAGACATAAGGAATGAGCCAATCACAGTTCGATAACTCAAAATCGAGTATCGAAGTCGATAGGCGAACTATTCGTGGTTGTGTTTGTCGTATTTGTTTTGATATCTCGAAATCGATTCTCATATCCAACCAATAGTAAACTAGAATATTGTCATAGCCAAAAGAAACTCTTATTTTGCCTATGTTTATGTTGGACATTGTGAATACGCCAACTCTTCGCTTATGTTAATGTCTATGTGTATGTGTTATGCTTATGTTTGTGATTGCATTGTGAATGAGCCTTAACAGTCCCCTACTGTAAATAACAAATAAATTGTTAGACATTGCAGTGTCTCCGCCGCCTCCGCCGTCGCGGAACAACTACCTAAGTGCAGTCTGCCCGCTAACTGTAAATAACTAATAAAGCCCGCTAACTGTAAATAACTAATAAATTGTTAGACATTGCAGTGTCTCCGCCGCCTCCGCCGTCGCGGAACAACTACCTAAGTGCAGTCTGCCCGCTAACTGTAAATAACTAATAAATTGTTAGACATTGCAGTGTCTCCGCCGCCTCCGCCGTCGCGGAACAACTACCTAAGTGCAGTCTGCCCGCTAACTGTAAATAACTAATAAATTGTTAGACATTGCAGTGTCTCCGCCGCCTCCGCCGTCGCGGAACAACTACCTAAGTGCAGTCTGCCCGCTAACTGTAAATAACTAATAAATTGTTAGACATTGCAGTGTCTCCGCCGCCTCCGCCGTCGCGGAACAACTACCTAAGTGCAGTCTGCCCGCTAACTGTAAATAACTAATAAATTGCTAGACATTGCAGTGTCTCCGCCGCCGTCGCCCGGCGCGCTCGCCGGGGCCCGGGCCGTCGGCGTCGGCGTGGCGTCGCCGCTGCGCACGGGCGGCGCGGGCGCGCGGGGGCGGCGGCCGGCGCCGGTGGAGGCGGCGTCGGGGGCGACGCGCGCGGCGCTGCGGGCCACCGAGGCCCTGGCGCGGCCCGCGCACGAGGTAGCGCGCGCCGCCCGCCTGCTGCTGCAGCCGCCGCCGCAGCCGCCCGCCGCGCCCTTCGCCGCCGAGCGAGACCTGCGACGCGTCTGCGCGCTGCTCTACGACGCCTTCCGATGTGCGTTGCCTGCCTTCTAGCCCTTTGCACTCCTCATCTTGCCATTTTCTCTTTCGGTTCCCTCATTCCGCATTTTTTTAAAAATTGGTTTATTTAAGGTCGCTTCAACATCTAAGGTCATTAGCGACCACTATTGTTGTTAACGGTATGGTAACTATGTGGATGAAACGATATGGTGATTGATGATAAGGGGTGAAAGGACGAACACAAATACAACCATGCCCGAGGCGGGACTCGAACCCGCGACCCTTCAGTCCGAGATCACTACCACACTACTGCCTTAGCGATCTCGGCCACCGGGCCGGCCCTCATTCCGCATTCTTTTCCCTCTTTTTCATTATTCATCTCTCACTAACATTATTTTTCTTTTTCTGATTAGTTATCAGCAGTGGCGGCTCGTGGTTAGGTTGCGCGGTTGCACAACCCCCAGAACATGAAAAAGATATCATAATATCTTAGGAATATATATATATATATATATATATATATATATATATATATATATATATATTCCTTTAAAAAAATAATTATTCAAGATATTACAGCAATATCGATGTATATGAAATCATTGTGAAACCAAAGAACGTCCAACTGGCGCTCTCTCCGCTGTCTGGTGCCTTCCCAGTAATTGCATCACGCTCATGGCTCTTGGTTGTGTTAATGAATTTACCGCTTTTACTCCTTGGTCCTTCGATTTAACACGGGGAAGATACAGCTTTTGGTTAGGCAACCAGACAAGTGGCGCTGTCGCGCTGCGCGGCGATGGAGAGAATCTCAGGGAATACCCATATTCTGTCTTCCTCTAACTCACTGCAACTTAGTTTTATGATTTTCGCTTGCTATTGAAAGTACACAAGTTCAGTCAATTATTGACGATATTCAATGCATTGTTTATAATATTTGGAGGAATTATTTTCATTTGTTATATTTGGTATAAAGTTGATTCAAAACAGACATTTGATAAGTTTTTTTGTGTAAAGGTGGCCGTTCTGGATGGAAGTCCCTTAGTGTCCCCCTTGGCTGCAGCTGGCCGGCTAACGTTCTTGTATATACGAATGTGTGTCAAGGTCATTTATTATTGCCAAATATACCAGGGTAGTGAAGTTTTCGAAATATAATAATTTTATTTGGGTGAAAGGTGTCGATGCAATAGTGCTTGTTGCGACATATGAGAGTCGAATTTAAGTGGCCAGTGGGAATCCAAGCCAGAACCACGTGCGCGGGTCGTGAATATGCCTTACGCGGACCCAAAGCAAAACATTATGTAAGTAGTTTTTCAATATAGTGTTATTTTACTTAGTTTTAATTGATTGGAATTGCGTACATTTTTACCTATATGTTCGATAGAAGTGCAACCTTCAGTCTGTTGGGGCACCAGCCGCCACTGGTTATCAGCTTCTCTTAGTGTCCTTTCTTTTCCTTTTGTTCTCTCCCACTCCCATTTCTGCTTTTTGTTGCAACGAAATTTTCAATTAAAAATTCTTAATCTCTCTCTCGCTCTCTCTCTCTTATTTTTCTTCTCATTCTCATCTTCTTGTTTTTTACTTCTACCTGTGTTGGCACATTGGTGGCCAAATTAATTCAAATATGGCGCCGTACTTGCAATTCAATCATTTATAACAATTCTTTGGCGCTAATTAACAGCAAAGGACATACATTTCAAACATCTCACCTTCGGCTTAGTTAATTTTTCCCTAAAAACCACGGGCTGACTTTCAGAGAGAAACAGAATTCCTTTTTTCGTGTGAAACTCTTTGGAACTTTCCCTTGTGTCAAAGGATTAAAAGACGACAACAGTCTTTCGAAACGAACATTCCAGAAACTCCAAAAATACTCAAGGTATATTCGCAGTCTCAACACTCTCTTTTTGTCAACTTTCTTTGACACTTTATCTACCTTTCTTTTCTTTCTTTAAATCTCCAATGTTTAACTCTTAAAGAATTTTCGCATTCATCCATTCTCGCGCTCTCACATTTTTTCCTCTCGCAAACACTCTTTTCTTCTTTCTTTCTTTCTATATTACTCACCGAATTACAGGGTGAATATACTTACATTTTCTTTTAGTTGGTATAGTTATTTTACTTTGTGTAATCGAATTATTTTCTTTTCATTTCAGATAAAGCTGTTTTGAATACTGTGCTCTCCGAGACAGAATTTTTCAAAGAATATCCTGAGGTAAGAAATTAAATTTCTGTTGTTCTTTTTTTTAACTGCATCTAATTAATGTTAATAACGAGCACGCTTTGTTCAATTTTTCTTTAAACTGTCTACTTTCTATCAACCAAGCACTTGGAGGGATTTTCGAATATTATAGTATGTCAAGTTATTTTCCTAGTGCTCAGGCATGGACTTGCGTGCGCAATGTCTGTCGCCGTTCCCGTGAACCCAGGCTACGTTTATTCTTGGGCCGCCAATAACTGTTCCAATTTTTAGTCCAAAAATCTGTCGTCGGAGAAATTTTTCGTTCCGTCACGCTCTGTGCAACAGTTAGTACATCATTTCATTACTTTACATCCCGCTTTCATTACACGGCCACAAGTACTATTTGTGTTCGCAAGAGCGCAAACGAATGCAATGTTTGAGAGCAAGCAACCCTTCCGGTTGAATTGATCTCTCCACTGAGAGACTGCTACTCGTAGCGTAGCGGTCAAAGCGCTGGCCTTCCATGGGTTCACTTCCCTATCGATCCTTGAGGGGGACTCGGAATCCTTCGGTTTGGTTTGGTTTGTTTTTTGCGTGTTTCCGGGCGCGTCAACTGCTTTGATCATTAGTCCCATTAGTGTAGTGCATGTTTTTTCTCGGGAGATGGCGGTTGTCTTCCCCGCTGGATGGCGAGATCCGGCGCCGACCTACCTTCGGCTAGTGGGGTTTCCCCCTAACCAGGACTCTCCCAACGCCCTAGCCGGGACAAGCTCTAAGATCCCGACCGGTCTCCCGGAATATGTGGTATTGTAGTGTATGTTAGTGTAATTGTGTGTGTTAGGGGAGGGGAGAGGATAGGATAGATCGCGCGCGGTCCGTGGCCCGTTTGGCAGGGTACCGCTCCGGCATTCGCCTGCTGTTGATCGGAGAAACCACGGAAAACTACCGATCAGAGCAGCCGGTCGCTAGAATTCTCCTCCAGACAGCAGCTGAATTCGACCTAGCTGAAAAGCTAGTGTCGAAAATCCTGCCGCCGTGAGGAATGTAACCTAGGACCTCCCGGTCAGAGGCGCTGCAGTGACATCTGTTGATGCTCCCGGTGGAATCCTTCGGTTTCTCCAGTCTCCTGTTCCACCATTGAACCATGATATCTTCATACTGAGATCCCGCAAGGAGCTGTCTGGTAAGGCGTGTGTGTGTGTGTGTGGGGGGGGTGCGCAGCTGGAGTGCCAGGCGGCGTGCGTGCGGCTGCTGCTGCTGGACGCGGTGGGGCGGCGCTTCGAGGCGCGGGCGGCCGGCGCGGCGGCGGCGCTGGCGGCGGGCGCGGGGCCGTGCGCGGCGGCGGCGGACGCGGCCGTGTGGGCGTGGCGCGTGCCGCTGGCGGCGGCCGTGGCGCGCGCGCGCGTGCGCTGCGGGGCGCTGCGCGCGGAGCAGATGCTGCCCCTGCGCCGCGCGACGCGCGCCTCGAGGACGACCACGCGCGCCCGGCCAGCGGCTTCCTCAACCCCTTCCTCCTCAGGTCAGCGCATTCGCCACGCAAGGCCTCATTCACAATGCGAACTTAAACGTAGCCGCAAAACCTAGAAATGGGTTATAAAGCGAGATCATTCACAATGCCTTGACGTAAACGTAGACGTGAGACGTAAACTTAAAGAGCTCGCAAGCTCGAAGCTTCTACGTTTAAGTTACTGCGAAATTCTACCGATGACCACTCAGAGAGCAGCATGAAAAAAACAAATGCACAACAAAATCCGCGAGAAGGAAGGTCGACTCCAGATCGATTCTTGTTTATGCGTGTGTATTGGTGTGCGTTGGTGTGTATAGTTGAAAGGTAGAGCAAAGAAGTTTGTGGGGTTTTGGTACGAGTTGCGAAGTGTTGATTCGAAATGGCAAATAAAGCGCCTCCTTCTTTTTAAATAAAGCGCCCCTAAAATTAATGCTGCAGAAGCTTGCAACAGCACAAGCTGCACGCCCAAATCTCTCTCCATGACAAAATTTGAACGTGGTGTTAAATATATTTGCGGTACACAATTTAAAGCTCACTGCTCGCATATAACCTCAATAGGTAGGGGCACAACAGCTGCTCGCAAATGCAAAAGGTGAAATCGATAGGAGAGTCGAAAAAAAAGCTAGAAACGCATCGATCAATATGTTGAATTCTGATTGGTTCAGGCAAAACCTAGGTCCCATCTTACGTTTGCCATTGTGAATGCTCGTTTTTACGTGAAAAGTTTACTGCATACGTTTACGGCTTACGTTACGTTTAAGTTTGCATTGTGAATGAGGCATAAGGCCGTGTCCTGCGTGAGCTACATCTTGCGGCAGCGACACGCGACAGCTTCAAGCGACAAATTTCAAACACAGTATCTTATGGGCCCGTCCTGCGTCGGCGACATCCGCGACGAAGCGCGAAAGCGCTACAAGCGGCGGCGTCCGAGATTCAAACATGTTTGAATCTTGTCGCTACTTGTCGCCGCTTCTCGCTGTGTCGCGCGTATAGCTTCACTGCTTTGATCTTCAATTTCCCATTTCAAAGATGTCGAATAGCGATATAACGGAATGTTTAACTGAAGATGAGAAAAATACAAGGGAATTGTGGAACAAGAGATTGAAGAACTACCGCAGTAGAATTGTGAGCGGCGAATTGTGAATGGAAGTGACGAAAGCACTGAAAATAACAAATAAGCTTTTTTTTATTGATTAAATAATGTTAATTTGTATTATTCTTATTGAATTTGTCAGATGCTAATTATATTGCGTAGTACATACATCACAATGTATTATATATAGTATTCCTGTAGACGTAAATGAGGTTAGGTTTCTATTGTAACCAAACCGGCGGGGCTATTGAAATAATTGCAAATAGTCTGTCTTATTTCACGGACTTCTGTTGAGGGTGAATTAAACCTATTTCTAACTTGCAGAGTGAATATCTGTGGAGAGTTTGTTAAACATAACAAAAATCTTGAATGTTTCCTTTGAAACATTTCGACTGTCGCTGTCGCAGCCTCCTGTCGCGTACGTAGGACATCACACGCTCAGTCGCGCATCGCAACTTGTCGCATGAAGCTGACGCAAGCTATCGCTTGTCGGCGTCGCCGGTTGTAGCTCACGCAGGACGCGGCCTAAGTCTACAGTACCGGCAGCGCATAAGCGACTCTGACAGCTCTCTCGCCACGTGCTGTGGTACGTCATCTCCTACTTTGAAGCAATGAGCTTCCGAGGATTAGTTTACTTCCTCACAGCCAGCGTTCAGCGTTGCCGTTCATCTGTCTCATACAAAGTTGCTCGAGAAGCTCGCAAATCCGTAATCAGCAGTATCAGTGCGAATGAAATGCGTCTTTGCCGATGCGTGCCAAGCCATTTGGTGTGTGACTTGCGAGCGCCGAGTGCATTGGTCCGAGACTGAGAGTTTCGTAAAGGCTACGTACATCGGATAAACGTGGAATAGTGTCATAGAGGATCGTGAATTTTTGTATTTTCGAGGCAGAGAAGATGAACTGCGGAATATTATTGCATCTCGCCAATGTTGAGGGTAGTTGCGAGTGCACTGCAGATAGGCCCAATAGAGAACGAAAACACCCGGAGCATCAAGTTTTCAACGCGGTTTGTAACGCGATCAGGTTCGGTTGTGTCGAAGAATATGAACATGATATCAAGACGTGTCATCGCCTGTCGGTAAGTGTTAATGTTTTGAGATTTCATTTATCTATCATGTAGATGGTGCCATGTGTCAACCGCGCATCGAACTGTCAGTGTCGCTTATGTGCTGCCGGTACTGTAGTGGATGTTGTATCGCGGGAGGGGGCAATGTTCTTTCCCAGCGGGATGATGAGATCCGGTGCCGACTTACTGGCCGGTTTGCGGGGTATTCCCCATCCATGTATCTGCCACGTGCGGGCCACCGCCTCTGCCGGGACAACCTTCAAGCTCCAAACTGGCCTCCCGATATGTGTGGTGGGATTTAGTGGGAGATAGTAAGGGGTGAGGGTAGGACAAAGAAGAGGATCACACCCCTGTTTCTTAGGGTGTTGTCCCGGTATTCGCCTGGTGGTGACAGGAGAAATCACGAAAAACTATTGGTAAGAGCAACCGGTCACAAGAATTTCCATCCAGACAGCGCTGAACTCGACCTTACTGATAGCCCATGTCGAAAATCCTGCTACCATCACGTCTCGATCCTAGGACCTCTGATTCTAGTAACAAAATTATCATATTTATGCAATTCCTTTATCTTTTGCAGAAGTTCCACATGAGCAGATAGATAATGAATAATGATTGGAGGTATATTACTAAGTGAGAAAGGAGAATCGTTATGTTAGCACCTTGCTCTGGGTTAGGGTCAGAAGCAAGACAGGAAAATCTATCGCTGTTGGAATATCCTATGAAGACACATTTGAAATATTAGGCATGTTGCTGGAACCCTGTTCACACGAAACATCATTATGCCCAATATCTTCCGGGCGCAATCTCGGGCGCTTAAAGGAAGGAGAATGCGCTGTAAATTCTGTGGAGCCAGTAGAGAATGTTCCACGTTGCGTGAAATTTGAATTTGCAGGTTGGCTTCCTGCAACTAGTTGATGTTGCTGCTCCTGTATGTAATGAATTATATGCGGCTCTATGTAATGAAAATATTTACGTGCATATAGAGTTGAAAACACCAGATCTCCTAGCGGCGAAAATTATGCATTCGTGTTTTCTGCCATTGTTGGATGGAACATTTAGCATTTCGAAACTATATTCTTCTTATAAAGAAAACTTTGGTCACACTAAATGACGCGACATGTTCCGTCGCGGGGACGACAACACCTCAAGCCGATGTGTCTAGAAGTCAAACACTGTTAAATATACACATCATTGCACAAAGATATTTAAACAAATCACTCGCGTGCTGAACTGCCGTATCACGGCCCCTCAAGGACCTTTCTTGTCACTGGTCACGGTGGAGGTACTGCGGGGCGATAAATAGCGGGAGAGGTGTGCGCCGTTCTGTAGTCAGGCGTGGAATCATGGGAAAGTTGTGAAGTTTAATTTTCTATTTCAAAAAACGTTTGGCGTTTCAGTTCAAATTTCGTTAAGATTTCTGTGGGATTTATAACATTTTAAGGGGGTCCGGTAATGCAAAAATTTAAAAAAAATCAATTTTTACTTTTTAACAGTTTTAAATAGTTTGATTTTTCCCCTTTCCAATGGTATATAATACATTTACTTTTGTAGCTCATAAGTTGCTGAAATTAATTTTTAAAGAACATGAGGAGGGGGCGTTGCGCCCCTGACGAACTGACAGTATTTTGACAGGTCGAATAAAGGAGTACTGAGTTCCAAATTTTCTTGATGAGGCACCGTGTCATGGATTATGCCCCAAGGGTGTTGAAAGTTTAACAGAGCCCAAGAAACTGTCAAATTATTTCAACGCAAGGAAGCTTTGCCATATGCTGTGGTAGAAGAAATCAAACCCATTTTCAGGTATCTCTCT
The DNA here is from genome assembly GCA_964035755.1 of Teleogryllus oceanicus. NCBI lineage: Eukaryota > Metazoa > Arthropoda > Insecta > Orthoptera > Gryllidae > Teleogryllus > Teleogryllus oceanicus. The sequence continues at coordinate 58,779,538 of CAXIVR010000014.1, forward strand.
AATGTAGATTTACTGAGAAAATGTTTACATGGACGTACCCAAAATCCAAATGAAAGCATAAACAATGTCATTTGGTGTAGAGTACCAAAAAACATATTTGTTTCATTGAGTACACTTCATTTTGGTGTGTTTGAAGCTGTGGCAACTTTCAATGATGGCAACATTGCAAGATGTGAAGTTTTAAGGAAATTTTAGGTTTCAACACATTAAAGGCGATGAAGAATATGGACAAAGAAAGGATTAGAAAAGCACAGAAAGCCATAAAAGAACTGGAAAACAGATCAAGAGAGAAGAGAATAAATGTGAAAAGAAAATTGAAAGATGCATATGTGGAAGATGAACCAAGTTATGCAGCTGGGATGCACTAAAATCTTTAAATGCTGTTTTCCATAAGTTGTAATTTTTCTTATAAAGTGTAGCTTTTCTCAAAAACTATTAAAGATAAATCCATGAAATTTTTAGGAGTGGTACACCATATTAATAACAATATTTTAACACAGGGTTTTTGTGTTTTCTGTATTAGATTTTTAAAAAAATGATTTCTAATATAATAAAACGTAAAAATTTGTTCATGTTCAAAAAATTAACTTTTTGAACATTTAAGATTTGAAAAATAATTAAATTTAATTAATTTAAAATTAAGATTTGAAAAAAAGTAATTTCTAATAAATAAAATAAAAATTTTATTAATTTTTAAACCACAATAAGTTAGATATTGCAAATTCCTCATTTTAAATATAAGTAGAGGGTAGGTAGAATGCTCTCAATTTTTTTTCAAAAATGTTCTTCAAATAGTTTATGAGAAAATGTGCACTAAAAATTGCTAATTTAACATGGGCGAGATAGGGCCTACCGGACCCCCTTAAAATTACCATAATATCTTCTGAATATAAATTCTTCCTCCAGTTTGCTTTTGTAACGTATTGTACGCTCCACTCAAAATGGCGGCGCCAAAGGGATTAGACGCAAGGGCCAGGCAGGATGTAAGAACAATGCGGTATTGGGAGAATTCCGAGAGCTAGGGAAAGGGATGCCCAAAATACGGGACAGCGCATTTTTGCCGCGTGCCGCGTGCAAAATTCTTAGAATCCAGAAAAAGGGATGCCCAAAATGCCTGGCAACGCGACTAGCGCGGGCCGTGTGAAAAACCCAGTGACGTTTCAGGTCACGTGGGTGGGAGCTATATAAGAGCGAACGCAGAGCGCGGGGGTGGGGTTTGTCGAGCTGAGTGGAACCTCGTGCGAACGCACAAAACTTGCGCCCAGGGCGGCGCGGAGCCGAGCGAGGCTCGTACGGCAACCCATGTATTGGGACGCCGGGGTGGAGATTTTCCACGGGTGACCTACGTCACGGGAGCCACGTGCTGTGTGCATAAGGTTCGCTGAGGAGTGGCGCGAGCCACGAGTCAGATTACATTTTTAAGGATCGCTCCTGCGATCAGGGGAGTAAACGTTTTCCAAGAGCTAAAAGTAACTTAAATATTTATTGTACATATTGTGAATAAACCTGTACATATTTATCATTGAAGCTCGTGTCTGTGTTATTGTGTATTCCCACGACGTCACACTTTTTTATCCCTACGTTTGGTGTAGCGAGTGGTTGTGCGTGCAGGGACGACGACGCGGCCGGCGTGCTGCTGGCGGAGGCGGGGCTGCTCCTCCGAGAGGCGCCCGCGGGCCAGGCGGAGGAGGACGAGCGACCGGCGCCCTCGCCCGCCCCGCCCCCGCCCCCGCCCTCGCCCTCGCCCTCGGCGCGCAAGGGCTCTCGCGCGCAGCCGCTGTCCTGCGAGCGGGACCCCGCCTACCCGCGCTTCATCCTCTGCAAAAAGATGGCCAGGTAGGAGGCAGACGCTTCGCGCGCTCGCTGTAGCACTGGAGGGGGACGGTGAAATATAGAGCGATTTTCCCAAGGATGAGCCAAAGTGACAGCTAGTGCTGGCAACATAACCGAAGGTTATCTGTAGTCGTCGTGCGCTTGAGCCCATTGGACTCCCTTCCCGCATTCGTTCGTTTGCATTTGGCGAACTTGTAAATGGCTTCGACACTTCCTTTTGTGGTGTCCTCGTCCGACAAAAATATAATGCGCCACGAGAAATAATTGAAATTAGGAAGTGCAGTGTTATGTGCTCTTCTGTAAAAATTCTTTTTTTCTTCATATATTACATTAGATTTACTTCTTGAGTGATAAATATTCTGTTTATTTTAAAAGTGAGACTTGAATGCGAGATGCATACCGGTGCACGTGTTTCCGGCTTAAAATCATCTTTCTTTCTATTTACAATCGTGGTAGTATTATTTTACTGATTGTGAGAGCATGTTAAGAGATTTTCCACATATGTAATTAAATTTAAATACTTCCCGCACTCGCGGACATGCACATTCCTCAGCGAAACTCTTAGACTTCTGCATAGGGGTGTTTTCACTGGAGCCATTAGCACTTTACGAAGGGGCGTGACTGAACAGCTGTCGCGGCGGAGGGATACTTCTCTGAAATACATGTGATGTTCACTTGTTTTCGCGAACTGTCACTTTGGCTCATCCTTAGGAAAATCGTTCTATAGTAGGTTCCCTGGAACGTACGATCGAATGCCATTCTCCATTCTCCCGATTCGTCCAACAATCCTGCTAAAGTGGCGATGGCCGTTCTCAACCGAGAACACGGAAACCGACCAGTGAGGACCTCCCGTCCCAGAAGAAGCCGAGCAGCAGTGCCAAACTAGTGGTCCAAGTGAAACTTTTAAAGTACCCCTGCCGATCTCAAAGCACCTCGGAATACATTTCGAGAACCTGTTTTCTAGGGGTTTCTCTAATACTTCAAAACAGTTTGGTTTCATACACGCGTATTTATGTTTCAGTGGCGGTATCAGCCTACTAGCCCTCTAAAAAGCTCAATGAGATAGCACCAAGACTTTAATGCATCTATACACACCCCAGCACATTTTGAGAAATAATGTTCTTCAGAAGGTTGTTCCAAGTCCTCGCTCGCGCGTGGGTAGTTGAGTTCGAAACACCTGTTCTAGTTTTAGCTTTTATTTCAAACTAGCTGATGGAGCCCCACCTCCGAGGCTTCTTAAAGGAAAAATAAATATGTATAAAGTGGTGAATACGATTCGTTGATTACAGAGCTCACAGTATTGGACTAGGACAACAGATATTTTCTTCTTCTCTTTCTCCTCCTATTTCTTTTGTTCTTTTTTAAAATTTTTTCTAGTTCGTCTTCTTTCTTCCTTATTCTGTCTTTTACTTTTCTCTGTTTCCTTTTCTTTCTCCCCCTTCTTTCTCTCCTTTTTCTCATCAGTGTCAAAGCTAAAATTAATATGGCATCCGATTGCAAGGGTTGCTGCAACTCGCAGCGTCATCAATGTCAAGTGGGTTGCGTCAAGCAGAAAGTCGGCGAACAAAGTGCGCAGCAGTCGGCCCGGTGGCCGAGATCGCTAAGGCAGTGTCGTAGTGATCTCGGACCGAAAGGTCGCGGGTTCAAGTCCCGCCTCGGGTATTGTTGTATTTGGGTTCGTCCTTTCAGCCCTTATCATCACCATATCGTTTCATCATCCATACCGTTAACCGCAATAGTGGTCGCTAATGACCTAAGATGTTGATGCGACCTTAAATAACCAATTAAAAAAAAGTGCTCCGCTAAATTTAATATACCGACTAAATGTCGGGGTCCTGCAATGCCGGGGTATTAGTTAAGTGAATGGCAGAGAGCGCAGTATTGGGCTAAGTCTCTTTCGTTTTCTTCTTGTCCTAACTGTTCTTCGTCTTTCTCTTCATTTTCTTCTCCTCTTTCTTCTTCTTACCTTCACTTTTTCTTCTAATCTTTCTGCTTCCTCTTCCTTCTCTTTCTTCTCCCTCCTTCTACTGGTCTCCTCCCTCCGTGTCCTCCTTCGCCTTCGTCTTTTCTTCCTCCTCTTCCTGCTTTTTGTCCATTCCTTCCTCCCCAGTGTCACAGCTAATGTTGCATGTCAATGTTAGAATTGCTGCACTACTAAAGCGGGAAACAGTGAAATGTCTTGGTTAGCCTAAGAAAACAATTGCCACAGAACAGCTGTGCTTAGTTAATAATATTTTTGTATACCAGCATTATAAACGACCTTTCCTGTAGCAAGAAATCGTTTACAAAAGGGCCTTTTACGGCACAAATGACGACGTATTAGATTTTACGGCACGAATGCGTCATCACGCTAATGGCAACTATAGTATATTGTAGAGGTAGAGGTAAACCCAACAGCCGACCACCGTTTTTTTGCTCGGATGTCCCGAGATATCACAAGAAAGTTGTTTCGCAAAATTAAGTTCGATTCTCTTAAAAATGTATAATGCTGTTATACAAAAAAAGCGTATGTATGTCGTTTATAATGTTGCTCGATTGCATTCGTACAAATTAGAAAACTCGCTTTTAACGCCGTTCCTTTTCAAAACATGTACTCATGCAATAAAGCTGAACATTGTAATCTAATTTCATAAACTGCTATTACGTATCTGAATGAATGGTCCCGCGCTGTATTTCGATTCTCTTAAAAATGTATAATGCTGTTATACAAAAAAAGCGTATGTAAGTCGTTTATAATGTTGCTCGATTGCATTCGTACAAATTAGAAAACTCGCTTTTAACGCCGTTCCTTTTCAAAACATGTACTCATGCAATAAAGCTGAACATTGTAATCTAATTTCATAAACTGCTATTACGTTTCTGAATGAATTGTCCCGCGCTGTAGTTCGATTCTCTTAAAAATGCATAATGGTGTTATACAAAAAAAGCGTATGTATGTCGTTTATAATGTTGCTCGATTGCATTCGTAAAATTTGAAAACTCGCTCCTACAGCCGTTCGTTTTCCAAACACGTATCATGCAATAAAGCTAACATTGTAATCTAATTGCATAAACGCTATTACGTATCTGAATGAATGTCCCGCGCTGGAGTTCGATTCTCTTAAAAATGTATAATGCTGTTATACAAAAAAAGCGTATGTAAGTTGTTTATAATGTTGCTCGATTGCATCCGTACAAATTTGAAAACCCGCCCCTACAGCCGTTCGTTTTCAAAACACGTAATCATGAAATAAAGCTTAACATTGTAATCTAATTGCATAAACCGCTATTACGTATCTGAATGAATGATCCCGCGCTGTAGTTCGATTCTCTTAAAAATGTATAATGCTGTTATACAAAAAAAGCGTATGTATGTCGTTTACAATGTTGCTGGATTGCATTCGTACAAATTTGAAAACTCGCTCCTACAGCCGTTCGTTTTCCAAACACGTACTCATGCAATAAAGCTGAACATTGTAATCTAATTTCATAAACTGCTATTACGTTTCTGAATGAATTGTCCCGCGCTGTAGTTCGATTCTCTTAAAAATGCATAATGGTGTTATACAAAAAAAGCGTATGTAAGTCGTTTATAATGTTGCTCGATTGCATTCGTAGAAATTTGAAAACTCGCTCCTACAGCCGTTCGTTTTCCAAACACGTAATCATGAAATAAAGCTGAACATTGTAATCTAATTGCATAAACCGCTATTACGTATCTGAATGAATGATCCCGCGCTGTAGTTCGATTCTCTTAAAAATGTATAATGCTGTTATACAAAAAAAGCGTATGTATGTCGTTTACAATGTTGCTGGATTGCATTCGTACAAATTTGAAAACTCGCTCCTACAGCCGTTCGTTTTCCAAACACGTACTCATGCAATAAAGCTGAACATTGTAATCTAATTGCATAAACTGCTATTACGTATCTGAATGAATGGTCCCGCGCTGGAGTTCGATTCTCTTAAAAATGTATAATGCTGTTATACAAAAAAAGCGTATGTATGTCGTTTATAATGTTGCTCGATTGCATCTGTAGAAATTTGAAAACTCGCTCTTAACGCCGTTCGTTTTCAAAACATGAACACATGCAATAAAGCTGAACATTGTAATCTAATTGCAAAAACTGCTATTACATATCTGAATGAATGGTCCCGCGCTGTAGTTTGATTCTCTTAAAAATGTATAATGCTGTTATACAAAAAAAGCGTATGTAAGTCGTTTATAATGTTGCTCGATTGCATTCGTAGAAATTTGAAAACTCGCTCCTACAGCCGTTCGTTTTCCAAACACGTAATCATGAAATAAAGCTGAACATTGTAATCTAATTGCATAAACCGCTATTACATACAAAAAAAGCGTATGTAGTCGTTTATAATGTTGCTCGATTGCATTCGTAGAAATTTGAAAACTCGCTCCTACAGCCGTTCGTTTTCCAAACACGTACTCATGCAATAAAGCTGAACATTGTAATCTAATTGCATAAACTGCTATTACGTATCTGAATGAATGGTCCCGCGCTGGAGTTCGATTCTCTTAAAAATGTATAATGCTGTTATACAAAAAAGCATCTAATTGCATAAACTGCTATTACGTATCTGAATGAATGGTCCCGCGCTGGAGTTCGATTCTCTTAAAAATGTATAATGCTGTTATACAAAAAAAGCGTATGTAAGTTGTTTATAATGTTGCTCGATTGCATCCGTACAAATTTGAAAACCCGCTCCTACAGCCGTTCGTTTTCAAAACAGTAATCATGAAATAAAGCTGAACATTGTAATCTAATTGCATAAACTGCTATTACGTATCTGAACGAATGGTCCCTTTTTTAAAAATGTATAATGCTGTTATACAAAAAAGCATCTAATTGCATAAATCTCTTAAAAATGTATAATGCTGTTATACAAAAAAGCGTATGTATGTCGTTTATAATGTTGCTCGATTGCATCCATACAAATTTGAAAACTAGCTCCTTTTCCAAACACGTACTCATGCTATTTGGTGTGTGATGTGCACAGCAGCGGGGGGGGCTACCTCGCCGCGCTGCTCGCGGACAACCCGCGCGCGGGCGCGCTCGTGGCCTTCGGCGCCGGCGCCTGGTGAGTCACAGCTGGCCGCTTGCTTGTTTAGGGCACGCCCACAGATTGGATCATTTGTCCCGTAGGTGGGTGAGGGGTTAGCTTACTTGCCTCTGAACCACCAATACGCGGGTTCGATCCCAGCCGAGGAACCCGGATTTTCGAAGGACGGAAAATCCACAGTAGCCATGCCACTCTTGCGGCATGTAAAAGAACCCTGGCACGATGCCCGGCAAAATTAAATCCCTCCGACGACATCCCGCCCTAACGAGATCCCACTTTCTTCAAACCAGAAGTTCGGATATAGTAAACTGAGCCCGACATCTGGCGGAGAAAGTGAGAGTCAAATCCCAGGCGCAAGACGGGACTGCCCACGGCGCGCCTGCTTAGATAAAAAGTCCCCAGACCAGCCTTTGCGGGGAGAAGCTTTAAGTTCCTGACCAGTCTCCCTGCATGGTAGTGTAGTGCAAGTGTAAGTGTGCGAGTAAGAAATGGGTAAGGATAGAACAAGGAAGAAGAAGGGCAGATCGCGCGCGGTCCGTGGCCCGTTTGGTAGGGTAGTGCTGCGGCATTCGCCTGATGTTGATCGGAGAAACCACGGAAAACTACCGATCAGAGCAGCCGGCCTCTAGAATTCTCCTCCAGACAGCGACTGAATTCGACCTAGCTGAAAAGCTAGTGTCGAAAATCCTGCCGCAGTCAGGACTCGAACCTAGGACACGGGCGCTGCAGTGACATCAGTTGATGCACTGACCTACCGCTCTCGGTCTGTAATAGGGGATGTAAGCGGAACGAGACGAGAGGACAAGTTTGAAAGGGAAAGGCTATTAGCACGCGGGGCATTGAAGCGGGCCATCGTGAGCAGGCTGGCCTCAATTCTTGCATTTGACCAGCTCTGCTCATGTCGAAGCCTACAGGACGCCTACAGGACAGACAATCAAGTCTTTTACAAAATGTACAGTTAAAAATAATTTAGAAAGTATGGTTATCTAGGCTAATAAATATCAAACAAAAATTAGACTGTAAGGCAGAATGATTATTCACGCAGAAATTTTGAAAATAAATTTTCCAAAATATTAAAAAATAAATAAATTCCATTGAAAGCTATTCAAAATCTGTCATCACAAGCACTTCTGAATAATCTTACGTCAGTGAACTAGAAGAACCTGGGTTTCGGAAAAAATAATAATAAACGAACCAACTGAATCATGAATTAACTGGCATAGGGAGGCTTGGGAGAAAGTAAGGAAAATCCTACCAGATGGAATGCAACCTCGTACCACAAAAATCTGAGCCAGCCAACAAATAAAAACTACTGTAAGAGAATATCCTCGTTCACTGACACCAATGCTTCGTACTGTTAGCAATCGTGACGTTACAAGTAATAAATCGGTGTACAGACACGAGAAGATTTGTATTTTCTGTAATATCTTATATCTCGAAGTAAGTCATGAAGTTGTGGTCCTTTACTCCATCTCTGAAGTATATCCGCCCCAGCAAAACAAACATTCACGTTTAATCATCCTGCTTGTGAAGGCTACAATATGTACATTGCCGTGGTAGATATTGTTCCACACTCGTCGCCAGTGCGAACAGATTCCCATCATACAGGGGGAATATTCTGCCCAGCACGAGATTCCACTCTACCTGAATCCCGCGGCGCTACACGTCTAGGCTCCTGATACTGGTATATTCCACCCGAAGAGTTTCGTGTCTGCCGTGTTGGAAACTTCGTGCCAACCCACGCGTTATCACGTGACCCCGTTCGTCTTGTGAGCTGCACGTGACCCGTGCTACTATGCCCACTTCGTCCCTCCTCCCCCCAGCCGGCTGTATTCCTAAGAGGTACTATTTTGGTGTCTATTGTTTTGAAAAATCCAAGAAACCTCTTGGATGTCAATGTTATGAAAATACATCAGATATTTAGGGAAATTCCTATTTTATTCTAGCGAACTTATTTAAAGGCTAGTTATATATGTGCACGAATCATGACAAATGATGACGTATGACAAAGTTTTATAATACTATTTTTTGCCTAAGCGTAAATGCCCTTTTTTGCATAAATACCTTTTTTAGAACTTTTTTGCTTTTTGTGTATTATTTTTATATACAATGCTAAGTTATCAGCAAATCACATTCATTACGAAATCTTCAGTTTACGTATTTGTATTTTAAAATGTGTGAGAATTCCTAAAAGTGTACCTACAGATTTTTCTCCATTTCCCCATTTCATAAATACCAGCCATATTCTGAGAACATGGTCGATTGACTATACACCGAAGGCACCGAAATTTTAAGTGGAAACAAATATAAATTCCCAGAAGGTTTCATTGTTGCTAATGTTGGACTTCTAAAATATATGCCAGTCACATCAGTAGATTTGAGAGATCCTTCTCCGCATTCAAACTGATTGTGTCTTCCAATCATCGTAAATTTGAAGTTGTGGTCCTTGGAAATTACTGGTAATATGCAAATATCACTGGTTAATGCACACTATTAAGAATAAAACATTGAAAAGTTGTAAATATGTAAATCTAGTTTTACATTAATATGTACGTACTTGTTTTGTGCATTTATGTTGACTAAATAATATAGACAAAAATTACAAACAATTTTTTATTTTATTGTGTATCTAACTTATGTCAGTGCCTTTTTTCTCTTTATTCTTGACATATTCAGTGCATTTTTAGGCGCCTAAAAGACGATTTTTTAGTGCCCAAAAATCCGATTTCTAGTTATGAAGCGTACAGAGTTCGTACAGCAATGCCAGCTCTTCCAGCTAGTTGCAGCAACGCCTACCTGTGACGGCACACTATACACGAGTGTGTTCTAAATTAACACGTATAATTTACATGTAATTATGTCTTAAAGACGAATGACTACTCATAAGAAACTAATGGGCGTCATTTCCAACTCTTCTTTTAAAAATATTTGTAATGCTGAATTTTTTAAATTATCATTGCGAATAATGAAAAATGTTCTGAATTACTAAAGTAACGACTGACTTAAAGTAATTGGCCAAAAAAATGGCTACTACTATTTCTTAATTCCTTCAATGAACCAAACCATTGAATATTAATTAAAAGCCTAAAAGATTATATTAAATGTGTTTGCCGGATATTTGTTAAACTGGTGTTACTACAACAGCAAATACTTCTTCATATTATTTCTAAATTTGCAATTATCCAAAATTCAGAGAGTTCAACGAAAATGAGACACTAGCCATTCTTTTCACAATTTCTTCGTCTATCCGTGAAAAAAATTAAATAAAAAATTTAGAGCGGATTTTGAGAAAAATGTTATTTTTAATTGCCTCTATTTCGCGCCAAATTACAGGAAAACTACTCAGGCGCTGCAGTGACATCAGTTGATGCACTGAGCTACCGCTCCCGGACGAGTTTTCTGTATTAAGCACCCCAAAACATGGAATCTGACTACACCGAATGTTAAAGGTTTTTTTCTATATTTAGCAACAGGGTTTATCCACTTCTTTGTTACCAGGGCCCGGCAATAAGAGATTTTCTGCCGAAAATTCGCCGTTTTCCGGCGCCCGATGACATAGCTGCCTCTTATTACGAAGTACTTCCGTAAGGGTAAAAGATAAAACTACAATTATTTTTGAATTGTCCTAATTGCCTAATTCGTGTTGTTTTTGTGCTTCAAAGCAGGCCGGAAACTAGTAGGCTTTCTAAATATCAAGAGTCACTCACAACACTCTTATCTATACAGTTGAAAATTGGAAATGCAGGTAGCAGTTTTCAAATATACAGCAAGAAATGAATATATAAAGTGCGTTACGATACACGGACAAAAGTGTTACTTCACTTATTCCGAGATTCCGGCCTCGGATACTCCGTCACGTCGCCTCTGCAACTCGCAAGTTGGTTATGCTTGCATCATCGGCGTGAGGGCAAAAGAAAAAATCATCTTCATAATTGAAGTTGTAGGAAGACTCGGAAACAAATTGAATTATTGCAATTTTCGAAAAATCAGGGATCTCAACGTACATGAGACCTACACCACCCTTAAGCATCCTTTACGCAATTCGAGATCAACATTTAATCAAACAATTTGGTGTCGCTTTTGACAAAAAATGTTTAAACAAAATTAAAAAATGCCTATATTTTACGCAACATTTTCGTCTCAATTTTTCGAAAAGTTAAACATGTATTATTTCAAAATCTTTCTTTAAAGAATAGATTTCATTAAGAAAAATTGTCTGTCTTAATGAGTACCCTTCAAAATTTAAATATCGGTTTCAAATTTAAGGGGACACAACAGTCACATCGATTGGAGAATATCAATTTTGGAGAAAATCAGATGAACGGTTTAGCCGCTAGCGTTGACCACGCACGGACGTACAGACACACGGTCTGACGACCGAGTAGACGTTTTGCCTTTATTCGATTTTTCGGTATCAAGGGCCCCCCAGAACATAGATTCCAACTACATCATGTGTTAGAGCATTTTTTTCTAAATATAGCAACTGGATTTATTCACTTGTTCCTTACCGAAAATTCACCGTTTCTTCCTGCAGTATTACATAACTTTCTCTATTCTCCATAAGCAATAGAGAGAAAGTAAAAATGTGTTTGAGCTTCAAGTAAGAGAAACATCTGAATACTAAGAATGTAGAAAGAAATGATAGTTTCACAAAGAACGTCACAAATTGGTCAACAAGCGTAACAAATTTAGACGTGATAAACACCATTTTACTATACAAACGGGCAAAGAAGTGACAGTTCCTTATGACCTTGTAGGATCGTTGAGCGAGCAGCTCCCCGAGGCTGAGCTCGTCAGTCAGGAGACGGGAGGGGGCGTGGGCGGCGCCGCCAGTCACAAGAGCAGCGCCCGACCGCATCGCGTGCAGCAGCAGCCGCGGCCTAAAAGGAGGTGACCTCCCCCCCTCCCCCCTCCCCCGCCCCACGTCCGCCATCCGCTTGATTTGTGAGCCTCACCCACCTGCAATGAGCTGCCGTTCCGGATCATAGGTCACAGAGCGGGGGTGCGCCCTCGATGTTGGAGTAAGCGGTCGAAGAATTGCCCTTCACAACCTCCAATTCTTTTTCGAAAATGTTCTGAAAAGTAGCTATAATTTTATGGTTATATCAGCTTCTAAGTAACGAGATATTTCCATGAAAACTACACAAAGGAGACCTGTGTTTTAGAAACGTTTTGAAGACATACATTCTTGGAACTTATGTGACAATTCTGTTTCTTTAAAAAAGACACGGAAACATGATGAGATGAATATTTCTATTAGGAATATAATCGTGTCACAAATCAAAAAAATCGAATTTTCAGTTATGACAGTTATTTCGTTTCATTTCACATACTTATCGTTAATAAAACACATATGCTTACTCCTTTATTCATCAAATGCGTGTATCACTTGCATATCAATTGCTTCCGAAAACTTTAAACGTCAAATCAAAATCTCACTAACCTGGAAAGATCACATCAAATCTAACATACAAAAAGCTACAGCAAAAGCTTCTAAATTGTACCCACTCATAAATCCGACATCTTCACTGAAACTTGAAACCAAATTACTACTATATAAAAGTATTATAAGACCCACATTAACATATGCATGCCCTGCCTGGTTAAACACTGCTCCTAGCAATACAAACAAAATTCAAGTTTTTCAAAATAAATGCCTTCGCAGACTTCTTAACGCACCCTGGTTAATTCCTAACAGTCAAATTCATCGTGAACTTCAAATGCCTTACATCTCTGTCTATTTAATAAGCTTATCCTCTAAATTTTATTCACTTCTTCCATCTTTCCCAAGCACTTCCTTTTTTCACTTTAGCCAAAAGCCAATACTCCGAACAAAATAAAATCTCGTTTTCCCAAAGATATTTTCAGACCCGCCTGATTCAAATCTCCCCACATGTCCTCTCATAATATTTTATTTAACACCCCCTTCAAACCTTAACAATATCAATCTCAAACTGTCTTCCTTTCTCACCTCACCATAATACATAAATTTTTGTCCTTCTTTGTGGTTTAACACCGCAATAAGACAATCAACTTAGGAAATTTTCCAAGAATTATATATATATATATATATATATATATATATATATATATATATATATATATATATTCACAACTATGTAGGAACATCTGGTCGAGCAGATAGAAATATATTTTAAAAAAACGTTATCTCTAAACTAAATTGACGCGCTCAGGATAGCAACGGCAGATCCCAACCGACCTCGCATTTTCAGTTAGAAGTATGACGGTAAACCCCAGCCATATACCTATCATATGCTGGAATGTCAAATGAATTGGGGTATGGTAATGGAGTCAAATTCAAAAATTTGTCCGTAATGAAAATGAACATGAATGAAAATAGAAAAAGTCATTTTTCTCGAAACAAACTTCGGTTGGGGTCTGCCGTTATTATTCTGAGTGTCTAATTTGTTTGAATTATACTAATATTGCAGCCTACGAACGATATGAATGATCATAGACAAATGTCAGATCTTAATATTTGGTAGAACAAATTTTTATTCAAAAACTGTTTTTGTAAATAATAAAATAAAAGCGAGAAAATCAATAAATAATATAATTAATATGTGAATGATAAATGGAAAATGAAATGTCAATCAATGTGCATATGTTATTGCCAAACAGCGAATTCACTGACAATACGTATGGCACTATGAGCGGCAGAGTGGACAAACCCACTGTGGTGTAAATGGGAGAAATATGGGTTTGAATATTTCATGAAACTTGTGTTACATAGAATTAAAAGGAAGTACACAGAAAAAAGCTCTTATTGCATCGCCCTGGTAACGAAAAATCGGATAAATTTTGTCCCTATGTATAGAAAATTGCTTCCTCTAACACGTGTCATCAGCGGGGCTCGGATTCTGATGACAGGTCATCTTTTCATTGATGCATTCTAGACGTAGCTAACTTGTAAATTAATGTTTATCACGACATACACGTGATAGAAATATATAGTTATTGAGAGTTTTTTGTGGACATCTTACAATTTTTAGGTCATATTTTTGGGTCTTTTTGTCATTTTTGTCATTTTTATGTATATTGTTTCCTTTTCCTTAACAATCGCCCTTAACGATCTCAATTATATCTATATCTGGAGTGAAGGGATTCTAAACCATGCGTCTACTATGTTTTTGAAATGTTCTATAATCCTAAATATTTGAAGCAATTTAAATTAAACAAGGAGAAGTCTCAGAAAAAATGTGTGTGTTGATCGGTGAGTGTTCATAGATTAATACTATCTGCAACCCACGTATGCAAGAGTATTGCGGAGTGGGAGAGTGCAGCGGTGCCATCGAGTCTCCTCGGAACAGGAACGCGAACAAGGACAGGAACGGGCAAGGAGAGGCGGAGGGGGAGAGCTGACAGGATAGAGCAGGAAGGGCCGTGTATGCGAGGGTGAGAATGCGGAAGGAGACGTAGCACGGTGTGTTGAAAATATCAACAAAATTACGTTCACTTTACTTTATATTTCAAATTCTTTTTTTTTTCCTATCAGATGACTGTGACAAATAGATACCCAGCCAACGCCGGGTTATTGGGGGTAGAGCTACCTTAATAGGTTCAAAATGAATCTCGTAATTCTACCTCTTCTCATACACAAATACACCAATACACCACATACGCCCAACCCTGCTTTACACACACACACACACACACACACACACACACATACACACACCACTAGTGTAGGTATGAGTGTGTAAGGGGAGAGGATAGGACAAGGAAGAGATAGAAAAGATCGCGTGCGGTCCGTGGTCCCTTTGTTAGGGTACTGCTCCGGCATTCGCCTGGTGTTGACCGGAGAAACCATGAAAAACTACCAATCAGAGCAGTCGGTCGCTAGAATTCTCCTCCCGACAGCGACTGAATTCGACCTAGCTGAAAAGCTAGTGTCAAAAATCCTGCCGCCGAGGGGAGTGGGAACCTAGGACCTCCCGGTCAGAGGCTCTGCAGTAACATCAGTTGATGCACTCCCGGAGTGGGACGAGTAGTGCCTGAGCTCCCACGGCCTCGTTCCGGTGCGGTGCGCTTCGTGGCACTGACGGAGTGGGAACGGCCGCTCCCTGGTGCGAACGGCCGCGCGAGATAGCGACTAGGGGTGGAGGTGGCGGAGAGGATACCTCAGTCCAGGAAGGTGGCGACGAGCGAAGCACGCACACTAGCAGAAACATTCTCTAACTGGTATACATCCTCGTCGAGGAAACTTGTTCAGGATTTTTGGAAGGACTCACTGAGTTTAACTGATTGCCGCTCTCTGCGGCGACTCTGACATGAAGGTCCTAAGTTCGAGTCCCAACGGTGGAGGGTTTTGATACTCGCTTCCCAGTTAGGTCGAATTCAGACGCTGTCTGGAGGAGAATTCTGGCAGCCGGCCACTCTGATCGGTAGTTATCCTTGTTTTTTGTTACTGCTAGGCGAATGCCGAAGTAGCAAACGGGCCACGAACCGCGCGCGATTTTCTTTTCTTTGGCGTATCCTCTCCCTTCTTACACGCACTACATAACCACAGATGTCGGGGATCTCGGCTTGGGCGGTGTCCCTGCGGGGATGATACTTGGAAGGGAAAATCGTCCTCAATCTGGCGTGTAGATAGGCGCTGGATCTCACCCTTCTGCGAAGCAGGCAAACCACTACTTTCAGCGATAAAACATTCACTACAACAACGGGGCTAATCATAATAGCAGTAGACATAATCTAGAGAAAGGACATTTGTCATACTGCAGAGGTAATGTAGCCGGGAGAAGATAACGTTTTTTTAAATGCTTCAATAGGTTAGAGCCATGTTGATGATTGTAGTTGTTTATGCATATAATTGTTTAGAATTGTTTTCCTTTATATTCGCAAATTGCTTGAAGGGTATTTTTGTTTCTAACAATTGTCAACTGTTACCCGCATTTTTTTCTTTAATATCAACAACCTCCTGATGTGCATATTCTGTGTAGAAACACTTGGATCAGAATCACTTAACTGAGCAAGATTTAACCCTACGTGACAGGTAGAAGCCCTTGGCAACTGTTCATTTTGAGACATTGTCAGCATTTGTTGTTGCATCACATATTAGAAAAAAAAAGTATTACCAGAAATAAAAAGTGACAATTACTAGAAGATTAATTAAATAAGAGGGATTATTCTGAAGTTTATTTGTGAATGTGAAGACATTTTTGTATTTACACGAATTACT
The DNA here is from genome assembly GCA_964035755.1 of Teleogryllus oceanicus. Classification (NCBI taxonomy): domain Eukaryota; kingdom Metazoa; phylum Arthropoda; class Insecta; order Orthoptera; family Gryllidae; genus Teleogryllus; species Teleogryllus oceanicus. The sequence continues at coordinate 58,795,634 of CAXIVR010000014.1, forward strand.
CTCAAACAACAAACTACATCTTCATTTGTTTGTGATTTCTCTTCCACCAGCTTCTTTTCGTAAGTTTATGTGCTTAAAATCGACACAAATGGTGGTATCTAACGAAATAATTATTAGTATAGATTTCTTTTTAAATTCGAAATAGTAGTTTCTCTATTTACTCTCATTCCTGAAGGAAAGTTAGGCCTAGATAACGGAATTGAAATGATTGAAGGCGTTGTCATTGTCAACAATAGTATTTATTTCAATAATAGCAGCTTTCGATGGCTTACAGTCGACAGTTATGCTGATGATGCAACGATGTGTAGCGTCATGCACAAACGCAATTGTACGAACGGCCGCGTGGCATAGGCGACGCTAAGGCACCACGCGGCAGCCTTTGTTACGAGCGGATGTGACGTCGGCGGGAAACCCTAGGAGGCAGCGTGGTGGGGAGAAGGGCGAGCGTCAGCCCTGGCGAGCGGCGGAACGCTCTCTTTGGTTACTGGACGCGGTGCGACACGGATGGTCTGGGTGGGCGCGGGCCGCGGGCTGGGCAAGAGCCGGCAATGTGTTGCCGTACAGAGGCTGACTCGATGTTGAGTCGTAGGTGGGTTGCGGCGCTTCACGCCATCTAATGTTTGAGATTAGTGCGTAGTGGTGTGGTAGCCGTAACGGGAAATTACTCCGTGTAGGGATATTAGTAATTACGTTATTTTGTAATAAGGTGGTGATCTGTTAATAACCCTCTAAATTACTAAACCCACACTCGTCTGTGTTATTATTGCAAATGCATGACGCCACAGATGGCTTACAGATGGCTGACTACAGTCGTTTTTGTGGCTCCCAGACAGCAGAAAACTGATGATGATGGCTAAGCCATCGAAAGCTGCTATTATTGAAATAAATACTATTGTTGACAATGACAACGCCTTCAATCATTTCAATTATGTAAATGTCAACTACAACTCACCACTGAATCAATATACTAGATAACGGAATTAGAATAAAATGTCAAGTATGAATTTTTTGCGCAACCAAAACAAGGGCTGGACTTTTGACCCTGAGGAACGCCCCTTCGCGCCAGCGACGGCCGTGCGGCGAGGCGCCGCTGCCTCGTTCGCACCCCTGATTTAGGGCGCGCGCGCACGCCACCCCCACCCCCACCCGCACGCACTGCGCCGCTTGGGCTGGCGCCTCGCGCCGCGCGGTGCCAGCTCCATTAACACAGTGCCACCCACGGGCCGCTGACGACTGTCGGCATCCCAATCGATAGCCCAAACCCGCGTCCGCCTCGACAGGCGGAACAGCGATTTTTCTTCGGCGCAGACGAGGAGCGCGGCGCGAGAAGGCGCAGGCGACCGGCGGCAGCCTGGGAGGGTTTGCCTTGCCAGGCCAACCCCACGCACACAAGCGCTCTGCTTCCTCTGGCACGAACGAAACTGTGGAGGTGATTTTTATAAAGTATGGTTGAAGTATGCAGTATAAAATGCACAAACAAGTATAAAGAACAAAAGTTTATTATGGCAACAAGATACTGAGAATTATTCAGAGATGCGTCTGACAGGTCATCAGTTGGTACGGTGCGATCCAATCGGAAGCTTATACGTCACCGCAAGCTTTACTACAGTGGCGTCACTATGGTGGCGTTCAACCTTGCCATTGGATGACACCGTAATAGCTGATGACCTGTGCATTTCTGTATAAATCGCAATATAAGCCAGTTCACCAGATACAAACAAGTGAAACCCATGTTCTCTGTTTAGCCGCAGTATCTACTGAGTTAATAGCCCTAATTCCAGAGCCTCTGTCGCCTGTTCCCACAGGCTCTCTACTCAAGTAGGATCTATCAGAACTCAGTTGCTAACTACGTGAACTGCGTTCCCAAATCCCTACTCTGGCGCTCGCAGTCACTAATATAGTCGAGGCAATGTCACGCCCTGACTCGTCTCAAAGCTCACTGTAACGGTGGCTGGCTGGCTGCCCTGTAAGCGAGCGCGGTCATACCGTGCGCGCGTTTGATTCAAACATTCCAACACCGGTACAACACTTGTTAATATATTTGTAAACTTGGCAAGATTTTTTTCAAAATTACAGCAACGCCACTTATATTTTGAAACCTCTTTAAAAAAATATTACAAAGTATTAATATTGAAGAATCGATAACGTCAACGACCAAATCTCTAGTTTTAAAAAAGGATTAAATATGAGAATGAAGCCCTAAGGAAATCCTCGTGTATTGAATTCGCTGTGAAGTTCTAGTAAACCTTTTTATTGACGTTTCACATCAGCTACAAATCGTTTTAATGGAAGTACGATTTATGAGTTACTTTCTGCTTTATTAATTACATTTTATCATGTAAAAGACAAGAATACCCGTTAGTATGCAAATGGGGATTTTTGACAGTCTTCGGGCGAAACTCAACAGTATCATTAAATGTTGGAAACTTGATGTTCGTAAATAAATGTCAGAAAGGGTGCTTTCCTGGCGGTATTTCTTTCCCTTTTTTCTTGATAATCAATATTAATTTTCCTATGATATTCAAAAGGTAATCTCGGGAAGTAACAGTACTTTATCGTTAATATGAACCAACTAAACTGACTTTAAATGCCAGTGACTACACATTATAACGCAAACCTGTACGAACAACAGTTATCCACTTTACACTGGTACAATTAGATTTATAATCTAAGAGGCAAGTATTATTTTCGAGATACGAGTGTTAACGCTATTCACGGATGTCTACCCAGAATCAGAACGATTCATACGAGAACAAAATATTTATCTGGATACTCGTTTTCATCAAACCACTTCCTTTTCAAAAGAGTATTGATTTAACGATCAAATGTAAGAAAAAAGACATTATTGCTATGACAAATCATTTGATATCTCCAACATTTGCCAATGAAAATATGCTTTGAAGCCATTGAAATGTAAATTGATCGATGAAGGCTATTAGTAATCCTTTAGTAACTTTAATGTGCTATTAATCAGAGTCGAGTCCCTTGATCCGTTCTTAGATCATTGTTCAGTAGAGTAATCAATTGTGCCATAGTGTGAAAGATTGTTTTTGATTCACCTGCCCTTCTGTATACTTCAACATAAATTACTACGGTCTCCTAGAAAGTCCATGCAGTGAGTGACGTAAGAGATAATAATGATGGAACCAAATTAGTTTATGTATTCTGAGTAACACTTTCGGAAGCCGGGAATACTAGATCTGAAAGTAGAAGGACCAATGGGGACAGACTTTATTCTGACGAGCTGCGAGCTCCTTCTGTAATAGTTTTCTGTCTGTCTGTACTTGGCGCGACAGCCCGCGTACGGGCCATGACCTACCAGCAGCGACCCGGCCTCGCGGCTGTGGGTTAAGGGGGCACGTGTGGTTAGCACGAAGATATCCCCACCCCGTATTCTCAAGCTTATAAGCTTATAAGTGAGGTTTCTCATCGTCACACAGCAACATATACTTGGTCGTTGCAAGGAAAAATTGCATTGCAATCTGGCCCGATCAGGAATCGAACTCGGGATCGCGTCATGAAAAGTGAGCACACTGACCAAGGAGCGAAACCGCGAGAGCTCTGCAATAGTTATAAATGCTAAACCAGCTTCTCAAACTTTACTTCATAAAATCTTAAAGGTAAATAACTACACTTTCTTCTTAAATTACTCTTAAATGTGCTACGCGTATTAAACATCCCCCTCAACAGAAATGTTTAATGTATCCTTTACCCCCTTAATCAACACACAAAACTTCCTTTGCGATTAAATCTCAATTTTATTTATTATTGCACCCGAACAGTGGATAAACCACTTTACAGGTCTGAAATTGAGTACAAACACTAACCAATAATACCATAATAACTGAAAAAGCACCGAGGTACTTGCAAAATAAACCAACTCAACCCAGCTTACTTGTGAGAGGGAATCCCCTCTAGGAACCTCATTTATAAGGATCTTATGCACAGGGCAGTGGAGTGAAGGGAGTGGGAAAGGGGGCGGGGAGCGAGCTTAGGATTACGTGTTTATGACGCTTGCGGTCTGAATTGATCTTTGGGAAGGCGGGATTTGATTCTGTTTGGACCGTTACTGGATTTTCCTAGCTGATAGAGTCTGGCACCGGGAACTAGGTTTAGGTTGGAGAAGAATTTTTTTGATAATGATGAAATATGGTTAGTAATGGTATCGATGTTCAATTCTCTATGGAGCTCATTATTGGATACATACCACGGTGCGTTAACCGATGTTCGGAGGATTTTGTTTTGGAAAACTTGAAGCCCTTTTAAGTTTGTTTGTGCAGCACCTCCCCAAACAGGGCAGGCATATGTTAGTGATGGTCTAAGTGCAGTTTTATAAATATGGAGGGTTATATCAGTTTGTAGCGCTGATTTACGGTTAATGAGTGGATATAGGTTGAAGAGAGCAGCATAAGTTTTGTTCAGCCTATGGGTAATGTGGGTTTCCACGTGAGACGGGTGTCTAGGATTGCTCCTAGGTATTTTATGGGTTTGTTGGATGGGAGCCAGGAACAGGTGAACTTCCTATTGTGAGTGTAGGAGGGTTGGCTATTCTTTTGAGTGCAAAGATTTTAGCTTCGCATTTTGCTGCGTTTAAGTGCAGGCGCCATTTTGCTGCCCAGTCATAGAAAGTGTTGATGTCTAATTGTAAATTGTTGATTGCTATTGAAAGATCATGGTGTATAGAGAATATCGCGGTGTCATCTGCATATAAAGCTGTGGAACAAGTTGTGGTACATGGTATATCTGCTGTGAACACATTGAAGAGGGTTGGGGAGAGAGGTGAGCCTTGAGGTACCCCGGCCTGAATTATTTTAGGGGCGGAGAGTGAGGAATTTATTCGCACCGAGAAGCTTCTATTTTCGAGAAAGCTGCTAATGATTTTGAAAAGATAATCGGGAGTGCCTTGGTTCCTTAATTTGTAGGGCAGACCTGTGTGCCAGACTTTGTCAAAGGCATTAGCGAAGTCTAAAAAGACTGCAGCGCAGTACTGCTTATTTTGAAATGCTTGTCCTATGTTTTCTACTATTCTGAGAAGCTGGTGGGTGGTCGAATGAAGAGGGCGGAATCCGAATTGAAAAGGAGGAATAGCTTTCGTAACTTGAAGAAATTTGTTAAGTCTGATTAGGATCAGTTTCTCGAAGATTTTGGACAGAGTGGGTAAAAGGCTTATGGGTCTATAGCTGAAGGGATGTTTCGGAGATTTTTTAGGTTTTAATATTGGAATTACAATGGATTTTTTCCAGCTTGCCGGGAAATAGCCTAGTCTGAGGCAACTGTTGAAGATGGCAGTTAAGTAAGCAATGGAATGAGGAGGTAAATGTTTTAGAACTATGTTGGGGATACCGTCTATTCCTGGAGAAAATTTGTTTTTGTATTCTTAATTATTTGTTTGACATTAGCGGGAGAGATATAACTATTGGTGATGGAGCTGTATGGAATGGGGATCTTACAAATTCCTCTACCACGTTTTAGAAATTCAAATCAGTAGAAGTATTGGGATAACAAGCATCTTTGAAATGGTTGGCAAGCATATCTAATTTGTCTACTTCCGAGTAAGCGATTTCAGAGTTGGCTGATAATGGGGGGATTGCTTGGTTGGGGTGGGAGAAATGGCGACAGAGTTTCCACAAAGTATTGGAGTTTTTATCAATATTTTGAAGAAGGTTTTGGAAGGTCTGATAGCGAAACTTACTTAACTCTTCGTGAACTTTCTGCGTCATCTGATTTAACGCGGTTTTTAATTGGGGTAGCCGGAGAGTTTGCCATTGTCGTCTTATATATCGCTTATGTCTAATAAGATTCAGGATGTTGGGTGGAAGCGGATTTGATGGGGGGTGCCTCTGGTGGTTGTAATTGGGTGTAGCCGTCCTTATTGCCGTGCAGATGGTGTTGCCAAAGAAGAAAATAGCTGAATCGACTTGATCTGGGGTTTTTAAGAAAGGTGGTATGGGGGTGGATGTCGAAAGATACTCTTCGAATAAATTCCAATTGATATTCTTATGGATACGTTGATTGGGGTGATTAGATACTACGAGATTAGCATCGCAGGATAGAAGCACCGGGCAGTGATCCGAGTTTGATTCTGCTAGAACTGATTGAAATAACGGTTTCGTAAAATTTTTGCAAACTGCAATATCTAGGATATCCGGAAGGATGCGGCGATTATACGGATAATGTGAGGGTTCCGGTGGAGCAGAGATAATTAAATTATTATTGATAGCATATCTGAGTAAGAAATTTCCATTCGGGGTGCATGTTCTGCATCCCCATGCTTAATGTTTGGCGTTGAAATCGCCTATGGCTATGGTTGTAGTTGGGTTAGAAAACAGAGTATTAAGGTGTGTTTGTTTCAGGGGGATATTAGGAGGCTTATATACTGCAGTTAATGTAATTGGCGTACCAATGACTGATGTAGCGCTATTGATATATTTTCAAGTCCTGGAGTGATAAACGGTGGCAGCGGATCGTGTCGAATCCGTTTTTTAATGAAAATAGCAACTCCTCCTGCTGCAGTTCGAGAAGGTCGGTCGGATCTGTACGTCAAGTAACCCGGAACATTAACCATATCTTTGGATGTGGGGTGCGTTTCGGTGATGAAAGCAATATCTATATTATAATTAGTAAGAAGATATTTTATAAAATACAACAATTTTCTCCAAATTTGATATACCCCGATCTATCTAGCTGATGTCGCGGCCCATTGAATTCGAAACCGATATTTTAATTTTGAGGGAGTACTTTAAATGAAGCTCTAAGACAATTTCAAAAGTTTCAGCAAAACTGTTCAACCATTTTCAATTAAATTTTGTTGTTGAATAATGTGTAAAATATTTCAGAAAATGGTCCAGATCTCATAATGGTGCAAGAAATATTAACCCAGCAATAAACAAGTGATAATACAGCATCAAATTGGAGATTTATAATCCTATGTATATCATATGCAATGTAAGATGATATTTTTCAGCAGTTTATATGAAACCATCGACACCTAGCCCTGTAAGTGTGCCATTGGTGGATAGATAATTCAATGTTGCGTGTTGTTCGGAAAATCCAAAACCCCTCTTGTTCTGTGAACGTGTCCTGGCCGGTGCATATCCTTTCAACTGCCGATATTCCCAGTACTAGTCTGCTTAAATTCCTGCTGTAAACTGAAAGTGTCGGACACGGCTGATGATTTGGAGAAGCCAATTGGCAGACGAATGGAATGGATTTCTATAGAACAGCTGGAGTATAAATCGTAAAATGCCAAAAAATAATATAAAATTTGGAATGAACGTGAATAATCAAAATATTTTTAATTTTTTAAATTTTTGTTTTATTTCTTGATATTGATGTGAACTGTTTCGTTTGCTTTTTATCTGAGAGTCCAGCTTTCGTAATGGGCGTGTTTCAGTTCAAAATACCTCCGCACGAACAGAAATAAGAGAAACGTTAATCTTTACTTTTTCACGGCGCGAACGCTGATGAATTATATTCCGTGGCGAATATTTTGCATTCAGGGACCGTGCTTGTCACAGATATCATGTCTCCTAACGTCTGTATCCAATTTCCTTCTCGCGGGCGTCTGATCAGCTTCCACTCAGCTCTCACAAAAACTGCGAACAAGGAAAGCAATACATACGCCGGAGTGACATGCATGGGATATTCTCACCCACGTGACAGGTGACAGTGGATGGTCGGTGTGCGTAGGGGGCCGTGGCTGGAGCAGCAGGTGCGCGCGCTGGGCGTGTCTGGGAGCGCGTGGCGGTGAGCGCGGGGCGTGTGGTGTGTCTGTGTGTGTGTGAGGAGGGGGCGACCTGCATGCAAGGCAGTGGCTGAGCGATGTGCGCAGGCGGCCGTGGCTGGAGGCGCTGAGCGTGCCTGGGTGTGCGTGGCGGTGAGCGGGGGCGGGGCGTGTGTGTATCTGGGCGTGGGGGACCGACTTCTATGCAAGGCAGAGTGTGGCCGGTGTGCTCAGGCGGCCGTGGCTGGAGGCGCAGTAGCGCGCGCTGGGCGTGCCTGGGAGAGCGTGGGGGTGAGCGCGGGGGCGTGTGTGTGTATCTGGGCGTGGGGCACCGACTTGTATGCAAGGCCGTGTGTGGCCGGTGTGCGCAGGCGGCCGTGGCTGGAGGCGCAGGTGCGCGCGCTGGGCGTGCCTGGGATAACGTGGGGGCGGGAGCGTGTGTGTATCTGGGCGTGGGGGACCGACTTGTATGCAAGGCCGGTGTGGCCGGTGTGCGCAGGCGGCCGTGGCGGGAGGCGCAGGTGCGCGCGCTGGGCGTGCCTGGAAAAGCGTGGGGGTGAGCGCGGGGGCGTATGTGTGTATCTGGGCGTGGGGGACCGACTTGTATGCAAGGCCGTGTGTGGCCGGTGTGCGCAGGCGGCCGTGGCTGGAGGCGCAGGTGCGCGCGCTGGGCGTGCCTGGAAAGCGTGGGGTGAGCGCGGGGCGTATGTGTATCTGGGCGTGGGGACCGACTTGTATGCAAGGCCGTGTGGCCGTGTGCGCAGGCGGCCGTGGCTGGAGGCGCAGGTGCGCGCGCTGGGCGTGCCTGGGAGAACGTGGGGGCGAGGGCGTGTGTGTATCTGGGCGTGAGGGACCGACTTGTACGCAAGGCCGTGTGTGGCCGGTGTGCGCAGGCGGCCGTGGCTGGAGGCGCAGGTGCGGGCGCTAGGCGTGCCTGGGAAACGTGGGGCGGGGCGCGCTGGGCGTGCCTGGAAGCGTGGGGCGGGGGCGTGTTGTGTATCTGGGCGTGGGGACCGACTTGTATGCAAGGCCGTGTGTCCGGGGCGGCCGTGGCTGGAGGCGCAGGTGCGGGCGCTGGGCGTGCCTGGGAGAACGTGAGCGCGGGGGGTTGTGTATCTGGGCGTGGGGACGTAGCAAGGCCGTGTGTGGCCGGTGTGCGCAGGCGGCCGTGGCTGGAGGCGCAGGTGCGCGCGCTGGGCGTGCCTGGGGGAGCGTGGGAATGAGCGCGGGGGCGTGTGTGTGTATCTGGGCGTGGGGGACCGACTTGTATGCAAGGCCGTGTGTGGCCGGTGTGCGCAGGCGGCCGTGGCTGGAGGCGCAGGTGCGGGCGCTGGGCGTGCCTGGGAGAACGAAGGGGCGGGGGCGTGTGTGTATTTGGGCGTGGGGACCGACTTGTGCAAGGCCGTGTGTGGCCGGTGTGCGCAGGCGGCCGTGGCTGGAGGCGCAGGTCGCGCGCTGGGAGAACGTGGGGTGGGGGCGTGTGGTGTATCTGGGCGTGGGGACCGACTTGTAGCAAGGCCGTGTGGCCGGTGTGGCAGGCGGCCGTGGCTGAGGCGCAGGTGCGGCGCTGGGCGTGCCTGGGAGCGTGGGTGGCCGGTGTGCGCAGGCGGCCGTGGCTGGAGGCGCAGGTGCGGGCGCTGGGCGTGCCTGGGAGAACGTGGGGGCGGGGCGTGTGTGTATCTGGGCGTGGGGGACCGACTTGTATGCAAGGCCGTGTGTGGCCGGTGTGCGCAGGCGGCCGTGGCTGGAGGCGCAGGTGCGCGCGCTGGGCGTGCCTGGGAGAGCGTGGGGTTAGCGCGGGGCGTGTGTGTGTATCAGGGCGTGGGGGACCGACTTGTACGAAAGGCCGTGTGTGGCCGGTGTGCGCAGGCGGCACGTGGCTGGAGGCGCAGGTGCGCGCGCTGGGCGTGCCTGGGAGAACGTGGGGGCGGGGGCGTGTGTGTATCTGGGCGTGGGGGACCGACTTGTATGCAAGGCCGTGTGTGCGGTGTGCGCAGGCGGCCGTGGCTGGAGGCGCAGGTGCGCGCTGGGCGTGCCGGGGAGAACGTGGGGGCCGGGGCGTTTGTGTGTATCCGGGCGTGGGGAACCGACCTGTAGGCAAGGCCGTGTGTGGCCGGTGTGCGCAGGCGGCCGTGGCTGGAGGCGCAGGTGCGCGCGCTGGGCGTGCCTGGGAGAACGTGGGGGCGGGAACGGTGTTCTGGGCGTGGGGGACCGACTTGTATGCAAGGCCGTGTGTGGCCGGTGTGCGCAGGCGGCCGTGGCTGGAGGCGCAGGTGCGCGCGCTGGGCGTGCCTGGGAGAACGTGGGGGCGGGGGCGTGTGTGTGTATCTGGGCGTGGGGACCGACTTGTATGCAAGGCCGTGTGTGGCCGGTGTGCGCAGGCGGCCGTGGCTGGAGGCGCAGGTGCGTGCGCTGGGCGTGCCTGGGAAAGCGTGTGGGTGAGCGCGGGGGCGTGTGTGTGTATCTGGGCGTGGGGGAGCGACTTGTATGCAAGGCCGTGTGTGGCCGGTGTGCGCAGGCGGCCGTGGCTGGAGGCGCAGGTGCGCGCGCTGGGCGTGCCCGCGGAGCGCGTGGCGGTGCGCGCGGAGGGCTGGCTGGACGCGGGCGGCGACGCGCTTGAGGGCGTGTGCGCCGTGCTGGCGTCGCCGGCGGGGCGCTGGCGGCGGTGCGGACCCGTGGCGCTGGCGTGCGCGCGCGGGGCGACGCGGCGCTGCTGGAGGCGGCCGCCGAACAGGCGCTGGCGCTGGCCGGCGCCTCGCCGAGCCCCGGAGGCGGGGGCCGCGGGGCCGGAGGCCGTGGCGGCGCCGCCGCCGCGCGCGCGACGACCTCGCCGAGGAGGAGCTGCGCTCCGCACTCAGGGCCGCCATGGCCAAACCACAGGTGGGCGCTTATATCTTCCAGGAAGCTATATGCAGTGGTTTGCCGCGCGATGAAAATGCTTTAATCGGCACATGGAAGTGTAGATAGCGTAAGGAATGCTTTAAACATTAATACAGGACACCCGGCATTTCCCTGACCCCTCTCACACCTGACTCAATTTACCTGACCAAGTTGAAATCATACCTGCAAGCCTGGACAAACCGGATGACACGGTCGTGTTTTTTGTTGCGGAGGTTCCAGAGCCAAGTAGTGTCAAAAATCTGCATCAGATAGGATGAAAATACCAGTGAAAGTTTTTTACTCTTTTTTTAATTGATGCTGACAGGCTTTGTTCGCTCACTAGGAAGCCTATCCTACTTTTAAGTAAGGCCTCCGATCCTTTTTGAAGCTCTCTTTATGATATACCTTTATCAGTCCTGGCGAGTACACTAGTGCAAAAACTAAAATGCAGTCCACAATGACATTTCGTAGAGACAGCGTCACGTGAAACCAATTCGTAGTCATCATACCGGGTAGTTATGAGGACTCAATATTACAAAGATAAGACCATGCCCTCGCACGTACGTGCTACTGTTAATTTTAGAGTTGCAATAAAAGTGTGGTTTATTTTGTTTTTACTATACTTTCTTTTAAATCGTAATTTTGCATTATTTACTTACCTTTTTTCACCCTACTTTAACCAGAATAAATGCCTATTTGATTGCGTATTTAGTAAAAATAAATACCAATTTGATTACCATTTTAGTAAAAATAAATGCCTGTTTGATTGCCTATTTTAGTAAAAATAAATCTGTTTGATTGCCTGTTTTAGTAAAAATAAATGCCTGTTTGATTGCCTATTTAATAAAAATAAATGCCGTTTGCTCGCGTACTTTGGATGAAATAAATGCCTTGCGCTTGCGGCCGGCAGGTGCAGCTGGTGGTGCTGGACACGCACTCGCTGGACGCGGAGGCGACGCGAGAGACGGTGGCGCGCGCGGTGGCCGAGGCGAACGCCGCCGTCCGCCAGCGCCACGCGACATGGCGCTGCACCGGTCGACAGCCCCGCGCAGCCCTCGCCCGCGCCCACGCCCGACGTCGAGGTGCGCTCGCGCTGCCCCACCCACAGCCCTTCGTGGCGTCATACGGGTGTAATCAGTGCACAGACGAGAGTGGGTTGTAATAACAGCAGGTTTATTCACAATTTAGAACGTAGTCACAAATAACCAATGCACTGTGTACAATTAACTAACTAAATAGACCCCACTGCTAGGAGAGATATTTACAACGGCTACCACACCGCAACATACTACCTAATGTTTCGCCGTGCGTAGTACCGCCTGCCCTGAGACCGACTACATGTCTCACTAGTCACGACAATAACTGCCGGCTCCTTGCGCCGCCTGCACGTTCGCACCTCTCACGGACGACCTACGCTGCCGCTGCCGCTGCCAGGATCTCAAAGAAGGAAGAACTATTGTTCTCACGGCCGTTAAATAGCCCTCGCGACGCTGTCCGCCGCCTCCATTGCCTCCGCCCTACCGATGCGCACACCCTGTCAGAAAAACCCCGTGCGTCATCGCGTCTGCCTTTGTCTACGCATCCGGTGCACACCGTGCCGCGTGCCCACGCTGGTTTTAGCAACACGACGCTACACCTTGCACCCGCCCAGCAGTAATGCAATGACGAATTTATGAGAATCAGTTTTCGATCACTTCACCGGTTGGGCGCGAAACTATCCCTGTAAAAATGTGAATTATTATGACTTATATAAATGGGAGGTGATACAAAAAATCCAGATTATCGGAAAATAATAATATTTAATAATATTTGTAATGGAAATAACCAATATCGTAAAGATTTTAATTTCTTTCTGTAAATATTGTAACGTCACCACATGGTGGCCAGGGTTTCGAACATCCTTAGAAAGTGTCGAAGATGGCGAGCAGAGGGGAGAGCATCCGGTCGGCTAGTACAAAGGCTGTTAGTAGCTTTAGACAACTGAAAAGGGAGCCATTAACACTCCGGGACGCAAGTCGGCTGGGCAGAGGGTCCTGACCCTCCGCCGGAGGACAGGGGAGGCTGGCTGGCTATGTGGTTGCAGAGCCACCCACACGTTCAGAAAAGCTAGGGGGGGGACATGACCGCCAAGAAGCTAGCTGGCCGGAAGGAGTTCGTTTAGAGATCGCCTCGCGTGCTGACCCAACTGCGGCCCGTTGGCAGTAGTGCATTCCTTGGACACTGCGAGTGCGTAGCACCGGGTGTCAGGACAACGGCGCGGTAAAGCGTCTGGGTGGAGAATGCACTAGCCGGGAGATGGGAGTAGTGTACGTGGAGTCGCGGAGGTAGATTGTGAACGTAACCCCAGAGCTGTAAATACTTGTATATTCTGTAAATAAATATGATTGTAACTAGAGCTCGTGTCTGTGTAGTCATTTCGCTAACACGACGCCACAGACGGGGTTATTTAAATGGTGGCAGCGGTGGGATGACACGAGCTCTAGTTACCACTTAATATTTTTTCTGTAACTGAAATGGCATTTTTGTAACCGTTGTGCCGATAATATGTTTATCGCAAAACATTGTCGCACGATCTTACGCCCTGTTCTCACTGTCTGTCCTCACTGTCCGCCATGAGTGTAGGACCTCACGGTCAGTCTAACTTCTTGTCCTCTCGGATCTTCCTCACTGACTATCCTCACTGTCTGTCCTCATTTCCTGGCGTATCTACACTGCTCCTTCCCATCACATATCTCTTTACCTCCGCTCTGGAGAAGAATTCTAGCAGCCGGCTGCTCTGATCGATACTTTTCCGTGGTTTCTCCGATCAACACAGGCGAATGCCGGAGCAGTACCGTAGCAAACGGGTCGCGGACCGCGCGCGATCTGTCCTTCCCCTTCCTTGTCCTATCCTCTCCCCTTACACCCACACTTACACTAACATGCATTACACTACCACATATTCCAGGAGATCGGTCGGGAGCTTAGAGCTTGTCCCGGATGGGGCGGTGCCCCGCTGGTGAGAGAGTCCTGGTTAGGGGGAAACCCCACTAGCCGACGGTAGGTCGGCGCCGGATCTCGCCATCCAGCGGGGGAAGATCACCGCCATCTCCCGAAAAAAATACATGCATTACACTAACGGGACACATGAGCGAAGCAGTTGACGCGCCCGGAAACACGAAAAAAATCAATCAATCAATCAATCCTCACCTCCGCCTCCTTTTGAGATGAAATAAATAATGATTTCTAATATAATAACGACCTACCAGTCTCGGCAAAACATCTCGTTCCTGCCAAAACCAATCTTTTCATGCACTTGATACAAGAATAAACAATTTTGTACACGTTTTCTTTCCCTTTTAACACTTAATACGCTCAATTGATACAATGAAATAATTGCATCGCGCGCCCAGGCGCCGCTCTGCGACTGTTCGCGGTGCAGGCCCGCCCGAGGGCCTCGGCCGGCGCCTGGTGCGGCTGGAGACCAAGGGGTCCGCGTCCGCCGGGCCGCCGACGCAGACGCCGCCATGGGATCCGCTTCGGCGCGACTGCGCATGCGCCAGCGCCGCGCCTCCGACGACGCCCGCGCGCAGCGCCAACGTCGCGGAGCGCGCCTCGAGGTGGGCGCCCACACTGACAGCTCTGTACTTTTCTTTTATGTCGCACCTGTATCTCCATGATGGAATTCGGCACGACTATTTGCGTCCTGCCGCAAGATGTCGCATGATCGCGGCCGTACACCAGTGCTGCATGTTACAAACAAAACGTAAATACATCACGGTCGCCAGCTGAACTAACAGCAACAAAAAGAATTATGACCATGTAAGGTTCCAATGGAGTTGAGCGTTATTAACACAAAAAATCCTAGAAATCAGACTATCGTAAAGGTGCTATTTTCAAAGGGAAAAGGAACAAGGTTCAATAATACCCAAGTGAGTTGTAATTACACTTTACACTTTAAAACAACATTAAAAGTAACCTTATTCAGCGACTTCTAATTGCCACGAACTCTTACATAATTGATGGGATTGGATTGATTGCATAACATATCGCCTTTTATCATTGAAATTATAGTGCCACCTTATCCGAAAAACCGTTTGAACACTTCAGTGCCAACTGCGGCTTGGTGCCCGAGCAACCTTGCTCATGGGGCCAACAAACGGAGTACTACAAGTAGGCCACGACTTCACTGCCGTACGGGCCCTTCCTCCGTCTAGCAAGTGTTCCAGAGGTCCAATGCCCTTCTGTCGTCTTACTCAAGAACTGGGGCCATATGCTCCAACATTCAATCAAACAATTAGAGAATATGCAGACTTCGTAACATATGAGACTGCGCCGCCATTACGCCCTACGCAGCTCTGCGAGGAAAACGCCGCTTATTAGGCTCGACGCGAGTTCCTGCTCTGAAAATATACGTAATGTGCTTCCATGCCATAAACATATATAAATTACAAACTACAAAAGGCGATATTAACTTACAAAGAACATTTAAAATTTAACATCATAGAAATCAATCAATCCAACTCCATCATAGTGTGGTCTAATGCCACTCCAAAAATTTAATATTTCAATGAAGACGCTGTAACAAAGAAACAAGAAAAAACCACATCGGCACATCCATCTCAGGCAAGAAGTTCTTGCGTTCGTGGCTAAGGCAAGTGGCAAGAAATGCCGGGTGGAGAGCCCCTTATATAGCCTCAGCAAAGAGGTGGGGTTTACCACCAGACGTCACTGGAGCGTGACGCAGTACCAATCGATAAAGAAGCAGCTATATGCTCATTGCCTTTGCAAAGAATAGCCTATGGCGCCTTGTTATTAGGCAAAATACAAAACACCTACACCTAGCAGGTTGCCTATACGAAGGCGTTTGTAGCCAGTGCACTCTAGCGCGCGCTAGTGGAAACATCATGTACATAGAGAAATTTTTTATTTTGCCTAAAAAATGGCTTTTTCAACCTTTTCAAAGGCAAACGAAGGTACCAATCAATCCCAAAAATGTTCTAAATTTGAGATTTTATTGGTATAATGCATTTCTATGACTGGTTTCCTAGCAATGAGCATAAACCTGTTTTTAAAAGTGAAAAATGTATGTCATTAATTACCAGTTTTGACTGTTCACCAAATAAGTACCTTTTACAACCAACAGTATTATCAAAGAACCTTTTTTACACATTTCTCTGGCCATAGAATTACAAGTTTGGGCTTTTAGCCACCAGATCTTAATTTGTAAGTACTTGAAAACTAAATTATATTCAGTACTTAAACTTAAATTTAAAAACTAAGCCCTGGGTATAAATTTTACAATTTTTAGTTCTTCAAATGATGGATGGGCTGGCTTCTTGGCTGAATTTTGATGAAGCACAGTTTTTAAATTTAACATTGCAGATCAAGCGACTCTAGCGGCAGGATTGTGAATGACGCAAATGTCGTGCCGAAATCCATTTTGGAGATACTACCCACAGATGCCATGTTAGAAAAAACAAAATATAACGAGAGGGAGTCGTAGTTTTAATTGCACGTAGGAGGCCTTTTTAATCTTTCCTTTCCATTTCGCGTTTGCCTCGTTCTTTTATTAGCTTTAATAGTATTTCAATAACTTACAGTAACTTTCACTCAAATTTTTGCAAGTCTCTGAGACCATATCTTGGTCGTATTAGGCCTATGTAAAAAAGCGCGGATGACGTGAGCAGCGTCGATGCCTGCACACACGAGGCACTTCATTCGCGTCACAGATTACACTGTATCTTAGGGCAAACGGCACACGAGCGCTCTTGACAACGTTATTGCCAACGCGCGTCAACGCTACGCTCGTGTGACATTACTTTCGAAGTTAGGAACGATAAGTTCTTTTCTAAGATCAATATGGAATTATTTCATCTTTACCCGAACGTAAACGGTCAGGTGACCGCTGTGTGGAAACGAACATCCACACCGAAACATTTGTTTTACTTTGCGTTCGCGGAGATAGGTCAAAATCCACAGGCCCTATTATTTTGTAAGAAGAAAAACCAACTACTCGTAATGTACATTGGGTCTTTGAAAAGAGTAATTTTACACTGTTAAAACAAATAGTACTCGCATTAACCCTTTAGGGAGGGAGGTAGTGGCCTATTAGCAAGATAATTTATTTGGCATTGAATATTCTTTGTTATCTCAGATTTACTTGATGTAGATTAGATAAATTTCTTTGACATTAATTTAATTATTTATGTCAATCTAAGAACATGGGGGAAAAGTTCATAATTGGTTAATTAATTTCAATATTGAGGGTACATTATTTCAAAGGAAATTGGGTTCGTTTGTTTTGTTATTAATACTCTCGCTACCCCTAACAAACAGGAAGAGTTTGAGTTTAACAAAAAATAATATAATTTGATGAAGTTTGATATGAATTCCATTACCAAATACCCAAATGTTTAATTTGTCGCCTCCATTAACGAGCTGCAGTGTTGTTGAGGGTGTGGGGACGTTCTCTGTGGACCCATGCCGAAGCTACTCCCCCCCCGGGGGGGTTCGGGAGCACCCCGCCCATTGGTGCCAGCGCCACGCCTCCCACGCCGAGGACCTCGAGGCGCGCAAGGTGTGACGCACGCGCGACGCCGCCACGGCGCCTTGAAAAATCTCGCAACAGGGTCCGTCAATGCCTCGACTCGGGTCTTTTCCTTCCCCCTCCACGTGTGTACAGGCTTATTAGCAATGAAACTTAAACGTAAACGGCAAAGCTTGGTGTCATGTTATTGGTCGAAGCCGCTCACTGCTGTGAACGTGAACATGCACATACACATAAGAAGTAACCGAGGAAGTTCCCGTGCTACAGCGAACAAAAACGTTACATGTTTCTCGGATTCTTTGATTCATATTTTTTCTGGGCGCTTCAACTTCTCTGGCCATTAGTCCCCTTAGTGAAGGGCGTGTTCCTTTCCTTAGTTGATTAGTTGGTGAGTCTGCTGTAGTAGCGTTTCCCAGTTGGGTGGCTGACGCATTGCGGTGGTGCTGGTGATGAAGAAAGGGAAGAGAAGGATCCTCTCGCTACCCCGTACTAGACGTTGTTCGGAGAGGTAGGAAGGGGAAGGGAGGGAAAGAAGAGGGAGAAATAGAGAAAGGGAGTGAGTAGAGGAGTTGTGAGGAGTGAAAGGTTAGTTTGTGGTGTGAATTAGTCCAATGTCTGCAGGTAGGTGAAGTCTTTAGGGTGGTGGACGGTTTAATACGTCGAAAGGGTGGGCGTAGAGTCTTCAGTAGTGTGGGGGCTGTTGAATAATTTTTTGGTGTTGTCTAGTCTGGAGAAAAACAGTGAAGTGCGTCTTTTTTCAGTGCTTTGTCATTGTCATTGCGTGCTGTATCGTGGATGTATTTGTCAATTGGAGTTAGTTTGAGTTGTCGGAGTCTGTAGTAATTTGTCATAGGTGGCGGTCTGAAGGAAAGTCGTAAAAAGCTGTTTTCAGTCTTTATAAGTTTTTGATAGTTTGTCTTCGTTGTCGTTGCTCAGGTCAATTTGTATTATAAATGTATAATTTAGTTTTTGTCTGGGTGTGAGGGTACGTCATTACGGGTGCAAGGGCATTTAGTCGTCTGTTGGCTTTTTGTGTTATATAGTCAATGTGCTTGTTCCACGTCAGTCTGCGGTCGAAACGTGATTCCCAGATATTTGGTGTCATATGTCCAGTTGATGGTGGTATTGTCAATAGTAAATGGAGGTGGTGTCGGGTGGGATTTGTAGGCGTTTCCTCTATTGAAAAAATATAGCAGTGCTCTTAGTCGGATTTAGTTTCAAGTTGTTGTCTTTTGCCCATGTTGTAATTTTGTCTAAGTCGTGTTATAGTAGTCGAACAGACTGAGGTAATTTTCGTTTTGTCACTGTCAGTGCAGTATCGTCAGCGTAGATGTAGTCGTTTGTGAAAGCTGAAGTAGGTAAGTTGTTAGTGTAGAGGGAAAAGAGGATGGGGTGAGAACTGATCCTTAAGGGACCCCGGCAAGAATTAGTCTGGTAGAGGAAGAGGAGTGAAGGTGGTCGACGTGTTATATCCCAGGGCGTAAGGCGTGTTACATCCCAAGAGATAGCGGTGTTCATCTCCTACTAGGTGATATTCGGCACCGACCTGCGGGGTTTCCCTCTTCTAAATGTCACCACCGGTGAGCCACCATCCCAGCCGGAACCAGCTCTCAACTCCCAAAAGGTCTCCCGACACGTGTGCATGTAAGTGGGTGGGTGTAAGGGGAGTGGAGAGGACAAGGATGGGAAAGGAAAGAGTGGCCGTGGGTCGTTTGTTAAGTCATACCCTGATGAAGCCTGCGACAAGTCAGGCGAAACGTCGGCCTCTCAGCCCACTACGCGACATTACCCGGACAGCGAAGAAGAAGTCATCGACTCGAGCCGCGGAAGCCTACGCGTACGTCGTTTGTTAAGGTTCGGCTCCGGCATTCGCCTGGTGTTGGTAGGATGCTACATATCAGAACTGCCGGTCCCTAGAAATCTTCTCCAAACAGCGGCGCTGAATTCGATCTAGTTACTTGTAGACAGCTAGTGTCCAAAATCATTTGGATCCCCGTCGGGACTCAAACTCCAGAATTTTTCAGTCAAAGTGCTGTGGCAACAAATGTCATTGTGAATTCATCTGCCAATTGTGGAAAAAATTGTCTAATTTGTCACTTCTATTCACACACTACAGTTTTGTTACGAATGGTGTTGTTCTCTGTGGATGGACTACATCGCCTACTTTTTTTACACCTTGCTGCGGTTGTCGTTCTCGTGTCACCTTAACGGGAACGTAAAAACTTGCATCTTGCAAATTGAAATGAAACTAATGGAGTTTTTCACAACATAAATCGACATCCATCATAACTGCACACTGAACGCTCCATTGTTATCTGTGGCATACGAAATTATTATATCCAAGCATGATAGTGTTTACTCTACTTAATGCCGGTTGATTGAACATAAAATTTCTGTGGCGAGCGGCAGATCCCATTGTGAAGCTGACAATTTCACAAGCCGCCATACAATTCAATACGCGTATCTACGTAATATGAAATTTCCCACTTCATATTCTTTGGCAAAAAGTTACCTTCAACCCTAAATGGCCTAGAAGTTTGTAACATTTTCTCTTAGGTGTTTGTGTAGGTGATTTTTAATTAGAATCTTCTTAAGTGTACTATTGTGGTAAACGTTATCTTCAATCGTAAATGCCTTAGAAGTCTGTAACAATTATTCTGTGTTCTGTGTAGGTGATTTTTAATTAGAATCTCGCTCAGTGCCCTATTGTGGTAAAACGTTATCTTCAATCGTAAATGCCCTAGACGTTTGTAACATTTATTCTGTGTTTTGTGTAGGTGAATTTGAATTAGTATCTCTTTTTTTAAATTGGTTATTTAAGGTCGCATCAACATCTCAGGTCATTAGCGACCACTATTGCTGTTAACGGTATGGATGATGAAACGATATGGTGATGATAAGGGCTGAAAGGACAAACACAAATACAACAATACCCGAGGCGGGACTCGATCCCGCGACCCTTCGGTCCGAGATCACTACGACACTACTGCCTTAGCGATCTCGGCCACCGGGCCGACAATTAGTGTCTCTCTCAGTGTTCTATTGTGGTAAAACGTTATCTTCAACCCTAAAGGCCCCAACGTTTGTCCCATTTATTCTTAGGTGTTGTGGGTGATGAGGATGTGCGTTTCTGCGCGCAGGTGCGCACGCGGCTGCGCGCGCTGTGGGGCGAGGCGGCGGTGGCGGCGCTGGAGGCGCAGCTGGTGGCCGAGGGCCCCGCGGCGGCGGCGCGGGCGGCGGAGGCCGCGGCGGAGGCGGCGACGGCGCGGGCGGGCGGCTGGGCGGCCGGGCGCAGCGGGCTGCTGCGCGCGCGCGTGCCGCGCGGGCTGGCTGCGCTGGCGCTGCACCGCCGCGCGCTGCGCCTGCCCGTCGCCTGCATCCCCGCGCCGCAGCTGCTGCCGCCGCAGTGAAAGGGATTTATTTCATTTACTCACTGTGTGTAAAGTCAAACTTTACGAAACTGCCCCGGCCGCCTCGTCGGCGCCGCCTGAGCGCGCCACTGGAGAGCATCGCTTTTAATCCCGAGATGGATAACAAGTGAAAGGGATTTATTTCATTTACTCACTGTGTGTAAAGTCAAACTTTACGAAACTGCCCGCTGGCGCGGCCACTGGAAAGCATCGTTTTTAATCCCGAGATGAATAACAAGTGAAATGGGTTATTTATTTTTGTTATTTTACGTCAAAAAAAACAGTTAAAAACTGCGTATGACGTGCTATGGGGAAAAGTGAATTGTGTGCACATTTTCAAAATTCTGTGATCCTTACACTAAGTCATATACTACTTAAATTTTGAATTTTGAAAGGGAGAAAAAAAAACAAAAACTCCCATGTAGTAAAATCTATTTTCAAAAATAAATAAGCAATAAATTTTGAATTTTGAAAGGGAGAAAAAAAAACAAAAACTAAAAACAAAAAACTAAAAAAAAATTATTTCATTTACTCACTGTGTGTAAAGTCAAACTTTACGAAACTGACATCAGCGTCGTAAAAATATTATCACAACCCATGTGTTCTAATAATCTATTATCTCATTTTAATAAAGGGTATTTTTAAACCGAAAAAAAAATGTTTTTTATTGATTGTCACTACCATCCACATTGTTTAAAAATTTGAAAAATATATACGAGCATGTTATAAAGTGTTATAAGACCCCAAATTGAGACAGTACTCAAACGTTATCACGTCGAAAATGAATTTCAAGAATTTATAATTTTTTTATATGAATGTGTCGTCAAAATTCGTTGACAAAAATACCTTCAAATTAAACTATGTTTCCCTGTCGCTGTATTTTTTTTTTCAGTCTGATACACGCGATAGATGTTGAGAAAAAATAAAACATGCAAAACACGATTTTTTGTGAATATACGTTATTTTGTATTCTGTTTCATATGAGCATCACGATTATCGCTTTGCTTCGGGGGCACTTTTCACCGCTTTATTCGGCTACACCCTTTATGCCCATATGTACGTTCCAAAAATGTGACAGTTAACTTCAACTGTTTTTTTCTTAGTTCTAATATCTTATATTGCCATTTTTATATCCTCAACAGCTATAAACTTCATGATATGCACAGCATATCCGAAAAATTCTTGGTGTGTTAATAAAATTTGATTTTACATACAAATTTATTTTTATTACTTTAACTTTCCTACATACCCCCCTCATATAGCTTACTTCTTTCTAGAAGTGTTTAGAAAGCCCTAGAAACGTCATTATTCGATATGAGTTTTAGCTGGTTTCTTACTATATTTTAAATTTCGGAAATATGTACGAAACCCCATTTGACTTCTTTCGTGGAGTCCTTTAGTTTGGGGAACAGAATAACTTCGCTGGTTCCTGATCAGATAAATAAGGGGGTGTAACAAAGATTTGTCTTAATTTTTAGCTAGAAACTGTCACTCTTCGATGCATGGGTTGTGCGTTGTTATTCAGCAGGTTTCGGTAGTGAGCTGGTTGCACACGTTGAGTTCTTTCCAGAAGACGTTTCATCACATATTTACAGAACACACCATTTATAGTTCAACTCCTCTGCTATCATTTGACATGTCTAACATCAGTTTTGGGCGAGAAAATACCGGATATGTTGATCACTTTCGTCTGTGGTGCTGGTGGAAGGACGGCCACTCCTTGAGACATCATTTAAAAATTGCCGTCCCCAGCTGAACCACCAGTGCCGACTGACAAAACCACTCATCACCACTGATGATCTCGAATGCTTTCGACGCGGTCCTAGGACAGGACTTTATTGCAGGGCGTTGTTCCTTTCTCACGCAGTGAACAACTCACAACGCACAGCACAAATAAGCATCCGTTACTCCCCTCAGAGGATTTGAGACTCAAGGAAAAATTAACTGTCGCTTCCCAACACCATCAGGATTTGGATCAGTGGCGAAGCTTTAGAGCAAGCAAAGCAAAGCCCTACTTTTCTAGTTATGTATTGTGAATATTTTTAAATGATTCCATTCTGCCAAGTATTCAAGAATCAAAGCCCTTTGCTTTATTTGAACATCTCTAGTTAGTTCAAAAGCCGCCACTTGCAGCGCGCCAGAAGCCACGGTGGCTCTGCTTGCATCGCCCACAGGGCTGTAACTTCCGAAGCGTGCTCTGTTAAAAGGCAAATCAAGGCTGCACTGTCCGGAGCCTTCCGGCGCCGCACGGCTCCAATTCATTCGTATGCAAGCCAGTAGAGCCAACACAAACCAATGGGTGCGGCAATGCCCTGCTGCCTAACGACACAATTCTTAGATCAGCAAATGATGTCTCATTTTGGCGGTTTTGAATGCTTGGGTTAGTTTTTTGTTAATAGATAGCTCAATGTGCGTTTCATGTGACTGTGGAGCGTGGTTGTGTAATAGACACTTTTCTGATTAGGCCATTTCAGAGTAGAAGTGTCAGTGAAGTATAAAAATAGAAAACAAAGGGCTGTAATCTCCTGACATACCAAACTGGCAAAAGGAATATCGGTAAAAGAAATTTGTGCGACTTTTTCAAAGACATTCATACGACAAGAAAGTGGTAAGTTACGTTGTTCACCATGCATTTCGTTTTCTGCAGAAAGATCAAAATCTGTTTTGGCATGTTCTGGATATTGTGATTTAAACAAACTGCACAATGCTATAAAAGTGAAATAAGAATAGGTGCTTTTGTGTCTCTTCTTTAATGTGGTAATTTTTTTAGTTTAAATATGACAAATGTGCGTTTTATTTGATTTGAAGGATCTACTATTTAATAAAAATTATTTTTGTGACATTATTATTGAATAATATTTGGGTCTTTGAAAATTGGTTACACAGCACGGAATTGTTGCTTGCCCTGCAAAATACGGCACGACTCTGACCTGGATCCTATTGTTGCTAAGAAATATCACGGCATGTCTCCCCAAAAAATCATTCCAAAAACGTTTTAGACATTCTGTGAATACACAATTTTTTTTAATTCCTGAATGTTAGATCCTGATTTAGCCGAAATCATTAAAGCATTGCAAGCCCCTGGCCCGAGTGTATTCGCGACTTGCGTCATTTTGGGTCTCTATTACAGATTTCCAATGCGCGTGGAAGTTGAAAGGAAACTAAGCAGCCTCCGGCCATGAGAAGAGACTATGGAGCCGTTAGCTACCCACTAACTGGGGGAACAGCCAAAAACAATGAAATAGTTTCGATTTTGACTGAAGAATGCAAATATTTGATTGTGTTATTTCACTACTTTCATACTGCGCATGCCGACTGTATTCTCGTACTCAGTGTGTTCCTGTTCGCGACCCAGAGGACGTCATGTGATAGCAAGGCTCCAAGGAACAGGCCGCCCGTCATTAAATATTTGCTACTCACGTGTTGAATTTGGAGCGGTTCCCAATCCGTAAATCGCGGATAGCGTACTTTCAGTGGGCCACAGAACGCTAGTTAAAAGTCGAAATCAGAAGACTACGTAAAGAAATTAAAAGTACTTCCGAATGAAGACCGGTTAATCGAACCAGAATGAGTATGTCTTTACAACAGCATCACTGATCCCGTTCTGGATAAATGTTTGGCAACAATATCCAGCAATTGCTAAACTTGCACTGAGACATTTGATAGGTTTCTCCACCTCTTATCTGAGCAAACGTCGTTTCTCGATTCTAGTTTTTTTTTTAAATAAATACAGAAACAAATTGAATATAGAATGTTACTTGAGGATGATTCCAAATTTTAATCCATATATTGATTCTTTCTTGGGGGTGAAAGTCCCATTGAGTTTATCTTGAATAATGACCGCGTGTTTTAAAGTTATCTTACATTGTAACAGCTAAGAAATGATTGCTTCAAAATACTACCAAAATACTTGTATCTTTAGTTAATAAACTTCAAAATTTGTAACACGACAGGTTGTTTGCAAAACCAAAATGGTTAAGAACTGTTATACTGTACTGGCGGATCCCGGCAGACGTTTTCTTGCTTTCCATCTCTCTTTTTCTTTTCCTCTGTCTTTCTCTCCGTTTGTCTTCCTGTCACTCTGTCCATCTCAGTATTTCTCTGCCACTGTCCCTAATCTCCCTGTTCCTGTCTTCTAACTCTCTGTGTGTTTCTCTTCGTTTGCTTCTGTCACAAACCTGAATCTGTCTTTCTCTGTCTCTCTATCTCTGCCTCTTTCTCTGTTTAATTCTGTGAGTATCTGTCTGTCTGTCTCTTGTCCCTCTCTCGCTCTCTCTCTCTCTCTCTCTCTCTCTCTCTCTCTCTCTCTCTCTCTCTCTCTCTCTCTCTCTCTCTCACTCCCTTACTGACGCGCCCCGCTGTCCTGGCCCTCTCAGCCTCGCCCTGCGTCACACGGCAACGCTGAGCAACAATGAAGCCCAGTCAGTTTTTGATTGGAAACTGAATTAAAAAAAGTGCAATCTTGTGCTTCAGCGCCGTCGGGCGTTAACAAAACCAAAACCCCTTTTCGGAGATCGGTTACACAGTGTCGAAGTTCACTGTACTGGTACATACCACTCGTTTGATAATTCTCCATTCTCGTATAGTAATAAGATGCCTTGCGATACTGATTTCGTAAATAACTATTATCGTATGGCGTGCATTTTAGGGAGGCTGTACAATTGTACGAGCTCCGGCCCACACCTCAATATACTCTCGTGGATATGGCATTCCCGTTGAGACATAGCAATGAGGATGAAGATGGAGATAACGGTAGAATGAAAAGCAGGGTAAACGAGAGAACTGGAGGAATCCTCTTCGTCCACGTGGCTGGGTTGGGGATCGAACTCCGGCCTCAGCTGTGGAAGTCGAGCGATCTGAAATGTTGGCGATGGCGATTTGAAATTTCTTGATGAGCCGATTAAGGTTTTGCATATTGTTTTTAGATGTGCGTCAATCCTCAAATATTCAACTTCACATTGCAAATGTTATATGAATTATACGATCCACAACAAAAGGATTTACGAAATTAATACCAATATCAAATCTCTAAATATATTACATTACTTTCTAATTCTCTTCGCGCCGATTTGCTTGTTTGCACACACTGTTCCATAAGAAGGACGAAATATATTTTGCATAGCTCCTATGCCTTACACTCCGGAGCCGATGGCTGAATGCGTCCAACCGCCATGCAACCTCTCCCCGTCTCTTAGTGACCCCACACCGCCAAACGCAATTCGCAGGCAAATTTTCAGGTTGTTGAGACGCGAGCTGCTTGTTGTTAAATTTAAAAACTGATTTCTCAAGATTCAGCCGAGAAGCCAGCCCGTCCATCATTTGAAGACCTCTACTTTGTAAAATTTGTGTCTAGGGCTTAGTTTTTAAATTTAAGTTATAAGTACTCCATGTAACCTACCTTTTTAAGTACTTAGAAAATAAGATCTGGTGGCTAAAAGCCCCAATATGTGATTCTATGGCCATAGAACAGTGTAAAAGATGTTATTTGATGGACAATCAGTTGTTAGATTCAATCATTTGGTAAATAATCAAAATTAATAATTAATGTCATAAATTCTCAGTCTTAAATACAGGTTTATGCTCATTATAGGGAAACCAGCCATAGAAATGACTTCCACTAAGAAAATCTCAAATTTAGAACATTATTGGGATTGATTGATACCTCTGACTGCCTTTGAAAAGGTAGAATAAGCCATTTTTTAGGCAAAACAAAAATTTCTATGTGTACAGCATAAGTTTCCACTAGCGACTGCTAGAGTGCACTGCTCACTAGGTGCAATAACTACTAACTCCTGCGTATAGGCAAACTGCTTGATGTCCATGAAACTGCTTGTTTTTTGCCTACCTACAAGGCGCCACAGGTATTCTTTGTAAAGGCAATGAGCATATAGCTGCTTTAATATCGATTGGTACTGCGTCACGCTCCAGTGACGTTTTACAGAGGCTATATAAGGGGCACTCCGCCGGGCATCTTTGTCAGTTGCCTCAGGAACGTAATTAGCTACAACTTTTTGCCTGGGTCGGGTGTGCCGATATGTTTGTTTGTTTCTCTTTTACTCCGTGTGTTCATAGAAATATAAATTTTTGAAGTGGCTTATTGCCACACATTGATGAAATTGGATTGATTATCTATGCTATGTTGATATGTATGTGTATGTTGTAATTTGATATCGCCTTTGTTTAAGTGTCATCTTTTCTTATGTATTGTTACGCTGCGAAAGCACAAATTGTTTAATGGTGCACAAATTGTTTATTGCAAAAGCACAAATTGTTTATTGCATAGGAACTCGTGTCGAGCTCAAACAGCGGCGACTTCCCTGCAAGAGCTGCGTAGGGCGTAATGGCGGTGCAGTCTCCTTCATATGTAGTCTGCACAATTGTTAATTGTTTTGTTTGTTTGTTGCACATCCGCTCCACGTCTTTAGTAAGACGATTTCTTCGCGTTGGACCTCTGGAGCAATTACGTGACGGAGGACGGGCCCGTACGGCAGTGGTCGTGGTCCATTGTGTTCTTCCGTTTTTTAGCTCCGTGAGCGGCTAAACAAGGTCGCTCGGGTAGCAAGCCGCAGTTGGCACGAATGTGCACCAACTGCTTTCAGAAAAAGGTGGCACTGTATTTATGTTGTTTTTTTTTTAATCAATGCAATTCCTTCAACTACGTAAAGTTTGCAATGAAAACTCGACCCTGAATGTTTTTACATTATTAATAATGTTGTTTTAAAGTGTTATTCACATACCTTGCATCTTGTAACTCAATTTGTTTATATTTTTGTATTGAAAGGCTTCTAACTAGGAGTCCTTGTCAAGTTGTAATTGTACGTCAGCCATTTCTTTCGCCCTAAAGTGGGCACTTAGGTGTTTTGGCTTTTGACGTGTCTAATTCTGTATAAACTTGTATATGTAAAGGCAAAATGGCCTTTTGAATGGTTTCTAAATTTACATTTTGATTGTTAATTCTCGTAATTCAGTGTAATTCCTTTTACAGCCTTATTGAGCATCAAGAGGGATATTTGTAATAAATTGTTGTTGAACTTGAACTTGGATTGTGTCTCCAACTGTAGTCCCCTCTGTTGAAACTTACCTGGGAATTTTTGAACCTTGTGCCTTTTCCCTCTGAAAATAGCACTTTTTACGACGTCCTTTTCCTAGGACCTTTTGTGTTAATTCCGCTTAAACTCCATTAGGCCCTTCTGTGGTCATTGTTAATTTAGTTGCTGTTCATTCAGCTGGCGAACGTGAAAAATGTTTGATATGTAACACTTGTGACCGTCCCGCAAGCCACTGACAGAGTGGAGGAGGCCGGCTATCGTGTTACACGCCTTCCATCGCGTTAGTGCTGTGTAACGAGAAGGCTAATTATGTGTACTGAGTACCGTGTGCCATCAAGAGCCTTCAAACATTCCTCTGGATTTTCATCAATCACAAATCGTTGAAACTGAACATTCATTTTATCATCGAATAAGTAAATATTAATGTAATTTCTAATAAATAATTGCAATAAAAACCATAGTTTTATTTTTGAAGTCTGAGGCCATGAACGTCATTTTGCTCTTATTTATTAAATCCCATTCACCTTACATTCGAAGTGAAGAGTTGTTCCTATATTCTTGGACATTATTTCAACTTTTTTCTCAGGAAATTAACCATTTCAGACCTGAATGTTTTTACCAAAGGGATTTTGTTCACTCTTTGTAAATAGCTTTTTATTAAAGTTTATTTTAAAGAAATGTATTTAATTCATTTAATCATGAACATGTTTGCTTATTTCTTGTATTATTAGCGGCTTGGTGTTGTATTGTACAGAAAACATCTTGTTTTTGTTAAACCATGAGGAAAGGATACTTTTTAAAACTCTCACCCTAGCATGCAATAGATGGCATATTTATATTCTAACTCCAACAAGCATTATGTGTTGACATATTTATATTTTTCAGGTATCAGTTTCAACAGTGATCTTTCAATAAGCAGTAGAATACATAAGTCTCTTAAATGAACATAAAATGCATTTATACATTTCACACGAACTTATTTACAATAGTTTACACTCGCCTATGCAATACATTTCTTGGCAATAATTTACAGAATAAAAACTTGAAAACATTACACAAGTTCAAAAACAAATGAAATTGTCTTCTCAAGCAAAATAGTTAGTATTCAATTAAATCAAACTACACAAAAACAAAAAACGCATTTTTTTGTTCCTGCAATGAAATTAAAGTTTTAATCTGTTAATACTTTTATTCAAAATCTGATTTAAAAATTACTTTTGTACTGTACTGAAAAGCCACTATTTACTTTTATAAAATATTTAAAACATAATAGTAATTGTAATTCTGCCAGTAACAAATACTGTAAAATACTTCTGGATCAATTATCCAAGTTTCTATAAGTGTTTCATACAGTTTGCCAGTGATCCATAGCACAAAAATTGAAATAGCACCTTTTTTAATGTCTACAAAAATATACCTTCCACAAACACACACATATAACACATTATTTTCCTTTTTACATAAATCAATAAATGAAGCCAATGATCCTCGATTATTATGATCTTAAATTCATCAGAGACTTTAATTTCATTACACATCAAGTTACAGACACATTTTCTCATAAATCACGAAAAGTCTTCAACAGTGGCGTTTTCTTTGGGTGTGCAAGACATGTGTCAACGCTCAAGGAAATTTAAAAAAATCCTTTGAATTTTTTTTCATTTATTAGGTCTTCCTTGCGTTCGGCCACAACGCGTCCATGCTACGCCAGCAGTGTGCGAGCGCAGCTCAGGCCGTTGGCGAATGCCTCCGTCTTCAGGACGGATCGGGAGGCAGCAGCACATGCCCGCGACGTCCCCACTCTCAAGGACAAAACGTGAGAAGGCGTTGGATCTCGATTCAACAGCCTGCTGGAGAGCGAGCGTCCCTGAATGGGATATTCTCCATTGTATTTTGCAGCCTTTGGCGATATGCATGAAATTAGTCTTATTTTTTGACAAGGGTGGTGGAAAAATTGAACAATGATTTTAAATAATTGCCCTCTTTCCCTTTTGTATTCAAAAAAAGAAACATAATTGATAATAGGTGACCATGTCCTAACCTGACATTTCAGAATTTAATTTTTAAAACGAGAACCGAAGAAGGCGAGAACTGAAAATGTATCATTTCTCTGGGAAAGGATATCCCAACAGAAAAAAACAGAGACATATTTATAAAGCATTGAAGGCTTTCACGGCCGTAGTCAATATACATGTTTTCTTCCGGGCTGGTGGGCCGTGGTCCAATTGGCTTTGAACTGCCAAACATTTCGCCCACGACTGCGTGTATAGAGATATATTTTGTCACATTTATGGGAACATTTACTAGTAATATACATATTTTTGTGATTTGAAAGTTTAAAAAAACGTAATTTTCAATGCAGCATGGAAAGACTATTTCCTTTTTGGAGATTGCGCCAGATATGCCAATTTTTTAGTTTCAAACAAGTGTTCAAGCACATTAAGAAATTTACTTGCTGCGATATTACAGTTCATCATGCTACTAATTATGAATAAGTTTTTCTAAGTTTACCAAAAAATGTTACTAAATAAACTAATAACGTAAGTATTCTAAAGTCTAGATACATGTTGCTAAAAAAAAGGAAATGTTAAAATTAAAAAATTTAAAAAATATCGCTCACATTTTTTCCGTTGATCCAAACATATGTAACATTCAAGTAGCATTCCGAATGAAGTTTCCGAAAACGTTTTTGAGTACCGTTCTAATAAAATCTAATAAATGTTTCTTTTGCTTGAATTTTTCTCTTCATTCAGTGTCACACTGCAAATCAGTTATTTCTAATTGAAAACCACAAGTAAAAAAGCCTACATCAAGAGAAAAAGGTGTACACAATATATTAAATTATAGTTGTAAATCAAATCCTTTAATCAGATATCAAATTCCGAATGCAATGTTCTGAATACATCTACAGATTCTCCAAAATTCGATGTTTCATGAATGTTTGACACTGAAGCTAATTTTCAGAAGAATGAGACATTCTTCTTTCACAAAGGGACAGTTAAAAAATAAAATTAATCTGTTTTCTATTGTGTTATTTTACTGTTAAACAATACAAGAACATCAAAATATATCCAAAATGTACTTCTTGAAACGCATTGTTTTTCATAGCACTATAAACCTGCTTAGGTTCTCCTTTAGATATTCAGCAGCATGATTAACCGTATAATGTTGCAAATTAAACTTTATGCGATTAAGCAGGTTTTTGCAAACCAAGCATTTAGCATAGCTGCCGCCACCTGCGGAAAGATACTTTTCTTCCCATTTCTGCATTGAAAATTGTCGGTGTGGACACTGTTTGCGAAGTGCTAGCGTCGACTTCCGTGTTCCCGCGACTGGAGTTATCGGGACACTGTGACAGAAGTTACCGCAAGCCGCGCGGCGCGGCGCCTCCGGTGATTTGTTCTCGGTAGCCAACGCTGCTCCGCGCTCCCGATTCGCTCTGCTTGAGCAGCCCTGGTATAGAGCGTAGGTTGTCAATGGGAACAATACCCCTCCCCATGGGTGCTGGAGCCTTCCATAGTGGTGGTATGAAATCCAGAAGCACATGGATATTGGCACTGAGGCAGTCAAGAGGGGCAGCAGGGGAAAATACACGGCATTAAGACTGAAACAAAAAAAATTAACAATGTTAAAAAATATGTTTAATATATTGTTTGCAAATATTGCTTGCTTGAGCAGAGATACGACCACATCGGCAGCGGTCTAGGTTTCTTTTTCTTATTATTTGCTAAAAATTTGGAAACGGATACGAAGGGAGAATCTATATTTACGACTACGCGAAAGTATTTTTAAGAGAAAGAAATTTCTATGTGCTAAAACAAGAAGAGGAATAGACTAGACATCATTGATCTGTTGGAAACAGACTTTGAAAAATTGTTCAAACCATTCGCAAATTGAAAAGAAAAATGAGAAAAGCGTATAATATTAGGCATCGCAGCGAGGCACATTTACGTAAATTCCAACAAATTATGAAAGAAGTAGAAAATAAAAAGAAAACTGCGCAAGAATCGTATCTTAAGTTAATTTTAGATGATAACGAAAATGCTTGGGCAAAGTTTTTAACTTTGTACGCCACCGGCGAGGTAAACAGGAGGACACACCTCCTATGAGATGGCAAAATGTAGATATCGCAAACGATGAAGAGAAAGCCAATGTATTCAATAATTATTTCTGTTCTGTATACAAACAAAAAGCTAACCAAATTATCATAGGGCACAATAACGTGGATCACATATTCAAAATTGATCAAACGGAAGTACGTTCACATTTGAAAAAAATGAAAAACTGTAAGTCTTGCGGTCCGGATGGTATTACAACTGACATGTTAAAGATAGCAGGGGAAACAATAATACCATATTTGGTCAGACTTTTCAATATATCAATCAACAACGAAAGTGTACCGGATGATTGGAAATCTGCCTTAATAGTGCCAATTTTCAAAAATGGACCAAAATGTGAAGTGCAAAATTATAGGCCAGTTAGTCTTACGTCAGTAGTCTGTAAATTGTTTGAAAAATTATTATCTAATTCGATTAGAAATCATTTGGATCAATCAGAATGGTTATTTCATGGACAGCACGGCTTCAGAAATGGATTTTCGTGTGAGAGTCAGATTATTTCCTTACTCAAGACTTGTCGGAAGTAATTGATGTAGGGGTAGAGTGGATGCAATAGTTATTGATTTTGCTAAAGCATTTGATGTCGTGCCGCATGACATATTGATATTGAAACTTATTGATGCTAAAATTGACAGGCGGGTAATAGCATGGATAAATGAATTTCTTCGCGATAGAAATCAAAAGTCCGAATTGGACAGCACTTATCGGAAAAGGGTAACATTACTTCCGGGTTCCTCAGGGCAGTGTCATGGCCCACTACTGTTTCTTATCTTTGTAAATGATTTATCGCGAAATATAACGTCAAAAATTCGACTCTTCGCCGACGACTGTATATTATATAGGGAAATTGCAGATCAGCACGATATGTTTCAACTACAGGATGACTAAAATAAAATTTACGATTGGGCAATAGCTAATCAAATGACTATAAATGGGAAGAAAAGTAAAGCGATCACATTTTGTAGGGCCAGAGCTTTTCATACAATACCTTATCAGCTAGGTAATGACGTAGTTCCGAGAGTCTCGACCTGTAAATACCTTGGCATTCTCCTGGATTGTAAATTGGAATGGGAGAAACAAACGAACTATGAAGTGGGTCTTTGCATTTCGTCATGAGAAATCTTAAAAAATGTAATACGAAAGCAAAGGAAATCGCGTATACCTCGCTTGTTAGGCCGGTAATGGAATACGGAGCTAGTTGTTGGGATCCGTACAGAATAGGACTTAAAAAGAGCTTAGAGAGGATACAAAACAGAGCGGCAAAATATACATTTCGGAAGAACACACCTGCGCATTGGGAATCATTAGAACGCCGGAGGAAGAGGGCACGACTTTGCGCGCTGTATAAATCTTACGTTGGTTGCTCCGCATGGCAGGAAATACGGGGAAGCTTAGATAAACCAGATTATTTAAATAGATTTGATCACAAATATAAAATTAGAACAAGAATACAAAGAGCGGACGTAGGGAAATTCGCCTTTGTAAACAGACCTATAGTAGTTGGAACTTTGGGAAAAGTGAAGTGAAGTGAAGTGAAGTGAAAGGTGCGATTATGCGTAGTTACAGTAAAAAGTAATGAACAATTAATATTTAGATAAAGTTATATGTGCAGTGAAGAATTTTCATTTGAAGTGATAGGGTTCCTTTGTATGTTTATTCATTTATATGTTAGTGTATATGCATTTTAATGTTTAGTATAGGAATTTAAATCCATCTGCAAATGTTTATATTTATTTTTTATATATTATTATGTTCTTTGTAATTGTTATTTTGCATTCTGCCACCGGGCATCATCTGCCCAATTGTAGAATAAATTTCTATCTATCTATCACCCTCATTTGTCTCATTAATATTTTGGTTATTGTTAAATTTGTTTGTATCATTATTTGTTTTTCTTATTGCTTTGGAGTTTATTTTTAAAACTTTAGTAAACAATTTTATATTGTACTTTTGGGTGTCATTTTATTGATTTCTATTTTATGATTTGAATAGAGAAATAAACATAAATTAGGTGCTGATAATATGCAACAATATTTTGATTCTTTACATAAAAATAAATAAGTACATTTGGTTAAACAAGACAATATTCATTCTTAAGTATATGCTCCAGAATTCTCCTTATTTGACTTCCAATGATTATTAATTGGACCCAGTAAATTGAGCAAAAAATTGATGTTCATTTCTAGCTGTTTCCTATTGATAAGTGCAGAGCGGTCACCGAACAAAAATGTTCATCAGTAGATAATGTCTCTTTACCAGGCTAGTGTTTGATTTTTTCAGATGACAAGGTCCAAGATGTCAGTCAACATAAGTCAAGGAAAGATCAAGAAAAGGAAAGCCATATGGAAACACATCATTCCTAATCATGTCCTTCTACCCTTATTCCTCATTCATTCATTCATTCCTTGTAATATCAAAATGAACTTAAATTAGTTCTTTCATTTTCACTGATCATAGATCTACATACATGAGAAATCGGTGGAGACAATTAAAAATTAATGCAGAAGAAACACAACTAAATCATGTATTGGGTCAAGAAACATTTCATGGCACTACTGGCCTGTTTGAACATATGGTTAATTGATGACAGATACACAACATTACTATGGATAATTTAGAGCCCTTTGTTTTTCACATAATCCCTGAATTCTTTTAGCCCTAGAAGCTTCAAATCATTTCTGGACTCATATTATCCAGAAATGATTTGAATAGTGTCTTACAATTTAAATATTGTGGTTTGTTGTTTACCTCTTACAGAATCAATTAATCAGTTTTAAAAGACACATTAAATCCATTCATTCCTTTCAAAACTTAGATCTTCAAATTTTACAGATATATAAATTCACATCAACATAAATGTAGAGGCTTTCAATTAGGGATGGGCGATTAAATCGCGATTAGTACAACAATCGATTATTTTTACACCGAATTAATGAACACATCGATTAATTTTTCTGATTTTCATCTCGATTATTTTAATTCAAATATTAATTTTCAAGACTAGGAAAATATGACTCCAAGAGACAAACATATGCCAATAATTCCATGATAGTAAAATAAATGAAATGAAAAGTCACTATATATTGTGATATACCAAAATGACGAATTTTTATTATGGAAATGTCATTTTATTTGACACTGAATACGAGGCGCCATCGAACGAAGAAGTGGAGAGCGTGCGAAGACCCACGAACTATTGTAATATAGAGAAAACTGGTCATGACCAAAGAATGATTCATTTTTTATTATCATTATAATATATTCTAATTTGTTAAGTTGAAAGAAAGCTGATTATCATTGTTTGTTACGAGCAATCCAGCATTTTAATAAGATGTTCAGATTCCTCGCTACTCCGTACGAATGGCAGATTGAATAATTGGTTGCAGAGTAAGTAGCAACATTTATGAACTTCGAACCCCAATTAACTGAGGTAGCACAACATAATTTTGTAAGGAGAGATATTTAAATTACGTAGGAATCATTAGGTTTCAAGTGTAACCTTTTCCTGGCACTTAAATTACATTTATCAGTAATAATTATGTTTCAAATGTCCCTCCAAGTGGGGCTTGTTTTTAAATAGAAAGATGGGGCTTGTTTCAAATTGGCACCAGTCAACGTCGGGCATGTTTCAATATGTTCTAATATTTGAGTGATGATTTGATATTCAGTATGAAATAAGAAAGAGACATAATTACTAGTTTTCCTAGAATCATCCTCAACCAAGTAGATTCATTAGATCACAATTATTGGTGTTATTGTTTCTAGAAATTCTACCTCCATTTTCATTTTAAACTTAGCTACAGTCGTTTCTCATGTCTCACTATTGTGTGGAATTAATTAAATAAATAATAAAGAAATATTATTCATTAAATTGTGCTGCACTTCTAAATACCAACTAAACGATTAATTAAAACGCATAAAAGTTACTAAATGATTAATTAATTTACAAATTAATAATTTTACGCACTATTTAAAACCTGTGAAAGATTAATCGATTAATTCGGAGTGATTAATCAATGCGTATTAATCTAATAAAAAACGTCGATTAGATATTAATTTTGCCTAGCTAAATAGATGTCTATGTGTCCCTTACACAACAATAGGCACCTATTAGTCGTAATAATTGCCCTGTCACTAACAATGTAACTTATAATAATTAAAACATAAATTAAATTATTTGAATTTGATTTTATATTTTTGTCGAACTTTTAGGCCAAAAGTTATACAAAAATGACAGTACGGTCAAGATTTTCATTTGGCTCTGAGTCCGTAACCACACGATCATTACACTGAAAGTGGTGACTCCATAATGAATGGGTACAAAACTTCACAGTCGACCTCACTGTCACTATCTCCCTCAGCGTCACTGCGGCCTTCACAGTCCATGTCAACATCGTGGGAGCGATCACCCCCACCGGCCTGAAGCAGCACCCGGATGGCATCCTCCTGGCCGCTCAGCACGGCTAGGTGCAGCGCTGTGGCACCCTGGTGCACAACAGAATACCACAGTGTTTCAATTTCTCATAATACAATGAAGTGTACCAACTATCCGAAAGGACATTTCTCCATAATATACTCGAGCCAATATCCCTTTGATGACGTTAGAACACGGAATTGGAAATAAACCAAAACATTACGTATTTACGAACGAAGAATATGGGAGCCATGTTTATGTTAGTGGAAAACAAACGTAAATATTAGGACGCAAATTTCAGGACTCACATGTTTTGGAGACTGAAGGAGACAACAAGTACTTAGCGTAGAGTAATAAGGCTAATGATTCGGTGGCCAAACTTTTACATCAAGCGTTGGTTCAGAAATGTCGTCTTCTGACTGAAAATAAGGTACCGTACTTTAAGTACCAAACTATGAGTGTTCTGGAGAACGAAGAGTGGCGCTTCTATTGGGATAGAACTATCTTAACAGACCAGACAGTGATTCACAACAGACCGGATTTGGTTGTGATTAACACGTGTGAGAAACATGTCATGCTTATTGATGTTTCTGTCCCAAATACTGGCAACATTCAAAGCAAATACACTGAAAAAATCAGTAAATATGCAAATCTTGTTGAACCCGTTGAGAAACACTGGAATATGAAAAGAGTCAGCATTATCCCGATAATTGTTTCAAGCACCGGAGTCATCCCTAGGAGTCTGATGTGGGGCCTTAAGCAACTGGGTTTGAATGAAGACCTGTACAAACCCATGCAGAAGGCAGTTGTTATTTCAACAACGAGGGTAGTACGGAAATTCATGGGAAACAATGTATTATAAATTCCTTTTAAAAAATAGATGTATTGTGCTTTGATTCTGTATATCTGTGCAATTCATTCAAATGTGCCAATAAGATGAGAAAATAATAATAATAATAATAATAATAATAATAATAATAATAATAATAATAACAACAATAATAATAATGGATGGATGTGTGTTGCAGCTCAACTCTTCAAAGCGGGAACAATGTCATTTCAACAAAACGTGGAATGATTTATTACTGGTCAATTACAATGGGAAAAAGAGAGCACAGAGGGTAAGACAACCCTAGAGGGATGGGTGGGAAAGGAGACATTTACAAACAAAATCATTATGCAACCCGCAACGTATATACCGCATATGATGTGCATTAAGCAGGCATAATGGGAGAGAGAGACAAGGCTGTTTAATAGATGATTGTGATAAATAAACTCTCGGAAAACGCCGAATTTTCACTCGATAAAATTAAAGTAAATGGCGAATATGTGCATTGCCTATGTCGTACAATGTGTGCAAGGTGCAATTCTTTCTAATACCAGAAGTAGCCCGTTTGCTTTGGTTATCGAAAATTAGGAGATAAAGTCCGATGTAGGAAACGTTCCTGATGTTTCTTATTCAAGATCCACATTACATTAATTACAGACTTCAATATAAGAAGACCAGGTTTTAATTATGTTAAACCAAGTTTTGGTGAAATGACATTGTTCCAGCTTTAAGTGTTGGCGGAAAATTTGAAAAGGAATATTTTTGTAATTTCCAATTATGGGGCTATGTTTACACCGGCGATGAGATAAATGATAGTATTACATCTAATAACTATCATATTTATTATAGGTGGATTATAATTCCACAAATATGTGTGTTTACTCACATTTTTTAGAAATCAAAAAATTTTGTTTTTTTCGAAAATCCGTACCTCTCTCTTGGTAATTGGTTTCGAAAAAATTTTTTATAGAAAAGTTGTAGGAAATTTTATCCACTTTAAAATTCATTTCAATTATTTTTCTATACGACTTAAGGTTAAAGAGTGAAAAAAAACAAAAAACGAAACAAGTCCGAAAAAATAACGTTTTTTCGGGCCTTCCGGACTTAGCATAGAGTCTGGGAGAACGAAAACGTGGGGTATTAGCTAGTGCCTGGGTACATACAACGTTCTCAAAGAAAAAGTTTTCATGACCTTCTTCCAGGTACAATGTACATTCCGACTGGATTATATAGAACGATTTTCCTAAGGATGAGCCAAAGTGAGAGCTAGTGCTGGCAACATAACTGAAGGTTCTGTGGTCGTTGTACCCTCGAGCTCATTGGACTCCGTTCCTGCATTCGTTCGTTTGCAGTTGGGTAACTTGTAAATGGCGTCGACGCTCCGTTTTGTGATGTCCTCGTCCGACAAAAATATAGTGTGCCGCGAGAAATAATTGAAATAAGACAGTGCATTGTTATGAGCTCTTCTGTAAAAATTCGTTTTTTTCTATTAACATTACTTTGAATTTACTTTTGGTGTGATAAATTTTCTATTTATTTTAAAACCGAGATGCGTACTGGTGCACTTGTTTCCGTCTATTGCGCTGTTGTGTGGCGAGTTGTGATTGACAGCTTTCTATTTACATTCATGGCAGTTTTCTTTTACTGTTTGTGAGAGCATGTTAAGAGATTTTTCACGTACGTAATTAAATTTAAATATTTCCCGGACTTGCGTAAATGCAAATACCTTATCGAAACTCTTCGACTTTATAGGGATGTTTTCACAGGAGCCATAACCTAACACATTAGGAAGACGTGGCTGAACAGCTGTCGCCGCGGAGGAATACTTCTCTGAATCACTTGTTTAGCGGACTGTCACTTTTTTATTTATTTTTTTAAAATTTATTTTACGTAAAAAAAACAGTTAAAAACTGCGTATGACGTGCTATGGGGAAAAGTGAATTGTGTGCACATTTTCAAAATTCTGTGATCCCTAACCTAAGTCATATACTACTTAAATTTTGAATTTTGAAAGGGAGAAAAAAAATAAAAACTCCCATGTAGTAAAATCTATTTTCAAAAATAAATAAGCAATAAATTTTGAATTTTGAAAGGGAGAAAAAAAAACAACAAAAAACTCCCATGTAATAAAATCTATTTTCAAGGAAAACTTTAGCTCATCCTTAGAAAAATCCTTCTATATCGTGCAACAAATAATTACAGAGTACTCAAATACAATACTGGTTCCCTAGAGATGGTATGTATGCGAGAGAGAGGTACCTGTCGGTTGCGCAGGCTGGCGTCGGCGCCCGCCCGCAGCAGCGCCTCCAGGCAGCCCGCGCGGCCCCAGCTGGCGGCGGCGTGCAGCGGCGTCTCCCCCTTGGGGCTGCAGCGGTCCACCAGCGCGCCCGCCGCCAGCAGCGCCCACACGCACGACACGTGCCCCTGCGCCCAACCAAACCGATAAGCAAATGCACTACTCACGAATTTTAGGCCCCTTTGGATTTAACAAATTCGGGGGCGCTGCTAGCTTGAGTCTAAAGCCAGCAAATTCAGCTTTCAATCACTGCAACACATCGAAAATGCATTCAACAATAAAGGCTCCAGGCTTTATTTATTTAATACTAATGACTTATTTATTAATTTTAGGCTCCAGGGAAAAATTGTTGCAGTCCATACTTTCCAAAAATTAGAGCTGTACAAAGGGAAACAATTAACATACGTTCTTATGGGCGGATACACACCAAAATCAAAAATCCTCAAAAAATATCAACCCATACCAAACATTTAAGCCTAATTTGGAGCTCTGGGGGAAAAAATTATTCCGGGATTTATATTTAAAAAAATCAGGGCTGTACAAAGACAAAATGTTAACATACGTTCTTATGGACGAAAAGACACCACAATCAAATGGTAAAATCAGCACGTACTTGCTCGCCTTTAGTAATGATTATGTATTTCTTTGCGAAACTCATTACAAATTTGGTGCGAAAATCAAATATTTTCAACCAAATATCACCATACATTTGACAATAAAAACTGTTTTTCATACAGTTAAATCATGTCCCAACAGTGAGACGAATGCACAGAAATTCAGTTGCTATATCGCGGCGCGGTAGGCCATTGATGTAATCCAATCTGATATTCCCTGAAAGCAAGCATTTTTTTTTTTTTTTCATATTATGACTCCACGACCATATGTGAGCGGCCGTAACTAACTTTCGCACTGGGACGTGTTTGAAAACCATGCGCCTGCGATGTGTTATATTCAGTGAGTTCACGGGGTTCCGAAAGCGGTGCTATCAGCCGGGGCGTTCGCGCGTAGGAGTGGTGATAGAAACGAGCATAAAGATGATCAGAGCAGGGCCTTGCAACATTCCATCAAAACCGGAGTCAGAGCTCAAGAGTGCTTCTATACGAGGCGCTGGTATCGCCGGGAACAACTGCAGGTTAGGCTGGCTAACTTCCGCACATAAAAATTGGCTAATTTGTGACAAATACGAAAAGTGTTTTCTAAATGTTCAATTATTCATAATATATACATATAAGAATCTGCTGAAGAAAGCGCGAACATTGCCAACAAGGCAGCAGATCGTATTTTAGTTTCTGTAAGAGGGTGATATAGAGCCTATCTATTAAAATCGGGAGGCAAACTCTACGCTAAATTCATCGACTTCCGAAGAGCGTTCGATTCAGTAGTCCACACCATTCTATAGAAGAAAAAAAAAACTATATCAGGCAGGAATTAGTACTAAAATAATTAGAATCTTACAAGATTACTACACCAAAGCAAGGATGAGAGTGTCTGCTAATGATCAGAAGACGGAAGAAATAGGTGTGACGCAAGATGTTTTGCAACGCGACTCCCTAAGCCGGACCTTATTTTCTATACTGATACACATCATTAAATTCTTTGCCCTATCTAAGGTGCAAATTTAATAAAAAAATGTTGTGCCGTTTTCAAGAAAAAATACTTAAAGGAAATAATAATTGCATCAGTTAGACAAAACTTTGCAGAAACAAGTTTCGAAAAGTTGAATATGACATTATTTGAGGATCTATTTTTGATTAACATATTTCATTAATCAAAAATTATCTTCTTAATTGTAGTTGTAGAAAAACGCTGAAAAAATGTAGATTTTGCAATTTTAAAAACTCAGAATTTTCAACGAACATAAGACCTGCCTTATTCCCTTAAGCGTCTCATAAGCTATCCCAAGTCAAAATGTACACAAAATTGTTGATACCATTTTTTGAAAAAAAAAGTTTAAACACAATTAAAAATAGCCTACATTTCACGCAAAATTACGCGAAAAGTACACAAATTTTCGAAACATTTTACATAATCTTATTTCAAAATCTATCTTTAAAGAACATATTTCATTCAGGGAGAAAATATTTGTCTTCTTAACTGTAGTTGTAGGAAGACGCCGAAAAAAATTTGAATTTTGAAATTTTCGAAAAATCGGGGTTTTTAACGAACATGAAATCTGCAAAATTCTCTTAAACGCCCTTTACAGTACCCAACAACAAAAAATAATCAAAAACGATCCAGCCATTTCTTTTCCCAAAATTTTGCAAAAGTCCCAGGGGCTTCATGTGAAGTAAAATATCGGATTCAAATTCAAGAGGCCGAGACATCACCCAGATCGATTCGGAAATATCAATTTTGGAGAAATCAGCTGAACGGTTTAGCCGCAAAAAAAGTTGACTTTTTCCATTTTCCATAAACCTTGGTTTTAAACGAACATGAAACCTGCAACATTCTCTGAAAGTCCTTCAGACTACAACAAAATTTCATCGAAAAGGATCGTGCCGTTTTTGAGAAAAAAAGGTTTGAACAAAGTTTAAAATTGCCTATATTTCACGAAAAATTACACGCAAAATACTCAAATTTTCGAAAAATTGAACACGACCTTATTACAAAATCTCTTTAAGGAACAGATTTTATTAACGGAAAAAACTCTATCTTCAATATATTAGTTGTAGGAAGACGCCGAAAATATTTTCAATTTTTGCAATTTTCAAAAAATTAGTTTTCAATGAAAATGAGACTAGCACCATTCCCCCCCTTAACATTACCAAACAACAAATTTTAATAAAAAACGATTGAGCCATTTTCATCAAAATTTTGAAAATGTTTCAAGGGCTTCATGTAAAAGTACCCTCCAAAATTAAAATATCGGTTTCATATTCAAGGGGCCGCGACATCATCCAGATCGATTGAGAAATATCAAAATCGGATGAACCGTTTAGCTGCTGGCGTTGTTCACAGACGGACGAACAGAACGGACAGACGGACCAACAGACCGACGGACGGACGAGCCGACAGAGGGACGGACAGGGGACGGACAGACAGACAGACGGACGGACGGACGGACAGACGGACGGACGGACGGACGGACGGACGGACGGACGGACGGACGGACGGGACAGATAGACGGACAGACTGACGGACCAACAGACAGACTGACGGACCAACGGACGGACTTTTGCCGTCAATCGATTTTTCGGAACCAAGGACCCACAAAACTTGGATTCTGGCTACATCACGTGTTAGAGAATTTTTGTTTTCTAAATTTAGCATCTGAATTTATTCACTTTTTCGTTGCCATGGGCCTGTAATAAGAGGTTCCTGCCGAAAATGCGGCACTTTTGGTGTAGCATTACATACCTTTCTCTCTACCACGGTAGCGAGAAAGTAAAATGTATTGATATCTGACAGCACATTTCCATTAATAAATTTAGACACAATTTTCCTCTTGCACTTGCAATTACTGTAATACTTGCATGCTTTATCGGCAGTGAAGATAGCAGGTCCTTAAACTCTCTTTTCCAAGATATTTATTGATATCAGACACATTATCATAAAATATGTACGAGACTTGAGATTATTTCAAGATAGACAATAGAGCACTATGCGATCACAATTATCTTATTAGATATTTTATATCATTCTGACATATAAGTGACAAGACGTATGAAATAATTGTTTCTCAACAACTGACACTTTGATACAACTATCATTAAAAAAAGCCTTTCTGATATGTCGCAATTGCGAAAATTTTCTAACAGTGAACATCTGATATATTGTATCAGGCTTCCTATGCTAAACAATACTCTCGCAATCTGGGAGGGATGAGATTCTCATCAAACAGCAAAAATAGAACAGTTGAACAGAAGATAATTCTGAACCCTCTCATCCGATTTGGCAAGAATTTTAATCAGAATACTTTTTCAGATTTGTAACTCCTATTTCTTCCCGTAAACAGATTCCCGCCGGTTACGACAGGCAAACTTACCCTTGTAATAAGATTAGAGGGACAATTTGAAAATAATACCAAATACAATTATCCAAATAACACTTTTTCAAAAACAAATTGCTTAATAAAACAGTAACGAAAACACTGATTGCAAAACTGCAACAAAATTACCAACAGAACTCGGGGTAGACTCTCACGATAGTACTCACTTTGATTGTGTAAGAGTTTTAGATTAAGCATGGTTTACTAGAACACAATGTTTTAACTCAACATTATAGGTTTTAAGCATTTCGCATGATCATGGCTTCAGATCAGCCAGTTGTGATTAATACTCTTAATATAACGTATGTACGGTGCAGAGTCGTTGGATGCGTTTGTTATTTTCTCGCTACTGCTTACACAGCAGGGAGAAAGTTATGTAACGCTGCGCGACAAAAACACGAATTTTCGGCAGAAAAACTCTTAATATAGGGCTCTGCTAACGAAAAAGTGGATAAATCTAGTTGCTACATTTAGAAAAATATCCTCTAATGCCAACGGTGTAGCCAGAATCCATGATTTGTGGGTCCGTGATACCGAAAAATTGAATGACGGCAAAACATCTGTCTGTGAACAAGGCTGCTGGCGGCTAAACCGTGCAGCCGATTTTCTCCAAAATTGATATTCCCCAATCGATCTGGCTGATGTCGCGGACCCTTGAATTTCAAACCGATATTTTAATTTTTAGGGTTACTTTACATAAAGCATTCAAAATTTTTAAAAACATGGCTTCGTTTTTTTTGTTTAAATTTTGTTGTTCGATAGTGTGAAGGACTGTGTGAATGGTGCCGGTCTCTTTTTCCCTGAAAACTTTGATTTTTCAAAAATTGCAAAAATTCTAAATTTTTTCGGCGTCTTCCTACAACTACAGGAAGATAGAGATTTTTCCCTCCGTGACATCTTTCTTAAAGGTAGATTTTGCAATATAGTCATGTACAATATTTCGAAAATTAAGAGTTCTTTTCGCGTAATTTGGCGAGAAAGCAGGAGGGAGAAAAAAGTGATATTTTAATTGATTGTTAGTAATTACGGGCGCGGAAACTACTAAGGT
This sequence comes from Teleogryllus oceanicus, assembly GCA_964035755.1. Lineage (NCBI taxonomy): Eukaryota > Metazoa > Arthropoda > Insecta > Orthoptera > Gryllidae > Teleogryllus > Teleogryllus oceanicus. Next base: position 58,839,918 of record CAXIVR010000014.1, read on the forward strand.
CACTGTAAGTGTAGTGCATGTTTCCTCGGGAGGTGGCGGGGTTCTTCCCCAGCTGGATGGCGAGATCCGGCGCCGATTTTCCATCGACTAGCGTTTTTTTCTCTAACCAGGTATCTCCCACCAGCGGAGCACCGCCCCAGCTGGGACGACCTCTAAACTCCCGACCGGTGCCCCGGCATGAGTGGTACTGTAGTACATGTTAGTGTAAGTATACGTAAGAGGAGAGGATAGGGCAAGGAAGAGGTAGGAAATATCACGCGTGGTCCGTGGCCCGTTTGTTAGGGTACTGCTCCGGCATTCGCGTAGTGTTCATCGGAGAAACCATGGAAAACTACCAATCACAGTAGCCGGCCTCTAGAATTCTCCTCCAGACAGCGACTCAATTCGACCTAGCTGACAAGCTAGTGTCGAAAATCTTGCCACTGTCGAAACTCGAACCTAGGACATGCCGGTCAGAGGGACTGCAGTGACATTAGTTGATACCCTGAGCCAGCTTTCTAGTACGTGCTCCCCACTAGTTGTGTAGCGGTACGCTGAGTGGTGTAGGGTTCTGATTCTGGTTGTAGGGCAGTGGCATTAATATCTGAAGGGACAAAGCATGCCCGAATCTTGGGAGGCCTTAATTTATTAAACTACGGTTCATGTAGTAAAATTTAATATGGAAAACTGTAAACATTGCTATCTGAAAGATTAATATTAAATTATTTCTATCTAATACATTTTTTTTTAAACTAACAGGTGCATTATGTAGAATGGCACAGACTTTCTCGTTTTTTCTAGTTTTCTTAGCGTGGACTGGCTTTAAGGTCTTCCTCCATTCTCTGGCCAGCAGCCATCTATCGTCACCGAAAGTACATTTTCTTGACGTTTTCTTAACTTTTCTGTAACTTAACGGTATGAGTAGAACCGAAATATTACCTCAAGAATATAAAAGAATAACAAAATCTCGTCCAAATTAGAAATTTTCATTCAAAATTTCGAAGCCTTTTTAAGAAAATGGCGATTAAGCATTACTGTAAATGTGAAATTTGAAGCTCTTTTTCACAGGAAACAATTGAGTTTTCGAAAAACTTGTTTTGAAGTCCTTTCAAGCACTTTCACTCACAACTGTAATAATGTAAAATATGAAGAAAACATTTGGAGCCATTTTTTGAGAAATTGGCGTTTGAGTGTTTCTGAAAATTCGGAATTTTGAGCTCATTGTTACAGAAAACTGTTGAGTTTTCGAGAAATTTTATTTTACAATATTTAAAGCACATGTACTCATAAATCTAATAGTGTGAAGAATATCGACACGCTCTATTGCACAAAAACCACTAAAATTATCAAAAATGTCTACATGACCTTAATGAAAGAACTATTTATGGGTAACAAATTTCTTTTGAAGGAAAAACATGTGTCTTCCATTTTATAGTTGTAGGAAGACCCCCCAAAAAATTCAAACATTTGCAATTTACGAAAATTCAGAGTTAACCATGAAAATGGAGCCTGCGTCACCTTTATAAGTGTATTTTACTCTATTCTTACAAGAAATTTAAAGAAAAAACTTGGAGCCATTTTTGAGAAAATTTTGAAAATATCCGAGGAGCTTCATGTAAAGTACTCCTTAATTTTGAAGTATGTTTTTCAAAATTTCAAAGCTTCAATTAGAGCCAGATGGACAGGGGTTTCTTCAATTTGGAAAAGATCGAACGTGTGGTTTAGACGCTAATTTGTTCACATACGACAGTCAGACAGACGGACGGACTCACAGACGGACGTTTTGAAAAAAACGACTTTTTCGGTATCAGGGGACCCCAAAACGTGTATTTCCGTAGAAATCTCGAAATGGATTTTCCGCAGCATTGCATAACTTTCATTATACTTCGTATATTAATCCTGTATATACGTATGTATACGAGAAAGTGAAAATTTACTGGTGCCCCTAAGCAGGTGCTTAGTTTGCGTGAGGTGAGGTGAGTACCTGGTAGGCGGCGCGGTGGAGCGGCGTCCAGCCGAGGGGGTCGGCGGCGTTGGCGTCGGCGCCGGCGGCGAGCAGCGCCCGCACCTGCGCACGCACGCCCAGCACTCACCGCGAGGGACCCTCACCGGCACGGTGCTTGCTCCCATCAACGCCAGACGAATACTCGAACCACCAACGGACCAAGGATGAGCGCGATCTATCCTTCCTCTTCCTTGCCCTATTCTCATCCCTTACGACCAATAATAGCCTCATTGACTGAATTTTTGTGATTCAGGGCACGTCAACTGCAAAGAACATTAGTCTCGTAAGTATAGTGCATGTTTTTCGTCCGAAGGTAGCGGCGATCTTACCTCGCTGGACGGCGAGATCAGGCGCCAACCAGGCTAGCGGGGTTTCCATCAACCAGGAATCTCCAACTTATGGGGCACCACCCCAGACGGGACAAGCTCTAAGCACCCGACCGGTCTCCCGGTGTGGTAGTGTGTGTGAGGGTAGGGCAAGGAAGAGGAAGGAAAGATCGCGCGCGGTCTGTGGCCCGTTTGGTAGGGTACTGCTCCGGCATTCGCCTGGTGTTCATCGGAGAAAGCACGAGAAACTACCGATCAGAGCAGCCGGCCGCTAGAATTCTCCTCCAGACAGCGACTGAATTCCACCCAGCTGAGAAGCTAGTTTCGAAAATCTTGCCACTGCCGGGAGTTTTTGAAATATATGAAATAAAAACTGCTAGCATTTCAGGTGCCTAGAAGCAATTCCAGCATCTACTATAACACGAGTACAATTTAAACTTTCAATAAAAGCCAAATTTCCTCTTCGGCGATCCTTCCGACCACCATGTCTCGATTTGCCCGGCATCCGTGGCCTCGTTCTCCGAGGCCAAATTCCTGCGCGACCGGCACATTTATAAAATGGTTGAACTGTATGTAGGGGCAAGATATTTTCACTTTTTCATTATCAGGGCCGGCAATAAAAGTTTGTCGTTTTTTTCTCTCGCAGCATTACAATACTTTATATACACTGCGTAAAAAGTCGCGAGGAAGTAAAAAGAATAATTTTAACTCCGCCCTCCCGCCAATGATGGTCCGCTCATTAAGCCAGGTGCAGTGGGTTCCGAAGGGCTACGGACGTTCCAATTTTACCGAATCGATTTCATTTCTTTCGACTTCTGTCGAATCGGTATTCGATTCTTTCGCTTTCGATTATTATTTTTTAAATAGGCATATTCCGGCGCTTTTGTTGTATTTTTCGGTATTTTTCAGTATTTTTGTCGTTTGCCATTATTATTAATGCAGTAATTACTTTATTATTAATTTTATAGAAGTCAGTGATGTGTTTGAATTCCACCTCCCTCCATGCCTCCACCTTCCGCTTCGTTCAAACCAACCCTCTTGGTTCAAATTATTCATTTAGCACCTGAAGTTAAAAAAAAAACCTTTTCCTGTCTGAATCGCGTTGTGAGAAATTTTGTTTCTTTGAATCCGTTACAATATCGTTGATTCGTTCATACTATTGATCTTGTGATTATTATATTTTTCATTTGTGTTCTATTAATACATGGTTTCATTGATACTTAATTTCAATTGTATTATTTCTTCTACAATATTTTTTTCGACCAGGCAGTTAATTATTGGTATTAAAATATAATTAACACCTGGTTGTATTTTTTTTTTTTTAGTTGGTTATTTAACGTCGCTTCAACATCTAAGGTCATTAGCGACCACTATTGCTGTTAACGGTATGGTAACTATGTGGATTAAACGATATGGTGATTCATGATAAGGGGTGAAAGGACGAACACAAATACAACCATGCCCGAGGCGGGACTCGAACCCGCGACCCTTCGGTCCGAGATCACTACGACACTACTGCCTTTGCGATCTCGGCCACAGGGCCGACCTGGTTGTGTTTTATTAAATAGTAATTGCTCGATTCCGGTGTAGATACCTACTTTGAACGATCTCACGAGATTCGATTCCTCAGAGAATCTATTGTTTTCAATGGATCGCCGGGGCTAGGGGAAGGTTTTTTCAATTTCCCCTCGCCAATACCCTTGGCGAGGCGGGAGTTTATTTGCATATATGGGATACAAAGCTCCAGCTTTTCAGCTTTTGGAGCGCAGGGAAGGGCTATATCTTAAATAAGCTAGCTATATTTAAACTTAAAACTAATACGACAGCCTCTTTGGGCTATTTAAGTTTTATTTACAGAGATTTAATTTTTCAAAAGAGTTCTTGTGATAGAATGTTCTGTTTTTTAAATTTATTTCATTCACTCACTCATTCATTCTTAATCTATATGTACAACACTTTCACGCACTCATTCATACCATAGGGGAAGGCTGACCTCGTCGGCGCCGCGCGCCGCCCACAGCGCGCGCAGCACCCCGGCCGCGTCCCCCGGCGCCGCCCCGTGCGCGCCCGCCCCGCGTCGCGCCCTCCGCCAGCAGCGCCTCCACCGTCGCCGTGTCCCCTGCGCACCACCAACGGCTTTCACACACAAGCGCACTTTCACGGACGTTCAGATGCTTTCGGTGCAGAGAGATTACTGTAAGGGACCGCTTTGACAGCTACTGCTTGGCCACCGTTAAGCCTGTTTTACACGGTCATTTTTTCATCATTTCCCGTCGATACGGAGCAGACTGGATGTAATTTGTACGAAAAAATGAAGCATGCTTCATTTTTCCGTACAGATTTCATCCAGTTTGATCAGCGCCCTAGTGTCTCTTTATGGAACTTTCTTCGATTGCGTGAGTTCTCCGGCAGGGAGTATATCTATCTGGTGCGTAGCGTGGGCACGTGTTGTTTGTGATATTGAGTCTTTGCGTTCAGTGATCCCTCTCTCAAATAAAACGACAATACCTCACACATCTTTCTACTCATTACTCTGCGAATTCGTAACTATCTGATCATTCTTCCCGCTAATTTAATTTGTTTCTGTAAATGCGATGTTCAACTGTTAAACTTCCAGCGCTTTTTGCGGCGTTTTGAGGAAGTATTTTCATCACGATTACGTACAGACCAGGAATGACCGTGTAAAACGTTGGAATCACGTTCATCCAGTTTGGTTCTGTACAGAAAAATGATGAAAAAATGACCGTGTAAAACAGGCTTTAGCAACGTAACTGCCGGTTATGTTCACGCACTCGTTTTGTCAGTGCGTTCGTTTTCTGTTAGCTTATTTGTAAATGGGCTCATCACTATATCTTGCTTTGTCATCGCCCTGCATAACTTCGTTTGTTTCCTGACGGGTCAAACTGGTCCCTTTTGGCACCCTCCGACATTAAAGCAATCGATAGCACTATCGATCTTCTTCGCATGCGGAATTCCAGTTTCGCATCCCTTTTGTGCATCTGCTCATGCGTAGAAGATCGAGATTGCGGTCGATTGTTGACCGCTAAGCATGCAAAAAGTCACTAGTAACTCATCTATATAACGGAGCAACATGATCCGGCTGTGCGACGTCTCTTGTGCTGTTTGCGCACACGAAGTACCGACGTCCGTGAAAATACGGACGTTGTAATGTCTGTTACGCGACGGTAACATGCCAGCAGTCTCATACTCGTATTTCTTGAGCTAGGAGAAGGCGCTCCATTATCGAATTGGGGGATACAATTTTGAAAATGTTAAGATTTCATTGAAATTGTACGAAATTAAAATCGACCTCGCGATCAGCACCGTATTAAAAAAAAGAGATTTTCAGGTGTGTGTGGAGGGCAGGAATTGTTTTGAATAAATTGAGTAAAATTACAACAAAAAGTTCAGAAGCAAGGGACGTGGCCTCTATGGCCTCTCTTGCATTAGAGCTTTTATAGGCACAGCTTCGGAAAGTACTGTTCATGAGTAGAGACTTAGAGATCAACCTAGCAAGGGAGTTTCATTTCTAAATATTGTAATTTCAACCTCACTATGATATTGTGTCACGCACGATGCCTTCTCAATATCGTAATAAAGGCGGTCTCAAATTATTCTCTTTCAATGCCTTATTGATATTATACCCGTTGTTACATCAGTATCAGTATCAGTAAGGGCGGGATTATATTTTCAGAAAATGCCGAAGTCTATTACTATAACCCTCGACGTAGAAATCATATTCATCAGGTGACAGTATCAACAGCTCTTTACAAAAAATTCACATACAATACATGTACATTATTTTACAACACTTTACCAGATGACATTAAACGATTAAATTCAATAGAAAAGTTTAAATCCCAAGTGAAATCGTTTCTGCTGCATAACTGTTTCTATACAATTAGATTATACTGAGCATCACAAGAAAAGTAACATTAATTTTAACAATGATACATAATGCATTATTTACCATTTGGACTGTATAAATGTGTATAAAAAACCTGTAACAAGTATTGTACTGCAGCCTCCGGGTCAATGACCCCCATCTCGATCAGGTTTTTCGTCCAGTTTCCCTGATCCATTGAGCAAATGCTGAGATGGCCCCTTGTTTTGCTTCTGGACATAAATGTAACTTCATTTTCTGTGCACGTCTTCTAGAATTCAGTGGGAAATACAATTATTCAAATTATCGTTTCCATGTTGTCGCGGCAGGCAGTATTATTCCGAAGCACAACATGATAAGAGCCAAAATTTATTGCTTATTTATCCTTGAAAATAGATTTTATTACATGGGAGTTTTTTTTGTCTCTTTCAAAATTCAAAATTTAAGTAGTATATGACTTAGTGTAGGGATCACAGAATTTTGAAAATGTGCACACAATTCACTTTTCCCCATAGCATGTCATACTCAGTTCTTAACTGTTTTTTGACGTAAAAATAAATTTAAAAAAAGTATGTCTGGGTTTAGCGCTGGTAAAAACTTAAGTTGCAATCCAATCCTGTGTTTACTGAGAAAAGAGACATTTTAAGAGTAAAAATTAAATGCGTGATATGCATTGGTTATTTTTTTCCCGTTTCATATTCATTAAGTATGTATGTGTGATGCCTGCTACCTAGAACAATTTCAGTTACCTCGCATCATATTAAGCCCCATCATGACAGACCACGTCCAGGCACCACTCAACACGCCACTACATGAACGGAAGTTAAAAGCACCACTAAACATGAATGAAAGTTAAAAACATGAAGAGTTATGGACTTATAACGTAAATGAAGATCACACCTTTAATTATTGCTTTGTAATCCTTAAACTTAATCGCGGGTAGGAGGTTATGTTTATTTGCTTCCCGGGGTAAAGTCTAGGCCCAAAGCGGTTCACCCCATATTGAAACATATTCAAGTACACAGGGTCACATAATGAATATTACAACCTACTAGGATATGTCTAGGCGGCTTCTGGGCACTTCTACGAGATCGGCAATAATCACTTATTGCCAGTGAAGACGGGTTAGGAAACTTCACATAACGAAGTCATATACACGATATTTGTCCCCGATTGTCAAGCAACACACAATTAATTGGTGTTCGGTGGGTTCTGCGTCAGAACATCGCCTGTGGATAATAACTTAGGAACAAACTGATATATGTAATATTTATAATAAATGTGTCTCCGTGATCTGACCGGCGCGTGCGGCGCAGTGCAGGGGCGTGTCGCCGGGGGCGTCCCAGGGCCAGTCGTCGCCGTCGGCGGCGGCGGCGGCGTCCGCCCCGAGGTGGCGGGCGAGGCCGCCGGGGCGCGCGGGGCGGGGCCGGGGCGGGCCGCGGGCGCCAGCGCCTCAGCGCCCGCGCGTCGCCCCGCAGGGCGGCCAACTGCAGCGACGCCGACGCGCCCTCCGCCCTCATCGCCAGGGCGCTGGGCTACAACAGCACATACGCTCTCTTCATATTGTTATATTGCAATTTCTGCCCAACTAACATCCCAACTATAAATCAATATTTCTTCTTGATTGTCAATATATGTTTACAAATAAAAGTATCCACAGTTTTTTATGACAATAATTTATTTCAGGAATTGCACAACGTTTTGTAACTCGTTTTGTTACATCATCAGGTGCTAAACTTAGTGAGGGAACGCTATCCCATTAAATTACCTCTGCAGCAGAACATTCAAGGAAACATTACGAAATACCTCGCTCTCACGCAGTTGATACCACATACATACCACATATGTGGTATGTGGGATAGCGTTCCCTCACTAAGTTTAGCACCTGATGATGTAACAAAACGAGTTACGAAACGTTGTGCAATTCCTGAAATAAATGATTGTCATAAAAAACTGTGGATACTTTTATTTGTATCCCAACTATAACTTGAAAAAGGCTAATTCAACCAATTCAAACGAAGCGTTGAGGGGGAGAGGATGCATGTCTGCATTTATTTCCATAGTCAGGAACAGTAGACATTTCTTACTTTTACAAATACAACAAACATGAATATATTTACCTGTGACAGTGTATGCAGCACATTCTGCAGAAAAGCAAGAATAATTTCATACACGCTTGCCTTGACTATATGGAAGCAATTTTTTATAACATATTCGCTGATTAAAACTTCTTTAAGTAAAAGAAGTGTTTTTATTTTCTTGTAGTTAAATCTACTACCTTTCTTCAATCTATTTACTTTTATAAAAATATTATTTACGCCATACGATTAACACGAGCAGCAACAATGACAAATTCTACGAATTTCCAACCGCCGTGTTGACATTTTGCAAACTGACTGTCCGTCAAACGATGCGCCGGAAATTCAAATTTACAATTTACAATTTTTATATTTTTTGAAAATACAGAGAGTATGCCGAAAATGGAATTATTTTCTTTTCTGACCCCTCATACAAACGACTAACAAAAATTTTAAGAAAACATTTGGAGTCATTTTTGAGCAGAAAAATATTTTAAAACTTTATTTGTATTTCATGTAAAATTACGCAAAACTACTTAAACTTTTGAAAAATTTTCGGTGGCTACATTATCTTATTCAAAATGTCTTTACAGAACATATTTCATTCCGAAACAATCACAGGTGGCTCAATGCATCAACTGAGCAACTTGTCACTGCAGTGCCTCTAACGGGGACGTCCTGGGTTCGAGTCCCGACGGTGGTAGGATTTTCGACACTAGCTTGTCAGCTAGGTCAAATTCAGTCGCTGTCTGGAAAAGAATTCTGAGGCCGGCAACTCTGTTCCGTAGTTTTCCGTGGTTTCTCCGATCAACACCAGGCGAATGCCGGAGCAGAACCTTAACAAACGGGCAACGGACCGCGCGCGATCTTTCCTTCCACTTCTTTGGTCTATCTTCACCTCTTCCTCACACACTTACACTAACATGCGCTACACTACCATACATGCTGGGAGACCGGTCGGAGCTTGTCCCGGCTGGGCCGGTGCATACATGATACATACACCGCTTTCGTTTCGGAAAGTAGTTTTTTTCCATCGTCAGGCTTAATTGACAAAATAAATAAATATAATATTTTAACAATGGTCAGATGTAATTACAGAATAATGTATTATTAATGTATACAAGTCGCAGCAAACCACATCTTGATAAAAACTTTTGAGTATCTCAGTACAATATCATATTACTGTATGCAAGGAAGTTGACAGAGATTGAGAGGGACGTTACAAAATTACAATACGTTAGACAGAAAGAAGTTAATAGTTAGTAAGAGAAATATCTTAATTTTGAGAAAAATTACTTAATAATCCATCATATAAATTAGTTAATTTATTAGATTCCATCTGTATATTCAAACAATATTATGTTTTGATATAGAACGTTTCCAATATTAATCTAGAATATAAGAATTTTCACGAGCTAAAATTTGTATACCCTGGAAATTTACGTAATGGAAAGTTGTAACTCTGAGAGAATTTTGTCTACATGCCACGTCTTTTATGTTTTTATTGCGTTCAAGAAGTCTTGTGCTCAAAAAATTTCGGGCCATTTTTAAGAAATTTTAGAAAGTGTCCCAGGCGTTTCATGTAAAGTTTATTTAAGTAATTTTAATTAAGTAAATTTAAAGAACTTTTTTCAATAACGCAGAGCTTTGAGTGGAGCCAGGTCGATTGAAGTATTCTTCAATTCACATTTCTTTATTTTGGAAAAAAAAATCGTACGAACAGTTTAGGCGCTAGTGTTGTTCACAGGTTTGAAGAAAACTCCTTTTTCGGTATGAAGGTCCCACAATTTCTAAAATCTTATTGCATAAAGTTTTAGAGAGAGTAATTTACTACATATTAGAAGAGGTTTTATTCTTCTTTTCTGCATTAGGACCTCAGAATACGAGTTTTCTGTTTAAAAATCGATTTTTTTTCTTTCGCGCAGCATTTCATAACCTTCTCTATACTACGTATATTACACCGTATATGCATACGTATATGAGAAAGTAAAAATTAAAATCTGCAGTTCGTTAACAGATGCAAATAAGTTTTCTGCAACTCGGGAATAAAAATGTCTTGTTTTCAAAAGTTGTTAACTTCCCTTTTAAAAATTTTTATTCATCATTGAACTATTTATAGTTAAAATGATAAGATATTCTAGACCTCAAGAAAATGTGATCAGATGGTACTTCTCCCCATACGTCACATACAGTTTTAACTGTTCTTTGACTACATAAATCATATTGACGGACGAACTGACAGACGCTTCGCAGTCAATCGATATTTCGGTATAAAGACCCACAAAACATGAATTATGTCCACATAACGTGTTAGAGGAAGTAATTTACTATATATAGGAAGAAGATTTTCCCGTACTTTTTCGTTACCAGGCTTCGGCGATACGAGTTTTTATACCCAAAATTCACCCTTTTCCAGCGCACGATTACACTACTCTCTTTTCCCACGTACCTAAGGGCGAGAAAGTAAAACCGTGAATAATGCAACACAATGGTACAGGTTGTTATACTGACTGTTCAAATACACGTGTTTACTATTTTTCGGGTGTAATTTGATAATAAGCAAATTATTTTCAGTAATCAAAGCTAGGATCAGCTTAACACAATACGCTTCTGGCCTGCAGATGTATGAAGGCCAGTTTTCAAACAAACGCCAAAAACAAAAAATTTCTTCAGCTTTATGAAAATTCAATGCGATAGAGATTCCAAAAAATTTTGTGTATTACTCGCACTTTGTATTGCATGCTTCAGCTGTCTTCAAAAGAAGAATACTTCTTTTGAACACCTATGCAGGTTTGAACACCTTTGCACACCTATTGCAGGTTTATCAAAAGTCGCAAATATTTTTTTTTTTTATTCAGATTCTGTGGGTATTAGAAACACGTAATACTTCAAATAAAAGCAACACTTCTCACAGCGAGAGCAACAGTCCTTTCTAACGTAATATTCACCTATCACATCGCCGAAATACACAAAAGTTCAAAAAATGCTAAGCATTCGGAGCATTTTAGAATCACCGAGAAAACCTTGACCACTTACTTGAGGCGACTTCTGAACTCTGGAGTACTTTTCTAACCCTCCTAATAACACAACCGGTCCGCACCTTAACTCTCAGGCTAGTGTCACGCGCAGCCCCTGCAACAAAGCCCCCAATTGGACTAACTTTGCGAGGCTTCAGCAACCTCGGGCGGGCCCATCGTCCGCAGGCGAACTGGTCGACGTGCTTCAGCAGCAAAGAATCCTGGCACCTCTTTTAACATTGCTTTCTGCCCTGCGACTGCGAATGAATACTGCTTTACAATATGGAACCAGGCCACGAAATACGCTCTTATGATTCAATTAAAGCTATCAAATTGTTTTTCTCTTCACGTATCTGAGTCATTTCATGTTAAATCGAGCAGGCATGAATCAATGGCATTATGTCGCTAATTTTTCTTACAAATCTGTTTAAAAGTACATACTTATACTCTTATTTACATAAACTTTTAATAATAATTATTATTATATTATTATTATTGTTTTGTTATTATTATTACTGTTTTATTATTATTATTATTATTATTATTATTATTTTATTATTATTATTGTTGTTATTGTAACAGAAATAAGTTTATAGTATTATAACAAATTATTGAAATTAAAATAATTTGAATTTTAAAGAAACGCAAAGTAACTTAAACGCATGTTTTTCTACTCCCATTGTACAATTCTGTCATTTGATGGCTGCAAACCGTTGCATAATGATACTTATTACGACACAGATTTTATTATGATACATGTTCCTGACAAATCACAGAGAAGCGTGGGCAGATGATTTTCTCCCCCATACGTCACATACATTTTTTTTCTGTTTTTGACTAAATAAATATATAAAATATCTAAATACAATATTGCACATTTTTTCTACTTCCCCACAATGTTATAAATTTATTAATTTCTCATTTTATATTCTGTATAACATATGTAGTATACGATAATGAATTATTTATTTCGAATTACTGAAAACTCTACCCGTGTGTGGCGATAGGACAAGGAGTTGAATAGGCTGATTTGCAGTGAGCGTCATTATTTGGTGCCCGATTTCGTCTATCAATTCAGAAGCCATGGCGGCTTACACAAACTGTTGCACATTGTGCCCAGTTACGAAAAGACTTTTTCACATAGGGAAGAAACAGTGCCCATCTCAATTTTGTTTAGCATTTTTTTTTATTTAACAAAAAAGAAATGTCCATAAACTTTATTGATAGTAATGGCGCAAAACACACTTGGTTTTGGAGAGATTCTTTCGTGATCGGTGACAATGCAGGGATTTTTAGTTCCTCAAATTCAGACATTGTGGCGATTTACCAGTGATACGAATTGTTGATTCATCGAAGAAGAAAATAGTCTTTTCGCAAATTCTGATCGCTTTTCGTGATATCCAGGACACAATGTCTAAAGTAAATGCACTTACACGGCTTCTCACACACATTTGAAGAATATTTGTTAAATATACTGTGACCACCCGCTTCCCCACCAATCCGGCAAAACGTGTCACATCCTTCGCCTGTGTCCAGAGGGGTGTTTATACGAGGTTAAACGAGCGCCCCAAAACAAAAGAGGTAGTGCAAAAATGTAACGGGAGAGTTTGCTCATTTAGCAGAAAGAAAGGAAGTCGGCGTAATGCATTGCAACTTTGTTTTGGGAGTGAACCCTCGACCGCAGCAGACATGTGGCCAGATCGCACTACGAGAGAGCACCATTCCGAGCATTCGTTTCCAAATAGCACCAGAAAAACTCTTCGGAGAAGACAAAAGAAAAGGATTTCATTGCATCTGGGTAAAATTCTTGGACGAATCCCTACGCAATCGAACGCGCGACGTCCCGGCAACATATTTTATAACGGACACGAGCCGGCCCTTCAAGGTCAAGAGACACCGCGGAGCTGCTGGGAGAAGACGCGAGGCCGTTTCAACCAGACGACCCCGTAGGCCAAATCTGTATATTATCAAGTAAGAACATTCCAGATGGGATAATTTGATTTTGGACTTTTGATCAGAGTTTCTGTAGGTCAGGAAAAGACATAAGAAAATTCAATATCGCGTGTGGAGAGTTTATTGATTGAGAGTTTATGATCATGACATTTTACTTTCCAAATTACCTTCATATGGAATTCGTGGTATTGCTCTAGATTGGTTATGTTCGTACCTTAAACAACGATCTCAGAGAGTTGAAATACCTTACTGGAATGATGGAACATTACGTACGCACCTTTCCGACTCTTTGCCCGTTGCATGTGGAGTTCCTCAAGGATCGATTTTAGGCCCTATTCTGTTCCTACTTTACGTAAACGATATGCCCTCGACGATTCAAAAGGGAAGAACGGTTCTCTTTGCAGATGATACGAACATCCTTTGCAATAAAGAAATCGTAAATAGTACAATATCAGATGTTTCAAATTGGTTCCGAAATAACAAATTAATAGTAAACGAAAAGAAAACGGTTTTAATGCAGTTTTCCATTTCAAATAAACAATTCTGTGCTCCATTGAAAATGAACAGTGTACCATTGACTGATGTTAAGGCAACAAAATTTTTAGGTCTCTCAATTCAGTCAAACCTTAAATGGAACCTCCATTTAAATGAATTGAACACACAATTAAGTTCTTTATGCTACGCGTTCAGTGAATTCTTGCAAATTCAGTTCACTGAATTCTTGCAAATTCAGTCAGCCTTCATACTGCTCGTTGTGTATACTTCGCGAATGTTCATTCCCGCCTGAGATATGGCATAATATTTTGGGAAATACATCTTATAGCTCCCAGACTTTTAGATTACAAAAACGAATTGTACGAATAATAACCAAATCCCACCCACGTGATTCATGTAAGCCTCTCTTCATTAATCTAGGAATTCTACCATTACCGTGTCTTTTTATTTACGAATCAGTGGTTTTGTAAAAAATGACTTGCTCAAGGGCGGGAATATTTTTTCAGAAAATGCAGAAGTCTATTACTATAACACTCGACGTAGAAATCATATTCATCAGGGGACAGTATCAACAGCTCATTACAAAAAATTCACATACAATACATGTACATTATTTTACAACACTTTGCCAGATGACATTAAACGATTAAATTCAATAGAAAAGTTTAAATCCCAAGTGAAATCGTTTCTGCTGCATAACTGTTTCTATACAATTAGAGACTATACTGAACATAACAAGAAAAGTAACATTAATTTTAACAATGATACATAATGCATTATTTACCATTTGGACTGTATAAATGAGTATAAACAACCTGTAACAACTATTGTACTACTGCTTCCGGGTAAATGACCCCCATCTCGATCAGGTTTTTCGTCCAGTTTCCCTGATCCATTGAGCAAATGCTGAGATGGCCCCTTGTTTTGCTTCTGGACATAAATGTAACTTCATTTTCTGTGCACGTCTTCTAGAATTCAGTGGGAAATACAATTATTCAAATTATCGTTTCCATGTTGTCGCGGCAGGAAGTAATAAGAGCCAAAATTTATTGCTTATTTATCTTTGACAATAGATTTCATTACATGGGAGTTTTTTTGTTTTTTTTTCTCCCTTTCAAAATTCAAAATGTATTGCTTTTTATCCTTGAAAATAGATTTTATTCATGGGTCAAAAATTTAAAATTTAAGTAGTATATGAGTAAGTGTAGGGATCACAGAATTTTGAAAATGTAATAAATTATTTTATAGAGTTTTTTTTTTTAAAATAAATAAAAATAAAAAAAAATTATTTAAAACATTGTTCTGAATCAAGAATCAATCATTCTTAAATTTTAATTTTTGAACCATTAGAGCAAAGCATTTAATTTGTGTAAAGTAAAACAAGAAGTTCATACGTGTATTGAGAAAACAATGTAATTGTGTTCAGAGGAGAGTAACTCGTATATAAGGATTTCTTTGAATTTTTTTGTCAAATGTTTAAAATAATATAAGACTTTGCTGGCAGATTGAAACCTGTATAAAGCAAACGTATATTACTTGTAATTGCTTATTTTAGGGTGTTTATCCTTTTTTTATGTATATGTGTATTCACTTATGCATTCAGTGCGGGATTGGATATTATAGTATTATGTTAAAAGTGATTCAAATTTGGGTGATTTCGTGAATATCAGAGTGGAGAGTATCCATGATTCTGATCCCCGTCTTATATATAAAACTGTCGTCCGACTGAGCTGGCATTTCACCCGGTGAATAACTTCACCTTCCCCTGAAACGACGGTAAAGGTTATAATACAAAATAAAAATTTGAATTTTCCTCTATCCAATTGTGTCTCTATTTATTGTCGTTCATTAGTGGTAGATATTTGAAGCCTGCACCTCTTTTAATCATCCTGTATTGTACAGGGACCGTGATAGACACAACAAACAGGTATTTCAAGAACAGATTTCATTAAGAAAAAAGTATCTATGTTCAATATTGCACTTGAAGGACAACGTTGAAAAAAATTGAACATTTTCAAAATATCAGAGAGAAAAAAGAAAATGAGATCTGCACGGCCTTTATGCGTAGTACTTTCCTCCGTCCGAGAAAAAAATCCAAATTATGGGGCAATTTTGAGAAAGTATTGAAGATGTTGAGGCTTCGTGAAAAGTAACTCTAAAAATGAAAATAACTGGGAATATTCGTTTTGGGGTAAATTTTGTATACGGTCTAGGACTGGTGTTGTTCTCAGACAGGCAACAGATGTTTTGAACATAAAAAAGGAGGGTAAAATAGTATCAGGAATCTCCAAAACGTGAATTTTTGTTGAAATTTCGACATTTTTTTTACAACATTGCATAACTTTCTCTCTACTAAATATACGAAAAAGTAAAACTATAGTGTTCTCGAAAACACACTACTGAGAGAAAAAAATAAACCTTGCAGAGATTAATTTCTTAGAACAGACGTTGCCCTTTTATCGTGAGACATCATTCATTCAATCCTGAGAGGTATCGAAAGCCCACTTCGTAAACGAGATAAACTATTTAATCTCAGTTTTGGTCAGAATATTCAATAAAGATTACGATGAAGGCATACTATAAAATAGAAAGCCGGAGTGTAGAGGACATCAAACACGTGGTATTTAATTCCAAAGGCATCAAAGACGTTCTGTGGTTGTTCTGTGACTGATATTAAGGGATGTCAAGGGCATCAAAAGTGAAAATGGATGCAGAAGAAATCAAAGCAGATGTTCCAAGGTTCGGGTTTACCGTATCTAAATTCAGCATAAAATGTGTTTTGTATTATAAATTTAGTCGTTAACTAAAATTTGTTTTCAGGAAGACCTGCAAGAGAGAAAACTACTTACGCTGGGAATCGTATTTCATGGCCACAGCATGTTTGGCAGCTAAAAGAAGTAAAGATCCATCGACTCAAGTAGGTACTTGCATAGTGAACGAAAACAACATAATAGTAGGCGTGGGATATAATGGATTTCCTCGAGGCTGCAGTGATGACGAATTCACTTGGGACAAAGATTGTTTCGGCAGTTATAATCGAAAATACTTATATGGTATGAAATGTTTTTTCTTTCTGTAATAATTTGTTAATAACTTATTTAAGGATAAATATAACACAGTCTTAACACTGTTTTCTTTTTTAAGTATGTCACGCTGCAATAAATGCTGTTTTGAACAAGAACTGTTGCACTCTGAAAGGGTGCATTATGTACACTACTTTGTTTCCATGTAATGAATGTGCAAAAATAATTATTCAATCGCAAATTACAAAAATTGTCTACATGTCTGACAAATATTCAGACAAATCGGAAACAAAAGCAGCGAAAGCTATGTTTGAGTCGGCTAATATTATTTTCAGGTATGATAAGTGCATACTTTCATGTACAATCTATCCATTACGAAAACATCCAGTCTGAAACGGCGAAAAACAATAAATTGAAAATACAAAACTTTTATTTACTTGCAACAACAACGAGTTGCCTTTATGTTTAATATGCTAAGGACAAATGGCGGTTGTCGCCAATTTATAAGAAACCAGTGTCACAAAACCCTGTAAGCGCCTTACTGCAGGATACAAAATTCACAACAAAAGGACAATAAACTAGTAGTGCTAAAACAGTACAGACCTGCTCGCCCTTAGTAAGGTGCAATACCATTTTTACCGCAATATCTATCTGAAGTAACACATCACACTTTTTTTAACGCATTACAATTCTTAGGACATTTTAACTGCCCCTCTCCCAACGTTGGGACAAGTTTTTTAAACATTTAATTTCTCGGATCTTAAAATTTGTATCAGAAACGATTTACTCTTTTCTGTAATTTGAGAAAAAATTATTAATAACTAAGCTAACAATAATTTTATTAAATTGAGCTAATACATTAATAAATTGATGAACTTGAGTTCCATACTATAAAACGCACGGGATAATGTTCAGTATTACTGTGAATATCCCGTACTCATAAATCATCTTTCAATTATAATGCTTTTAAACGTTATTTACTCAGAAATTAAACAGTTTTGGCTTAAAAAATAAATTCTTTCCATTACAAATTTCCTAGCGTTCTTAAATATTTCAAATGCCGAAAAATATGTGCTTCTCACGAAACGTTTCGGGGTCCACGGTGCAATAAATATCATGTGTTTTTTAGCATTCCTTGTAATCTACGGAAGCATAGTTGGCAAACTGGAAACATTAGGCGTTGTCCGTGTAGAAAAACGATTTTCTTTGACAGATCTTTAAAAAAAAAAAAAATTGTCTACGCTGCGAAACGTAAGGATTCTAAAAAGGCACTGACTAACTTTTCTGGGATCCGGCAGTTCTAGCGTGAAAATACAGTGTGTTAGAGACCAAAAACTGCGCGTTTACAATTTTTGAAATAGAGAGAAAGAGAAAATATACGAATGATGTTGTGCAAAACTGTTTATTATATTATATATTTTATGATTTTTTCAATTTGGAAAAAATACTACACATGGTTTAGGCGCCAGTTTTGTTCACAGACGGGAAGGAAATTTGTCGTCAATTGATTTTTCCGTATCAAGGACCCAAATGGATTCTGACATCACCTGTTAGAGGGTTTTTTTCTTCTAAATTTAGCAATTGGATAAATCTAATGTTTTGTTATCAGGGCCCAGCAATAAGAGTTTCTCTGCCGACATTTCGTCGTTTTTTCGCGTTGTACTACATAACTTTCTCTCTATTACGTAAGCGGTAGCAAGAAAGTAAATATCTGAAAAAATCACAACGATTTGTGTTTTGAGAGGAAGTTTTGAGATTTTTTTCAAGCTTGTTCCAGGGTTTTGTACATTGAAATTTTTTTTCAAAACAGTTTTTGTTTGAATTTGGCGCTAAGAAAATATTGTTGCTTCAGAATGGCACAGACTTTCATTCGTGAAAGACTTTACTTCGGTAAAGTTTTCTAATTTCCTGTGGACTGACTTTAAGGCCTTGCCCCATTCTCTTGCCAGCTGCTATCTATCGCCGTCGTGCAATTTCTTTTTACCTGTTCTCTATTTCTCGGTTTCCTAATAGTATTATTTTAAGAATATTAAAGGAAAGTAAACCACGTCATCAATGGCAATTTTAATCGAAAAATTGGGAGCCGTTTTTAAGAAAATGACATGTAAGCGTTACTATAAATGCAAAACTTGAAGAATTTTTCACGGAGAATTTTTGAGTTTTCGAAAAACTTCATTTTAAATCATTTGAGGCACTTTAACTCACAAATGCAATAGTGTTTACAAATCACTGGAGATGTGCATATTAACGGCGTGAGAGATATTTCAACAAAAAAATTAATTTGTGTAAGTTCTGAAAAAGCAAAAGAATACCTCAAAATGAACTTTATGTCATTTTTAAACAGTGCAATTACCACTGCCCGTTAGAAAAATTTGAAAAAAAAACAACATTTGGAGCCATTATTGAGAAAAAAAAGTGTTCGTGCGTTTCTGAATATGCGGAATTTTGAGATTATTTTAACACATAACTGTTGAGTTTTCTAGAAACTTTATAAGACATTATTTAAAGCACATGTACTCATAAATACAACAATATGAACAAACTGCTGCTAATGTAAATATTAACAACGTGAGAGAAGTCAAAAAATTAGTTTTGTAATTTTTGAAAAAACAAAAAGAATAGAGCATTATGGCGTTTATGCCATCTTATAGAGTGCATTTAGCACTATCCCTACCAAAAGTTTAAAGAAATAAATTTGGTGCACCCACACACGCCCAGGCGCACCTACACACACGCGTACGCACACGCACACACCCACGCACGCACCGTTGCGTCGCCGCATTATTTTACTATGGGGGTAATCTCCTATCCGTCATGGTAATTCATTATCAGGGTTTCGTGACCATGGTTTTTTATGAGAGAGAATTAATCTGTCAGCTTTCTTTAATGAGGAAGCATATAGAGAGGGGATAAGTATACGTAGAAACAAAAGAGTTGCTGAACATTAAAAAAAAAAACATGATTATTGTATGAGCTGCAGACTTGTTTCAGAAGATGCCTCACTTTAGTGGGGCTGGTTCCATACATCTACAACTCTACTGAATAAAATATTCTTTTCTCGAGAGTTTTGCGTGTCCGGTTTCGGCTACTTTCACGAATTTACCGAAAAGGACTCAATGATATCAATCCAATGCATTCAACTAATAAATCCTTACAGAGGTAAATTTATAAGACCAAGAACAAAAAATGAGCAGTTTTTAAGAGAAAACTGGTGGAATCAATTTGTAGGAAGCCATAAACAACCAGACAGCAATCTTATTTAGATTGAGACAGATAATATAACAATTTGGGATGTTCAGATTTCTTACATTCACATTTGGGTTCTTTCTCATTTCTAGCAAGTTCAAAGGAAACCTGACAGTGACTGTCATCGAGGAAGATGAGAAGAATTAGATATGTTGATATCTTACACTTACGTTTAATGTTTCTCATAAAAAAATTCAATTTTAAAAGTATTTTTGAACTGAAGATTAATTCTTTAATTGATTCACACATAGTGGATTTGTGTACTTAAAATGTAAAGAAAAAAATTTTAAGAAATGTAAAAGCAAATAAATAAATTAAGAAACACTGCATGTTTATACTAGCCTATGATCTGAATGAAAGTCCATTTGAATGTTAATGACAGTGAAAGGCTCCATCAAATATACATCGCAGAGGAAACTATGGATACTTGAGCTAATTTTCAAATTTTCAGAACTGCAATTTTTCCTATTATTTAGACATTTTATTATCATATTTCTGTATACAATATTATATTTCAGAAAATATGTAGTTATGAAATTGACCTATTACAAATAAATGCCCTAATGATTAATTTACCCCAATCCAACATATACATCCCTACTTAATAAAATAATTGATCCTTGTATTGCAGAGACATGGTCCCAAAATAGAAATTAATTACATTTGTCAATATGAAATGAAAACTATATTATAATTAACAGTACTTATTACTTAATTATTTTATTATATTTTTGGAACAAAATCATATTCCTCAAATCTGTCATCATTCCAAGAAATCATTAACTTTTTCACAAGTTCTTTTAACCTTTCGAAAAGTATTTGGTTTTTTTTAAATTTATATTCCTTCCATTTGAAATGTCAATGCATCTCACTGTGGAATTCATAAGTTTTGGTTCAATAATATACTTGTTTAATATTATTTTATTATAATAATCAACTATGAAATCTTATTTGTTTGAAATGTTAACAATGTTCTAAGATACAAATTTCATGCCAAATTATTTTTTTATTACCTTATTAATATTTTTCCAACATCATTTTTATTATGCCTTTTTGTTTTCATTATTTTTCTGTTAATTTCAATAAATAATTTTCCCTTGTTTTACTCAGGGATGACTTGGAATATTTTCAGATCAAACGGTCAATTAAGATTTTTCTTCTTATGAGGGCAGATCTGCATCAGAAGTGTAAGCTTTTCAACATCATTTTTGGGTAAATTTGGAACATCTTCATTAGAATATGCTATCTTCATTGCTGCTCAATAAAGGAAATAATTTTCAGTAAAAATTTTATCTTTGAAAGGCAGGATTCCTGTTGCCAATGATTATGTTAGATAGTGTGAATGCTTGTTGGAGAATTTTCCAAGTATTAACAACATCAAATGTATCAACTGTAGCCATTCATCACAGTTATGTCAGTAATCCTTAATGTTCTTTGATTACTTAATCTAAACTTTCTAATTTGTAGTAATTTTTAAAAAATGATGATATAATCAAACAAGATTACACAGTTGGATAAGTCATGTTGGTAATAACAACCTCACATAAAATGTTAGGTGATTTGCCAAAAATGTACTTTCTGGGTCTGCAATTGACTTGCATGCACTGTGCCAACACAAAGCAAATGCTCGAGATAGCTGTGCCAATGAAGTTAGAAACTCCATTGAAAGAGAAAAGAGGCTTCTCTCCTCATTGAATGTTTTCAACTCACAGAAAATGACCTTGGATCAAGTTTTGCTTGGTTTCTCCTACATTTGATTTCCACACACCCAGACTCAAAAACTTTCGGCTTATTAAAAAAACTAAAGCATACTCATTAAAAAAAAATAAAGCATTACATGTATAACTGGATCATTAGTTATGACACTTTCAAAATACATGACTGCAAAACAAAGTACTTTACTTGTAAAACTAATTATGAAGGCCCCATAATTAAGATTTCTGACATCGGACATTTGAAAATCACACATCAGAATTAGCATAAAAATATCTTCAAAAACAAGGTGAATGAAACATAAAACTTTCAAAATATCTTGAAGAGGCAACTGCCAAGAATTTCAAGTTCACATTCTTTTGATAATGACAGTGTTAATATCTTATTTGAAACTCTTAACGACTATTATCAATGCAGCTTATTATTCATTTTTGTAACACATCTAAGTTACAGTTGCCATTCATGATATTCTAACTTTTGTATGGATTTTTTAAAAATGTATTTATTTATTTTATTCAAGAACAATATTTTGAGTAACTGCCTTAGTAGAAGGTCAGAGAACACAGAATGTTAACCTACCTTCACAGTCCTACCAGATATTTGGCAACCGCAGACAAGAGAATTTGCCATCCCATGCTATTCACTGATATGGGTACACCAATGATAATCGTTCAGATGAACAAACGGACGAAACATGATTAATGATAAATTAAAAAAAGTTAACATTTTTCTTTTGTTGAAAGTTGTAACGCCCACTAACGCATTTCTTTATTCATCACATATCACCCACATTTGCCACCATTCTCTGCAGATCCTTTGCATTGGTTTGCACCACGGTGTAAGATACAGAGCACCAACACATGTATTATATGTCTATGCCAGCGACCTGTCATAAGTTGTAAACAGAGAGTACTAGTCGCGCGACTTTTCTTGACGTCTGAGCTCCCTAGTGCTCAACACAGCACGACTCGGTACGGTCTGGTCACAACTTTGGTTTCACACGGAACGGCATGGGAAGATTGTCAGGGCTGCCATGCTCTGCTTGAATGCATTCAGTTCTCGCGTTTTCGCTGTTAGTGTTGTGTCCTATGATTTATTCGATTCGGATTTTGGTAATATCATATCTCCTTAATAAGCAATATTATCGTTATCTAATTATTTTCACTTGTGGTTGCTATTAATTGTGTTATTATTTGTTATATTTTATCGTCTATAATGTCCTGTTGTATTAAGAGCGAAAGAGGCGCGAATAGTATTAATAAGTTTACAGTTGGCAACACCCGTTGGATGTGACGTCGGGAGAAGCCTCCTCTCCCCGCACCCCGCGCTGGGAGACGTCAAGAAAAGTCGCGCGACTAGTATATAGGGTTGTATATTGGAGTTTTTCTAACGTGGCATCTGAGGGTATTAATCTTCAAGATGAAACGACTTATGCGTATTTCTCGGTCCTGCCGCAAGAGTCGCTTGATGTGCAGCACTGCATAATGTGGTCGCGATCATGGTGGAAATAACAAGGTATAGCGCTCCGGAGGATGCGCAGTAGCAGCCAATCACGTTTGAACCCAGGGATGAAGCGAAAACGGCTGGCGCACGTGTTCATTTGCTAAATTGCTACCCGTTTGCGAAGAAGCGAAGATCTGTTTTGTAAGGCAGTGCGACAACGGTGGAGGCTTTTTTGTGATTTTACTGGCGAGGATAAGGTATGTTGTGGATTTTTACTATAAGCTATTGAAACTATGTATTTTATGTGATTTCCCTTTAATTATTACAGAAGCATACATCAATCAGTTCATACGATGCATTTGTTAACATTTACTACCAAACATTTTTTGTTAAACAAAGAAAATTATAATTATTTTCGTGTGTAGTTCAAGATGCCTAACAAACAGCTGCATTAGAAATAATGAATAATATTGAAATTTTTGAATAATAAAAATCTAGTGGCTTCAGCTGTTAAATATGTAATAGCTTTATTGAATATACT
Organism: Teleogryllus oceanicus; assembly: GCA_964035755.1. Classification (NCBI taxonomy): domain Eukaryota; kingdom Metazoa; phylum Arthropoda; class Insecta; order Orthoptera; family Gryllidae; genus Teleogryllus; species Teleogryllus oceanicus. The sequence continues at coordinate 58,863,620 of CAXIVR010000014.1, forward strand.
TGTGAATATAATCTGGGCAGGGACAGTATATTCTTTTATACTTTGTGTGTTGAAGATAAATTTGTATGGTTTATGAAGAAAATAAATATGTGAAATATTTAATTGTAAATGGCCTTAAGGAATGAAGATTATTTACAGAAATAAATTGTTGTAACTTGTAAAGAAGTTTCCAAACTATTTTACATAACTTACATAGTTTCAATTAGCAAAACTGCTAGACATTTTTATTGTTTTAAATTTTTACATAAACCTTTTTATTTTGCTAAATCTTAGCCATTCAATAATTTGATATTTGATTCTCTTAAAATCACCAAAGAAATCCATAAAGCAATTTACGAGTAAAAAAGAAAATTTCATTTACAAAAACCTATTTTAAATTTCATATTTTAATGAGCTGAAATGTATCAAGTATATTGTAGTATGTATGTAATAATGTAGGATGTATATTTTTAATGTCTATATAATGTAATTATGTATGTATGTAATTAATTAACTCAAAAATATGTAATGTAAACTTTGCAGGTAGTGTGTGCCAACCGCGCTTTGACAATGTGTGCTTTCAATCAAAGGATTCACCAAACACATCTGTCAAGAAAATATTGAATCTTGTTCCTGGATCTCTACCTACAAAATGGTTAATGTTGAAGAGAAAATCCATTGAAAAACCTGGGTAAGTGAAAAGTATTAGTTTATTATGTGCTGAAACTTCTTGTGATATTATACATAATAATTGAAATATTAAAGAGCTTATGTAATAGAGAAGTTACGATAATAGATAACTTAATTTATTATATTGCAGTGAGAGGATACCTCTTTATGCATATAAAGAGCTCATATCATCTTTACGCAGTAATTCTGACATTTCATCAGTCAGCAAGTAAGTGTAATTTTTTTTTTTATTTACTATTATTATTAACACTTATTGTATTTTTTCTTTTTGAGATGATGACCAATATGACAGCCTTAATAACAAACATGACTATTTTTTATTTTAGGGAAGAAGACGGGATCTATGAAAGCAAAATATGTAGAGATAGTGTGAATTGCCTCCATAATAAAATAATGGAGGTAGAAAGGGCTAATGAATTATTAGAAAAAAAGATTCCAGAAAAGAAAAAAAATATTCCAGTAAAAGGAATCTTTTGTATTTGATATTTTGTGTTTACATATAAATATATTTATTTTTTTAGTTATAAAATTATTTGTATTTGATTCATTCCTTTAACCCACTAAGGTTCACTTTCATTTTTGGTCCTAATGCTTTAAATAGGTGAGTTAAAAGGAGATGAAATTTTATGTGTAGTTGATCATACATAATTCCCCAGTGGATTAAATTTTTACATTTTCTCTAGATGGTTCAAATTTTATAAAAAATTTAATTTAAAATAAAAATTTTTTTTTCACACTTGATATATTTCAACTATTTTCTAAATTAATAAATATAGAATTAAATTTAACGTTACTATATAATGGGCTTGTGTTTCTATTAATATTTTTTATAGATTAATTCCTATCCATTAAAATTCAACAGTTTTCATTCTTCAGATCTTTTTGCATTCAAAGAATATGAAACTATGAACAGAAATAATAAAAATACAAATAAAAGTGGAATTGAGTGTTTACAGTACCTGGCCTCATATTCTCTAACTTGAAAACCACAAACACATTATTTGCTCAGTACTTATTCAGAGACAAATATTTTCAAAAAAACATTAACATATGGAACACATTCCCCAAAATAACAGAAAACATAAATGCAAAAGAAAAGAAATTGAAAATAATTATAACAATGTGGCCAAACTGTACTGTACTGTACGTTAGATCAGGTCATTGTATTTGTTCACATTTTTTGTATATAACTGAAATATTTAAACTGCGAACATTTCATAAATAACACCAATATACTAATAGTTAAGTTCTTAACTAAATTAAATGAGTTATTGAAATTCGAAATTAAATGAGTTATGCCTGTAACAAATAATGTACTTCCGGGTCATTGACCTCCATCTCGATCGGGTTTTTGTCCAGTTTCCCTGATCCATTGAGCAAATGCTGAGATGGCCCCTTGATTTGCTTCTGGACTTAAATGTAGCTTCACCATGCGCACGTTTTGTTGAACTTTCCTTTTGCTTGTAGTGGTAGTAGAGTTTGGGGTGAGTTTCTATTTTGTTAACAATACAGAAAAATCAAATCTGTTTGTTCCTTTACCGTTAAAAATAAGTATTCTATAATTTGGCAACGAAAATATCCAGTATTTGAAATGTTAATCCCTCGCTTTTTTAAAGTTGTTGTTGTTGTTATTATTATTACTTAATCTTTAAACTATTAATAGTTAAATTGTTGGGAAGGGATTCTGAAACTCAAGAAAGAGTGCGCAGATGAGTTTCTCCCTCATACGTCACATACAGTTTTTGACTAAATAAATAAATAAATTTTAAAAACAAATATCGTTCTTTTAAATAATTTTCAAATGTCCGCGACTGCGTAGATAATTTGAATTTGGCGCACAGTTGGTGGGATATATTATTATTGGTCCACAGTCAGCGGCATGCGCACCGCTACACCTTGTTATTTCCACCCAATGATGTATAAGACATATACATCATTGTTTCCACCATGCATAATTCATAAAACGCACGGCGAGCAGTGTTGGCACTGACCATTTAATTCCAGGAAACGTTTCCTACAGAGACTCGGTGCCAATCACTAACACAATACCATAATACGCATGATTCAAGGATCTTTGCATCATGTTTATACATCGTCTTCATGAAGTCTATAAGTAGAGATAATAATGAAGAGATCACTTCATGCCATTGTTCTGATGGTGCTAGATGTACTCTATGGTGCGACTCATTTATGGCAAAGATGGTGTGGTATAATCATGGAATGGGCTCTGGAATTGTGCTGCTACAATACTCTATAGCTTGTAGCCCTTGTAGTATACTCGCTGTTGTAGCTCGTGTATCTTCATAATATCATGGTGGAAATAACATTATTACAACATGTGAACATTAACAATGTTATTTCCACCATGCATAATATTATAACGAGAACAGTGACTTGCCGCTGCTCAGCAACTGTCCGTTGCCAACTTGCCGTTGCGCAGTGACAGCAACTGTCGCGTGCTACCTGCAAAGCTTACTCACGGGCGTGGTCAGATTCCAATGTCTTTGGCCGTCAGAGTGTATAAACGTGGTGTGGTGGCGGCACTGGGTGGCGCCACACACTGGGTGGCGGCTGGCATGACTGCGAATGCGAAATCACTGAAATCGCGCGCGTCTTTGTGGTTCCACAGAGCGTTCACACGTTAATTTATGGTGGGATTCACACATTTTCTAGTGGAGAGCAATTCGCTAAGGATAGTAGAGCTGTTTTGAGGCTTCTTAACATATCTAGCATTAATATGGTTGAAGCGGAATCGAGTAAAGAAATGTCCAGGGTAACACTTTCAAGGTACACAAACAGTAAAAAGTTTACTTTCCTTTTAGGCAAGTCGTCAGATAGTAACTACTGAAATGTTTACAGAGATATAGAGAAGAAAAGAGAAGATTATTTGGAATGGACCGATTACTTTATGGCAACGGCATTTCTTGCTGCCAAACGAAGTAAAGACCCGTGTTCTCAAGTGGGGGCTTGCATAGTAAATAAGGAGAAAAGAATAGTCGGTGTAGGATATAATGGAATGCCATTTGGATGTAGTGATGATGAATATCCTTGGAAGAAAGCTTCTACTTCTCGATTAGAGACCAAATACTTGTATGGTATGTAAATTTCATAGTTTTGGCTATAACTTATTTTATAGTTACTTAAAAATGTAATTTCTTTGCAGTTTGTCATGCTGAAATGAATGCGATTCTGAATAAGAATTGTTCTGATGTGAAAAATTGTACTATATATGTTGCTTTATTTCCATGCAATGAATGTGCTAAACTAATTATTCAGTCTGGTATTAGTGAAGTAGTATACATGTCTGATAAGCATTCAGCTAAGGAAGAAACAATTGCAGCCAAACGCATGTTTGATTCTGCTGGGATTAAATATTGGTAAGATTAGAAATGTTTAGTTGTGAAGTTTATATGAAAATAAATTTGCCTTGATAGTTCAACATTAATACAGCTTAAAATGTGTCTTATTTCTAGGCAATATATTCCTAAACATAAGCAAATAACAATTGATTTCACTGAAATAGATTGGAACAACATGACTCAGCTGCCACCAACACCTTTGAAGTGCACGAAGTAGGGATCTGGCAGAAGACATTTAAAATTTGCCTGGTTGCGAATGTCAGTACTGAAGTCAACATTGAATGTGAAAGTTGTTTTTAATGTTATGTAGGATAAATCTGTGATGCTTTCATATTTGGAATTTGTAATAAATGTGAATATTTTCTAAGTCTTGAATTAAAGGGTAGTTTCATAATGTGGGTAATCCACAAAATTATTTTAATGTAGTAGATCATTAGTCTGGAAAGATTATTTTTACAACATGAGTTACCATTTTCATTATAAGGATCTGTAAACAGGTGCAAAATATCAAAGTAAGAGTAGAAGAGGGATTTAATCAGATCATTTTTTTAAAATAAAAGAATTAATTCCATCATTGTTGATTTCTTACCTTCTTTTCCTGCAACACACGTTTATTTAGTAGTAGGAAATAAAATACAATGTACAGTCATTTAAAAAACATGGAACAAGAGAGACCATATAAAGCTCAGTCCCCTGCAAGGATTCCATTTTGCTGTCTAGTTAAGATGTTCCGGGGGTTCACACATGGGTCTCAAATAAATAATCTATTAACAAAAAAATATCTAAGGAGTACATCTTCCAGTACCAGGTAGACTCCTCACTAGATAAATACATTACATATGCTTATGTTCCATTAACCAATGGGAAGTTCTTACTTTCATGATTTACTCTAAAATACTCAGTACCATACATGTATTTACAGCATTTTCAATTCAATGTGAGCAACTGCAATGTAGAATGTCGCATTTAGCAATTTTTTTTTCCTTTCCATTATTTTAAACATTAGTGATGCCTGTCCTGCTGGAACTGAGTATTTTATTTGCTACTACAAACTGAATCATTCAAATTAATATCAGTACATCTCTGCCAAGCCATTAGGTATCGAAAACCCTTCATACAAAAGATACTGGCAGGAAAAAACATAACAATCTGAACCATCAAGGACATAACTAGTGTACATGGCACAGAAGGGAGCCCAGTTCTCAGTTCATTTGGGAATTGCTCAAAAGTAAATCTTGCAGTTTTCATTTCTTGCAACAGATTAATAAGCACAATTAATATTTTTGGCTTAAAAAATTACCAATACACAACTTAAACTATACTCAAAAGTCTATTTCCTTTTATGTTATTTTGCTTGGGTACAATATTTATGACTACAGGAAGTTAAATGGAAGATGATAATTATGTCCTGAATGTTCCAGATGCTCCAAGCAATTTCAGTACAAGATTTATTGGGTCGTCTACAATGCTATTCCTTCAAAAAAGCCTTGGGACACAAGTTCTTTGATTACGTACATATTTGAGAATCTAATGATTGATATCAATGAATGGGCCACAGGGTTGTGACTAAGACGACAAAATTGTTCATTAAAAAAATGGACGCACTCACGCCAATTTCACTGTCTCTTTAGAAACAAATTAATGTAAATTAAAAAGGAAAGTGACTGGCAAGACCGATGTCCGAGACGTTCTTCCTTGTGCAGGCACTGTTCCAGTCTTGAAGGGATGAGCCTCGATATTCCAGCGTTCTGTACGTAACCTGAGTTTCTTCTGAGTGTCACAATGCACTTCTTTGTGGAGGCATATGTATTCTGTTTATCAACTCAAACCAATAGGTTTATGATGTAGCCTCAATGACTGACAGCCAGAATACATCACACACAAAAGGTAAACGCTGGCCAGCCTCTTCACACTATCTCAAATGCGAAAAAGGCTCTTTAAAAAATTGATTCAAGTTTCAGTTAATCAATATGATCTCTAATGCACTGTTATGTTTCAAATTTCACAACATTCAAGTCTGTCCTGTACAACACAATAAATCATTTCATGTTTTCACTATAGACTTCTTTCCTATAAACTACAGAGAACATAAGTATTCTGCAACAAATGTTTTAAGATTATCTACAGCAGGTTTAAAAAAAAAAGTATTATCTATTTTTAATGCCTATTTAAAGATTCATTAAATAATAGGAATTTAAATTTCTTTCTAAATATTGTGTCATTTATCTAGAATGCTCAGGAGCTTTCCTCTAACCTATAGCACAAGATTAACAGGGCATGTACTTTCTTACCAATTTTCAAAAGAGAAACCTCAACAAAGACTGCATTTGCCAGAAAACATTGCAGAATTCTTACATCCCAATTAAATGAATTAGGTAAACAAAGAAACTGTCTCTCCACAACACACTAGCACACCCATTTCCACTTTAGCACAGATTGTATTGTACAGCCTCGGCATTCAATTATATACGGTGTTAAGGACCAAATGACTGAAACCATTATTCATCACGTTGCACCATCCAGGAGCTCCACCTCAGATGAGCAGGGCGCAGGTCATTTGGGCAAGGCATAGCCTGCATGGCCTGTGCTCCACTCCGATTGCCACCTACAGATGGAAGCCCAACATCAGTTGCCAATGCAGTTTTCCTTGGTTATGTCAGCCAGATGGTTACTGTCACATGGCGGAGCTTGGGTTGAGCTGTTTGCTGGTCGGAAAGTCCCTGCGTATGGGAAGAGGCCATGGCAACGAGCTTCATATTCCACTACAGCAGCAGGGCATGGGCCAAAGTCATTGCTCTTGAGAGACTGCAAAATCACTGTGCAGTTCTGAAAACAAATCAAACAGTAAAAATTTAGGAAAAACTACTCAACAAAGAGGCATATCTGTGTAAATTCATGGCAGGAACTGAATTTGTATTCCCCTTTTGCAGAAAAATGTTACTTCAATATCTGACAATTACTTCAAACTAGTGTGTGTTCAAACCAGTGGCCTGTTGCAGCATAATTATAGAGCAACATTTTAAAAATTATAATACCAAAATTAAATTATCTATTTCTATATTTTTGAATGAATGATTCTAAATTCCAATTAAATTTTAAAATTTTTTTGTCATTCATAATATCTCAGTAAATGTACATTCAACTGTTGTAGCTGGGATCACTAACTTGGAGAACAAATAGCTTCCTTTCTGAATCAATGCTATTTCAATATACATTCAATTGATATCGACCATATTATTCAGTAGACCATACATAAAAATACAAAATTATTTACATATGTACAGTTAAGTGTTGACACAAATTTTCTTAAAGTAGTTGTCAATGTTTCTGCCTGCAGTTATGACATTCATCAGGGAAATTATGTTGTACAAACCTGATAAATCATAACAATAATTAATAAACTTTGGCAATATATGCTAAAAACTTTCAATGAAGTGTAAAACAACATGATACATGCTTGCCTAAAGTGAAGGTACACAAGTTATTTGTGTAATGAACATTTTTAGTTTGTTATTATGAATAATGATATTAAAACATTCAAATTCATGTGAAACGTTGTGCCAGTGAATGTAATCAACAACTATTATAAAATTAATTTCAATGTGGACTGTTGGGTGAGCAAATTATAATTAAGATAAGAATACAGTGCCGTAGTGTCAAACTGTTTGGTGTAAAGGGCAATTAGTAAAGTGGGTACGCTCAAAGAATGAACAAATGTGATCATGACAGTGTTGCAAATAACTAAAAACATATTCATTGAACACAATAGATGTCGAGCAGTTATATTATTATACCATAAATGTTGCAGTTTTTCGGTTTCAGTGTGTAAATTTATATTGCACCCCTAATGCAAGAGGGCCACATCTCAGAAAAATTGAAAATCGAGATACAGCCATTGCTAGATTCCTTGTAGTTGCGTGAAATGCAACAATGCCATTTCTTTTTAAGTTTCATAAAAAGCTCTTTTTGTATGCCCTTGAGAAAACTTCCGACAACTCTCCTGAGAAATGAACGATTTTGGAGTTGTGGCCCTGTTGCATTAGGGGTGCGATAGATAGTTCCGTCATTACTTTTATTGTCTAACATCTCAGAAATGAACTTTTTGTAATAACTGTACTCAACACCTACCATGGCCAGCGATATGGCTTTTTGGAATTCAATGTGTTCCCGTTTTCCAGGTTCTTTTTTGCACATTAGTACACATTTTTTCTGCACATTACTTAAGGATACAATGCAACTTGTGCACTTTCCCCTCACAACCCAGTACTAGGAGTATAGAATTTGTTAAAAAACAAGCATTAAAGAAATCTCAGATTTTTTCTAGGAAGCATGTTACTAATTAATATTTAGCATCCTAAAGCATTTAAGAAAGTATTTTTCCAGCCAGAATGAATATTCTGAAATACAATGAAAAAATTTGAAAGAACTTGAATCGTTGCATAACAACTTAATTTTTTTCCTTTTTATTCAGATGTAGTTCATGAAAACATTATGAATTTGAAGTATATGAAGTTGATTTTATATACTTCGTAATTATCTCAATTCTAGATTAGGCATTGGATTATCTATTATTATTGTGGTGTAGTATCTGGTGACTAAGTAAACTGGTAAATCTTCCCCTAATGCAATAATGTAATGTTTAATTACAATGTTGTTTGGCCCTAACAATGTCTTTAAAAGATAATAACTGATAATAAACAAATGCAACTCGAATGGAGTACAAATAGTTTCTCTTTGCGGCTGTTGCCTATGGCTTTCACATATAGACACTTGTTTCTAGTTAATTTAAACATAGCAGTAACTAGAAAAACTTAATTTCCACATTCAGGTGTATGTAAAACAATGAAACAAAAAGGAATTCCTTCTGACACACCAAGTGTGAAATCTCGCCGTGGCGACCTTGGGAGAAATTGTACATAATATTAAATGTCTTTTCCAGATTTTGTTATATATAAGCTTTTATGAATAAATGTAAATGATACAAATTAAACACTGTACATATTAAGTTTTCGATGTAATGTAATTACGACATTAAATTCTTTCTCTAGCAATAGCACAAGGGTGCTGCCAGCTTGCTCACTTACTTGGGCTGCTAGTGATACTGTATATGTCAGCAGGGCCCATTTTCAGCATTAGGAAAATAAACAGAGCAGCAGAACTGTTAACTATGTAGCTGTGTTACTAGACTGGCTAATGCGTAAACCGTTGACAATTTTCTCCAAAATTAGAGTTGTATGTAGTTTTTTGGGGTTCCTAACTCAGGATTTCCCGCGTCACTTACAGGTGATGCATTTTGAACAATTCCTATAAATAGTCCATTTACGAATATGAGTGAGTTGGTGTCACCAAACTCGTGTTTCCGTTCTTGAAAATATTGAAGTGGAATTTTTACATCACTGCTACTATGAAATTAGTGGGTTTCTTTATTCAAGATATCTTGCAGTAATTTCGGTGCATGCACTTCTACTCTTTCTTCCTATAGATACTAGAAGATAAGAAAGTACAAATAGACTATAACTTGTTTATTTGTTGGTTGTAACTGTTATCGTTTCTTTTTCATTAATATCACAAAATTTAAATCAATAGGAGCATAGTATCAATAAAAAATATCTTGTTTACTGCAAGTAATTCATTAGTAATAGTCATTTGATAATTAACTGTTGATGACATGGAGTTTACTGGCCACAAATCCAGGGTGTCACCTCCAGGTGACAGAGTTGAGCCAATGTTTGATATAGAGTCAATGCTATGGTGTAATATTGGGTGGCATGCATTTTTATGATTTATTTTTATCGTTTGTGACATAGAAGCGCATAATATTTTAGAAATGATAGATTAGCACGCCCAAGTTCTTTTTCTTTTGTTACCTCCTGATGTTGCTCTGTTCATCAATCAAGAAAGAGGTGATGAAACTGAAATGAATCGTCTGCCCAACTGATTTCTGAACCTCGTTGAAGTTCATGGAACGAAGAATGATGATTTCGGCACAGGAAACATTTCTTATCAACCAGATGTAGCATATGAAGAAATAGTTTACAAAATAGCACTCAAATGTGACTCTTCAAGCAGGAAATGTAAGCTAAATGTTGAAGACTAAAGCTACTTTCATCTCAAATCTGGTAAAGATGATAATTATGACACTGAAAATGAAGGAGCCAAGCCTGTCCAAAAAGAGTAGTCCATAATCTGATTCCTGGAAGTGAGTTCAATCTATTGGCCTAATTAGTACAAGTTTATGTTTATCTAGGGAAAAAGACTCCAAGTCAATCAGAGCCATTAGTGCCAAAGTGAAACAGTATAACTGATGATGTAGAGTTGTAGGGTTGTCTCATACAGACTACTTCTATTTTGCTGGAATTCTTAAAGTCACCTTACAACTTAAGATGGACATAGAGGGGAAGTTAAATGGTTTCAATTTACAGATGAGTATGGTACAGTGGTTTTTAAGAAGAGTCTCAACAAGGATGAGCCTTTTCAATCATTAAGTTGCATTCGTTGAGGAAAGGAACGAGCTTGGCTGCTGTCTGAAAAATGTTATTTTATCACACTACAAATTTCAAAAGAAAAGAAAAAAAAAGGGGGGACCTTTTTCACCTCCTCCCACTTATTCCACACACATCAGCATTGTTGTGAATTTGGACATTGAAAAATGGTAATTTCATCATTCACAATGATGCTCATGTCATTATATTCAACAGTCAGGATAGTATAAATCGAACTATCAATATGTGCCAAATTGAATAAGTAGCATTTTTTTAAAAAATACTTTACTTTCAATATAAAGCTCTTTTGGACAATTATAAGAGTTCAAGCATAACCTCAAACAGTTCTTCCTTTTATTAGTTTCAAGTAAATCAATAAAAGGCCTCTCCTGAAAAATGTCATTTTTATACTCGCATCCCCTAGTAGCCTAGATATATAGAAAGAAACAAAATTTGGAGCCATTTCTGAGAAAATGGTGTTTGAGCGTTTGTGAAAATGTTGAATTTAGATCTCATTTTGACAGAAAACTGCTGAGTTTTCCAGAAACTTTATTTGACATTATTTAAAGCACATGTACTCATAAATGTAATAATGTGAAGAAATCACCTCTAATGAAAATATTACTGATGTGAGAGACAAGTAAAAAAGATTACATTTTTTTATTTTTGAAAAAACAAAAGAATGGATCACTATGGCGTTTATGTCATCTTACAGAGTCCATTAACATTATCCCTAAATTATTTTTTTTAAATCAAGCAGTTTTTGAGAATTTTTTTTTTTTAATTTTTTAAAATTGCAAATATTTTGCGCTCTATTGCATGAAAACTACTAACATTTTCAAAAAACTCTGCATGACCTTAATGAAAGAACTATTTATGGCTAACGAATATCATTCAAAGGTAAAAATCTGCGTCTTCAATTTATAGTTGTAGGAAGATGCTGAAAAAATTCAAACATTTGCTATTTTCGAAAGTTTAGAGATATTCGTGGAAATCAGATTTATGCCACTTTTATAAGTGTGTTTTACTCTATTCTTACAAGAAATTTAACGAAAAAATTTGAAATTGTCTGGGGGCCTTCATGTAAAGAACCCCCAAATTTTAAAGAATGTTTTTCAAATTTTAAAGCTTAGATGGACGGGTTTCTTCAATTTGGAAAAGATCGTACATGTGGTTTAAGTGCTAGTAGTGTTCACAGACAGACAGACAGACGGTTTAAAGAAAAGAAAAGAAGGGGAAAAAACAAAACAACAACATTTTTTCGGTATCACGGTACCCCAAAATGTGTATTTCCATTGAAACCTCAAAATTGATTTTCTGCAGCACTACATAACTTTCTCTCTATGATGTATATTAATTATAAAATTATATAAAAAAAGTAAAAATGTTCTAAATGTGTGTAGAATGCTACAGCAGTCAAGTTTCCAACAATAATGTAACCGAAAAAATGCAAGTGTTTATACCACTGAGCTAAGGATGCAGAATTTTTCTTTATTGTGGATTTTGATTGTTTCTTCCAAACTTCATACCATAACTCATCCATTTTAATGATCCGAAAACCGAACAGTGTACCACTCACACAGAAAGTGGCTGCATAAAATTAATTAAAAGCAATGTGATATTTGATGGTAATCGTTTTCTTCTGTCTGCAAAATGTCATGTTTATCATCGTTTATCTATTTTATCGGTCATGTGTCTTTAACCCCTGTTAACATGCAACCTTGCAGATTTGTTAAGTGCACTTGTACATACCTGTATGTTAAGAAATTTAACATCCTTAGCAACGTAAACATCCGTCGATTCATAGCAAGTCAAATGTTTGTTAAGGAAAAAACATGGCGATGTACAAAACATCAGATTCATACAATTCAGAAGTAATTGACATTGGTTTGGGGAATAATTATTCTTATTTGCAATATTATTAATAGTACAAGTAGACAAATGTATACTAGGTAAATTAACCTCATTTTCCTCACATTCCCTCAAATGAAACTACTCTGGTAATTGTATTTACTGATGAGGTAAAGGTGTCACTACTGGGAGTCAACGCGCCAATTTCCTAACCGAACGTCATTTTTTTAGGTATCTTTAGGTTCAGTAGTATTATTTGCAACCAATTTCCTTGAACCATGGTATACAAATATTGTTTATATAGATGTATTGCAACACCCCACAATATTGTGCTAACATGCCACAGCAACAGAAGTTGTGTGTTTACTATCGCAATAATGTCGCAAATTTTTGCATAATTCATGAGATGTTCTGTTGACTGATAAAATGCAGAATATACCATGAAATGTTAGTGCTGTTACTGCCTCGTCCAAATTAAATATCTTGGCTCCGCTATGCTTCATCTTGATTTTTATATTTGGCCTCAGCAGTAATAACGCCTAACATTCCTAGATATGTTAATAGCTCTAAAAACTGAGGAAATTGGAATGTAGAATAATGAAATTATCCTTAGGTTACAAGTGTCTCCCAGTGACTCCTTATCTGATGTAGTGGATATTCTAATTATTCTTTAAACCATTACCTACTGAAGTCACTGGTAAAGAAAGTGTTTTTTTGAAGCAAAAATGCATTGATTTTGACTAAGATAAAGTGTTCTACAATTCCACTGATATTACATTACATTACATTACATTTATTTGAACTGCAATTGGGTATGATTGATTTTTTGGCAGTTAATTAACAATAATTACAATAATAATAACACTTAACATTAATAATAACAACAATATTAATAATAATAATAACGATATTAATAATAATAACAATAATAATAAAGGAGTACAGTACAAGCCGAACATGCAATAATCATACTATCACTAATATTAAGTATTATAACAAATATTTCAACTCGTATGATATATAATAATTATAATTATATGTCGGTGATGCTAAAATTTAATACAAGCTACAAAACTACACTACACTACACTACACTACACTACACTACACTACACTACACTACACTACACTACACTACACTACACTACACTACACTACACTACACTACACTACACTCACTGTTTTTGCTTTGTTACACTGACCAGCACTACATCGCACTTCACCGCACTTCACCGCACTTCACCGCACTTCACCGCACTTCACAGCACTTCACAGCACTTCACAGCACTTCACAGCACTTACTCATTTAATGTCTATTACTATCATATTGTTCTAACTTATTTCTAAAACTTCGGACACTTAGAGGAAAGGCTTTGAAAATTGCTGCGGTAAACTGTTCCAATCTTTAATTGTTCTGTTACAAAAGGAAAATTTCCCAAGATCTGAATTTTGTTTCCTTGTTCGAATTTTGTGAGTGTGATCGCTGGCCGAAATAATTTGGTTTTTCTAGTCTAACCTGAATTTCCTTCCAAGCTGTTTGACCTACGTATGATTTATAAAGAGCGCAAAGCCTCGCCCTTGTTCTTCTCATTTCTAGAGGTTCCCATGCCTTTTTTATCGCGTTAGTTCTGTAGGTAAACTTATTCGCTTTTCTCTGTATTCTATCTAGATTTTTCCGGTGCGACTTTCTGTATGGATCCCAACATGCCACTCCGTATTCCATGAGAGGCGAACCAGCGAAAAATATGCTAATTCTTTGCGTTGCAGAGCTTTTCTTTAGAATTCGATTACAAAATGCAAAGACTTCCACGTTTCCTAACTACCTGATTTATATGCTTCTCCCACCTAATTTACTATCTATACGAATGCCTAAATACTTGCATGATGAGACTCTTGGGATGATGACCTCACCTAAACGATAGTCTGGTTCCTCATAATTCGTCCCGCCAACGTTATTGTTTTGCTTTTCGATCCGTTAATTCCATGTCATTTTTTCAGCCCAATCACGTAAATGTTCTAAATCCTGCTGTAATATTTGTTGTCAGCGCTACTTTTGATTTTTCGGTATATAACACAATCGCTGCAAATAAACGCACCTTTGATTGTATGTTAACGTGGAGATCATTTACTGACGCTAAGAAAAGTAATGGCCCTATGACACTTCCCTGTGGAACCCTGAAGTAACAATAACCGTAGTCGAAAACTGAGTGCCAATTCAACTTTTGTTTCCAGTCTCTAAGAAATTCGCTTACCCACTTCACGACTCTAGCATCAATTCCTGAAGTTAATAATTTCCTGATAAGTAGGTTATGCGGTACTACGTCGAATGCTTTCGCAAAGTCGATTACGATTGCATCCAGAAGATATATTCAGAATATACAGAATCCTATAAAAGTAATCTTGCACACACGCCCATGCACCTATAGACTAGTATTATCAAGAATTCTTTATGTGTTAAAAGTATCATTAAATGTTTTACATACTTTAATGCAAATGCCTTCAATATTTTTATCCAATTTTGTACACAATTTAATAGCAGCTTCTTGTTGTGTTGGATCCAGATAGTACCACATCCGAGACCCTGTGGACAAATGAATTGAAATTTTTAATGCAATCTATTTGTTCCTATATTTGATTGAAATTCCATAAAAGTCTTGTACCTTCAAAGAGAGCTTCAAGGGAATTGGGATGGGCAGCCAGGAACTCTGCATTTAACTGCTTTGCATCCTTCCCCTTGAATATAGGAGCTAATTCTCGTTGAATTACTGTAGCAACAGGAGCCTCCAGAGACCCAGCACACTTCTCCATATAGCCATGACACAGAATCAAACATCTGTGCAACCGAGGATTGTCAGGCTCAAGGCGATAAGCTCGCTTCACAGACTGGAGCATAAGTAATGGCTTTTCTGAAAAAATTAAGAATTTGTTAGTATTCAAATATCAAAAACTCCCCCAAGCTGAAAGCACTGTTTGGAACAGAGCCATTCAAAAGTCACTGCATTGTGTGGAAGTTGCTGAAATAAGTAAAAAAAATACAAATTGAAAATTATTAAGATTCAAATGGACCAGAATGGTAGAATAAAGAGACTTCTTTTACTGTGCTGATGTTCCCCCGAAGTACCACTAGGGTAATTTTTCAAAACTGGTGTTGAGCATTTCCTCTGGCCTATTGATGACTTGGGAGAAAATTGTTAAAACTTAAGTATATGTTAAGTTGGTTTGTGTATGCTTCTAAGATTGTTTTATCTATTTTTCACGTCAGTATCATACCAGCGACCGCGAGGAAACAGCTTTAACGGTCAGCTGTCTACCAATAACCGCACCATCTGCCGGAAGCGAGGGGAACACTGGCCATATCAGGAGAAAAGGATGAAAGAAAGAAAAAAAGAGATGGGGAAGTGAGAAAAGGAAAAAGAAAATGAGGAGAAGGAAAGGAAGAAAAGGGAAAGAGAAAGAAAAAAAAGAAAGAGGAAAAAGAGAGAAAGCAGGAAAATAATGCTTTTTTCAAAATGAGGAAACTAAAAGAAGAGAAAAACAATCTGCAGCCTAGCAAAGGAACAGAAACAAAGAACTGAAAAATGGAAAAAATATTGCTGGGGATATAAGACACCAAAGCGATTTAAGCGATTGAAAAAGAGCAAGAAGGTGGAAGAATTATATTCATCAGAAGAATGTGAAACATCCTCAGGACAGTTGTATGACTCTACATCAGATGATTTGAATCTAAGTGACCTGCTAGGTGAAGAATCAATGGAAGAAGCAGATATTTTTGACCAAATATGATCTTTATAGTGAGGTTTGCAAATAAGAGATCAGTCGTTCACTTTGTAGGCGAAGTTAAAGGAAAAACTGAAGATGATAACAATCTCTTCCAATTTTTGAACAGAAAACCTGGTAACTTTTTCCTTTTTCATGACAAATAAGATAATGGCGGGTTTGAGGTTTTCCAGCGGATACAGCAAAGTTGCCACAGCCAACAATCAGACAAAGAACAGCAAGTACATCAGGCTGTTATATATTTTATCGGTCATATGCGTCTTTAACCCCTGTTAACATGCAACCCTGCATGTTTGTTAAGTGCACTTGTACCTATCTGTATTAAGAAATTTAACATTCTTAGCAACATTACCAACCATCGATTCATCGCAAGTCAAATGTTTGTTAAAGAAAAACCATAGCAGCGTACAAAACTCAGATTCAAACAATTCAGAAGTAATTCACATTGGTTTGAAGAATAAATATTCTTAATTGTAATATTATTAATAGTACAATCAGAAAAATGTATACTAGGTACATTAACATTGTTATCCTCATGTTCTATAAAATGAAACTACTCCGGTAATCGTATTTACCGTATGTGAAAGCGTCATCACTTGAAGTCAACACGCCAATTTCCTAACCAAACATAATTTCTTTAGGTATCTTTAGGTTCAGGAGAAATATTTGCATCCAATTTTTCGAACCACGGTATACAAAAATTGTTTATATAGATATATCGCAAGCAACACCCCACAATATCGTACTAATGTGCTACAACAACAGAATTCACGTGTTTACTATCGCAGTAATGTAAATTTTCGCATAATTCGTGAGATTTTATGTTTACCGATAAAATGCTTAATATACCATGAAATGTTGCAGTGCTTCTACTGCCTTGTCCTAATTAAAAATCAAGACTCTGCGTAGTTCTGCCTCGATTTTTAACTTTTAGCACTCGTAACATTCCTAGGTATGTTAATAGCTATAATTTTGATCACTTCAACATTCCTTTACAAGTAAATTGTGGGTAGCTTGAAATTCTTTAAATAACTAAGGCAGCACTCATTTTGATAATTTCAAATTTCTTTAAATAAATATAAAATGATTTGCTAATTTATTTCTATGGAAAATATGCAGTGGTAGTTATTTTGCCCTACCTTTTCCCAAAGGTATCAAAAGTGCCCCATGAGATGCACCAATCAACCCTGGGGATGAGACACACTGATAAAATGATTTTTTGTTGTTGTTTTTATGTGCAGAAATATTACAAAAAAGATTGTGCCTTTTAATAACACACTACATTAGTTTTGCTGTCATCACATGGAAAAATTACTTCAAATTACTGTTTTCTGGGCACCCAAAAAATCTTAGAAAAAAGTATCAATGTGTCCCCAGTTCCCCCTCACACTGCCGATATATGAAATCACTTCAATAAACAAGTTCACATGCACACTATTTGTAGAAAAGAAAAAGAACCTTTAGAGAATGAAATAACTGCGTCTTTTAGTCCTCCTTTTAAAAACTATGACAGCACATACTTTCTATCATTATTGAAAATAGTTATGTAATATTGCAATTTGCAATTTCTAACCTACTAAGATCTGTTATAACTTGAAAAAGTCCAATTGTAATGAAGCACCTATGGTGCATACTGCAGACTCCAGTTACAGTAAACTCAGATATAATGAACCCTTGGTTATCCTGAACTTGTCATTGGTCCCATTTCCTTATTTACATTACAAATAAGCATAAGAAGATTCGGTTATAGTGAAAGAGGGAAATAATCCTGGGAATTAATTGGATCTTCTATTTTATTAGGCGATTAAAAGAGCCTTCAGAGAGTGGGACGGCGTTTGAAATGGCAGTGCAAAAGACAATGAAAGGTATAATAACATCAAGACTGCATTACAATACTTAGAAACAGAGGTCAGTGCAGAATCAAGTATGGAGAGAGCACCAAATCTGAAGAAGGGTCTAGAGATATTACTAATGAAAAACATACAAAGCAATCAATTGAATATTGATCAATTGATTATTTTAGGAGCAAATAAAAATATTAAATTTTCAATTCATTCTGTTAATGAATTTTACACCTTTGTATTAATAAAATAAATAAATGCGACGGAATTTCATTTAATTTTGAAATCGGAAATAGTGAACCAAACGTGTTAGTCCCGAGAAGTTCACAATAACAGCAATAGACTGTATCTGCGTTTATGTCGATAGCCATGAATAGCAGTCATTTCTTACTTTTATAAATTGAACAAGTATGAATAAATTTAACTGTTACATATTTGCAGCACATTAACAGAAAATAAAAAATGATATTTCACATAAACTTACCTTGATTACATTGAAAGGACCTAACAATTTAAATGTATTTTTAATGTAAAAATAACTGATAATTTCCTAATATCATAATCAGCAATCAAAACTTATTAAAGTAAAAGAAATTTTTGGAAACACCTTCCTTATTTCCTTTCATAACAATATTATCTATGTAATACAATTAATAAGACACGCTACAATGCAAAAATCCTTAAGAATTTGGAACTGACAGTGCGTGTTGCCATATCGCAAACTGACAATGCGGGAAATTCAAATTAACATTTTGGAAAAATTTGAAGACTATTTGAAACAGTTTCTGAAAAGACAATTTGTTTAAAATTTAAAAATTGACGTATGATGCAACAAATACTAATTTGATTTTGATAAATAGATCAAGACATTATTTGAAGATGTTTGTGATTAACACATTTCATTAAGGCAAAATTACAATTCACAATGCTTTCACAATTGTAGTTGTAGGGTCACATCGAAAAAAAAGTGAACCTAATGCGCAATTTAAAAAAATCAGGGATTTTAACAATAATGACACCTGCACCTCTTAAGCTTCCTTTACGCAATCCCACAACAAAATTTGACCAAAAAATGTCATGCATTTTTAAAAAATATTGAAAATGTCCCAAGGGCTTCATGTCAACAACAAAATGCTGAATTTATTTATTTGTTATCTTTTATAAACTATTTTTATATTATTCGGTTCACCTTTTAAATGAAAATTTAAAATGAACATATTTTCAATTACAAACGTAGATGTCAAGATGTAAGTTTGTTTTAAAGTAAAGTAATATTCAAAATATATAAGGCAATTTTCATGTTTATTAATGATAAAGTAAAATTAATTATTTTAATCTAAGAGTTTCGTTTAAAAAAGCTTCAAAGTAATATGACTACTACTTGTCACAACCTATTCTCAATGTGAAAATGAAGCCTGTTTTTGCGAAAGTTTGCAATTTAAAAAAATACTTTGAGTTAATCTAAAAGTTGACATTTTTACAGACGTTTGGTATCATAGAGATCTAGCATGTGTGCAATTTTCAAATTTTTCTCTGGTCCCCCAACAGAGATTTTAAGAGTTCAAAATTTGAGAAAAATCCAAAATTCAATTTTAGGATGTAATTTTTAAAGGGGAACTTCCAATTTTAAAACTACACTGCTAAGTGTAAAAAGACAGAAAAAAATTAAGAATGAGATTCTATTCCTTCTTTGAGAAATTACTCTCTGAAAATCGAACTTGATTCATTCGCGTTCCATAGATTTGGTTGCCAGTATTTCGCAAATGAAAACATAAAGGTTGATAAGTAATATATTGATTTGTAGGCCAGAGTGTACTGAATCCACTGTCTTTTATTCCAGAATACAGGAACTACCCAGAGCTGAATAATTTAGAAAAGAGTAAATGTCAACAAATGCGAAAAATGGCGCACGGCGTAAAACAAAAATGGCCGCCATTTGTAAACCAGATACAATGAAAATAAATCAAAGATGTTTTTTAAGAGCCAAAACATAAGGAAATATATGTACAAAACATGATTTTTTCTTTCGAGATGGCCGAGCGACCAATTTATTAAATTCTGGACCACTTAAAATGGATTGACCTACAAATTATCTCTCGCAACACGAACAAAACTTGGGTCGCGACAAGGATTACTGTAATACGGTCTTTAATAATAATCGAATTTTTATTACACTAACTCTGATTATTTCGGTCTCTGGGTATTCGTGTTAATGAGGGTTTACTGTATAAATAGGGAAAATATTTATCCACTTTTTTCGTTACCAGGATCAACCAATAAGTTTTTCGGTCGAAAATTCGCCGTTTTCCCCGCAACAATACAAGTCTTCCTTTATCCTGCGTAATCGGCAGCGAGGCATTTATTTCATTATTTCCTCGAGTTTATCTTTGATCATTACTAACGGAATCAACGTGTGGATTTAATAAAATAATTCATCAATCATATTGTTCCTTCGCACGCGCATGCGCAAAACGTACTTTTCCTGGAATAGATTTCGAAGGCCATGAGGTGCGTGTCTATTCGCTTGGCGGCGAGCGTCTGCAGCGGCTGGAGGAACTTGATGGCCTGCTCCAGAGGGTCCTCCGCGCGGGCCAGCTTCTCGGGCCGCGTGCCGCGACTTGTTGTGCTGCTCGCGCTTCTCCTGCGCCTGCGCCGCCTGCTGGCGCTCCAGCTCCGCCTTCCGGCGCGCCTTGCGCTGCTTGTTGCGCAGCTTCTTCAGCTCCGCCGGCGGCAGGTTCTCTGCGCACACACACACACACATTTATACAGGGCTCATACGCAAAAACAGCTCTCATTTCACTGAAGTCTGTTACAATTAACTCGCTTCAAGTATGACACCGTACAAAGCATTACCGATACGAAGTATAAACATTAATAAATTCACACTATACGTATCTCAAATTAATTATAATAATATATTAATTTACTTCCTCTTACTTTCTACGTGGGGATATTAGAGTAACAGCATGTGATCTACACTTTATTAAATTCCAATCGCCAACTTCAGATTTGTGTTTCACGAGGCGCATCTATGAAAGTTAGTTTCTCTAGGTCAACAAAAAGAAAACAAATTTCATGAAAAACTTCATTGTAGGAGATACAACACATGTAGCACTACTTTTCCACATAATCACCACCACACCAGAATTGAAATATGTCATAAGGTGGGATCAACATTTTGTATCCCTGTGATATACTCGTACATCGTATAGTTTGCCACCTGAGATAGGTACTATGACGACCACCTACCACTTTGCATCTCTGTAATAACGCTGACCGGAATTTCTTGAGGTGTAAGAGAAGATGGAAATCGCTGGAGGGGGGGGGGCGATCCCGACTACAGGGTGAATATTCCTACATTCTGCTACATACGGCTCGGCCCATAACAGATCTTATCTAGCCATTCCACCGAGATGGGTTTGACCATAAGTACAACGTGCTGTAGTATATCATATACAATAAAGGTTTTGCATTATACGTACTTTTGTTGACGCCCTAAGGAAATTTACTTTCTGGATGCGCCTCATATGTAGTTAACAATTAGTGAAATATTGAAACTTTTGACAAAAAGGCTAACAAGCCTAACAAACATCAAGATAAATGAATCTTCAGAACATTGGCTTCAATCTGATTGGTGTTGTCGGACATCAGAAAAAATGAATCAGCCGAAGCAAATATGCCAGTAATGGCATTAATTCTTTCTCAAAATGTTAGCGGCATTACATTCATATTTACTTACTCACGTGCCTAAGCAAGAAAAATAACTTGAACAAATAATCCGATATGACACACGGGCACTACATTTAATGGCATTTTTGCGCGTTGGGAGCATACAACTACTCCTTGTTAAATAATGTTTTGAAAAGTCAATGTTACGCAAGAGATCGCCACATTTCACCGAGAAGCCGACAGGTGCGGAGAGCAGAGAAAACAAATTCTTAAAAAGCGAATGCATTACTGGCCTTCCGCGCGGTTGCGTCACGCGGCGCCACGCGCCGGCGCCGCCCACGCGGACGCCTCCACGCGCCCCGCCTGCGCCAACAATAACCCGCTCCAACGAGCGACACAAACAGACGCATCTAATGGGTTATTAATCAAATGTTACCAATAAATGTTATTAATATAATATCATTAAAATACCACTCTGTGAGTGCATTCTTTTAAAACACTTCTGTGAGAGCTACGGGCGGTGAACTACTTTCTCAGGCGCTCCTTGCATCAGCGCCGGAAACTTTAATGTCAAGTAATGCCAGATTCTACGTCATTATACTTAAAAAAGAATTTTACTAACCAAAAACTAAATAATTATTTATATATATATATATATATATATATATATATATATATATATACTATAAATAAAAAAATATAGTTGTCTTATATAATTAACTAATTCCATTGGTGTAGGGAGAACTATACTGCGGTTTTTACGGTGCTGCCTCTCAATTCCGCTCAAGGCCCGTCACCACGGTGGCATTTAAGCACGAGTTTTCGCGTCTTTCTCGGCCGTGCCGCTAGAGTCGTTTCATCTGCAGCACTGCTTGATATTGTCGTGAGCATACAACACCTACCTGACTGAGAAAGACGCGATAAACCGTGACTAAATGCCACCATGGTGACCGCACTTGAGCGGAAATGAGAGACAGCTCGGTAAAAACCGCAGTATACGTGTAAATGATTCCATTTTAAGCATCCTTAAAAGGGTGTTTAAAACAAAAAATGTCCAGGGTTAAATCTCCGATAATGAGGAATACGAAGGGGCAAAACAGAATCGGCACATGAAATAGTCACGTCGTTTTCTGATATAGGTTTAGGCTATTTGGTTTCACATTGTTCAAAATCTGGCGACAACGCGATTATTTTTCTTGCTGTTAGTTGTAGGTGGTAGCAGTGACCGCAGGGATGTTGAGAAGGTGCAAAGGAGGAATAGGTGAGGAGGAACGAGGGAGAGAAGCGGGGTCTCGGTCCACTTGCTGCGAGTATCGCAATCTCCGCCGCCCATAGCATCGCCGGGCTGCGGCGGGACGGGGCACGTCCGGCTGCCAGCCCTCGCGTGGGCCGCGCCGAGCTCGCGATAGCAATTCCCCGACGCGGGAAATGCCGAAAGAAAAAAGGAGGGAGTGCAGCGACACGATGACGCAAGAATCACATTCGAGCATGGACATCTAACTGAAAGCCCGGCATCGAGGACAACACCGATTACTGAGTGAACTCGAAAGATAAAAAAGTCATTTAAGTGTCTACTTTTAAATGGTCTTTTAGACGTTGCCGAAATTGCTATTGTTCCTCCCGAATTTATATTGGCAAAAACCATTGGATGCCTACATTTACAATTGTATTGTTTGTAAACCTTCATTCCGAGACAAAGACAGAATGAGTTAAGAAAATCAGTTCAACGAGCTGTTTGGCAATCATTTAAATGAGTAAACTGAATTTAATAATTTTCGATAACATCTTTCAATTACGTCAGTTTTTTTCTCCATTTTAACCTTCACGCCTTCTAATTGCGTTGGGCGAGAAACAGTGATGCATGTTACGGTTATTATTTTTGAAGGGTGGACTGTCCCATTTGTCGAGAAAACCGAGAGAGAGAGGAGCGCGAGAAGAGGGAGGGAGGGGGAGCGAGAAGAAGAGAGGGGGCGAGAAGAAGAGAGGGGGAGCAGAAGAAGAGAGGGGGAGAGAGAGGGGAGCGAGGAGAGGGAGGGCGAGCGAGGAGAGGGAGGAGGCGAGGAGGAGGAGGCAGAGAGGGAGGGAGAGCGAGAGAGGGAGGAGGCGAGGAGAGGGAGGGAGAGCGAGGAGAGGGAGGGAGAGCGAGGAGAGGGAGGGAGAGCGAGGAGAGGGAGGGAGAGCGAGGAGAGGGAGGGAGAGCGAGGAGAGGGACGGAGAGCGAGGAGAGGGACGGAGAGCGAGGAGAGGGACGGAGAGAGAGAGGACAGAGAGGAGAGGACGGAGAGCGAGAGAGACGAGAGACGAGAGCGAGAGAGGACGGAGAGCAGAGAGGGAGAGCAGACGACGAGAGAGGACGAGAGGAGAGAGGACGGAGAGCGGAGGACGAGAGAGAGGGGAGATAACGAGAAGAGGGAGAAGCAAACACTTTTGTCCATTCACATCCTCAACCTTCCTTCTGTGCGTCACAAATTCTGCTCATCAACATGCGCGATGGCACGCCCAGCAGCTGCTTCCCTTCCGCAAACAATGGGCGCTGCTTATGCACTGCTTATGCCTCTACCCGCCCTCGACCATTTCAGTCTCACTCCAATTAGCTCCCGGGAATTATGACGTTTCCCTTGCAGCATATAAGTCAATAGAATGTAATTTAAACTATTTGCACGTCAGCCGGAGTTTTTCATCGTTTGTCCTCTACCGCAGAATATTGGAAATAGCTACGCGTGAGAAAAGGCGTTGAAATTGTATGATTATTTCTGGAATAACTGTATCTGCGATATACAAGTACTACACTAGGAGATTTAAATAGTTAGAAAGCAAGTGCATCAAAAGCTAACAGTGATCTAATGATACCCAGTCAATTAAGTGGTCACAACAGGTTAACAATACTAATAATGCCTAACATTTATAAATTTCAGAAGCCTATACGACATTAAAATTAACCTTGAAATCTAATATCGCCCATAATTCAGTTTTTGAACTTACAAACACAACCTATTTCAGAACTATTCGTTTCTTTGCGACTGGCTTCTACCCTAGCACAAGTTCCCTTTTTATAATTCGATCTGAGGCTGACGGAGGCTGATAGGTAGTTCCGGCAGTCGCCTGGCTGTCCGGTTCCTTAGCACTCCGCCGCGGGCACCGTCTGCGGTCCTATCCGGTTAGCCCGCCCAATGAGGCACGCTGCTACACGCCCGCCATACAATCGTACCGCCATCTGCTTGCTATACGGCGGCAGCCTGTCATCGACAGCGGCCTTGGCAAGACGACGTAGACAGAGGTTTCGCGGGAGTTTGGAACGTTTTTTGCGTATGTTTTTTAATTTTTGTTTTATCTCTTATTCGTACCACCGTTTATTTCTACAAGAATAGGCAAGACACGGGCCTACGGTAATTTTATTATGTTACTTCGCTTTGTAATTAAAGAGGCGTTCTGACTTGTGTATTTCTATACTATTTAAAATTACTCTTTTTGATAATTCGTTTTTAATAAAGCTGCCCTTATTTGAAATTTCATTTCTTAATTTAATTACACCACTCGTTAGGCTGAGTCTGCAAGTTATGACAAGTTTCGATTTAAGTCGACACGAGGTGACGTGGTCCTAGGTGCAAGAAATTTCATTTACAAGATATTGTTTCGACATCAAAAAAGAACTAGGTCATACAACAGCACACACATTCTTGCGATTTTTAATGGCTATGTAATAATATAACAATTTCTGTCTTACACTTCAACTACTATTTGAAAAATTCTTAAACAAAGAAGAATGAAAAATACATACATTTTTTTAAATTTAAAGGTTCAAATGAAATCAGTTTTCTGCCATTGAATTCAGAGTATTCACGTTCTACATAAATGCATCATGATATGCGATGCGTATTTTCGCCGTAAATAAAATTATTATTTTATATTAATACGAACGAACGGTCGCCTTCTTTTATCAGTGCGACGTTACATCTGTACTGCAACAAGCAACAATGACCGCTAATTCATGTGGGATACACATTTTGCAAATTAGTATTGTTGATTCAGCTGGCAAAGAAATGAAAATGTATAGAAAATGAAAATGTATAGAAAATGAAAATGTATAGAAAATGAAAATGTATAGAAAATGAAAATGTATAGAAAATGAAAATGTATAGAAAATGAAAATGTATAGAATAATTAAATATAATATTTATATTCATCAAAACTACTATGTTTTACACGCATTACTCTTCATTCCTTCATCTTATTATTCAAAGCGAAATTATCTATTCATTTTCACATTTAACCCAATAAAGACCGCATTTTAAAAGAAGTTTAACAGAAGTTTAAAAGAAGATTAATTTGTAAACATATAATAAAATATCGAATGTAAGAAACGAACAAAGAAATATGAAATATATAAATTCTAACTTGCGAAGCATCCAACTGCTTGGAATTACGTTAACGAAGCGCGTAAATTCGGAGCAGGCAACTATGTTTGTCGCCAAATTACACAAACAATACTCAATTTTCAAAAATTTCAACGTAAACTTATCTGAAGATCTGATTTGATTAATACATTTCATTAAGAAAAAGTGCATCTCACCATTGTGGTCGTAGGAAGAAGCTTTTTTTTTTTAATTTTCGAAAAATCAGGCTTTTTAATGAACATGAGACCTGCCCCATTCTCCTAAGCGTCGTTTACGCTATCGAAGGTCAAAATGTAATAAAAAAATGTTGTGACCTTTTTAAAGAAAAAAAAATATTTAAAGAAAATGAAAATTGGCTGTTTGACTAAATTTCGCAAAATATACTCACGTTTTTGAAAAATTGACATTATTGTCAATGACATTATTTTTATATCTGTTTTTCATGAAGACATTCATTAGGGGAAAATGTTTATCTTTACTGTTGTAGAAAGACGCCGAACAAACTTTGATTTTTTTTCAATTTTCGAAAAATCAGGTTTCCTTACCAACATGAGACTTGCGCCCATCTCTTAAACGTTCTTTAGTCTATCCAAAAACAAAATTCCATCAAAGCGATGAAGCAGTTTTTGAAGAAAAAAAAAAGTTTAACGAAAATTAAAAATTGCCTACATTTCACGCCAAATTACGTGAAAAATAATCAAAATTTTGAAAACAAATTGTACATGAGCTTATTTCAAAAAATTTAACAAATATATTTTATTAGGGAAAAAGCTATCTTTAATATTTTGGTTGTAGGATGACGCCGAAAATATTTTGAATTTTTTCAATTTTCGAAAAATCAGGGTTTTCATCGAACATGAGACCTGCACCATTCTCTTAAACGTCCATCACAATATCCAACAAAAAACAACGATTTAGGCTTTTTTTTAAACTTTGAAAATGTCCCAGGGGTTTCATGTAAAGTACACCCACAATTAAAATGTCAGTTGCAAATTCAAGGGGCCGCGACATCAGCCACATCGATTGAGAAATATCAATTTTGGAGGAAATCGGCTGAACGGTTTAGCGCGATAGCATTGTTGGTGGACGTCAATCGATTTTCCGTATCAAGGACCTACAAAACTTGATTCTAGCTACACCACGTATTAGAGGATTTCCACCCTAAATTTAGCAAATGGATTTATCCACTTTTTCGTTACCAGGGCCCTGGAATAAGAGTTTTTTCTGCTCAAATGTCGCCATTATTTCACGCAGCATTGCATAACTTTCTCTCAACAGCATAAGCGATAGCGAGAAAGTAAAAATAAGAGACGAGTTAAAAAGAGACTGATTTTTTTGCGACATCCACAATACTGCGAAAAAGTAAACATCTTTATGTTTGTCTCTTTGTAATACAGTATTTAGTCACTGGATTTAGTTTCCGCTGCAAGTTATCGTGTGGAAGAACACGGAGTTTTTTGGCTTTTGTTTTTATTAAACAATGATTTTCATACGTCCATGAACTGTACTGAAGAGAACAAGATGTGTTGGAAACACAAATCACCGCGGTAAATTCTTCACGAAAACAGAATGTAGAACAGTCTTCTCGATTACGGTCAGTGGCCAACGTACGGATCACGTCGGTGTGGATGTATATTCCAATAACTGATAATATTCTGAACGAAATACTTTGTTAACGATGGACGAGCATTACTTACAGTAAAAAATATTCACCGGTGATAAAGTGTATACTACCGGTGATAGGATGTATCAAATGGGTATATGATATAGACGTGCTATTTTGACACATTTTAAAACTTCTACAAAACTTAGGCATTGACGGGAAGTCTGTTAATAAAATTCCTTAACATACGAACGTTGTAGAGATTTATCATGTACTAAAATATTTGAAAAATGCGTGTAAAATTATTACATTTTAAAATGTCGCCCAGACCATTGAGACCCGTGAGGTTTATCTAAGAGTTAAGGGACATAATCAAGGGTTTACAATGGTAATGAAATTCAACACAAAACCTGGCTCTGCGACAAACGGGCAAAATATCGACAGGAACCATGTAATAACTAACCGCAGTGAGAAACACGAACGAAAAGGAGATGAAAGGTGACGCCCCTGCGGGGCACAGCTGCAACCCACTTAGCAGCGACGGAGAGCAGGCCAGTCGAAGCGGGGAAAGCCACTTTATTCGTATTGGTAATTACTACTTTCATTATCACTAAATATTACACAATATTTTCCCTTTTATTCATTAACATACATTTAATAACGTAAAACCACCGATAAAAGATGAAATTCGTATTTTAAGCCGGTACATTCATATTCATCATTTTAGTAGATTCCTGAGCGAGTATCGATTGGCAAGCGTTTTGTTCGTGGCCGTTGTGTCTCACTTATACAAAAGTAATAAGAAGCACTTTTCTCGTTAGTTTCCACCGATAGCGTGTTGAAAGAAGAGGTATTAAACCAAGCCCAAAGCCCGCACCTAAGTGACGCAGCACGAGCGCGAGTGTGGGAGCAAATGCGGGCCGGAGAGCGCGCCGAGGGGTGGCAGCCTTCGCGACGCGCGGCCCTACGACTGCAGCGGTGAGCGACAAGGCCGACGACATTCTGCAGCGCTCTGCCCGCGGCTGCGGCGGTATAGCGCGCCTCAGGAAAGAGCGCTACGCCGCCGAGCACAACTGGCGCTTAGCTCAGGGCCCAGATCCCCATCCACTAGCTCTCCAGGGACGCAATAATGTCCGCTTTTCCCGTATCTCAGACGATCCACGACGCCCTGATACAGGCTTAACTGATTTGGCCTAAAAAGCCACAAATTCCTCCTTAGGCACAGCAGGGCCTTGGAACTCTCCGGTGCACCGATTTTTGCTCCTTCTGCGCAACACCAGTTTGCGTCATGAACCGCATGACCACAACACGGGCACTTCGTTTAAAAGCCGCCATTTTGCACGGAGGGCGAGAAGTGTTGAGAAACATTTTGAAAGTAGCCGAAAGTGAAAATTCTTAACGGAGACCAAAAATACCACGACGAAGGAGTAATTGAAATAAGAGATGCAATATTTAAAAAGTGCTTCTTACACCTGTTTCAGTGACTTGTAATAAAGTGATAATTTTGGTAACTGGCTGCATTTGAAGTTTCTGCTAATATGACGCAAAATGGTGCCTGAAGCTCACTGGCTGAAGTCTGATACGATGCGCAAGATCCCACTCATCTCTTTCCACCATGGAACTCTTCATCAAAATCGGGGGCCAAGCTGGAGAGTGCTCGTACCACACGGGGGCGCTCGTGTCGCCGGGTACAGCTGCAAGTTAGGCTCGCCAACTTCCGGTCATGACAATTGGCTAATTTGTGAGAAGTTCGAAAAGTGTCTTCTAAATGTCCAATTATTCTTAATATATCCATATAAGAATCCGCCGAAGAAAGCGCGAATATCAGCGCTATCTTTCGTAACATTCGCGCCTGCTTGTGTCCCGCAAACCCACGCAGCAGCCACGCACGTTTCAAGTAGCGTATGCAACAGGAGAGTGTAACCACGTTCTGGAAGTTGAAAGGCTCTGAGGCACCGTTCCTAAACCGTCTGGAGGGGACAACACGAAAACCTTTGAATCTTCCACTGTTTGTCATCTTAAGAAATTCTTGAGCTCTATACACATAGGATGTTAACGATAAAAGCTTGGAATACTTTACAAACTAGCCACGTGAACCTGTAAATACAGGTATTGTAAAAACCAAGCACATTTACAGGGACATTCATACTTGGAACACCGGGATAGATGCTTCGCAAGAGCTCTTCAATGTCCTCCAGTCCACGAATGCGTTTAATGGCACATCGCTGGTCAATTCAAAGATAAATAAAGAAAAAATTTTAGATTAGAATGAAAGCGCACTTGATAAGTCAAAAGGACGAAGGGGCTGTGGACCGCCGTGCGGGAGTCACAGTTTCTGCACAGGCATCTCGTCCGGCAGGCGGCGCGGCGCGGCGCGCACCGCGGAACCGCGTTTCCGGGCCCTCCCTCCGCGCCGCGCCGCTGCGCGCACGTGGGCGAGCGGGCGGCTGGGTGGGCGGGGCAAGCGGTGCGTTATCGCCAGTCATCTTCAACAAGATCACTTCTTACACAGGTCCTATGCAATCGCTCTCTTCATCCTCAAGGCTCTTCCGCCTGTGAGGTTTCAACCGGAGCGTTCCGCTTCTCCCACACGGCGCCAGTGAAATCTCCTCAAAGCCAGGAATGACTCGCTGCAAAACAGGCGGCTGGATAGATAGGACGACGGCAGGGGTATTGCAAGCGCACACGCATGCATTTTAAACCTTCCGAAGTAAATACGTAGACCATTTCACACTCAAGGTTTGTAAACTAGCATAAAACATAGTGCTCATTTTATTTTCTGCTTTACTACTCACAGAGGTTCGAGTATTTTGTACTGCACAAGAAATTCGAGTGTTTACATACATGATGGTATGTGAGTTTCTGAAGTTCCCAGAATTATTACGGCTTTGAGCGAATGTATTCATGAACACAAATCCTATCTCTCCCAGGTAAATTGGATTTTTGTTTTTGAAATCGAAATGTATTATCCCACAAAGTTCTTTAACGCAATTCTGCAGAGATTTTTAATTGCCTCTAAAGGGTCTCAAGATTCTTCTGGAAAGAGGAATGTAATAGTGGACTCTGATTATTCAGGTAAATTTTATTAGAAAAGCGCCAGTACGGTCAATTTAAAGTTATCTATGGAGGACTTCGCTCCATTGAATTGCGTATTCCACTCGATAGTTTCTGCAATAAACAAAATCTACTTGTTAGTGCCAGGCAGTATTTACAATTAATTATTATACTTTTTAACATTATCAAAGTGTATAACTACATACAATTTGCTGCAAAACATTTAAGTTATTGCAAATTCAAATCTTTTCCAATAATCCAATTTGCATCTATCAAATAAGCGAAAATACACAATTTTACCTTTAACTGATTCTGTTTGGTCGCACACCTCCATCCATAGTAAACACACTACGGCTAACGGACGCTTCCCCTGCAAGGAGATCCGCGATGACCAACCGGCGTGAGTAACCGCTTGCACCCACGCCAGCGCGAGCGGTCCACGAAAGGAGAGAAGTAGGCGCGCGCCCACACCCTGGCGAACAGTGCCACGCCATCCATACACGCGGGTCCAAGCGGAAACCGCCCTACCCAAACACATCGATCAACAATTCCACGAAGTAGGCACAATCCATAAACGCCAATTACCAAGCCCCGTCCTTATTCCTTCCATGGCGGAATGGCTTTCTTCTGAAGAGTTTCCACGAAACGCAGGTTGTTTCTCAAATGTGCGATTATATTTGACAGCCGTTCGGATAATTAGTTTTCTTTGAAGAAAAAAAGGGCAATTTCCCGGATTCAAACAAATTTCGCTACTAATATTGTTATTATCGTAAACAACTTCCCCGTTCTCGTTATTCATTTTTGTAAATGAAGTAACACGATTTTGACTATTTACCAAACACAATTCAGAAAGTTCCAATCCCGATCGCTACAATGAATACTCACCACGATTACGTTAATACAAATGATACATTTCGAGGGAACACGCTACAATGCGTTTCCTGCTTTGCAGATCAACTACACGAAGACATATTAACGCACAATTACGACGGCATGTAGCTTTGATATACCATGGGAAAACTAATACAAATTCAATTCTTCAAAATTGTGGCATGTGCAAACGGGCTTTCGTCCCTTTAGGCCGATGAATTCCTCCCAGAGTGCGGGGCACGCGATCGGCCAAGGGTCAAGGCGGCGGCGGCGAGCGCTAGGCGCTGCCGGGGTGTTCCCCCCCCGGCCCCGGGGGTACGCGGATGTGGAGCGGAGGCGAAGGCCACCGCGAGGCGCCCATTCATTGTCCTCGGCGGGAAGCGAAGGGAAGGGAAAGGAAAGGCAGGCGGTCACCCAGTGCACGCCCGCACCCCGGGTTAACTCGTATTCCAGACGGGCTCAAGTCAAAATCTATTCTGCATGCACCCAGCAGTCATTTACCGGTCGAAAAAAAAAGCCGAGGAACGTGGCAATCAATTGTTTGTTTTTTTCATTGCGAGCGCTACTCAATATCCATTACCATTATACACACACACACACACACACACACACACACACACACACAATGACGCGATAGAATTTTAAGAAGCGTTTTAATTACGAAGACCAAAGCACATTTCCCATGGACACTGGATATCATTTCGTGGTTTCGCAATCACGAATATCAGAGGAACACGGAAGATTTTTGGCCAAGCAAAATCATGGAGCAATGGCTGCAAATGTGGCAACTACAATGTTTCGGGGTATCGTGCACCGCGGGCCGCCCGCACGCATGCAAGTGGCCCCAGAGGCCTCCGCCGTGGCCCTGCTCGGGGCTCGAGCGAGGCGGGCCCCGCCCAGAAACTGTCGAGTCACTCTGCTCCTGAACACAAGGTGTTCTCCGGAACAAAAGAGCTCTCGGCCCAAGACTTTGCGGCCTCTCCATAAAGTGGATGTTAGGGGAGTCGTGACGGAGACCGTTCAGATCCTTGTCTTGGTCGAACGAGGGAACACTGCAGTTGCAGTATCTTGGCATAAGAGCTACGTTCCAGCCTGATTTCCTATCAATAAAAATAATCGCACAAGAACTTGTTGCACTTGTCAGTTGATGTATACGGTTCCCTGTTTTGTTCTGTTTATCGTTCCTCATTAATCAAATGATTATACACACTACAGTTTTCAAGAAGCAGTATTATTCAAATGTTTAAAAATAACAAAACTAAAGCAAACCTTATATAACTTTTCCTTAATTTTAAAAAATTGAAAGATTCACAACCGCACAGCTCGGACAATTTTCCAAGGAATTCAAAACTTAAAAAATTAATAGCAATAAAGACTTATCAGATAAGTTTATGTTATTTCATGTCATACGTATGCGATATTGTTCACTTAACCAATTTCTCAACTGAAACACGAACTCCACATTAGTAAATTCTGAATAAATTAACGGACATGTCCATATTACTTTCGAAGGGATAATCATTTCATGTGAGACTCACTGTAAATCACAGTTTCGGAACGTCTATTGCGCTGCCGGACTTCTCTACAAAGATCTCGTCTGGAACGCGTAACTCAATGAAGTCGGGGAATAGAGGGACTCAAGAACAATTACCGCAGGGAAACGATGCACACAATACCAGCGCGGTGCAATAAATTTAACGATGTCCTTAAAGTTGTTTACAAAAGCAATAATTTGTCTTTACTAACGTTTATCAATATTTAGCCATGGAATTCTTGGGCACGACTTACAGCAGAATCGATTTTAGAATGCAAACCAATTTCTCTGAATAGAATATTTAGCGAAACTGGTTTGTCAATTTTACACACAAAATAGGAACAAGAAGCCCTGTGTTCTAATAAATGAGCACAAGACTGTCAGAATTTAATTGGGGGAGCTACATAACCCGGATGTCAAAGCATAAGAGTTCTGGCACTTTCGGTCTAGAAATGAAGAGAGATCCAATAAACACATTAACACAAAACCGACAAAATTAAAATAAAACGCTGTTTCCCAGTTTGCGTTGTGAAAACGACATTTTAAACCCTCTAAGTTTCAATAATTCCATTGGCTCAAAAAATTATACCCTCAGAGTCCAAGGCCTGGACAAATATACTTTTAAATCGGCGAAATTAAAGCAAAGATGTCCAGGCGGCGCATTAGATTGCAATATTTACTACTGAAGGCAATCGAAGGATGACCGGGTTCCAAACCAAAGCAAATAATATTATATATTATTGTAATTGTCAATCAACAAGAAAACGGTGCAATAGACAACTGCAGATAAAAGTTCTTTTATACATCTACTTCATTCCACTTCACAGGCTCCATACGCCACGAAAACTGTAATGTCTGCATTACTAATTTCCGATGCGCGCAGAAATTGAAAGAAAACCATGCACTCTCCCACCATCAGAGAGGTGTCCATGGTTTCGAAACATATTCCGGAACTAGGAAAAAATAAAAAACAATGAAACAGTTACAATTTTGACTGAAAAAAAGCAAATATTTGATCGTGTTATTCCGCTTATACTCAAACTGCATGTACCAACTCAACTGCACACTGCTTGGTGCAGTGGGCGAGTGATTAGCTAACTCTGGTATCTGCACCAGCAGTGCGCGGGTTCGATTCCAGCAGGGGTGCGTGGATTTTTCGAAGGGTGAAAAAACACCCCATGCCATGCTTGCCCCAAAATTACAAAAATGTTTTTTTTTTTTTTGTCACGACGATAATATTTACATTAGAGACAATTTCTTTACATTATTATATTTATGATTAGTGATTACATGTGCTTTAAATGTGTCCTATAAAGTTTCTCTAAAACTTGACAGTTTTCTCTGAAAATTAGCTCAAAATTTCGCATTTTCAGAATCTTTAAAACTCCATTTTCTCAAAAACGGTTCCAAATGTTTTCTCAGAACTTTTCGTACGGACAGTGCTTATTGCATAGTTAAGATGACACAGAATTAATTTTGCTGCATCTTCTTTTCCCCTTTTACCCCAAATATTACACAAATGTAATTTTTTTAATATATCCCTTACGCCGTTTATACGCAATTTCTATCGATTTGTATACATTATTGCATTTGTGAGTGAAAATGCAATGAGGTTTTACTTTTCTTTAATATTCTAGAAGTAATATTTCGGTTCTACTATTAAGAAACAGAAACGTTGAGAAAATGTCAAAATAAATGTACTTTGGGCGACGATAGATGGCAGCTGGAAAAGTGCATCGGACAAGACCGTAAAGCCAGTCCAAACGAAATAAATTAGAAAACTTTACTACGAGAAAATCTGTGCCATTCTGTTACACCTCTAGTTCATATTATTTGTACGTAAAGAACTAAATACTTCACTGCGTATATTATTGCAGTATTCGCGAAGGCTTTTTTTGTTAAAATATTTAGTTTATTGCAGTGTCATACGAGAATATTTTATTTGTCGTTTGTGAGCAGTGTGCAGGCTACTTTCCGTGAACCCCATTTCGCGTGGTTATTTTCAATAAAATTGTTGTTTCAGCAGGCCACTACGTTTATAATCCAATCCGTTCTTTTCTACTTCCTCCCCTTTTTTCGGCGGTTACTGCTGCCTCTATGCGTCTGTATTAACTCCTGGCGCGGCTCCATGACCGAGGTCCGTCCAGTTTCTCGTGGCGAACGCCAGAAGAAAGCGACGCACGCGTCCCAAGGGGCAGGGAGACCGTGGGAGCATGATGCGCCGTAACGAGGGATGGCGTGCGTGCGTGCGTGCGTGCGAGCGCCCTCGGGCTCTGCGTTTCCCGGCCGAGCGCCCCGGCATCCTCCCACGGCCGCGGCGACGCCCCCGACCTCTTCGTCTCTGGTCCATCCCCCTAACAAAGAAAAAACGACCTAACGGTGTTTAGTTTCAACTCTCCAATAAAAATCAATTTCACAATCCACCTGGACATGTACAATCGTTTATAATCGAAGTTACACATATAATAAGCCACGGATATTTAAGATTTTAAATGGAATAAAGAATCAGCAACAGTTCAGCCACTTTACTTTCTCGCTCTTACGAAGGTACTTCGTAAGAAACTAGAGGTGCTAAAGAATGGCAGACTTTCTCGTAGCTAATTTTTCTAATTTCCTTAGTGTGAACTGGCTTGCTCCATTCTCAGGCCAACTGCCATCTATCATTGCCCAAAGTACATTTTTTTGACATCTTCTCAACTTTTCGGTTTCTAAATAGTACAACCGAAATATTACTTCAAGAACAGTAAAACTTCGTCCAAAATAGAAATTTTCATTGAAAAATTTGAATCCGTTTTTAAGAAAATGGCGATTAACGCATTACTTCCATTTCCAAATTTGTAGCTCTTTTTTCACAGGAATCTATTGAGTTTTCGAAAAACTTCATTTGAAGTCATTTGAAGCACTTCCATCCACAATGTATACAAACCGATGGGTATGTGCGTATGAACAGCGTGAGAAGTTAAAAAAAATACATTTGTTTAATTAAAAAACAAAGAATACACCAAAATGAACTTTACGTCATATTAAACAGTGGGATTATCACTATCCGTTGGAAAAGTTTGAAAAAAGAATTTGGATCAATTTTTGAGAAAATGGAGTTTGAGCGTTTCCATAAATGTGGAATTTTGAGTTTATTTTAACAAAAAACTGTTGAGTTTTCAAGAAACTTTTAAAACAATTTTAAACAATTTTTTTCTCAAGAAGACTTCAATGTTTTTCTTGTACATAACAAAGTACGCTGAATAAAATTATGCTGGTCCCAGTTTCATACAGTAATACAGCAAAAGTACAATAGTGATTTTTTGTTACATGAAATCTGTTCTACAAAATCAGTTCTTTAAAAAAAAACATGTCATGTACAACTGTTTCACAATTCGAGTACTTAAGCGTAATTAAAAAAAATTTGAAATTGCAATTCCAAATTATGCAATTCCCGAGCTCCAATCAAAATTGCAATTCCCGAGCTTCGTTTGATGACTACCAGTGTGAAATTCTTTTGAATTCTTCTCATTGTTGGCATTACAAGGCTTTGTTTTATTCAACGTCAAAAACAGTGGGTGGTGTACTATGGAAAGAAATGCATTCTGTGAATGTTTTCTTGAATTCTACTATCCCTACCCTAACCCACATAAATATTGAATTCTAAATAGAGATGGAAATGAGTGTTTGCTCCTCATCTCATAATGAAATTTGGGGTAAGTTTTATTTGATATGAAAACGTCTGGAGCATTTAGCATGATATGTTCAGACAAGGAGTAACGTGTAATTGGTGTTAAAAAGAGCAGATTTGGAGAATATTACAATGCTACTGAATTTAATAATTACTATTATATAATTTTCGAACTATTTGCTTCGAACTTCGTCTATTTACAAGATAAAGTGATATTTCAAGTATAAGAGAGGCAGAAATTGTGACCTATTACCTTTGATTTTGTAAGTTGAACACTGTCACACGTGTAGGCACTTCGAACAAACCAATTTCTCATTTAAACTACGGAACTTTCTAATGTTTCTCTGCTACTTGGAGATTAAATCGTATTGAGATTAAATGTAAGCCGTTTTTGAGTCCCAGAGACAATTCAGTCACTCCACTGTCAGAAACAAATAACCCGGGGAGGTGCGAAAGTGCTTTGCGGTGCATTGATCGCAGAGAATGTGTGTCTCAAAATCCCCTGTAACCGGCGAAGAGCAAGCAATGAATAGGAGCCACCAGTCTAGTGCATCGCGTCACAAGTCAGCAAAGCAAAGCAAAGCAAAGCAAAACAGCTCAGCGCTCTGCTGGGCCGCGCAACGTGTACGGCTGAGTGGTTGAAGAGTGCGGTGGAGGGGGAGGGGAGAAGAGACGGGCGAGCGCCCGCCAGGCAGCACGCGGCGCGTGCCGTACGACTCAACGACTGACTGCAGGCGTCCCTGCATTTCCCGCTCCGTGCGAACTATGGTTCCTATGGCCCACAGACATTTCGAGCATTGAGCCTGCCTATGCAATTTTCTTCACTTCCTTACACTTTGTAATACTGTTTATTCGAGTGCTCCGCTACGTTACACCGAAATTGATTCTCATACTAAAGAGAGGTTAATGATTTATCAATATCATCGTTCGTATTTCTGACACATATACAGATATATACAAATATATAAATTTTGTTCCGCACATTGTCTCCAGATATTTTAGAAATACAACGAACATGGCGTTTTGATATTATCGGTTTCATAACAAAAGAAACAAAGTTTGCCTTCTGGATTTAAATTCGATATAAAATTTCAAGAATTAATCAGAATTAATGTTTTGCTTTGATACTCGTGCAAAGTGCCGTCACAAATATCCTCATAGAATGTAACTAGTGGTGCTACATAATGGCACAGGCACTTACGTACTAGTTAGTTTTCTAATTTCTTTGGTCTGAGCCAGCTTTCAGTCTTGCCCCAACCTCTTTCCAACTTTCATCTTTCACCCCACAATCTAATTTTTTTTTTAAATTTTCTCGATTTTTCGATTTCCTAATCATAGAACCGAAATATTACTTCACGAATATTAGAGAAGAGTAAAACTCGACCCGTGTGGAAATTTTCGTTGAACCATTTCGACCCCTTTATAAGAAAATGTTATTAAGCATTAATAATAATGCTTGAATGCGTAATGCGAAATTTGAAGCCTTTTTTCACAGAAAACTTTTGAGTTTTCGAAAAATTTCATTCGAAGTCGTTCGAAGCTCCTCCACTTCATTCGAAGTCGTTCGAAGCTCCTCCACTTCTTCAACATCTCTTCTGCCAAGAAGAGTAGACATTCCTTCTGCCAAGAAGGCGGGTGGGTAGGGGGGGGGGGGCGAAGTACGCCCTAGCTCAGAGGGATACAATCATCAATGTTCATAATCCATTTGTCCTGTGCAAATATACGTGAGACAGTATGTTAGAAACTTTTAAGAATCTCGTGCATCTAGATCGCATTCACAGGTCGAGGCGACTCAATCTCGCAGCTAGGGTCTCAGACGGAGGGGAATACCAACGGTCTTCGTAGTTATTAACATGGACTTGTTCGAGCGGATTGACACTGTATCTTACGTCCAGGCGAGAAAACTGGTGGCATAAGATACTGTGTTGCAAATTAATAGAATTTCTCTGAAAGATGACCTTGTCTTGATTTTAAGTTTGTAACAAAATAAAATAATTTAATTAAAATTAACCGTCTCATGAACACTCGCAAAAATAATAACACAATGTCAACTATGGTAATCCAGTTTTTCTGTAATATTGCATAAAAGCTAATATATATTTTTGTGGCGCTTATAGTTAACGCGTCAAAAGAGTCCCACAATTGATGACTAAAATTGAGTCCAAAATTTACATTGAACACTGCTATATAGACTTATCGACTATTCTTACAGGAGAAAACGGAAGCGTAATATTTAATTCAAAATTAACAATTGAAAAATGTTTAATTGATGCACGAATTATATTATTTTTACAAATTTTCTTAAAATTGATAACATAAGCAAATTAGATAATCAACGACTTTATAAACTTAATAAGAACTAAGAAAATAACATGCTGTGAAAGTGTTAATTTATAATTAAGATTTAACTGAAAAAAAAAACAAAAAAAAAAAAAAAACATTGAGCAATTTTAAAAAAACAAAAACGGAGTGAGTCTCAAAGCTTGAATGCTCAGGTTCATCTCAATGAGGTCAGAACTTCCGAGTTTGCCGCAAAGGGCACAGGAAGAAACAGAGCAGACCTAAGCTCGTGGGTTGATATTCTCTCCCCGAATGAAATGCGAGGTGGCCTGCTCAATGAAGACAAAACAACTATCCTTTCGAACACGAACTGACAATTACAGCTATTATTTCATACTTTAACTTTTACAAAATTGTGTTAGTAGTAGGCCTTTTTCATTCTCAAACAAAAAATCGATTTTTGTTCAAAAACGCTGCATTGCCAGTAGTTTTTGCTCTGTGCAATTTCAGCCATTTTTCACTTTCTTGAGCACCAACAATATATTGTTGGTGTTTACATATATGTAAAAATGTAAGTTTTGAATGTGTAAAGAAACGTTTGAGTATTGCGCTAATACTGCAATTGTATAATTTAATAATAAATAAAAATGTAAATAAATATTTTAAAAAATACTTTAAAATAAAAAAGATTTAAATACATTAACATGGTAACGTACGAACAGCATCTAGTAAGTACGCAGTGAAAGAGCGCAGAGAGCCCTTACGGCCTATCCTCGTATTTTTCTTTCGTCCGCTATATTCATGTGTATTATGTGGCAACAAGCATAATTGTTTGGCGCATGTGTTTATAAGCATAAATAGATAATTTTACACTCTTAAGAGGAATCCCTCCTGTTCATCTCTATCAAAAATTCCAATGATACACGCGACCAGTGTTGTACGGCCGACCCTTATGGTAGGGTACCCGAATGAATGCCGGAGAGTTTGGCCCGTTACGAATACACGAATATACCGGTCGCGGATACCCGCATGACCAAATACTCATAAAACTTCGAGAGAGCTCTAATAAGCATCTTCTGCAAGCTTGAAAAAATTGAATTGTTCAGGATTATTAACTGGATTACCCCATATCGAAATATTGCAGGAAAAAGTTGCACTTTATGTAGACTAACGACGAGGAAATACAATTTACAAAACTTGCAATGGGCTTCAATGCATCGCATTCTTCCGGAGGAAAATCTTTGCCGACGCAGGACCACATCAATTCCAGCTTCCCTACGATCTTATTAACGACGTGTACTGAAACGGAAGAGCGTCCAATGCGACGAATCGTCTCCTTGAAAGGCGTTCACGCTGGCCGGCCACGGACGCGTGCGGCGTCCACTCCCAACGTCGTTTTATTTGCTCCCGCAGCCGCCCACGCGGAAGCGAGGGCGACGGCGAGAGCGCTCCGACGGGTTTCACCGGCGCCGCGGGCCGAGCGCAAGTCCGCATCCGGTGACCACCGCTGCATTCGGGCAAATCGACGCTCCATTTTACGATATTTTCCCACTGCTCCTTATCTTTAACCCCCCCCCACCCACACACACACATTTTCAGATTTCTTACAAAGCAGAGCTATGGTGTATTTTTTACAATAAAAAAAGAGTTCAAACTTACCATAAAGTAGACGCAATACGTTTGTTGTTCGAAGAAAAGGTGTCTTTTGCTGACAAGAAAAGGCAATGACTGGAATTCACTTGTAATTGGCAGGATTTTTGAACTTCAATATTTCAAACATTTCCCTAAGTTTCATTACATTTCACTTGCTAGATCGAAGCGTATGAAATAAATAACACTATGCAAAACTTGTCCCAAATTGTCACTAGCGTGAGCCTTTACAGCGTACAACTCATTTCAATAAAACTATCAGATTTATGGAGAAGTACGGTTGATACGCCAATTACTAATTGCAATTAAACTACCCGAATGTTCGGATTGCACAATAAGTGAAGATTGAAAATAATTCCCCACTGATTAGGACTCCGAGTGCCGATCCAGTGTCGAGGTTGAATGTGGCGCGCATTCCTCGGAGTCCACAGCCGGCGCCATTCAGCCCTGAGTTACGTAAGGAGGGGCGTTGGATTACGCGCCTTTCGGGAACGCGGTACATGGGCCCGCGTCACACTGCGACGCAAGGCGGTACTACTACAAAGAGCACGCCACCAAGGCTAACAAACACCCAGCGAACAGGACACATCGAAAGAAAAGGAAACGGAGTTGACTCAGCTAAATATGTCCGACTATACAAAAATACGAGTAATTTCCCAATAGTCTTGCCTTAATAGCATAAGAAGCCCTTCGCAGGACTTAACTACCGATTCATAATTTTAAGCAACTGAACGGAAGCAATTAAAACTAATACGAAAATATACTATAACGTGTGTAATTTTAAAAATTAATATTTTTATAATTATGAGCTACTATAAATTTTGTTAAATTCTTGACCGGGGGAGGATCCGGCGCGACAAAATATCATACGCTCTTAGGACGTCTGAAAGTCGAAAGACAGATTTGAAAACCTCTACAGTTAATGAAAAACATTTAATACGAGTGCTGAACGATTAAAATGCCACGATTTATGTGAACTACCTTTCACAAAGGCAACAGAACCTGCGATGACATCCCGCAAGGGAACACAGGTAACAAACTGACGTCCATATACATTAATGTAAGCACTCGACAGGTGCTCTCATTCAGAAGGGCCGGAGCCTCGCTCTCGCGTAAATCTTTCGCATGGACTGTTGGCGCGGAATAATTGCAAGAGCCAAGTCACGACAAGCCAAAAGAAGCAATGGGGGCTGCGAGACGGCGAGTGGCCCAGCGTCAACGACAAACCGTGTTAGGCCCCGCTGTAAGATCCAGGAAGAACGGAGAGAGAAATGGGTAGCGTTTAATCATCCAGTACCTCAGCATTGTCAGCCTTTGTCACTTCCAAGAATGAATATGCCAAATACATCTACTGGAATTCAGAGAAAATGGCGTCGAC
Source organism: Teleogryllus oceanicus (assembly GCA_964035755.1). NCBI lineage: Eukaryota > Metazoa > Arthropoda > Insecta > Orthoptera > Gryllidae > Teleogryllus > Teleogryllus oceanicus. The sequence continues at coordinate 58,905,701 of CAXIVR010000014.1, forward strand.
TCTCCAGGCGTTAAATGATTCAAGTGGTGACAATTTTTGTTTCGGATATTTGAATCAAAATAACGTTTCAAAGAGTCGAATGTATGTACGAATTCTTTGTAAAAGCTAATGTCGAGCCCTATGACTCCAGAGGCTGTGATAGCTCGGCGGTAGTTCAGCCGAGCTTCTGCATTATTGACCAGGAGATTCTCGGGTTGAAGTCACGACTAGGGCAAGTTTTCGATCCTAGCTACTCAGCTTGGCTGAATTCAAGAAGCGTCTAGAGTAGTGTCGAGGTTGGTTCTCGATTTGGTTGTTTTACATGATTTCCCCATTCAATACCATATGAATATCGCTACAGTACGTTTACAAACGGGCCACTGTACGCGTTCGATTTTTCCTTTCTCCTCCTTCTCTCCCCTTACACACTTGCATGTAATACTCTAGCGCACATATAGGGATCTTAGAAGTTATTCCAGCTAAGGCGATTTCCGCTGGGGCAGATACCTGGGAGACGAAGGAAAAACCGTAAGCAGACGTCGTGACGCAGTATTTCCGTTATTGCCTCCTGAATATTGGTCTCAGTGCTACTTACTCTTCCCGAAGAGGCTTTCTTCCATGTAAGCTTCTCCCGCCTAGCACGGGGCCCTTGCCCACACGGGATATTAATTAATAATAATAATAATAATAATAATAATAATAATAATAATAATAATAATAATAATAATTAGTGGACCCAGACTAATGTTCACAAAGCAAATTCTTAAATAAGAAATGGCAAACTTATCTTATATAATGCTTATTTTTGCATCTATTTATTCACATTTATGTGAAGGATGATTAGATATTATGCGGCACAAAATCAATTATGCTTGATAAATTAACACACAATTGCACATGTGTCCCATTGCCAGGGGACAATGCAATATCAGCATCGAATGACACAGAAGGCAGAGTATAAATATATTGACGGATATTGTTTCTGAAGTTTTTTGAGGAGTCGTCATTTCCTACAAACGACTGTTTCACTTCTGACATATTGCTAGAAGGCAAACTTAGTTTTCCTTTTAATCAAGACAAAGTAAATTGGTTTGCAGAATTTCTTTCACGTGGCATGTACAAAGAACAAAACTGATGTTTCATAGATTAGAGATACGTATCCACTAGAGTAACAAGTGCGAGCTAATCTCGACAGAAGCTCCCAAAACCCTGTCCACCTGCGAGCGATTTGCAGAAATTTCTGCCTCTCGAGAGTGCACTCGCCGATCCCTCGCGAGATTACCTCTCGCATGAAGATGGAGGCGAAGAAGAGAGCGGCGGTGACTTGCATTACTTCTTTGTAAAAAAAGAAAAGTATATGGGTGACAATGTGGATTGATTGTCGACCACAGAGGAGTGCTTGCTTGACACTTGCCAAAGAATATGAAATGGAAGATATGCAACATTTTAGACAATTTGTAAGCAACACACATTGCTTAACTTAAGCTCAAAATTTCAAAAACACAATAGGTTATATTACTAGGCTCCTTTTTAAACGTTTTACTTGAAAATCAAATATAACCACACAACAGAGGCCTCAGTGTTGTTGTTTTTGGTTTGCTTTTTGTTTTTCATAGATGGTTCCGTAAATTATGAATTCTCTCTCTACTTTCTCATAGAGGTAAGTATAAATGTAGTATACAGAACATTATGTAATGCTGTGGAAAATCGATTTCGAGATTTCTAAGAAAATTCCCATTTTAGCGTCTCCTGACCGAAATGGGGTATTTTTTTAAAATGTCCGTCCGTCTGTGAACAACACTGACACCTAAACTATGCGTATGTTTTCTCCCAAAATGAATATTCCCCGGTCGATCTGGACCGACTCCAAGTTGTGCCATTTTGAAAACCATTCTTTAAATTTTGGGGATACTTTACATGAAGCAACTGGGATATTTTCAACATTTTCTAAAGATATCTCCATTTTTTTCTATAAATTTTCTGCAAGAATAGAGTGAAATACGTTCTAGAGAGTATGTGATATCCTAACTAGTAGCACTAGTTTACTTTTTCAGTAGTACATTGAAACATATATTGCACAATTTTCTGCCTGGTAGCGCCCAGTCGAGGCAACAAACACCAACAGTCGCGGGCGCTCGCAGTCACTTCCAGCACATTTCGAATGCTGAAAGCAAGCCGGTGCGAGTCTTCGCACAGGCGTGTCCGCTAGCGAATGGTTCAGATGGCGACCGCTCTCCTCGAGCATCACACCACTCTGTTGCATACTCTCAGAAATGTGTCCCTTGGCGAGAAACGCTCTCAACACAAACTCGCGAGAGCGTAGCTCTCTAATGGACACGCACCATGGGACTCAACATTAAACGAAATTACTTCACTGTCACATCTGCGTGGACGCTTCGGAACGCGACATAACCTTTCGACTTCACTACTTCAGGAAAACCGAACAAACAAAACCCATTGTCCCAATGTTCTCTACAAAATACACCATGAAAACAAATACACGCAAACATAGTACCAAAATGCAATTATACTCCTGAAACACAACCTTGACGAATTTTAAACAATATACGTGGCATCAAGCGGCGAGGACTTGCATCTACCGACGTACGTTGCAATAATCTATCGATAATTAAAACAGCGTTTCAAAGAAAAGAATTGAGTACTGATAGGCATACTATCAAATAATTATTTAATTAATTTATACCGTAAATGCTAGTGAATCAACACAAACAATATCTGACAACACATCTAGAGATCACATTCTTGCATTTGAAGGAAAAATAAATACAATCGGTTCAGTAGAAGCTTGAAAAGGAGCCACGGCAGAATACCTTATTTTTTAATATATAGATAGCAACAACTTCCCAACGCGTTTTCAATTTCGACACTACTCGTTTCGTTCGCCAAACACTAAAGTCAACGGCACCCGGGGCCGTGGGCGGGGCCAGCGTGTCCGTCGGAGACGAGCAGGACAGGTCATCCGCCGGAGAGATTTCAGTGCAAACATCGCAGCGCCGGTGGACACTGCGAATCGCCGAGAAAGTTGGCGATCCTCCAGGGAATATGGTGATCCCATCGCCAGGGCGATCAAGGGGAAGTTTGATTAGAGAACGATTCCTCGTGCATTTCCACAATAGTAAGGATTATCTCCACGTACAAGAAGGCGTAAAGTATTTTACTGTCTTTTCAGACCCGGAAGGATTAGGTTAAGCACATCTCAGTTCTAGAGAGATGTGTCTAACGCAGTTTTGTCGAAGGTGAATTTCATTCCGAACGCAAAACTCATACGCAAACCCCGCTTCACTGCTGGATGGCCAATAGCTTAAATACGAAATGCTTAGTTCTAGATAGTCCTATATACAGTCGAGTTCATTCTGAGAAATAAGAATCAATCCTATGGCGCTTATATCACCAAGACAAAAAAATGCACTACCCAAGGCTTATACAAAACGCTGTAACTGATGCCGCGAGAATATTAATAGTACCTTATTTTGGCGAGAATACAGCATACAGCTATCTATAGACATAGCTTTTCATTCTTAAGCGGACCACATTTCATGCACCAGTCAAAATGGCTCAGGTACTTTATTGTATACAACTATATACTATGTATATATAGTGCAGAGAAAGTTATGTAATGTTGCAGCGAAAAATGATTACGAAGAACTGGTTCTGTAAGTCCCTGATACGGAAAAAAAGAATTTTTCTTGCTCTTGCATGTACAAAATTACCTTCTTTAATAAATTGCGCAAGTGAGAACCCACGTTTTGTAGGTCCTTGATTCCGAAAGCATGGTGTTCGGGTAAGGATGTCATCAATCCGTGAACACCACTACGCCTAAATCGTTCACAGGATTTTCATCAAACTTAATAAACCCCAATCGATGCGCCCACGGCTGCTGGGATATGAAACTTATCTGTGTGTGTGTGTGGGGGGAGCACTTTACAAGAAGCCCTCACATTTTCTAATTAATGGCTTCAATTTTTTTCTGGAATATAGCGAAGTACGCTATTAAAAACGATGCAAGTATACTTTTCTTTGGGACCTCTCTTTCCTTAATGGTAAAAACAAATAATTTATTCAAATTTACAAATAAAACCAAAAAGAATGAGCTGACGTAGGACCACTAGTTTTTACTTACGCGTGAACTGAGACGAAGCGTCCGAACTAGACGTCCGCACTGAGCCGTTACGTCCGCGTCAGCTGTCTTTTCAAAGCCGCCTTGAGTGATGAGTCGCGAAGTCGGAAGGGGAAGGGGAAGGGGAAGAGGAAGAGGCCGCGGCAGCTGCGCTGGCTCTGCGAGGAATCAGCGGGCGCGTCAGAGCACAGCAGCCGCGCGAGGAGGGGGGCCGCGCGGGGCGGTGAGATGAAACGCCGAGCTTCCTGCCTCGCAGCAGAGCACGGCTCGCGCAACTCCATTAACCATTTCGCCGTGTCCGCTCGCTGCGTCACGAGGCGGAAGGAAGTGCGAACACGGGACGGGGCACGGCAAGGCGGGCACCGCGGCAAGCGAGAGAACACTCGGGCGACAAGGCGGAACACTGGGGCTGGGCATCACTTGGGTGGCAATCCCGCAGGTGGCATACTTAGGAGCGAAAAACATGGACGGTGTAGACTGAACGTGAAGCAACTGCAGTAAGGGAAAGGGAGGGGCAGAATGGGATAACACAAAACCAAATCAGGCAATGGATAGGCAAAAGATGAAGTATGATAAACGTAGACGGAAAAGGATAAACCTCGCAGTAAATAAGGGAGCTCGAGCCGTATGTGAGAATGTTAAGTCGGGGCTGCACCGCCTCTGAGGATTGCTCTCACTCGTACAAATAGCACAACCTGCTTCTAGTATGTAATCACATCCACTTTTCCGGAAGAGAGTGATATTTATAAATAATCGGATGAATCTTCGAAACCGGATAGTTTCATTGCAATCTAACATACAATAAAACTTGCAGAAGGCGTCTCTCTTTGAACTGAGAAGCGTTTCTTAGCTTTCGATGTTGTTCGACAAAAACGAAATCGACTTTCGCTATACCGGTGCGTTCCATGAAGCTTCTCGGAAAAGACTGTTCTGAGCGCTTCCCTTCCCAATCCTGTTCACGTCACTTGGCGATTGCTCGCATCTGCACTCGCATACATACGGCGTGCAAAAAGCGTATCGTTAACAAACTGCAATTTTCCAGGGGTCGGAAAAAACACGTGCCTTGCACAGTCTGTGAGTTGACGAAAGAAGAGGGTAAAAACAGTGTGACTTCACAGTAGTGCTGCTACGAATATGCCGATAATACGGACAAGTAAATTTTAAAATGTAATGCTGGTAACAAACTAAGAAACGGAAACGCTCACTTTTTCCACCTACGCTTACACATTTTTTCACTTGTGTTTTACGCATTTTTTACATTGGTCGCATTTTGCCCATTTTTATGGCTCATTCCGTTATTTTGTCAGTATAAACAGTCTTAACAATACTTTTGCTAGTTTGACGAAATGACCGGAGCTTCCTTGACACAATACATTGCTATCCCCTAATAATTAGCCAATTTGTTTCCAAAGAAAATCTTTCAGTATCACGTATATAATACAGAAAGTAATGTATGATCGTCCAACATCTGCACCGTGGTCATTCAACTGTGAAATGGTGAAGCATACTTCACCCTTAATTGGATGACGATAAAAAAGTAACCTCAATAAATCTCTTGGCATTATGACGTGTTAGGGTTAATATACTGCAAGAGCTTGGATTTATTTTACTTCCTGTAAGAAAATGACCCACTATTATAGTATACGTCCATTAGGCTTTAAATATTTTCCTTTCTATTGATAAAATGTAATTTACATCTTTCTCCGAAGTAAGAAAGATTACACAATTATTTCCTTAAACTTTTTCTTCGAGTAGAGCTAAATGTATTCAACATGAATGCAACATAGCCCCACATTTATGAAACCTTTTTACTTCACGAAGATTAGATACTACAAGTAATTTTTGAAACACATCTCACATCTTTAATATTTATAATACAGGTGTTTTCATAATTTATTACATGTGTAATAACAGAACCAAGAGAGGTCCACGCCTGAGAGAGGAAGGCGAATGTACTCCTCACTGGAAGTCCCCAGCGAAGCGATAGGAACCGCGATTGGCACTGGTCAAAATACATAATAGCTGGTACGAAGGTAGAGGCAAAGCCAAAAAGCTAGCCCAGACTCAAGAAAAGAGGAATTATGTGCACAAGAAAGTCTGTGCCATCTCGAAATTCCACTAGTTATGCAACATTTACAACTCTTCTGGGGAAATGGTTTTCAATATCAATGCCTCTCCAATAAAGCGTATCAAAGCATCACAGAACAAAGTGATATTCCCCCGCGTGACATACTGTTCACAAAACACGTACGTTGTACTCTCTCCTTTTCAGAAGTAGACAACAGAGTAAGCTGTTTCAATGGTATGCTGTATTAACAGCTGTTCCATAATACACATTTCAAAGCACTTTAGAAAGTTTACCCTACGTTTCTTGAGTGTACAAAACAGGTCTTTCAAATTCGCATGTAGGTCAGAAAGGTAAATTTCATCATGGCACTGAAAACATCTCAAACTCATCAATAGGAAAGAAATGACGATTACAGGGTATACTACAATTCACGGAATTCTACTTCGAACTCAATCCCGAGATATCAGGCTCAAAACTATCGAATTATTAATGAAAAGAATAAGCCCCGACCTTACGTCACGAAGGGCGTAACCATTCCTATTGGTTAGAAATGCAGCCCCCGAAAAAATACGGAAACAAAGTAATCTGACAATTTAAAAATTTCTAGCGACCCCAGTTGAAAAATGATCGAATCACTGAACCTTCATCTGCGACAAGGCGAAAGATGTTGCCAATTTAAACACGGTGAAAGCAAAATCAGTGGATTAACAAGAATCAAAAAACAATGTGATATATCGCAACACTATCAAGTACTGACAATCGTCGTTAACATCTAACATTGGAGAACTGTAAGAAGCTCTTGTCCGGCACTGGCTGAGGAGCAGCGGCCGTGGAGGCATCAAGAGAGCCGTGATGCAGAGCACACACCACCCGAGGAAAGTGTTGGCCGGCATCCACGGCCGCCCCTGCTCCCGCGCCCACCTGCCGCCCGGAAGGCTCTGCCGCCGCCAGTGTTTGGCGAGGCCCATTCGGAACGTCGCACGGTCGATTTCTCCGCCGTATCACACCGGCGAATACCTCCATCCCGCTCCGTCTTCAAAGACTCTTCAAACGTACCTCTTCCGGCAATTTCTGCCCTTCTTTCCGACCACTCGCCATTTCTGGAACGTTAGCAATGGCGAATCTGCGCGGTTTAAACAAAGCGAAATCAATTGAAGGACTCCATAAAATGAATGACTCCTGACATACAACTAAATAATGAAAAACAAACTTACATACATAAATCGAAAAAAAAGAAAAGAAAAAAGCTTATCTACAGAGTAGTCAAATTATTGTAGTAAATATTGTTTCCTTGTAGGATTACATGTGTCTCAGGAAGCATCTGAATAACGTAATGGTTTGAAATGTAATGCCCGTTAACATGAGGCACGACCAATACATACAGGTCGTATAAGAACTGATGACCCCCTCAAAATGAGTGGCTTGGAAAAAATCCATGCATTTTTATGCATGTCCGCGTTCCGAGCTACAATAGGAAAGAAAGTTGGAAAACATAACAAATTGATCAGTCTGTACTTCAATGGGCAACTGTCATGAACCCCGTAGAAAATGCTCGGTCTAATATTGTCAAAAATATTGAGGAAAAGAAGACCGTACAAACTAGTCCATAAAACAATCATTCGCATCTGGCCAACACTCTTGAATTTAAAAGGATTAAAAATGCTATTTTTAATACGACTCGCATACATATGAATTGTTTATAAAACATTAGAAAGATGTACACACATTGTCAAGATCTATGGTTACAAATACATTTTTGTCTTTTTCAATAACTATCATCATAATTCGGCAGCCTCTGTAATTCATTTAAATTCCATGATTCAAAAATTCAATTAATACACAAGAAAATTACAAGTGCTGCATTAATATAAAAAAATAAATAAATTATTTTAATAACAAATGTTTTGTTTTATTATACACCCTCCCTAGAAACAAACGGAATACTCATCTATATTATTTCTGAACACCCACTACAACTGGAGGACAAGAGACGCATCGCATACCGTACCCATACGTTTACCGCTCCGACGACGCCCCGTGCAAAGCATTGTTTTACGAGCGTGATCATACAAGTCGCACAACGCGCCCAGCGCCATTCATTGTCAGGTCGCATAGGTCAAGGAAGCAGCTTTTGAAAGGTAAATGCTAGTGAAAGCCGGGTGGGGTGGGGGAGGGGGTATTCAGAGAGGCAACAATAATGAATTCGCGGCCAAAGTATCGCTCTCGCACCAGTAATATCCACCGCGCGCTCAACCAGCAAGTGAAAGGAAAGGGAAAAATAAGTCATATAACCAAGTGAGTACTTTTACAGTATATTACGTGATAAGCGACCGGCGCTTACAGGGCCGCCGAGATAGCACTAAGTAGTGCGAGAAAGTGTACTTCAATTTCAGTTTGTAGATTTAATTTGCTACCTGATATTACGTAACGTTGCTAGTTCATAAGTATTGGAACAAAAAAAGAAAAATTCGCGAAATGAAGGTGGTTTTGAAGGATATGCAACTGGCAACATGCAGCTGTATTAAAAAAGCCCCGACTTGAAAATCGTGTACCATTACTCCTATTTCCTCCGTAATTCTCTAGTTTTCATTACAATGTGAATACGCATGTGACAGCCGCAATTTGAAATCAAGTAAATTTCATTACGAGCCCAAACCGGCACAATGACGATGTACTGTCGGTTCACGAGTTCACGAAATGAGATAACCTATCGACTTAAATTTTGTAGTGGATGTTCAAACAAATACCAACAAAAATATCGCACACGTATCAGTTTCTTGATATAATGAATCTGTTGAAAGTTGCAAGTAATGCAAATGTTCACTAATACCTTTAGAAACAGTTCGCATAAATACTGAATACTGGTGAAAAAAAAAAATAGTTATCATAAAGAAGGTATTTGGATGAAGTATTTACCACATAATTGTGCTAATTTCCAACTACGGAAACCCTTCCATACTGTTACCATTTTGAAATCTGCGAGCATTAAAGAGAAATTCCGAGAAATGAAACAAATTTGAGAGCCATTGAAATGCATCACGTCACGGTCAGGTGGCGAGCAACTTAGTGCAACCTCGTGACTAGCTTTCCGCAATATCAGGAAGCTGAACGGCTGAGAACAATGATGAGCTCTTGCAAGGTAAGTCGATTTTGAATAGGCTGACAGCGTTGGGAACACACAATTCGTGTTCACACACTGGAGAGCTTTCCTTGAGAAGTGCGGACTAAAACTGATTTTCGATTACTGTTCTGGCGTCGCCATCGATTGCTCACAATTTGTTGCTCACAAGACGTTGAAGAATAACTTAGTGAGAATCTTCTTCTCGGGTCCTACAGCCCGTTCAGACCACGACATTCTGACGCTCGTTGGTTTCCAACACTTGTGGAACGACTGGGAGAGGTGAGGTGATGTAAGACGGCCAGGCGATGAAGAGGAGGAAGCAATAAAGAAGAAATAATCCATGAAACGCAAACCTGGAGTAATGCCTGTAATAAGAGAGGTTTAGAATTTACGTTTGAGAGGGCTAGAGTTTACGCTGTAACTATTGAGAGAATTGTACATGTAACAGTTGTAGAATACCTATGTTCTTATATTTAGATCTTGTACTTTAAACAGGTAAGCACGCTTTTGAACGATTTACTCCCCCTCTTTACTATTTTCCAGAATAACATTTTAAGTATGCAAGAATCCAGCGTGGAGAATAACTTACGTGCACCGTTTCTTCCATTGCTAATTATGAGTTATTGATTCATGTTCAGTAATATTTACGGCAAAGGAAAGGAGTAAAGGAAACAACAAAAAACAAATGGAGAAGAAATCGTGAACATAATTTCTCATTTATATGAGAAAGGTTTTGGCAAACACTGTGCGATTTTCAATCTTATGAAATCGTCAGAAATACGTCAGTTGTTAGAACGAAAAATAACAAGGAAATCTCAACTGAAATATCTTTTAATTTAGGGAGTCGGAAACGCCTTCTAAAATATTCATTGCAAAGTAGAAAGTACTCATTTAACGCAAAGTCTTTGAAATTTAATGGAAGACTGACACTTCAAGAAATGTAGTCTCAGTATTCTGCCGACTCCCACTTTCTAGCTTAGTCAATTCTTCCTTCTTCTAATGACACCACCTCCCTCCATTTCTTACAGTTAGGTATTGGAAATCAAGATGCAAATTCTTTCCTCGAAAATAATGAAGACACTTTTTTAATGATTTATAACGAAGAAAAATGTATACGTACATTAATGTACGTAATAATTCCTGCCTTATGACGGTAAAGTCTAGGACACATGCTAACGCAAAGGCCCCACACTGAAAAATTTGCGTACCAAGGAGAGACACATCTTTGCAAGAAAAATTACATTTTTCAGAATGCATACGCGACAAACACCATTACATACTGCAAACATTTCCAGCAAACTAAAACTAATGTTGCCACAGAAAGGCACCAACTTTCTCGCACTAGTTAGTTTTCTAATTTCTTTAGTCTAGGCTAACTTTCTTCACCCTCTACCCAGCTGCTACGTATCGGTGCTAAAATATTTTTATTTTTTATTATTTTAAAAAAAATTCTCCCTTCTTCTGTTCTTAAAGTAGAATTGATATAGGTCTAAGAAAATTACAAAAAAGTAAGTCATATATGAAAATTTTCTTCGAAAATTTTGAAGGCGTTCTTTAGAAAATGTGGATTGAGCGTATCTGAAAAAGAGCAATTTTGATGTTATTTTCACAGAAAGGTTTTCAGTTTTCGAGAAACTTCAACAGCAATATTTTGAATCTTGTGTTCACAAAAGCAATAATGTATAGAAAAAGCCCGTAATGTAAATATTAACGGCGCGTGATATATATTAAAAATAATTGTAGTTTTCGAAAAATCAAAACGATACATCAAAATGACCTATATACCATGTTTTCTTCCTTTATGAACATTTCAGCTCATTTGAACCCACAGTGCGCCGTTGACAAAGAGTGATTGAGCTCTACGAAGGAGAAATGACGTGCACATGAGCGAATGACATTTCAAAAGAGCCAAACAGTTTTTCTCTGATGCGAGGTGTGATCAATAAGTATGCAGAAACTTTGTTTATCTCTACAATATTTTGAAATAAACTGAATATATTGATGATTTATCCCAACGTAATCCGTTCCGAATTTGTATAAATGAGCGCCAGGAAAAGATTACGCTAATACTATTATACACATCAACCTTCAACTCTAATTATAATAAATTAGTTTCCGGCTACCTGGGTCGATGGGTTTCATAGAAATAATCACTATTGTATGCTAATAGATGATTATCCGATCTGCCATCTATACAAAGTGGTCGAGGAACCTGTAAAGCAAATATATTTCGATCTTGCTACTTCGTTGCCAAAATTGGCTCAATGAGAATCATTTCACAAAACATGGAAATTTATTAAACAATTTTGGTATTTTATAATTTTACCCAATATGAAAAGAAAAAAAAACCTTGATCATGACCGGTTCCAACCTTATAATGTATTCCTCTTCGCGCGCTTTTGGAGCATCTTCATTCATATCCGACGTCGCCGTCCTCAGGTCCAGATACCATCTTCTTTCTTCTTTTCTCGGAAGCACACTTCAATCACCGTTCATCAGATCAATAAACTATCTGCTGCTAGCATTCCAGTCCAATTACTGATTACTTCGCCTAAGCCCTCAATGTCCTTCTAACTCATTCACTTGAAATATTTTAAGTTTTACTGTCACACTTAGTATTCAAATTCGATGTTCTATCAATATCTATTCCCTAGTAGATGATTACAAGTCCCCCAAAAACTCCTAACATTAATTGGAGCACGATCCGTTCAAGACCATAGCATCAGTCAGAATGAATGCCTCTCGTATTCTTTCAGCCCTGCAAAGCTCGGTCCATTTTTTTGATTGTTTATTTGCAGATAACACTTGATGTACTTTCGTACCTGGCCAATCCCTAAATTTCTTGCAAAACGAACTAGCCGTCTTCACGACTGTCACTGCATGATGATGTTGACCTTGACGACGGCTCGCTTACCGTTGCTATGCTAGCATATTCACATATATTTATATCCTATAATTTACGCCATTTATAATAAATATTGTACCATATTCAGTCAGATATTGGTATGTCACAATTTATTGGTCAATACTGAGAGTGTCCCCTTCAGATATAATACAACTGAATGGGCGAAAATCAGAACGGTATAAGTGACATTTTATAATTCTGAGAAAGCTGTTTATTTTCAATATCACTGTAAAGTCGTGGTGCATTTTTTCATCATTAAAACCACGGCATTTCAATTGTTCATTTAAACAAAGAAATTACATTGGCACTGAAATATAGCGTAATATAAGCGGGTTTTTCACAGAATTTATAAAGTGCCACTTATATATTCTGGTTTTCACATTTCATTTGTGCATACGTGTTTTCCACTCTTCGAAGCACTTCTGGAACTTTTTTTCGGTATGGCGTTTAGCTCTTTCAGCGATTATTTATTTCCTCAATCTTGACAAAACGCTTTCCTTTCAATGTTTTCTAAATCTTTAGGAATAGGAAGACTCATGTGCGCCTTGAAGATTTTCATTCCAGACCTGAATTTTATACCGTTCTTTAAAAAAATGCAAAATGAAAATTCTTTGTTCCTTTTTTCCCTAATAAAAATATTGCCGAACACTCCAAAAGACGGACAACCTTTTCGAGATGCAACAATAAAAATATCCATTATGGCTATAATTGTCAAGATAGGTCAGGATAAAGAGGAGCAAAACAACAAATGAAATAGTTGCAATTGATACAACAGATTACGCGAAATACAATATGTCGGTGTGTTATTTAATCACCGTCAGTATACTGGGTATATGAAAGTTGTTTTTAGGGAACGGATTTTCATGTAAATACATATTTTTACAGGGACAAGACCCCTGCATTCAGTAATATTTTTTACACTTAACACGACATTCTGAACTAATTGGAACCATTTTATTTTACATATTTTGGTGTAATTACATATTTTTACATATTTTATCTATAGCTACATATTTCGTTACATTTTAATATATTTATAGGTCGAAAATGTACTTTTCACTTGTGATGTTCGAAATATATGTTACTTGAATATGTTACTTGGGTATGCTCCCTTTACCCCCCCCCTTCTATCACAGGCTACATGGTACAATTCACTTGAGCTCCGGCTCCTCGTAAACAACATTGTATATAACACGAAAGTATTGTATGTTTCGGATGAAACTAGCGAAAGCCTCTGTAGATGTAAAACTTCAACGTACTCTACTCGGAAAACGCTTGAAGAATGGAATTGTAAACTTTATAATGAATATTTATTTCACATATTTCCTGTTTTTTCTTACATATTTTTGAAAAAATAAGTACATATATATGTACATATTTTGCTTTTTTTATTCCAATAAAGTCCGTTCCCTAGTTGTTTTCTACTCCTGAGTTGCATTTTTTCCTTAAGCCAACTCATCGAAGTGTTCAGAATCTCGTCGTTAAGTATTTTGTCAACAAGAAAGGCATGTTCTCTTGAAAAACTGCATTACACTCTTTGTGCATATGGTGTCAAGGAAATTCTAAATAAAAAAACCGAGGACTCACATTTAACACCGTACTAAAAAACGTATGAACTCGAGGTGTTGATCTCTAATATTAACAGCACTACTTAGGATGAGCTACCTAACTCGAGTTAATTGCATGACTGACTTCCATAACTGCAGAAGATGGAAGAAAGTTTTATCTTCAACAGTCTACTGCTCTTGGGGGCAGAATAATGAAAAACTAATGGTGCTTCAACAACACGTATTTTCTCACATCAGTGAGAGATACGTAAAATTCTAATACTATTATTTCTGTACATATGAACACATCTTAGCAATCATGTAAAACTCATTACCAATCATAGTGCAATAGGCGTGAATATTCCATTCATTTAGTGCAACATAAATTATACAAGTTCTAAGTGTTCATGTTCACGTTATCGTCGAACAATACACTACTGTGTACCGCAGCAAATATAAAACATGGATGAATGTTTCCGGGCATATTATCGGACAATTGTCTTTAATCCCTTTAGAGAATATTTTATTCCAGGAAGTGGCTGTGTTCCACATCCGCTGAATGGAGAGATCCAGCACTGACTTCACGTGAGATTGCTTGGCATTTCTCCCTACAGGTATCTCCCCCCAGCGAGACAAACCCTAAGCACTCCACATGCGTGGTAGTGTGGCGCGCGCGCGCGTGCGTGCGTGTGCGTGTGTGTGTGTGTGTGTGTGTGTGTGTGTGTGGGAGAGAGAGAGAGAGAGAGAGAGAGAGAGAGAGAGAGGGAGAGAGAGGTGGAATAAGCATTGTTTGGAGAGAGAAAAGATAAAGATACAAAAAATTCGGATGCTTCCGAGATTTTCGAAGAACATTCATTCGTTTAAGAGCAACGCAGTGGTGAGCGGGTCGGCTCCTGATATATTTTACCAGGTCGAGGAAAGACTGTAATTAACAGTTGTATAAAATTAACTATCGTTTCTTATATTAGGATAGATCGTTCTTGTAGGAAGTAGATGTGTGTCTATGCGTCCATCCGAGACGCAAGTGAAGAAAGTCACGGATTATAATAGTATCGCAGGTAGAATTTGGAACCAGATCACGGACATTAGGCGAGGACTTTAACCAGAAGCAAGATTCTGCTGCGTCGACGGAAAAGGTTCTACGGGGTGCCATCAAATGAAGTGAAGAGCGCGCGAAGATCCACGAATGAATAACAAGGTTTTATAACTATTGTAATATAGAGAAAACTGGACATGACCAAAGATCAATTCATTTTTGATTATCAATATAATAAATTCGAATTTGTTAGGTTGAAAGAAAGCCGATTATCATTGTTCGTTAAGTATACAATCCAGCATTTTAATAAGATTTTCAGATTCCTCGCTACTCCGTACGGAGGGCAGATTGAATAATTGGTTGCAGAGTAAGTAGCAAAAATTATGAACTTCAAACCCCAATTAACTGAGCTAGCACAACATAACTTTGGAATGGGAGATATTTAAGTAGGAATTTAGTAATTGATTCAGTGGTGAGGTGTAGTTGACATTTACATAATTGGAATGATTGAAGGCGTTGTCATTGTCAACAATATTATTGACAATGACAACGCCTTCAATCATTCCAATTAGGAATCATTAGGTTTCAAGTGGAACCTTTTCCTGGCGCCCAAATCACATTTAAAGTAATAATTTTGTTTCAAAATGTTGCTCCAAGTGGGGTTTGTTTTTAAATAGAAAGACGGGGCTTATTTTAAAGTGGCACCAGTCAACGTCGGTCATGTTTCAACGTATTGCTAAATTAATATCTCTCAGAATTTATTTTCGGGCACACCTTTAGAGTTTTTCAGGGTCAGTAATATTTGTTTTTAAAATTATCTTAAATATATTGTTTTTGTTGCTCAATATTAAAGTATCGTCGTATTCTTGTCGCGTTTGTGAGCCCATGGACATGACATCCATAAGTTGTATTGTATTTTTATTTACTAAATGTATCTCTGAATAACGGTTCAATTTTTAACTATAATTTTACGTATCACTTGGTTAGGTGGAAGAGGGGACTTGATGACACATGCTCCAGGCCGTAAGAACACTTACCAAATCGGTGACGTCTGTTGGACTGTATACATCAAATTCAAACACACATCGCACGATTGCGGGAAACAAACTGGATATTGTTATCCCCGGGATTTGGTGAAAAGTGTCTACTTGTAGATGTGGCTGTACCGTGCGTAACTCCCGCAGATCATCCAAAAGACTGACAAGTGACTTCCTTTTTTGGGCACTTTGCGCATTTTATATTCAACCGACTCATAACATTTTTAGTTGTGAAGCAGGGGAATAATAATAATAATCATAATAATAATAATAATAATAATAATAATAATAATATAATATTACAGCACACACTTTCTCGTCCTTAGTAATGGTTACGTAATACTATTTACACAACAATTTCACTCCGAATTAACACATCTCAGTAACTGTTTGGGAAACTCATTACAAATTGTAGAACATTACGTGCGGGCTCCTCAGTCTGTGGCCAGGAGACTCACAAGGCCTTCCGCGACAACGTACATGGACATACAACCATTCCCACACGGCGGGACTCGAACCCACGACCCTTCAGACCGAGGCGCTGAGTCTGCACACGCTCTAGCCACCTCGGCCTTCCAGGTCGGCAACAATAACTGTGTTTCTTACAGCTAAATAATGTCCCAACATTGCGACGGAATTCACAGAATTACAGCTGCAGTCTCGCGGAGCGAAATGCCTTTGTCGCATTTTAATCTGATGTTTCCTTAAGGCCAGCAATTTTTCTTTATTACATTTAAATTGTATTTTAGAGAGAAAACCTAATTGGGCTAATTTCAATTAAGGTTGGCGGATTGCTTATAAGGAAATATCGCTTATAAGGATAGATCAATTTTGAGACGGAACTAATGGTGCTAAAACAGCACGTACTTTCTCGCCCGAACTTTCACGCAAATTACGGGAAAAGTTCTCAAATTTTCGAAAATTGTATTTGACCTTATTTCAAAACCTATCTTTAAGGAACAGATTTCATTGACAGAAAAAAATGCCTTTTTTCATAAATGTAGTTGTAGGATAACGCCGAAAAAAAATTGAATTTTGCAATTTTCGACAAATCAAGAGTTTTTAACGAAAACGAGACCTGCACCATTCTCTTAAACGTCCTTCACACTAGCCAGAAAAAAAAATCCATTTTGGAAAAAATCCTACGTATGGTCCACGCTAGTCATGTTCACAGACGGACTGACGATTTGCCGTCAATCGATATTTCGGTACCAAGAACCCACAAAACTGGCACCACTACGTGTTAGAGGGTTTTTTTTCTAAATTTAACAACAGAATTTATCCATCTAGGGTCAGTAAGTAGTTTTTCTGCCGAAAATTCGCCGCTTTTTCTCGCAGCATCAGGTAACTTTCTCTCCACTGCGTAAACGGTAGCGAGAAACTAAAATTGACGATATAAAATGCTAGTATTAATAGTCGTAACCAGCTTGAGGCAACGTCTGCCAGTGTTACGGCCATTCCCGAGAAAGCATCCCTGAGCCCCAGAACACGTTAACTTTCTTTACGGAATCCACAACGCATCCCTCAAACCTTTTTAATACCATTTCTCAACAACAAATACACTGAAATAAATCCACATTATTATATATAATAGTTTCACGGTGCATGCTTTTATTTTCGAGTTAGTCCAATTCATATTAAGATTTTTTATTGCATTTTGCCGCGCTGCACTTCGCCCTGGTACAAAGAATAACTCTGTAATTTAACACGGCAATAAACTAGAAAACTTTTTACACAATCTATACAGTCTCGACTTCAAGAAAAAATTCCTTCAGTGCCACATATATCTGAAAACTGCCGAGACTGAGTTACGGTGAATTCAGTGTACGTTCGTGTAAGATCGCAATGGTCAGTCGGAGTGTAATCTTTTGTTTTTCACATTACCTTGGTTTCTTTTTTTGTTATTAACTGTCTCAAAATTCTTCCCACTCCGCATTTCCACTGATACGTCCTGTGTCGCTGCGTCAACTATTAACCTGCTGCTTGGACAGCCATTCAGCAACTCTGAACACTTTCTGTGCGAAACATCAATCGCCCTCTCTCGTTCTTTGAAGCGGAACTGGAGCTGCAATGGACGGCGGGGGCGCACCAACCGTTCAGTCGAAGGCCACGGTTACGCCCCGATATGTTCGGAAGAGAAAAAAAAGATTTGGTCGCGTGGGGGACAGCAAAGCTTTTGTTAAAGCGGTTTCGTTTGAGCGGAGGTCGCTCCCGGGCGTTGCAACTTGCGGACGATCGAAGACAAAGGATTTATCGAGAGGGAAGTGCGCCAAACCCCGATGAACATATGCATTTTGTTCTTGCGACTGAGTGAATGGGTCCCGTCTCTGACTTACTTACACTGACAAATTCCTTCCTTTTCTATTTATATTTTTTCGATTCTCCGAATCGGGATTGTTTTTCCTGTAATATGGTGACGAGAGTGGTAGAAAAGTGAGAAGAAAGAATCAGCCCCCCTACTTGACTGCGCAAAACTATTCCATTTTTTAAAAATAAATTCAATATATAAGTGAATGGATGGCAGCGCTATAAACACCAGGTCATTCCAAGGGAAAGAAATGCGCTTGGTGCATCTCCAGATCTAGTGTACTGCACGCAACACGCAAACGTCCGGCGGGCGGAGGCAGAGAAACAGAATTAAACTAGCAAACAAGCTTACAAAACACATGCGACCAAAGAGTTTGGTAGGCATAAATGAAAAGAGGAATTCGTAATAAGTTGAAATGAAATGGAAGGAATTAAAAGCTAAGATCATAAAATGGATGATTGGTGCAACAAAATAGAAAAGATCGACGAATCGTTCGAGGAGAAAACTGATTTGAAATGAGAAAGGGTAGAGAGAGCATTAACGATTCAATAATTTAGTTAACAAAGAATGTAGCTCGGTAAATCGTAAGGGATTGTGTATCAAAACATTAGTTAACACTAGATGAATACTAGTATAGTATATTTGAATTGTTTTTCGATCAAAAACACTTTGGTGACGTTCCGAGTTTGCATACGTAGTATTTCTTCAAGACGCCAACCGTGATACAAACCTGCTTCTTCAGGTGTCGGTTTTTGAGAATCTAGGCGCAGAGCTCTGGGTCGGGAAGAGATCAAGGTGGGTTATACATATAATTTTTTTTAATATACATAATTTATTTTCAATGACACATGACAAGTCTAAACACCGACAAAGTGACGGATGCGAGTTTATTTGGATCAACAGAAATTATTAGGCAAATAATACAGGAAATAAATGTAGTGAAATTCGATCAATCGAAAGATTTCTCTGTCCGGTGAACTTGTGCAGTCTGAACGGACAGGGCCAATGATGGAAAAGTCCGGTGCGTTACCTTGACCGGTGTTTAGTTCGCCCTGACAATTTCACGTCTGCCGGATTCTGGCGGACGCTGAGACACGCTGCGGAATTGGGCATCAGATGGCGGCCTCGGTTCTGCTCCAATGCCGGTGAGACACGCCCGTCCGGGATTGGAGGCTGCCTCGCACCCCCAGGTGATTGCATGCAACCGATGGGCCCGTTTCGTGTGGTGTTTTAATCCAATAGAAGCCAAGAGAATAGTGGAAACTAGTCGAATATTTTGGCGACAGTCAGAAGCAGAGCTCTCCAGCGTTCGAGGTGTAAACTAGATAGATCAATTGGATTTGTGAGTGCAGGCACGGGGAGAATCGTTATTAAAACTTCCCCCCTTCCCTTTATAGGGAACAGCCCACATGTTGCGCAAAGTATTAAAGAGGCACCGATAGTCCCGAGATATGTTCCTCAGGAAGCTGGTTGCAACCCGGAGAGGGCTTTATAATCAACTGACTCATAATATCTTTAGTCGTGAATTAGAGAAATAATAACCATTTTCCTATTGAGAAAACAAAAAAATTGCAATGGCATGAAAAACATTTTTCACTAACAGAACGGAAGAACTTGCGTGTGCCACCTTATCATAAGTGAAAGGAAACTTCGTTGGTAGTTTTTGAGAGATTTGATTGAAGAAAATGTAGTAATTGTTATTTGATAGTCTGCCACAAGTATTTTAGTGTATAAATTAAAGTGTATGTTAATGAAAAAATGACATTTTGAACAAAGATGTGAAATCAAAAAGTGTTTAAAAAATAACGCACAGATAACTGCAGAGCAATTATTTTCAATAAAAAAATATTTTTTCTTCCATTCTAGACTTTGCCCTTAATGCTCATAAAAGTCTTAGTGATATTGATCAGAGCCCTCTAAAAATATCTGAAGTTATGATAAAATATCTGAAGTTATGAAAGTCAAAAAAAATGGTACGACGGTCATATACTATTGGTAACATACGCGCTTGTCTTATAGTGTACACATCATACCGCTAGGAGCAGCAGAATCACTCTTCTCTAATATTCGGTTGGAACGCGACTGCCCGCTCACACCGAGGAAGGCTGTCGGACGTCACCTCGCGTTCTACTGCCCTTTTGTGTGGCAGTAACTCCGGAAATTAAAATATCCCTGGATGCGTATGCATTACGTGCACCTTTGTAAGTAATGGCGGAACAGTTAAGATTTGTGTCTGTACTCCACGCGCCGCAGGCTAGCGCCTACAATTAGTGTACCTTTAGCGCAACTCATTACTCTATGAATATACAAAATAGTGTATATATGCGCGCGCACGCACATCTATACATTCCTCCAAAGAATGAAAGGTTTCCACAATCACATACGATAAAATACTGTTAATAAAGAATCAGTATACATTGTAGTAAGACAATTCACAAGAATAATTCACGTTTTAACCTGGCTTCACTTGAACCCCTTTCTTTCCTTACTTCTTGACACGTGCTCCACTTCTGCAGTTGTCTGACGCAAACCGATTACCCCTTTGTTGCACGTCAGAGTTGCATTAATGAAAACTGAAATTAGCTGACGTACACATGGCCTCTTCTGCAAAGAAACATGTCGAATATATACAACACCCAAAATTCCCGTATTTTCTCAGCTCCTTAAAAGGGCGCCTGAACATAGTCTTTTATACACATCATTGGCCATTCTACATTATTCATATTTAAGCAATAAAACGAATTTGTAGAAAATGATAATTAGCCCCACATCATTTTACATGCATTGATTATGTGTAGGAAAGGTGGTAATATAGCAGATTACGAGCCAGAAGCATACGCCTTTTTACGCAACTGAAAAATATGGAAGAATTTCGCAATAAACAGGAAACGGATGAATGACTTAGAATGCAAATGCATTCGTGTGGGGACGGGATCAAACACGAGGTCAGCGGAGCGGGGTCGAGAACAGCTCCAGGGGCAGGAGGTGACTGCGCAGAACGCTGGTCGCGGGGCCAACATGGAGATAGGTCACCGCAGGGAGGGAAAGCCTAGAATGAGATTCGGCCGGCAGGACATACGAAAGGACAGCAAGGCCGGAAAGAGAGAGAGGTGCAAGGGAGAAGGATAGTGGTGGATAGGTTCGGGAGGGGGCGGCAGGAGGGGCGCACGTCAATCCGGCCTCATTGGTGTGGGCATCTGCGGCGCCTCAACTCCTCCCTCCACCGTCCCCCACCCACATTGTACTTCAATATTTAATACTACATTCAAACACAAATACAAATAAGTAACCCATTTGGTGATTATTGACTGAGTGCTCTCACGGGATTTTCAAACATCACAAAGGATAGGAAATAGATCACGATCACCACCCTTCAATTCATCACGCAATAGTTGGAAAATAACAACCCCCACTGGCCATGAGGGGACTTGAAAAGTTTCTGCGGCGTGGGAGCTCCGTTCGCAGAGCGAGTGCAGCACAGCATCCCGTGGCGCTCGCCCGATCGCAGGCGCCCTCAAGCCAACCGCAGCGACGGGCGAGCCGGCGCGGCGCGGTGCGGCGCGCGAGTCGGGAGGTCACTGGTTGCGGCGGCGGCGTGGGCTCGAGCGCTGGCGCTAAGCGACTCTAATATTGATCCGGCCGCGCGGGGCAGGCGGGGGCCGTGAGGCACGACCAGACGCGCGCGGGCGGCTGGCCCGCACCGCCAAGGCAGCCACGAGGACAGGCAGAGGCGCGGCCGCCCTCGCCGCTCCGCGTCAACCAGAAGCCCACTCCCTGGCACGCTGCGCACGGCATTTCAACCCATTCCGAATGCAACCTCCATCCACGCCTCTCTTCATCATCCATAACCAACAACAGTAATATGTAATTAAGGGGCGGATCTTTAATGAAATGCTATTTTCTTCTTTTCAATTCCCAACAATGCTTTTTAGTATAGACATTAGCTTTATGTTACGGCAGAAGGAAATGACGTATTTTTATGACTTTTTCACCGATTTCGACTAAGTCATTTTTACTATGCGTTATTTTTAAATCATTTAAAAATAACGGAAAATTGGGAATTTCTACCTCCGAAAATTTTAAAATTGGGAATGGTTTTCGAGAAAACGTGTGAGCGATTCTAAAAATTCAGAATTTCGATCTCCTTTTCACAGAAGAGTGAAATTTTTGACTTTTGAGTTTTCGAGAATCTTTACAAGGCACTTGTTTTAACACATTCAATTTAATATATAAAAATAAATGTTTGTTCGTATTTTATGCAGTGCCGTACCGTTCATCCGACTGCGATAAAACTAGGTCAAATTATTACTTGCACTTGCGCGAAGACTATACGCATAGTAAAATGGGAACGTGCCTATGCATGTCGCACATAGAAGCGCATTGATTTTACGCTTTATGCTGATTCAAACGCCCCTGAACACAAGCTATACGCAACCCGCCGCATCCGTAAGTATTAAGGATGTATTTGCTGCATTTTCTGCCCCCGCAATTGTAAAATATTGGCCGGGATTATTACTTGAACGTTAACTCGAACAAGTAAGTCAAATTTCTCCAAGGCAGTCGTAGCGAATGCATGCCCAAACTTGAGGGAGAATGTTTAAATAATACGATACTTGACAACCATGTCCAAACCAGAATACAGAACAGGGTTGTGGGAATTCTGATTGGATGTTGTTGACGTTCTTATAAGAAGAAATAAATGATATGTTGACGAAGAACAGGGTTGTCCAACTGGCGGCCCACGGTGCCATTTATTGTGGCCCGCGAAAGGTTATTTACTCCAAAGAGAAACTTCCGTGCAGCTATGTCGGGCGAGAACATTGTGCGTCTAGCACACGCGTCCTCATGGGGTCAATACCCCATTTAATGTAAAAATAGGTGAAGTTTAAATTTAATGACTTTTTGCGTAGCATAGTGAAACACAATGAAGTGATTTTGAGTTTCTGTTGATGAAGTGATTTTGAGTTGCTTGCATTGTACAGCCTGATATCACGCAAGGTTCCATTCCCCTCTCCATTTTAGAGCAGCCCGGCCGAGAAAACATTACGGGGAAGTCCGGTGCGGATCGCCAAAATATTGAAAAAAATGGTCCACAATAATATTTTAGGTTATCGTTGTGGCCCTTGAGGCCTTAGAAGTTGGGACGCCTCTGACAAAACAAACCCACACTCACGAGAAAGTACTTCATCCATTAAAATGTTTGCATAGCGTAGCGTAAAACGTGATTAACGATCACGTGACCAGTAGCGTGTGAAGTGTAACATTGCAATAGCGAAACATTGCCGGGTCGAGAAGTAATACATACAAATCGCAGATAATATAAATATTAACGTGAGAGACAAAGTTATATCCCAGTACTTTAAAAAAAACTAAATAATAGAGCGAAATAACGTTTATGTCAACTGTTACAGTGCATTCAGAGCTATCCCTACAATAAGTTTGAAGAAAAAATTTGACTAAATCTTGTTTTAATACTTCAAAAAAAAAGTTTGAGAAAATCTTCTTTTAATATTGTATTATTGTACATGTTTTACTCAATATTTGATAAGACAAATTGAAGAGAGTAAAAATAGGATATTGGGATTATAAATAGTAAATAATAATTTAAATTAAATTGTTTTTCAACATTCCTATTCTCCGAGGATTGTTTCTCGTGGCCCGTAGTTGGCAGGACACCTGTATAAATTTTATTAATTTCAGATCGCGAAATCTGCTAGTTTTTTTTCCTTATCATTTTCGTTACGGTGGCAATAGGAGTTTTGCTGTCAAAAATTCGCCGTTTTTTTCCCGCGGCTTTACAATACTTTCTCTGTATTACGTAAGCAGCAGCGAAAAAGTAAAAATTTGGAGCTAGTTTTTAGAATATTTTGAAAATGTAGAGGCTTCGTGTAAAGTATCCGATGAATTTAAACAATGTTTTTTTCTAAATTGCAGAGCTTCGAGTCGGGCAAGATCGCCAGGGGAAAATTGATTTCGGAAACATCCTACAATAAGCTCGGTGGTCACTGCAGAAATCTATGGGTAAGTAAAAAGAAGTATTCTTCCACAACAAAAATTGTTTACGAAGATTAAATGAAATTCAAATATTTTAATCACCGGCAGTGTTTCTAGTACAACGCCTTTGCCTGTGCCTTCTTGAAGGCCTGCGTTGGAAGCGACGCGCCTGACGGCAGTAACCGAAGCAGGAGGCGGAGAAAAGCGCGTGCCGGGTGACGCAACGCGCGCAATTCCTCGCGGGTGGGTATGCGGACGCGCGCGCAGGGCAGAGCCACGCGCCGCGCTGCCCCGCCCCAGTCCCCGTGCCAACATCCCCGCAGCGTCCGGCGCTTTCGCCCGTCGCTTGCATTCCGTCGCGGGGGCGACGACCAACGCATTCGATCGCGGCCGGCCGCACCGCAGCGCTCAACAGTGCTCTTGTGCCCAACGGCCCCGGAGGGGAACGGGCAGGGGGATGCTGCTGTTGCGGGCTAATTGCACAATGCTTTCTCCGCGGGGCGACCGGCGTCGGCTGCAAGGTCGGGCGGTGCACCTACTGCCTGCTCTCTCCTCCCCCGGGCGCTTTTCCTCTCATTACTGCACCCGACGATCCGCTAGCCTGCTCTTTGTTCAACGGGGCGCAGCTAATGTTGAACCAACTAAATTTTCCTTTCCCGTGTACCGAGGAACGAACAGAAAATTTCGCACTGATGAATGAATGAGCAGCAGATATTTCGTTCACTCAAGATTGATTCATTCACTCATTTCAATGTTGTTATGGATGTTCAACTTCACTGTCATTTTTATTTGAGCTCGGTCTGGTTCCATGGCCTATGAATTGAAGGAGTTAATCCTTCCAAGCTACGACATTTCGTACATATCATTTTAATATTTGCACACATAACCTACGCTTCTCACCAATTCACAAAGTCTTGTAACAGACCCGCGGTCTTCCTTTCAATACGTCTGTATTGTCAGCACTGCTTATATCCGCTGTGACCCATCACATCCCCCTGTTCCCAAGACGGCGTTCTGGTGGCCAGAGTGCCGCCATCGTCCTTCGCGGGTAGGACTGCAATTTTGTGTTTTGTTACGGTTAGGGTTCCGGCCGCGCTCTGAGAGAAACCAGATCCTGCAGCGGTCGCAACTCTGTCATTATTTCCCCCTCGCAGAAAAGCGGGCGCTCTCTCCAGAAATCGCCGCAGGACCGTCCAACGCGCGGTTTGCAGACCCGATGGAGGATAGTGGTGGCGGCGGCGGCCGGCGGCCGACTTCCTGTGAATCGGCGACGATCCCCCGCCGTCTCGAGCGGCGACACACAAGCCGCCGAACGCGCGCCACCCGGCCGTGCACTTGCGAAACGCTACGCATTTCTTTTCCCCTTTTCAAGTACGTTCTCACCCACTCCCGTCGACGTTGGCATCGACCGTGGCGGTGAAGGCGGCGATGAGGCAACGTGCGGCTGCAGGGTGGAAACAACAATGGCAGCGGCGGCACCACCGGCGGGGGAGGGGGAGACGATGACAGAGGCGGGTGCTGCTTCACTGTGCGAAGGTATTTGCAGGAGAAAAGGAAAGGTAAAAAAGAGGTCAGAACGAAAGTTAGCGCCTCTCCCTCTTTGAGGAGGATCTATTAAAAGCGAAATTTCCAGCTCGTTGTCGTCTTTTGAGAAGCTGTCGGCCGCGCGCTTTCTTCATGCGGCGCGGGAGTGCCGGAGCACGCCAACGCCCCCGCCGCCGCGCCGGGGCGACGTAGCTTGGAGGGCGACTGCAGTCACGCACGACGTCTTCACGGCTTGGTTACGCTCAAGACGTCCGAAAGTAACTACATCGGACTGTTCAAATATTATCAATGAATCACTGACAGGCCTCCTTCCACGGACACAACATTCAACTACTTTCTCGAATCTGAGTTCATCCATGCGTGGCCACTGTATTCTTTTTATTTTTTTTACCTACACATATATTAATGGTATCACTGTTTCTAGAACTGAATGAAATTAACTACTCTTTTAGATTGTATCGCTGATCCCTCACTATGGCGTGTAGATTAATATAAATTATCTTTCCCAGTATCTATTCTCCACACTTATCTAGATTTACTATTACGTTAATAAAATGCATCTCCCACGTACACACCGAACCAGATCATAACAAACAACTGTACGTGTTCCACACAAACCAAACAAGATTCCCTATCGTAGATGACTATTCTAAACGCCTTTTTAGCGATAAGTACAACTAGCCATTGCAAGCAGTCGAAATTTTGAATAAAAACAAATAATAACCGAACCTCCCTTTCACAGAGACGTTATCACTGGATGTGCCAATTGAGGAGTCAAGGGCAGCAAGGTAGCTAAAGCCGGCCACGTTCCTTCGTGAAGATGCTCTTGACTGTACGGGGAGAAACGTGACGAGAAAATTATTGGCGTATATGCCAAGAACGTGATGGCTATGATGTACGGGGAATCTGAAAGATTCTGGCACAAGATTCCACGCGCTTTGGTAATTCCCAGTGCGACCAGCACCGTCAATGACGGCACATACACTTGCTTGATGAATAATTACAATTCAGCGACTGGACAGTGTCACAGACACGATGGCGTAAATATCGGAAAGTATTGTATGTTGTGGCATGTCCATTTCCAAATTCTTGTTAGCGTAAAAATAGACTTAAAATCTTTTTTTCGGCAATTGCCGCCGCGGCGAAAGATAGTTCTCTGAGTGACGAATTCTGAGAAGAGCGAGACCTTGTGTGTGTGAAACTATTGTAGATACCCTTGATTAATCTTCATTGAAAAATGATCTGACGCAATGATGTTTTGTAACCACATGCCAGGGCGAT
The DNA here is from genome assembly GCA_964035755.1 of Teleogryllus oceanicus. NCBI lineage: Eukaryota > Metazoa > Arthropoda > Insecta > Orthoptera > Gryllidae > Teleogryllus > Teleogryllus oceanicus. The sequence goes on from CAXIVR010000014.1 coordinate 58,932,660, forward strand.
TATATTTTCATATCGCACCAAGCACTTCCTAGATTTCAAGCTCCTTTTTCACTTTCCTCAACACAACGAACACGTTCGCTTTCAAATCACGATTTCCGAAACATTGCAGTGGTGATTTTACCATCTCACATAAAGTGTGCTTAATCGCGCACTAATAAACTTTCCTTTAAAATGACAACATGGATCTGCTATGTTATTCAACAATATGCAACACTAGGAGATTTTAGTAAGTCCTAATTACCGATCGTGACTGCCACTTCCATAAACGATTTTATACTAGCCATTTAAGTACAAAAGGATCGGCACAGCGCGAAAGACTGCAAAGAAAATCGACGGACTCCAGAGTAAAGGCAGTTCATATGAAACGACTTAAGATACAAGGTATGATGGGAACCATCTATTTATCAACATCGATATTCGCAAACATGATGTAGCAAAAGAAGGGCGTTTGCTGTCAATGTGATGTTTGAATCCAAAGGGAACATTTAAATCTTCCGTGCCACCTTCAGTGAACAATGTCATTTAATACTGTTATTCTAATCTGACTTATCAGAACAATGTTCCCCACAGAAAACCCGCAGTACGTTCGACCTACCCCAGCATCCGTCTCCAGCAAACCGAAAAGGATATGCATCGCCCAGGCAGTCGGCTGCGGGGCCAAGGGCGGGCAGGGCACGTCCCAGGAGGTCAACGGCCCGATCACTCCTGACACGCGGTCGTTCACATCTGCCCACGGCGCCTCGTGTGGGGCAAACAACACACACACCACACACACACACACACACCACACAAACACACACACACACCCACACAAACACACACACACACCACACAAACACACACACACACACCACACAAACACACACACACACACCACACAAACACACACACACACACCACACAAACACACACACACACACACACAAACACACACACACCACACAAACACACACACACACACCACACAAACACACACACACACAACACACACACACACACACACACAACACACACACACCACACAACACACACACACCACACAAACACACACACACACCACAAACACACACACAACAACCACACACACCACACACACACACACCACCACACACACACACACACACACACACCACACACACAACACACAAACACACACAACACAAACACACAAGGCACAATGGCTGCGGAGCAGTCGCCCACGCCTAGCGAGTCCTGGCTGGCGCCCGCTTGCGGCAGCCTCACGCGCCCGTCGCGTCGCAAGGTCACCGCTTCCAAGCGGACGCGCGTGTGCGCACCGCTCGTGTGCGGCGCATGACTGGACGCTTCAAGCGCCCACGAAAATTGCCGCTAACCTGAGGTGGGCCAGGGAAGTCCCGCCGGGAGGGCCTCGGGTCTCAACATCGGCGCCGTCACGGTAATGTTCCGGTATCCCCCAGCGCCACTTGCAAATATTCTAGTCTCCGCGCGTCACTTGCGAGGAGGAAGGACGTAATGCGCCAGAGTTGGACGCGACGGGTTTTGCCGCAAACTGCTGCTGGGGCGAATTTGAATTGTCAGTTCCACTACATCTCTGATACGCAATACATTCTTTACTTCCGGAGAATGGAATATCTCACATGTTTCTCCCTATACTGTTTGCTCCGTTGTGAATTACCTGGTCCATCTTCTTCTTTATGCTGAGTGCTACAATCGGATCGGATATGTTGCAATCTATCTTGTAACCACGTGTTAACCAAAGAAACGGACGTGTTAACCAACAGACGAATTGTGGCTTTTGGCGAGAAAAGGGACGATGCTGAACTAATCCTTACCTGGCAATAATTATAAGTGACGATACCCCTTGCTCAGTAATAGTCATAATTAAGCAGAGTCAACTGCAAGGACACGCCCACTAACCCACAATGTTTAAACAACTGAATGGCAAATGTGTTGAAAAATGGTCTAATAGTGTTAAATAGAATCTTCCTTACATTAATTTGGTTTTAACCGGCAATTAATTATGATCAAATGACATATAAAGAGTTAACAAAGATATAGCAGATCAGCCTCCAAACTATGAATGCGCACGTTGTAGAATATCTTAGATCAAAATTTGGGGGGAAATCGATTAAAGTATTTTCTTATTGTATGTTTCCATAAAAGCAATAAAACGCACGTAGTGTTGAGTCATGTTATAAATTAATAGTTGAAGCGACTGGTAATTTTAATCAATATTTTGGCAACTTCTTTAGTTTTTCAATTACTTTTCTCCACTCTGACCAACGTGCGTCTTACTTCTTCACGCTCCTACCAAAATCCCAAAAAGTATTTGATTTTCTTAAAAATGACAATCTAGTAATATTGAATAACAATGGTGAATGAGAATCTTTTCGAGATTCTACGGCAAATGCAAGTATTTTTCGTCAACAAGTTTCATGATCGAGCACTCTCACTTAGACCTTTCTATCGCAACCATATTCCATAAGCATGTTAACTCACCACACAAGCCGACACACAGAAAGCCAAGGAGCTTCCGAAGACGAAAGATGTACGACCAGCAACTCACCTGAAAGGTAAAATATTCACAAAATTAGCATTTCATATGAAAATTGAACTGTGAAGGAAGGGAAAAAAAGAGACACTTTTTTCAGCATGTCACCAAGAATAAAATTCAAAAAAGGTTCCTCACATCCACTTAATTCCTATGCGTATTCAATCGAAGGTCGCAAAGATCTTCATTTTATAAGGTTTCCCCAGCTTGCTCTTCTCTACGAGTGTGTGCTATGAAGTCTGTAGTGCAGGAATAGGAATTGGAGAGGTTTTAAATTGTAACAAGCGAAAGCTACTGGACTATGGCATCCTCGTCCATTTATAGGCTTACGAGTTAACTAACCGCATGTTAACATCAGGTAAAGACACGACGACCGGCAGCATCGAACTACCGAAACAATCGGGAGGTGTAGACCGCGGCGTAAACAAGCGGCGCAGAAGGAGCGGGGTGGGCGGGGCGAGAGGAGCGCAAACACACTCTCGCCAACGCGGCGCGGCAGTGAACTTGGGCGCGCGGGGGCAGACCCACTTCCCACTGCGGGCGCAAGTGGTCCGTGCGGCGCGGCGCGGCGCGCGCCTCGTCCGCGCGTGGGAAGACGTCGCGCCGGAGAGAGATCGAGGCGCGACGGCGCTTGGCGGCGCTGTGCACACCCAGGGCCCTTCTCTCACAACCTCCCTTCAAAGGGGGAAGCTCTGTGGTTCGCCAACTAAACAAGTGATCCGTGTTACCGAGGGAAATCGGGAAAATTCGTTGGGGAAGGGTTTTCGGCAATTACTTTTCTCCTGAGATCGTTTCGGTTATAAAACCCTATGGGTGGACCATGGCACAAATTTCCTATACAGTGGATTTTTCCTCCAGAATGAGGTAAGAACTATACAAATCAATTACATTCCTTTACTTATTTTTCGTTAGGACAGGGAGGGACAATATCCATTAAAAATAACTTTCTGCGATTTCGTTAAAAGGCAAACTATGCGAGCATGGGGGTTGGTGGTTTCACAACACATCGCGATAAGACAATGCAGAAATCTAAACTCGTACAACGAGCACATGCTCACAAACTATTCATTAAGTTGCCGTCCACTTGTATATTGTCTAATTCTCACCGAACTTCCAATTTTCCATTAGCTTTTTCCTAAGAAAGTGATCCTCAGATCCAAGCCAAATACTTTATGAAATTATAAGAACATTCCTTTTTTCAGTCAATCCCGAATCGAATTCCTAATAGAATGTCCACTCCACTACATTCATCAGTATATTCCAAGACCTTCAGTAAAGATTAAAAAATTGTACATAACGCATCCAATGCAACACACGACCGTCAACATATCACTTACTTCAATGTAAGAGATACAAAAAAGTGAAACAAAACTACTAAGCATTTGCAAAACTGATCTCTCACTCCTTGTAGAAGAAAAATCCTGATGAAACAAGGTGCCTTTATCTAACACGGAACTATTGAAACATCACACAAAGTGCAAGATGCGAGAAAAAGTTCATAGGTTTACAGCTTGGAACGAGCAACTATCTACGCCACTCCTCCTACAGGTCACGCCATTGCATAGGTGAGTGCATTAACGAAATCTGCTATGGTCATTTCCCCTAAATATAATAGTACACCACGCCAGCTGGACCCAATTGTATTCAGCGATCTCCTAGTTAAGGTTGGACCTGCAGTAGCAATAGTCCCGCCACCACCGCCGCCACTATCTTAATGGCGCGACAACCCGCAGGAATTCATAATGAATTGGCGCACGAATGAACTTCTGCAACACAGGAGAAAGTTAAGAAGCACCTGCACGAAGTGTTATGATGACCATTTTTAAAGTTAAACACGGAAAGGCCCGCGCAAGAACAGGCTGAGGGCGGCAGTAAAAGCTCACCCCTTGCCGATTGATGGCAGCGCTGGCGTTGCAACAGGGCGCATTTGAGGCCGCCGCTGAAACAAAGCTTAAACAAGAACAAAGCGCTGGAGACCGGAGGGTCGTTTGAGGAACGTGAAACAGGGAGGGCAAAGAAGAGGTTGATGACATACGCGAGAAAGCTAGCGGGCCACTCTGTAGAACATCAGCGTGCTGATTTGTACAAGGGAGGAAACAATGAAGACATTTGAAAACCACACTGCAAGGAAGCGAGAAGCGAAACATGAGCGGAAGTTGGAATCCAAGTATGTGTGTGGGTGTGCGTAGGTGGAGTAAAATTTATTCAATTAAAGAAATATGAAACAATATTTTACATTATATCACTGGTGTTTGTGCAGGAACGTGCGCTCAACCCCCACAGCAAATGCAAATAGAAGAATCCTTTTAACTGAATTGGCATTTCAAAACTCAACACACAAAAAATAGGTTGTCTCTCGAGATGCGACGAACGCTGTAACGCTCCGGAGAAACAATTTCCTATTAAATATCCACAAACTTATTAAAAATTTATAAACAATCAGAGCCACTCTGTGCCGCACCTGAGCTGAATTGCTCAACTAAAGCACATGACTACATGTGATGTCTTATTAAGTTTCTCGAAAACCTCAAAGTTTTTGAAATTCAAAATAAAAAAAAGCATTTTCAGAAACACTCAAACGCCGTTTTCTTAACAACGGTTCCACATACTTCCTGGAAACTTTCCGTACGGGTGGTGCGAAATGCACTGGATGGGATGACTTAAAGGCCAATATGCTGTATTCTTTAGTTTTTTTCAAAAATTTCACACAAGTTTTTTTTTAATGTCTATCACTCCTTCAATACGCACATTTCCAGCGACTTGTTTATATTACTTCATTTGTGAGGGAAAATGCTTCAAACGACTTTTAAACTCATCACTTCTGTGAAACAGCTACAAATTTCGCATTTTCAGTAACGCTTTATCGCCATTTTCTTAAAAACAGCTCCAAAGTATTCTTTAAGTAATATTTCGGTTCTACTATTAGGAAACCGAAACATTGCAAAAATATTTTAAAATGTGTACTGTGGGCGGCCATAGATTGCAGCTGGGAAGCGGGTGGGGCAAAACCGGAAAGTCAGCTGAGACCAAAGCAATTAGAAAACTAGTACGAGAAATAAAGAGTGCCATTCTGTAGCACCACTAGTTAAAATTGTGATAAATCCAGTTGAGTTGAAATTAAGAGGACGCGGGGGCTAATGTGACCGCGTAAAGGGTACAGCAAATGAGGCGAAGCAGCAAGAAGAGGCATGAAGGGACAAAAACCTTCAAGGTGAGCCTCGCCAGATCTCGAAGGCGGTGGCGACAAGGAGGAAAGACGCGCCGCCGCCTCCCGACGCACCGAGAGACGCCTGAGGACGCCGAGAGCGGAACGGTGGAACCTCCCCGCCGGTGACGGAAATCCCTCCTACGCCATGTAACACCTGACGAAATATTCAGCGAACTTTCGAGGCTCTGGAGCCCTCGGGGACCAGGGCCTTCATGACCGAAACGCACGTGCATCTACTTCAATACAACTTGTTATTAGGTGTGTCTGTGTGTGTGTGAAGTGATTCGAGCTATAAAGAGGAGTCAAGCTATAAAGAGGAGTTAATATCCCGAGAGGGTTTGAATGACTGTTTTTGTAAAAAAAAAAAAAAAAAGTAACTGAACAAACGTCAAAAATTGTCAAGGCAAAACTCAACAGAATTACTATGACCCAAACTTCAGTAACAAAAATAATTAAATGTTTTTGTCTAACGAACTTTCAAAGCATTTTGAGAGATACTTTACTACAAAAGCAATTCGTATACCTTAAGATCGGAGATCGTAAGTCAATGACCTTAAGAAGACCTAATAAAAGTTTCATTCTGAAGATAATTTTCTTCCTTCCGTATCCACGCGACTAGTGAAGGTAGCAACGGAGCTACATCATTCTCATAAGGAACCTAATCCGTCAGTTTTAAATCATGTTTTTCTCACTCTTAATGGCGCAATAACGAAGAAGAACGCGACCTCGCGCGACAATGCGATAAAGTGCGGTGGCTTCCCGCGACGCGACGCGACGCGACCTCGTCTCCGTTCTGCGACAGTCGCGCCCCGCAGCGCCCGCCAGCGCCGAGGACGCGCGACCTGCGGCCGGGGGAGGCACGCTCTTGCCTAACGCAGAGCCTAACGCCTCGCTCGCCGTGATAACCACCGCCTCAGCAGACGAGGTCACTGCACACGCCCTCCAGACGACTGAATCGCAAATGATAATTACCATAACAATCAAAATAAATTCATGTGGTGAAGTTTATGGTGTTTGCTTATCTATGCTTTTTTTAAGTCCACTATTACATATTTACATTTAATCGTTTGGGCAACCTGCATAAAAATTTAATTTCAAAAATAGTTAAACCTTTCCTTTTCTCGCCAAGGTATGGAAAATTATGTCCTTGGCCCGGTATTAGCAGATGGCAAGTGTTGCCCTATTATTGTTAAACTAGTATCTTATAGAATAAGGGTTGAAATATTTCAAAATAAAAGTAAACTTGCAGGTGGTGGGAAAGTAATTGGACAAGACATAACCAACCGTAATATTGAGAAAATGTATTTTTAAAATTCCACTTAGAAATGTATGATCATTTGACGGTGCAAATACCTTACAGGAAAAAACCCACCACCAGAAATGTGCGAGGTCGACTTGCTACCTGTAAATGGCGCGTATTTCTTAAGTTAGTTCTTAAATGACTTGAGAATAATATAATTAGTACGAATATATTAAAGGTTTAGATTTGTTTTTGTACTATCTAATTTCTAAATCATTACTGTTCAACTGTCATGGCTTTGACTGAAGGCGTCTTTGCCTTTGTACATGCCATTGTAAATTAAAGTCGTCCTAAGCTGTCGTCCTATCCGGGAGCTTGTGTGTACCTTACTTTTTTCTTACTGTTTGTTTAATTGGTTTGATTTTTTGTGCAAACATCCAACTGCCTAGATATCTGATATTACGTTCACGAGGCGTAGGATTTTCGAAGCGAGCGACAAAGTTTGAGGCCAAATTACTAAAAATACATTCATTTTCGAAAAATTCAATTTGACCTTATTTGAAGATCTGTGTTTTGATGAACGCATTTAATTTTTTAAGTATCTTCACAATTGTAGCTGTAAGAAGAAGCCAAAAAAGTTAAAATTTTTAAAGTGTCGAAAAATCGGGTATTTCAACGAATATGAGACCTCCACCGTTTTCTTAAGCGCCGTTTTTAAGAAAAATGGTTTAAAGAAAATAAAAATTGTCTGTGACACAAAATACTCGCGTTCCCGAAAAATTGAACGTGATTTTATTTTTAGATGTTTTTCATTAACACATTTCATTACGGAAAAAATGTTTATCTTCATAATTGTAGTTGTAGGATGATGCCAAAAAATGTTGAATTTTTTCAATTTTCGAAAGATCAATTTTCAACGAAAATGAGACTTGCAACAAAAAAAAGACTATTTAACAAAAAACGATGGAGCCACTTCTTTTTAAAATATGGAATATGTCCCAAGGGCTTCATGTTACGTACACCTAAAAATTAAAATTATAGTTTTAAATTCAAGGGGCCACAACATCAGCCACATAGATTGGAGAATATTAATTATGGAGAACATCGGCTGAACCGTTTAGCCGGTAGCGTTGTTCACGGACGAACGGACGGGACGGACGGACGGGACGGACGGACGGACGGACGGACGGACGGACGGACGGACGGCGGGACGGACGGACGGCGGACGGCGGACGGACGGACGGACGGACGGACGGACGGACGGACGGACGGACGGACGGACGGACGGACGGACGGACGGACGGACGGACGAGGACGGACGGACAGGACGGACGGACGGACGGACGGGACGGAGACGGACGGACGGCGGACGACGGACGGACGGCGGACGGACGGACGGACGGCGACGGACGGACGGACGGCGGGACGGACGGACGGCGGGACGGACGGACGGCGGACGGACGGACGGCGGACGACGGACGGCGACGGACGACGCGGACGGACGGCGGGACGGACGGCGGTAGACCATGTTTTGCCGTCGATCGCTTTTTCGATATCAAGGGACCACAAAACTGGTTCTGGTTACACCACGTGTTAGAGGATTTGTTTTCTGAATTTGGCAACTGGATTTATCCACTTTTTCGTTTCAACGGCCCAACAACAAGCGTTTTCTACCGAACATACGCCGCTTTTTCCCGTAGCATTACATAACTTTCTCTTCTTAAGCAGTACCTTCTTAAGGCGAGATAGTACAAGTCATCAAAACCCGCGATGAAATATTAATTATGTACATTCACCTTCTTCCTAAATAAATCAATCTCTTCGAAATGAAATAGTGGATGTCAAAAGCAAATGATTTCAGTTCACACAATCGTATTTTCACGGTTTATCACAAAGATAGGAGTATGGAAGCCGAAGCAGAGAGCTATCTAAAAGTCGGAGCTGAAATCCCGTTTTCTCGCCTCCCTCTCTTCTCCGCCTCCGAAGACAAAGCGACGCGGCCAGCTGCACCGGGCAGGGAGGGCGTGGGGTCGTGTATCAACATGCCGTGAATGCCGCGCGCCGTCAACGCAGGCGGTGAAGGCGTCGGTGGAAGGGGCGGCGCCCCGGCGCGCGCTTCGTGCCTCGTGTGCAGCGTGTGGCGCCGCGGGCAAGCACAGCTGCCTCCAATGACGCACTTCACATCAAAACCCATGAGGAAATTTCTACGTGCGCGTCCAATCGCCACGCGGCGATGAATGATTTACTTAACCACAATGGTAAAAGGAATCTACGTCTACACTGATATTTTAACGTAAATATGGTTGTCAAAATCACTTATGAGAATCGCAAGTTGCGTTTTCACTCCTCGATTTTATGATTCTACATTTATTCGACGGAGATTAGGGGTCCTGCAACTACTAAGGTCATTGAGGTCCATGAGTGATGATGAGTGATTGAGTCCATGATATAAAAGATGGAGAGGCAGGGGACACGGGAGAACTCCGAGATCTCGCTCTGTCCATCACAATCTCCATGGATTGGACGGAGATCAAAACCAGGCAGCAGCGGAGGGAGGACTGTGTGTTAGCCCACCCCTCCCCATCAGTCTTCATTGATTCTTCGTGCTTCTGGGCGCGTCAACTGCTTTGGTCATTAGTCCCGTAAGTGTAGAGCATGTTTGTTCATGGGATGTGGCGAGTTCTTCCTTCGCTGGATGGTAAGATCCGGTGCCGACCTACAAGGCGGCTTGAGAGTCTTTCCCCATTCAGGTACCTCCCAACAGCGGGGCACCGCCTCTGCCGAGGCAAGCTCTAAGTATCCGACTGGTTTCCCGATATGCAAGTGTAGTAGTGAAGTACATACAATGTAAGTCAGTGATTAGAGAGAAGATACACCGAAGAGGAAGGAAAAATCGCGAACGGCACGTGATCCGTTTGTCAAGGCTCCGGTATTGGCCAGCGTTGATCGGAGAAACTACAGATACCCACAATCAGTGCAGCTGGCCGCTAAAATTCTCCTCCGGAGAGGGACTGAATTCGTCCTAGTAGTCTAGGTAATGTCGATATTCCTGCCATTGTTGGGACTCAAACCCTAGGACCTTCAGTCAGAGGCACTGCAGTAACATCAGTTGATGTCCTGAGCCTTAGTCGGTAAACCGACTTCATTTTTTCAGAGTATTTAGGTGAAGAATGAAACAAAGGAAAATTACGCATTCCAAAACACGAATCCTATTACTTAGCAATTGGAAATAAAGGAACAAGATATATGAACCCCTTTACGGAACGTAAAATATCAGCAAAAAGGATCATTACGCAGTACTAAAGAAATACAGTAGAGTAGGGGCCTGAGCCCGGTCCTTCCACGAATATCACACGGACGCGTCCCCACTAGATCCGGTTGGAGGGAGATGTAAAGAGCCCTCGGTAAGGAGAGGGTTTTTCTAAGCACCTTGCGGATGCTGTAGCGAACTCGTGGAACAAATTTTCAGGAAAAGACAGTGACGGCAGCCACGACCTTTCTCGTACCGGATATAACTTTTCTTTTTATTTCAAAAGCAACAACAAATTCTTACTTTTTACGAATTATAAATAAACTATTATTTACATCGTTATTCTACCAATACGTAGAATATTACCAAGTAACGAACAAATAAATGTCGTTTCAATGAAAAATTATAGGTTTAATGGAATCAAAAAATACATTATTGGTCAATTTTTTGATCCCTCACTATTTCTATCAATATTTTACTTTACGAGAAGCATACTGAAAAAAATTGATTATTCACATCGTTTCACGAAAGCAATGCGCGAATATAAAAAAAGTACTTTCATAGGAACTTGTGTATGAACGTAAATATCAACGTGATCGAAATAATTCCCATCTCATCCCATATGAGAAATTGCAATTGTCTCAAAGGATTCCAGACCTCCGCTTCAGAACCAACACTCCACAATGCAGGGCGCCGCATACTCAGAAGAAAATCACTTATTTTGTTCCTTGCGGCTTGAGTAACTGATGGCGCATGATGCACGATGCACGAAGAACAAAGAGTGAGATCCGCTTTGCAGGGCACGGCGCCGGAGCCATCGCCTGTCGCCTCTACGAACACTGTCCGCTACACCGCGCACGAGGCCACAGGCCGCACGCCGAGCTCCAGGGCTTCTCTAGAGCGTTAGCATAAGCAATAAAGCTTCATGCAGCTTCATTTGTGCGAGTCTAGACACCATCTTCCCCTTCATTTAAAGATAATTCCGACAGATGACTGAAGATGCCACTGCCTACAACCTGACGGTCCTCTGGGCGCCCCTGGCGAAGATGAGGCGAAACATCGTAGGCAATGGTCAGGACTCAGTTTGACGGCTGCACCCGCGCGCCTCCCATAACTGCTGCATTGGTCGGGTCCCAGTGAAGAGCGCAAGATGTGTGAGATGGCTTTCGCAATGCCAGTTATAAAAGGTCCTCAAATCACCAAATACAAATTGGGCCGGGGAAACAAGCACTCTGCATTAGATATAATTAAAATCGGCCTTTCCCTAAATTCAGAGCACCCAAGTTTACAATGCCTATACTGTCAAAAATTTCTGCAATACTTTAATGAAATGTACACTGAAGTAATTATCATCAATTAATATTAAATATAATGTACACGTATATATTAGTATGCAAGAGTCAAAGTTTTATGGTCATATCTGGAAGGAAGGAATGTATAAATGATCTTGATTGTTGATTATGAATATGATAGGAATGATGCGAGGCAGGGGAAACGAGAAAACTTCTACATTATATTCAAACTGATTTTAATTTATGCTTTAAATTTAATGGACAAATATAGTAAGTTCTTTTTAATACACAAGTTTACATTAAGTTTCATGTACAATACATTAATCTGTATTAAATTTAATGACATTTCTGACTGTGTGTAAGGGTGTTCGCATGGCGGGTGCGTGTGTAATGAGTCAATGTCAATGGCAATCGCAATAGCAATTCAAACACGTAACAGCAATTGTGTACTGTGGATTTTTAGGTACTCCAATATTCTAGTTTGTGCCAACATATTCCAGTCATACTCCACAACGGAGTAATGCCATCAAACGCACGAAAGACCAACTCATTGGCGAAGAAACTAAGAGAAATTTCGTATTCCGGCACTTCGAAGTACACATGAACTACACGTACACATGCGAATCAACATTCGGCGTGATGACTCCAAAACATTTATCATCGTTGGAGCTTTTCAATCATCTTTTATTATCCAACAAAAAACCAACCTCTACATAAATGAACAAAATGGACAATCCTCGACTATTTTCCACACTCCACTGCACAGATTCTCTCCCGAACAATGCTACAGAATATTTCATTCGCCACGAACTCTATTTCGAGGTTTCGACTTCTCATCTGTGCTGACGTCTCCCGACTTCACGCACATGAAACCTAGAACCTACACAGCATGAAAGCCTCCAATTCATCACCGACTACCCGCCCTCCCACGCATGCCTCCCTACCGCCGTATCTCACCACGTCCCATTTTACAAAAGACGTCCAGTCGTCCTGAATTCAGATCAACTCTTTGAACAGCTCATTTAGCCGTCTCAGCATTGCAATCAAAATGAACATGCAAGAACTAGAAAGGGACCAAGTAGATGAAAGAAAACTTCAAAAATGTGTTCATGCTTAGTTTCGGTAAATGTAGGTCACATTTTACAATTGATACATGCATTATACATCCCCAAAACACATACTCAATTCATATTATGTCGTGTCCAGTAAATTGATCTACCGAACTTTACCGTGTAGCTGACAATAAAAATATTAAAAATAAGTAGATACAAAAATTGTTCCAGATCTTTAAATGACACGACGTGGGTGAACATTAAGCATTACACTCTCTCGTAGAGGACTCTGCTTTGGGAGGTGGTGGGCTAATAAAAACGTTCATGGGCGGAGGTCGCGCTGCGGCGTGCGGGGACCGCTGCCTGTCGCATAGATCGCGCCCACGACCTCGTGAACCGGACCTAGCGGCCCGCCTGCTCGCATTCGAGCTCGCCCGCGCCATGCCCATGCCGCTGTCGCTGTCGTTCCCGCTCCTCCGCGCATCTCTAAATTTAGCAAGGCCTCAGCCAGCCTCCAGAAGTCGTCTTGCCACTGCTGCTACCGCCGCAAGCGTCATCGCACGAAAATTAAAAAGCGTGATGCGTCCTTTTCGCTCGTGTTCGCGGCAGCGATTACCACAAGCGGCGTAAAACACGCAGCAGTCGCGCTCGGCAGAGCAAACGAGCGCGCTCTTATGTAAGCAGGACGCTCGGCCGGCCGATGCGCCGAGCGCCCTCCTTCGCTGCCGCGTATGCTAATGCCCAATGATTCGCGGTTTCCAGGAGAGCAGACCACGGCGTTCTCAGAACGCTGTCATGTATACCGACAGTTCATCCGGAGAAGAAATAGCCGGTAGTCGTCACACACGATGGCGGCGAGTAATTACGAATATAAAGATAGGCCGTCAATTGTTTTGTCGTTATAAATATAGAATGTTCTTAAAAAAATTAAAAAGTTGAATTAGCAATTGTAGACCTGAGAAAATATCGGAATTGAGTTCATTAAGTGTGCATATATAGATAAATATATACTACTAGTAAAACAATATTTGCGATGTGAGAAAAGTAAGCACTTTTGGAGCTATTTATCTTAAAGTTGTAAAATGTGTGTGTGTGTGTGTGTGTGTGTGTGTGTGTGTGTGTGTGTGTGTGTGTGTGTGAGCGAGCGCGTGCAATGTGGATTACGATGAAAAGATAGTACATATTGCAAGGTCGGAAAAACCAAATTCGAAATATCCTAGTGCTAACACACAAGAAACTCTACGACGAAACGTTTCAAAATCAATATTGATTCTCAATAGACAAAGTAAAGCTTCTTATTGAACGATTCGGTGCTGTGGAGAGCTTTCGAGTCACGACTCCCGTCAGCTCATCATAGACAGCTCTGTCTCCCGCCTGACAGGCAACGTGCAAGTCCATTTGCATCGCTGGAGCAAGCGGCACTTACACGAGCAGCCATGACGAAACGCGCCAAAACAAAGCTTCCTCGAGCGCCCACTCCAGCAACGCCCGCCTTTCAATTGCGCTGGAGCATCAGCGAGCGCGTTGCATCGAAGGCAGGCCGCCGCCGCCGCCACCAAGTAGGGCTCACGCACCGCCGCTTACGTAAGGCCCCGCAGGCGGCGCGGGGGCGGAGGTCGGCAGAGGAGCCGGCGGAGGCAGGGCAAGGCCGGCGAGGAAATCCCGGCGCTGCCGCCGCTGGCGTCTCGTCCGATCGCTGCGCCTGATCGGCGTGGCGCGGGCGAGCAGCGGGGGACTTCCCGGCGCTCGACGTGCACAGCATGGGCCCGAGCCACCTCGCCTCAACGCCACGTGCCTGCTCGAGCACGCGGAGGCGGCGATTCAGGAGCGGGCTAATGGAACTCTCTTATCCAAGCGCGACGTCGGGATTCTAATTCACCAAATAATATTGCTCTAGTGTAATTTTGTCTTCGAGATATTTAATAATACCCTGGTGGCTAATTTAAATCGTCTCGCCCCTGATTAGCATCACACATCACGTTCCCTAGGCATTAGAATACACGTCTCAAGAGACGCACGTCGGTCCTCCACGCAAATGCACAACAAAAAGATGAACTTAGGTTTAAGATGAGAAAATCTGTATGCTAAGAGTACTGAAGATTCATACGTCTAAATAATGAACAGGCTTCAGTACTCTCACGAAGGTACGGCATGCAGGAGGAAGGGGGCCGGATCGCGTCGCCGCCCGCGCCTCCGCCGGAATGCCCGGAGCGGCGCGACACGCGTGCCGCTCATTTACGGCCGTACAATGCGCGCGCTGCAGATTAGCTTCTGGGAATGTCGGTGTGTAAGTGAAAGTCGCAGGATATGAAACGCCATTTACGACTGCTTTCTTTCCGTTCCTTCGCCCAAATAAGCTTCCTTCCAGAAATGAGAAGTGTTTACAAGAGCTCCTTTAAGTATAGCGGAGATAATACTTTGGCTCCAAGCACAACTTCAAATTACTAAAGTACATTTTTTTCTTAGCATGTCTTTACAAATCTGAACACAATAAAAGGTGCCAGAAAGCTGGCAGCTCCGGCAGCTGTTCAAATGGGCTCCATATGAGGGAAAGCGCAAAATCATCTTCTATTGTTCATTAACTAGTTCCAAGTATTGTGTAGGGAAAAGTAGCGGTTATAGTTTAGACACTAATTTGGTGGCAGAACAGAAAATACGTGTAAAAATATGTTTCTTGTAGTCCGTAATTGGATTAGGAATCAATTAGATTCTACGGAATTGTCAGAGAACTACGATATCATACATACCATACCAATATATTCCCGGCTCCGTTCAAAGTCCACATTTTACAAATTATTTGCATTTTTAACTCGTCCAGGAAATTTGCACCCACTATACATTCTCAATTACAACAGGCATTATTTTTAACAACAAGAAAAGGAATAATTGGGCAAAATCACGTCAGGCCGATTAGGTTTCCATTCACTGTTTCTGCTTCGCTCCCATCACTTCAACCATTCATGGAACGCGCTGCGTGGCCGCGCAGGGCGCCTCCGGGGGCGGTGGCCGTGAGGCGGTGGCGGGCGCGCGGGCGGTGAGGGCCGAGCCGTCGGATGCGCGTGCGCGCGGTCCCAGCGTCCGGGGGCGGGGACGGCTCGGCACACTTTCGCGGAGGCCACCGTCGCAAGCGGCGCGACAAAGCAAAACGGGACACGCGCCTGCACCGGACGCTTGACCGCAAGGCGCGTTCGCCTAGGTCTCCTGAGAAATAACAGAATGCCCACCGGCATACTAGGAGTTCATGGCAAACCGTTTCATCAATAAAAACCGCCCCTATTGCTAAATCTCGGTATCTGCAGCCGACCTTTCGCTAATACCTACTCCATCGGAACAGGATTCCCATTCCACGAATCATGAAATTATTTTAGACGTAACTAGACGGAATACTCCCTACACTCTGAAGTGAACACGCTACAAAATAGCTCGTGTGCTTCTTCCAACAAATTTTAAATACATTTCAAAGAATGTGTTAAGAGCATGAAGACGTCATTATTAAATCCAAGAATATTTTTCAGAAAACATTGTACCACTAAAACTTCCCAAAATCACATTAAATACTAGTTATTGAAAGGACAAAATCATGAGTTAAAACAGTGAGTAAAACTAAGCACATTCTACGAACTTTCACATATTATTAAAACTAATGCAAGATGCGAGAAAATGCCGCTAACAATTCGTTTTCTTCGCCCCAACTCGTTTTTGCAGTCTCAAAAAAATATCCAAGTTAAACACACGACTTTAGACATAACTATTAAAGCAATGAGAAGTGAATGTACACAATCAAGAATGTGACACTGTTTCTAGATACGTTTGTCGTAGCGTGCACAATTCGAGAGAGTCGCGTTCCAATGCGATTCACTTTCCGTTTATGCTAATATTGCTTCTCATGGTACAGATAATACATATGTGCCATCCTTTCTCCGGCGAAGGCTCCAGGGAAGGCGGCGTCGTCGAGAGCGACTGCCAATGCACCGAGCTAAATGCCTTCCCTCTAACCGCCAGCGCAAGCATCATCTGCTTCCCTTCTGCGCAATCGCTCGAACGGGTCTAAACGAGGACGACGTCCCGCATTGGAGCGTCGGCACTAGACGGCGCGGCCTCCGTTACGACCATATGCAGAGAACACCGTTCACCGACCGACTGGCAAGGCACAGTAACAAACGCTGGAATAATAGGTAACGGAACGAATTGGCGTAAGTACGGAACGAAAGATTGGGAAGCGTTTGCTCAGAAGTTAAGAGATGAACTTGTCTTCAACTTGCGATAACAAGCGGAGAAAACTATTGTAAGAGGAAAGCTGGCGATTATATTACTCGTATCCTGCGACTGGCGCATCTGCGTAAACAGAGCAGGTGATAGGCTGCAAGACACTAAAGGCTACTTTAAATATGAACCTTCGAAATATTCAAGTGCAAATTACACTCACGAAAAGAAACAAAATGTAAGTATTAATCGATGACAACGGAAAAAATGCGATTTGAAATATTATTCTCTATATTACTAATGTTATAAAATGTATATTGTGACAGACTGGTAACATAACATCAGTCGTACTAAAATGAAATACACCGACACAATCATTGAGGTTCACAGGACGACTTGTACGCCCCACACCTGCTTAGGAAGGGAAACTCGCCAGACGCGCGGGTCGGAGAGGCAGCGGAGAACGATGTCACCCGTTGCGTGACGGCGCCGCTGGGAAGCCGCGGCCTCCCACGTGGACAATCGGGCGGCGGCGCGGCGTTTGTTGTGCGCGTATGGGCGAGCGCGGCGCCCCGCAGCCTTCGAGCGCCCCCCCGCCGGCCTAATTGCGGGCCGCGCGCGCGCCGTGGGAGTTTCCTCCGCGCGGTGAGAATCGGCAAAGCGGCGGCAGGCGCCGCGCACGCGCACGCGCATGCGCGCGGGGCGAAGGAAAAAGGGGCGTGTTCCGCACGGGCTCCGCCGCCCGCGCCGCCCGGTGACTGCGATGCACGAGCGAACGGCGAACCCCACGTGGTCACCACGATCGTGATACGTACAAGCAACACCACAATAAATACATTTTGTATATTGTGGAGTCATCTACAATGCACGAGAGTGAGTCAAATGAAAACCATAAATATTTTTTTACATCACCTGTATTACACAGTTTGAACTATTACACTATTTTTTCAACGTAGTCCCCCTGCTTTTCGTTGCATGCCCGCTTCCGAGTCGGGGGGGTCGATCCGGAAAAAAAGTGCATGCAGCCACTCATGCACCGCCTCTGCGACTGCGCGAGGTCGGGAGAGTAAGCAAGATGGGGAGACACTCCAGACGCAAGTTCTTGTTAGTCGCCAAGGTCGTACAAGCCGTAAGAGGTCGCGCATTGCCATCTTGAATTAGGACGACTGTTGAGAGGAGTTCGTTGCGCTAGGTGCGTATAACAGGTTTCAAAATGTAACGCACCAATTCACTATAGGTGTCACTGGTCACAGTCTTGCCCTTTTCCATGTAATATTTCACTAAGGGACCCTTCTGGTCCCATAAAAAGGTCAGCATCACCTTTTGCGCGGATGCTGGCTGCGGAACTTTTTCCGGCTTTGGCGATGTCGGGTGTCGCCGTTCCATACCTCCAGTATTGGTCTGAGGTTGGTAGTTTTGAACCCGGGACTGGTCTCCAGACACAATCCACGCCACAAAATGTGTTACCTTCGAGTGGGTAACTGTTCACTTCACGCTGTTCTTTTCTGATGCTTTTCAACAAAGAAGCCGCCATAATGGAAACGCCCGAATGGCACCGCTGGGTCAGATGGGGACGCGGGACCAACGCGAATTGATAGCAGAGTCCACGTGCATGAGTATCTGCTGTGATCATTATGGGAGCGGTTTTTGATTTTGTACTGCAGTTTACCGGTTTTCATTTGACTCGCCTACGTATTGAACAAGATGTTGAGTTATCTATCCAGCTGCTTAAAGCGTGGCAGATGTAATTCCAGCGTCACTGAGCACAGGAAACAGGCAAAGAAACTGTTCCTGGGATCAATCTTACAGTGTTTCAATATATGTAAACAATAAGAAAACTATTTTAATCTTTTAGTGATCATCATTGTCAACGCTGATGAGACCAAAACAATATATACGTATCCGTTCAAATTAAAATTGAAGCTTACTTTTGATAATCGGACAGAAACTTGGCCTCAAAGTAATAGCATCTTAAAATGCATATGAAGAAAACCATTTCATAAAAGGGGAAATGTTTCAGTTTTACTTGTGAATATATGCGACTTCGATTACTAACATTATGAAGACATTTAAGTATCTTCTTGGCCTTCGAGCCAGCCTAGTAATTTGGCTCGTTTACTTCATTTTGGGTCATCGAACCAAAAAACCTCTGCAAAGGTCGTGCGTACAGTAGTAGGTAACCTTGAATGTGGAAGTGCCGATATTGGTACGTCCGTTGCACGTCTGACATTTTCAAACCTACGATAAGTTTTATATTGCTTGCGAAACTTAAAATTTAACTTGAATCCGTAGACATACGGAATGCACAAGAAAAATTCGAAATAACTTCAGCACAACTGATTACATAGAGGTGTTTTATTACTTTCTTAAACAAATGCTCGAGCCAAAAATAATTACGGCACTTTATTTTCCACAAAATGCACAAGAATACTGCTTCGCAGTCAGTCGACCACTACCCATTCGCTTTCTTCTTTTTGCTGAGCAGAAAGTGTCTCTGCGTTCTGCGTCGTTGTGAGGACTCCGTGGGAACCGTCACCTTCACAAAAGAGTAAGGAAGAACAAATGAAAGTTAAATGGGAGACGGCGGCCCAAGAAACCACTGTACCGTCATGCGTCGCTCACAGTGTTTTTCGCCGTTTTATCATTGATGAAGTTTGGTCTCGCTTTTTGAGCTGCTCTCTTTTACGTCAAAATGATTGCAAATCTTATAGCACAAACTTCACTTTCTACAAAACGAGCTCGCCACCACACTCAACCACTATCAAAAATATTCCAAAAAGTGATTAACCCCAGGATACAACTATGTATCAAGTCCCCTCATCTAAAAGAGCAAACGCAAAATAGGACAAAAGCGAGATATTCTACCGTTTAAAGGAAAGAAAATGCTAACTGCCTTTCTGTGTTCGTAGGACATGCATACCTTGACATACTATATGAATACTTAAATGAACATGACAATAACTTCAAACATGTTTGTCTTAATCTTTCGTTTTCGTTCACGCAAAACGAGACATTGCCACGAAATAATCTACGAAAGTCGCCGGTGCCGCCTCATCGCATCGTCGGGTTGCAGAAGCGAAAGGGAAAAGGGAGCAGGCGGGATCGCCGTTGCGAGATCCGCGCGCCGCGGGGCCCGAGGCACGAGGCCGGCTGCACAAAACGAAGAGCGCAACAGTGGTAAGGCGAGGCGAGGCGAGACGAGCCGAGCCGCCCGCACCATTTACTCACGCCGCGTCGCACCGCCCAGCGCCGCTTGCAGCGCGTTTCCTCCCTTCGAAGCGAGCGCCAAGGCGCTGACGTCAGGCGGAACCTTTCCGCTCGCGGCGGGCGCCGCCCTCCTCCGCTCACCGCCAGCTTCCGCTTACTCATGTCACCGCTCTTCGACGGCGCCCACTGTTGCCGTTGGCCGCTTGGCATTTCCGCTTCCGCTTCTTTAGATTTTTTGGGTTGCTTTCTGATACATTTGGTCCGAACGACAACGGCGTGCTCTCGTTTTCTGAGACTAAATGCTGGCGGCTCGCATTTCCTAATGTGCCTTGGAAGGTGCTCTTCTAAGTTCTCTTCGTTTCCCTTCTCGTCTGTTTCCGATTCAAATTTCCGATATTTTACAGTACAGAAGATTTATTTGCACATTTTCGTGTTCTCGTCTTCAACCGTGTTACTCGTACATACATTTCCCTACTCCATACCTGTCCAATTAATCAATTTCTTATCCATTTCAGAGCGCTTTTGTTTTTCTTTTTAAAGGCAGTTCTAATATTCACTCACCAACCCCTAGTCATGGACTCATTAAACATATATATTTTCAATTCACCTAGTGTTTATCTTGCAATGCGAATTCTGCATTGGTTCCATTACGTTAAACTTCATCCTCACTTTCCTTACAACATAGAACGCCACACTTGTCGCCTCTTTCATACGAAACCTAATATTGCGCCGCAATGATTTGTGCTTACTCTCCTACAATCCCAAGCGTTTCGTTCCAGAACTTAAAACCTTGCTTGCCTCCCCCTACTGCAGTTCAACCCATGTCGCCATAGACCTGCGCCTTTGTTGCTCAGGCGTTGCCACCCACCGCGAAAACCCGATCACCCCGGCGTGAAGGGGTTGCCTTGACTCCGCCGCCGCCTAGCTCGTTTCGCCATCCCCTAGTACAGGCCGCGGCTTTCGAAGCAAAGATCTACGGCGCAGCGTTGACTGTGTGGACACCAGTTCAGAGTTATCCACCGGAACGAGCCCCGCCTGCATAGGACGTCGGATTTCTCCGCTGCAACTCCTCCGGGCAATACGCAAGCACTAAGACGGTACAACGACAACTGCAATTCAAATAAAACGAAGCTCGAAAGCCTGAAATCAATGAACTGGTTTCATTTACCTAACACCGTTCTAAACAGATGTATTCGAAATTCAATAATTCAAAAGAATGGGAAGTGAAGTTGCTGGGCTGGGAACATCAAGAAATTGGTTCGGAACAAAACAAACACTACCACGCACGACCAGAAGATACCTTTGCAATACCTTTCAAAGGTACACAGGTTGGACACTCCTTTCCTGGAACAAATTTCCATAACCTCTGCCGGTTTTTCTGGGCATCTTTTAAGTTTTTGGCTTACAAGATTCGTAGAGTATTTCACACTATTTCTTAAACAATATTAAAGCCTATGATTTGTCAGCTCTCTGATTTCACCGCGATAAAGTATTTTTTAATGTCAACAAATAGAAACTGAGTTACTTTTTTTGCTAGATTTTTTAAAATATCTATTTATACAACGTATAACCATCTCCAAAATTTCCACGACATTTCCATAGAAATGAAATTTTCTGATTTTTTTCTGGTTTTCCTTATTTTCCAGAATGTGACCACCTTGCAATTAAATGGAAGATGGATTAGGAGACTGAAAACTCTAAGGAATTGGCTATTTTTTTGTTTTCATAAATACAAAATCTTGTTCATGGAATAATATACTACTACTACGCCCCAGAGATACTACGAAATGGTTCTCGCATAAGGCTATACGCCTGCGTTCCACTATCCTGGTAATTTGCCTATGCCGTGGATGATTTGAATTCGCCGGAATGGGCGACTAGTTCTCTGAATTTCATCCTCACCGTTCACAAGGGCACAAATAAAGCTTTGGCCTCAAATACAGATACGTAGAAACAGTTTTTTAAAGAACGTCATCCTACAACCGGAGTGGTCCTGCCTCGCCCGCTTGCAGCTTCTCAAGTTGGTTCGGAGTCAAAGGCCACTCACATGCGGCGGGGCGAATCCCTACTTAATTCCCCGACACCACGATGAATTAAAAGCCGAACTGCGGGGCTAGCCGGGCTGGTAGAACACAGAACGCCCGAAGATCCCAACCCGTTTCCTCACGGCGTTCATATTGATATTAACGCTATGATATGCCCAGTTTTTTAACTGGACACCCAAGTGCGAGGTTCTAATTCACTTCTCGATCTTTCTGCTTGTGGCCGAAGTCCTCATCCTGGCCTCAGACTATACCAATTCAAACAATTCAAGAGTTTCCATGCGGGAAGGCCGGGAATCTCGCGGCAACTACACCTGGACGCACCGTGGGCGGGGCCGCGTTGCGGTGCCAGCTGCATCACTCGGGGCTACGGCGGACAACGAGGGGAAACCCGCACGATTTGCGCGCGGGCCTGCGCTGCGGACGCGAGACGCGTGACTCAGGGAACGCCCGCCCACACAAGGACGCCGCTGGCTGACCAGTTCGCGACATTTCAAGAGCGATGATGTGTCGCACGGCTCAGCAAACCCTTCGCTACCTACGACGACAGACACGAGGCGGCTTCTCCCAGCAATCGTCAGCAGGATACTTCTCGAAATACCCCTGGAGGAGTGAAGACCCACACAGTGACTAATATAATGAAGAACAGAGGTTGGTTTCCGTATGAATATGAAATATCATGAAAAACACCTAGAATGATTAAATGACTCATTTAAAAATTACGCATCCGCAAATCTGGGCATGACAGGTCTTCTGGCAGGATGAACAATGCAGAACGATAAAAGGTGATCAACATTTTTACTCAGGTTTAAAATTCGTACATTTCAGACCCACACTTTTCTTTACTTTCCTGCTCATTGGCTTCCTACATGTGCGTGTACACTCCTTTATTCATACCTCCAACACAATGACGCCCAACTGACTACGGGACCCAACTGACGGAAGAAGTACCCAATGAAAACATTGGAAATTCGAATTCTTACCCTGATAATACTCGAAAAATATTTTATTGCATTCGACGATATTACGTTTCTAATGAATTCATCAACAAAAATATTGGAGCATTGTTCCATGTGGGTTTTTTTCTGTAACCGTCATTTCAAAGCTGGTAGTCTATAACAATATAATTTGATCAAATATTTGGAATTTCGCTTGAATTTACTACAATAATAATTTTCTGCCATCACCACCACGAAATCCCTGATTCTCTAGATTTATTCAATTTCATTAGTATTGATATCTCTATTTACAGGCGCGCTTTGGACGAATCGGCAGAGAAAGACAAAAGCAACAAATAGAAAATCTTCCACGGCCTTCTGGCAGCGAAGGCCAGGACTGAGCACACAACAGATGTACTCAATTAGTTCCGTGAAATTTAACTGTCAACATCCCCAGCCTTCCTACGACAAACACTGTTTAACGGGTTGCGCTGAGGCACTGCGCCCTTGCGAAAAAATTGTTATGCACATCGAGCATAACATACTACTACAAAAAGCTATTGACAAAAAATAGAAATAACAACAAACCAGTCCACAACAAAAATTGAAGAAAAATCATTTGCAGCTATTTCTTATTTAATTAAACACATGCTTCAGTTTTCTGGTCAACTCTAAACCATATTTGAGAATATATATACAAATAGGAAAAACATTTCTTCCTATGCACGTCAAATTCATTTCGATCATAACATTTCGTTCCTAAGAAGAGGGTTACGTATACTAAATAAATAAAACAAGGAAATATTTCCCCATCAATTCTAATTAAATTAACAGTACCGAAACATTTTCCTAAAGACTCAAACAGATCTTCACTGTATCATGCATTTCATTCAATTTTATTGCCCTGTTTTGGAGAATTCCTCACTGAAAACACCGCCGCCCTTCCCCTGGACAAGAATCCCACGGCGCCCTGAGTTACAACCCCGCCGCTGACTAGGGGCGATGAAGGAAAACTGCGTTCTGTCCGAACGACACGACTGGTGGGAGAGGAGGGGGCGGGGGCAGGGGGCGGAGCCGTCCGAAATATGCCGCCGCCGCCGCGGCAGAAAGGTCGCCAGCGGCACGGCACGGCATTACCCAACGCGTCCGCGCAGCCGAGGTCCGCCGCCACAGGTGCAAGCTACACTAGTTCAGAAATCCGGGCTTTCGTTTCACCTCATCACAGCTCGCTCAGATGCAGTGACCCTTCACGGTCTGTCTCTCTGTCTCTCTCTCTCTCTCTGTCTCTCTCTGTCTCCCTCTCCGTCTCCCTCTCTCTGTCTCCCTCTCTCTGTCTCCCTCTCTCTCTACCTGTCCCTCTCTCTATCTGTCCCCCCTCTCTCTCTCTCTCTCTCTCTCTCTCTCTCTCTCTCTCTCTCTCTCTCTCTCTCTCGCAACCCTTCAACTTCTAATTCCACTTTTTCTGCCCACAAAAAGGAAAGGACAATAAACCAGTATTTGACTGATTACTTTCTCAACAGACATTCAGTATGATGTCGATTTGCTATTAATATTGAAAGTTTATTAAAGATGGGTGTACATATACTACCCTTCATTATTTTTACCTTTCCTTTTTAAAAAAGTGAAGCACTTAGTCAAAATGGCTGCCTCGGTAGGAATGCCGTGAATGCATGTGAATACTAAACAATGCCTTCTTTCATTCCCAAGATAGTAAATATTTCAACGCTTCGCTATCCATAAAACAAGAAATGACCTGTTTTCTTTCACTGCAATTACGACCACACGCCACCGTACGGCTTAACTACCTTTCACTAACAGTGATCACTATACTTTAAGGTGCACATATTTATAAGTAGTTCTTCCATGAGTACGAATATATAGACCACGAGACCGCAATGAACAACCAATTAAAATCCAATATTTCAGAAATCTCGCCTAAACTAAAATAGTATTTGAATAGAAATTTGTGTCAACAATTAATCATAAAAAGTACATAATATTTTTCAAGTACGACATTCTCCAGTTTTGATTTTCTATATTCTTTACACCAGTGTTTCCTCAAAGCTAAATTTGATCATTCATGTAGGAATTTATATTTCATATTTTTTATGGAGAGATTGATTCCCTAATGGATATGCTAGTACTATGTTCTCGGGAACCTAGAATTTTAGGCTAAATATGCTCCTAAATTACCCAAAAAAACAATTACTTTAGAGGTGAAAATTCGGTACCGTGACCTTTGAAGACAATTTTGACGCAACTGTGTAGGACAAATTAATTTCAATTTGTGGGATTCTTTGTCGTCTTTTATCCCAAAACGTGTGTTGAATCGAATCCGAATGCAGTGGTACGTTTGGAAAACTACTGAAAACCAGAAGAATATTTTGAAAAGTACTTGAAACTTAACAGTATGTAGAAACTCTATAACAAATTTTGTTATCTATATTAATATCGCAAAATTGATTTTTTCTTGATGGTATGTGTTTTGACTCCTACATAGCACCCAAACGGACTTAATTAACTGTGATGAGAGAAACTTTCTGTATGAAAATCAGACGCCAATAGGCCAGAAGACTAAAATTGACATGAACGCCCGAGACACACACGCGTACGTTAAAAATACATACACGATTGTGCGCATGGCACACAAGCGCGCTGAGCTGCGTCCGTCGTGCTCTGATTGTGCGCCCGGAGTTCTGACGTTCATGAAAATATGGGCATTGTAACGCCCATTTCGCGACGCTGTGTGCCGGCAGTCTCAAATGGGTGCTTACGTGGCCTTTGATCTAGTCCCATTGGGCTAACATAAAGCATAAAATAATGAAAACTAGGAAGAAAATAATATTTTCATGACCAATATTAGTTTCTAAATTTTGCAGCATTTGGCCCAATATTGAATACGAAAGGAACGCATCCAGTACAATGGAATAAATTTCTACTTCGTATACTCACGATGTGCATAGTATTCAAATGCGTAGGAAACTTCATAGAAGGAAATCATGGTCTGATCATCGCATTGAAGAATGAATCGCGAAAGTGAAACATTTTCCAAAAGGTAGAAATTCGTTTAATCCGGGTCGGAGGAAAACGGATTATATCAACCCGAAAACTTCGAAACCAAAACTTTCTTCTATGAAAAATATTCAGAACAGTGCCGATGTAATAATTTTCAACTGGAAATTTTCTACACTTCAGTGATGACTACGTTGAAAAAATATTTTTAAATTACTAACAAAATATTAAAATAGCATATTACTATCGTTGACAAGAAGATGACGTAGGAGATAGCGTGACGAAGACATCAGACGTTAAGTGACAAGTCACGACCGTATACATCCGACATGATTAACACATGAACTATTTTCTTCTCACATAAACACACACCATCAAAGGCGCTCGGGCAACTCCTTTACCGCGAAAAGCGTACGCGTCAGCCTGGCGCAGAAGACACGAGAGAGCCGCTGTGACGTCATCGCCCTCGGGCCGCCGACGAGCGTGCGGGCGTGAAGTGACGAGAGCACGCGAGCGGCGCGCGGCGGCGCGGTGCGCATACAGATGCTCCGTCGCGGGCCCTGGATCCGGGATCGCGCACGCCTCTTCCGCGGCCTACGCCCGCCATCCTTCGCCCTTGCCCGCGATATGTTGGACGGCGGGGAAATGTCCATTCGAGGATGCCAAAAATGAGGTGCATGGAATACTTGGAGGCGAAGCAAAACAACGAGAGGTTAACGAACGGGAACGGAAAAACCCTGAGAAACGTTGATCAACTTCTGGAAGGAGAAATAATAGAAAGTAGTGTTGAAATAATTGGGAAGGTGAATGATGAGTGAGAAAAATGATGTGCCACCAACTGAGAAACAAGCTCGACCTGTCGTGACGAAAATGACCTGCACCGGGGGAACAGGGTTTGCGTCGGCCAGGAATGTTTTTGGCAGCGTCTAAAAAGAGCATTACCTGAGCCCCAGCCATTAAGCGCAGCATCCGGGAGAGGAAGATGGTGCGGGAACACGGAAACATCAGGTGCTCCCACGTCATCGACGACTCAAGGTCACGGGCGGTCGGGCGGCACCCGTACAGGGCAAAAACGCAATGGAATTCACGCTCGGAAAACAAGCGCGACCTGCGGAAAAGGTCACCTCGCGAGATCGTTCATCTTCGCCGCACTATATTATCTCAATCTCACTTCCTCTCCTGGTTGTGTTCATGAGATAGCAAAAAAAAAAAAAAAAAAAAAAAAAAAGTGAAGTAGAACACATGTTTACGTGTACAATTTGTGTGATAGAACACAGAAACGAAGAGGAAGCGAAAGGAGCTGCAGTAACAAAAACTGCACTAATGCTTGGTTGGGCATCAATAAAAAATTAAGCTGTCGCTCAAGGTCCATTCACTTACAGGAAAGGAACAGATTCCCGAGAATATATCGTGTCAAATGAGGCAACTGCTATGAGCCACCACCCCAAGGTCCTCACACTCCCTTTCTCCAGACCACAACCTATACCCTAGTGATACACCTTTGATGAGAGAGTTGACTCAGGAAGTCACAAGGTCGCAATCTAGACCACGCAACAATCGCGCTGCTCGTTCCGATGATGCTGTGAATCACACCAAGGATTGCCAGCACACGCTAAAGCCTATCCCAAACATGCAACGTTGCACGGCTCCAAAAACATTCTCCGAGAAGATACGCATGTGTGCGAACGATCACGACTAATCCCAACGTTAAAATATGCACAGATTGAAAATGTTATAAACTATTTCAATTCATTTGGCCACTAATTCCAAGCAATTATTTTCTATTAAAACTTAGCACAGAAAATACAATTTCACAAATTTCGTTGCTGTATTTATTACATTCATAGATGCATTTTTTCCTCAGACTTTTACCTCCTCTTTACTATGTACTTACGTAGTAAAGAGAAACTAATAGTGCTGCAGCGGAATGTGGCGTTTTTCCGTCGAAGGAGCTCATTCTGAGGGAACCTCATATCCTAAAAGTGAATAATTTTTGTTCCTACATGTAGTAAATTATTATATATTTAAAATTTAACCTTAATTTCAGAGTTTTAAATTATATTACAGAGTTATTACAGAGTTATATTACATTAATTATTTTACAAATTATACAAATACAAAATTATACAGATATGATACAAAAAATAATTTTATACATGTAAAATGTCTACGTTTCGGCCAGGGTTGTGGCATTTATCAGGACAACCTAATAAATCGTGACAAAACAACAAAAATATTAAAAGAAGCACAAGAGAGAACAATCTCCAGATTTAGTGATTAACACGATAGTTCGTAGATTGAATCGTAACCAAGAAAACAGAAGTGTCTCAAGCAGTGTCACTGTGCCAAGGAGTGCAATCGACAAATGTTTTATCAATTTTGACATGCTCGCAGTCACGAGTGCCCGAGGCAGAATGGGGTTCTATAATAAGTTACATTATGACAGGCAGAGTTGGGCTAAGAGTAAAGTAATGAGAAACTTTCTTCTTGAAGTACAAATTCAGGAGCATGAATTATATTTCAATGCTAAAAATGCTTCTGATTTGTTCTGCATCTGTGTGGAAATTTAGTTTGGTCATTAATCTTGATGTGTAACATCTCTAAAATAAACATTGTATGATCCTTGTTTTCAAAATCTATTATCTAAACTCCTTCCCAGCCCAAACAATGATTAAAATTTAGAATGTGATTAGTAATCACAGTATTGTTACCTTCATTATTCCTAAAATTAGTGTCCTTCAATTCTCGTTTTTAAATGTCCTTTAGTTATCCCTGTAATGCAACATTTACATCCCTTGGCAGAACTTTGTATTTTGTAGACTAAATTCTGTTGATCATGAATCTGGATCTTTAATACCTGCAGGAAACTGGTGGAAAGGAGAAAGATCCTAATACTACCATTAGCAAATATGTTTTTGAATTTGGATGCCAGTCTTTTTAAAATATGAAAAGGTAATGTTGATAACAGAAGTTGTTCTGTTAGTGTTTAAATTTTGTTGTTTCTGTTGGTACAGCATAATATATTTATTGATTGATGAATTAGGGTAGTAATTGGCAGTCAACACAACGATCTGATAATTTTGAGGTTATGTGTGGATAATTGGAAGAGATAGTCCTATTCCTTTATTAAATTATAGATCACACTAACGTTTTGTTGAATGGGAAGATCCGAATACTAGTTGTGTATGTTTCTTTACTGCATCACTTACACATTAATGGATGTTGACGTTCTGTTATTGAAGTATCTAAGAAATTTATCTTATTTCATTTATACTGTTAACTGCAATGTAGAATGTTATTCATTGAAACAGTTAACCATGTGATGAATTTGGGCACAAGGAGTAACAGCAAATATATATCTACGATTGGTAATTGTTGATATGAATGAACAGCAATATAAAAGAAACACTATTACTCAAAAACTACTCCAAACTGTTTCATCCCCCCCCCCCCGGTTAGAGAAAAGGAGGCTTTAACTGGCGTAGATCTCTCTGTTGTATGGAAGTGATACTGTAGAATGTGTTTAATTCCATTGACGTGCATTGACTTGAAACTTCCAGCATTCAGAGAAGCGAAGCGCCCGTTTCTGCTGAACTCCCTACGGAATGGGGGACGGGCATAGGGAATAGAGCTATCGTGCGTACGGAGTGGGGGGGAAATGCGATCGGGCCCGAAGTGCCTGCATCCGGGAGGAAGTGGGAGCGGGCGCGCAGG
The DNA here is from genome assembly GCA_964035755.1 of Teleogryllus oceanicus. Classification (NCBI taxonomy): domain Eukaryota; kingdom Metazoa; phylum Arthropoda; class Insecta; order Orthoptera; family Gryllidae; genus Teleogryllus; species Teleogryllus oceanicus. The sequence continues at coordinate 58,962,348 of CAXIVR010000014.1, forward strand.
CGGGGGCCGCCCGGCTCCTGCGCCACCGAACCCGCCTCAAAAGCGCGCGATGGTAGTTAAACAATGATTACGACTGACAAAATCCCGGAGAATTTCATACCACCGAGGTTTCAGTTTGCAGATTCAAGAGAGTACATTTTAAACCATCTTCTGGTATATGATGTGGTGTACAAATAAGAAATTGCAGAGTCGATCCGCGATAAAATTTGTAGGTGGTTGCATAAAATTGACATGTGAATAATGAATTTGGATGATTGAAATGTAAATAATATGAAAAGTTAATTAACGAGAAAAATGAGTTGTATACATTTCTGACTCTCACAGCCAATCATTAACTGTATCCGTGCATTCATTTTAGACTACCATTAGTAAAGCACTGGATGCAATCTAAAGATTTCTCGACATTTTCATTGCCATAGTAACAATTCTCGGAAAACTTGTAGTGTTTAAAACGTTCATCCTTGTTCTCTTATTCCAAAAAATTTCTCAAATTAACCAATGCTATAAAAATTTTGTGGAATAAAATTTTAAAATCTTCTCAATTACAATGTTTTACTTTTACGTCATGAAATGTGTAAAGTGAAGTTTATAAAAAAAAACTTGTTTACGCAGAATAGGGAAAATATCTTAGCTGAGGAAAAATCTACGAACTTTATTTCTCAGCCAAAATATCCAAAGTTCAAGACTTTCTTTATGAAACATTCCAGACACCTTTGATCTTCACACGATAGCCGCGAAAGGATTAACGATCGCCAATTTCTTGTGAAATGTAAAGGAAGTTTCGTAGGCGTAATATGAACGCCTGATCGAGAGACGAACTCTATCGGAAGAGAGACTCCAAATTAACGAGACAAATTGTTATAATGTGCATTGATATTGTTGAAAAATAAGCCTAATAAGAACATTTAGGCAGTACTAGGTATGAAATAAAAATTATTTCTATTTATCAAAAAATCAAGATTCAAGGAATGAGAAGACAAAAGAGCACGCTACATAAAAAATACGGGATGCAAGGATTTAGGTACAAAAACTTGCCATTAAGATTGATTTGTTGAAGATTCGTTAAAAATTGAAGATGGTTATGTTTTCTGAACACAATTGTGCCAAATTACTGCATTTAAGAACGAGTTGAGTTTGGAAAAGGGTTGCCACCAATCAATTACACACCAGCAGCTGACGTCTGTACCGCCCACACCACACATGATGAAGCGGATAAAACTGAAGATGAATTTTCAGCCCTCGTCATAGACGTTCCTCCACCTGCCTCGTCAGCGGCGCGGCGGCAACCGGGGGGGGCCCGGCGGCGCGCGCCGCGCCAGTGTGGCCGCGACCGCCGCGGCAGCCGCAGCAGCAGCGCCTTCCCGCGCCAGTGCCGGTGGGTGGCGAGTGCGACGCAACCAGGGGCAGGGCGGGACGAAGAGAGGCGAGCACGGCAGCGGCCGGCCGCCAGTGAGTGCTTGTGCTCCGTTGACGTCGACGCCGACGCCGCCAGCGGCCGCCCTCCGCGCAGGAGGCCGCCGCTCGGATACGCGCTGCGCCGGCGTCACTGCCAACCCCTTCGTTACAGTGAGTATGGCGTCACCTCGCCGCTGGCACCCGTTTCTCCTCTATGGCCTTTTGGGCTTCCTCTTCCGATCTCGATTTCTTGACAATTTCACAGCCAACGCCTTTTCTCAATCCTTTTTATTCAGCCAGTTGGAAAGATTGGAGGTGGAGGACTTCACAAGAGACTAGCATGTACCAATCATCACCCTCACCATTCACAAGCCCTCCGACTGAGCTGCGCGGTGTATGTTCAAAATCCAGCACCAAGAAAGTAAATGTGTTACAAATGACAGACATTTTTTTGGGGTTTAAACGCTTCCGCAACTTTGCCCGCAAGCGGTTTCGTGAAAAGAATCTCGCCCACGTGATTTGTCGCTGAGCCACATCCTCTACATCTCTGCATCGAAGAGAGCTCTCTACACCAGAAGGCACTCGAAACCACCAAATTTGCACAAAGCCCCTACAAACAACATTTGACTTCGCTGACCTTTGCACATTGTATTCCGAATCTTTCCCGCGGATGCACCAAAAGACTTGCTATACATGCTGCTCAGGTTATGTTACCAACATGTTCACGTCAACTAATTGAGGGCTACTACACTACTGATACGTAGTGAAAATAATACTTAAAGAGTTCCACGAAATATAAATTTTACTGTACGGCAGTTAATTAACTGACGTATCTCTGTAAACAATAGCGTCTCTTGTAGGGAGTCTCACTTTCAATTTTATTAAATTACTCATATAGGTTTCACAAATAGAAGAGAATACATTACATTGAAATGTTGATATTTATGATTCATGATGAAAAAGGTGATGACCATACCTTAATGGTACATCCAAACGAATGAACATGCTACATCTAAGGGCGTTTTATCCAACTCTTTACATCTAAGGGCGTTCTCAATCTGGGGCATCGCAGCTACTACCGATAGATACAAATCAGTCTTCTCTCGGCACCCGGGATGCACTTTCCTCGGCAGATTGGTCAGTACCATGCGCTACAGAACATCCACTCACACTCACACTTCCCCGCTGTGTTTGTGCGGCCACGAGGAAGGAAAAAACGACATTTCCTCGTGCGGACGTCCGGCGTTGCCCGATCTCTCCCACACCCTCGCGAGCGCGCGTCCCTGCGCCAGCCGGACGAAAGGTCGGATGTCCGGAAATGCGTCCGAACCCAGCTTCCGGAGATGACCCACGCCATCCTCGTTTAGCAGGAAGGACGACAAGTGAGACACCACTGACAATGTGGGACGGAAAAGGGGACCAACTTTACAAAAATGCTTGACACACACGTCACCAACTCGTGACTACTCGAATGTCGACACTCAATATTTTTTATCGAGTCTAATTCTCCGGAAATGTTTAGAAAAAATTAATCATAGAAAAAAGACCGATTCTGAGGCTAAATACCAACTTGTTCTTTCGCCTCTCGGAGCAAATTCGTTCAATCATTATGTGGGAATGACTGATGAAGCAAAACAAAAAACTGATATTTTGTCATTAATTCACCTAGAATCTTTTCAGAAAGTACAATACACGTTTCTGAATGTCTTCACTTCCTTTGTAATTTCCCAAAGCAAAGAATATAACAAAGCAGATTTGGCATTAAGTACATTTGTGTGAGATTTGACATAAAAATATTTACACTTACACTTCACAAACGACTTTATTCCACGGACAGACGTAATAGCCGCTCCCGCTCAGGGCGGAGTACGTGCGGGAATGTGGAGAGCAGCCGGTAACAAATGGTAGCGAGAAAGGTCGTCGCGGCAAAGCGCGCCCTTGCTCCTCCCGGTCGAGGAATGTGAAGAGAAGCGAGTGCCCGCCGCGCGGCCGCCACCGGCTGCCCTGAACCTGACCCGACCTTGCTCATCGCCGCCTCCGCCCGGCACGCGCGGCCCCGTTCTTCCTCTCCGCAGAGGGCTTCCACCTCACGACTGGGCCAGCTCGGTCCAGAACCACAGTTTCCCTGGACACGGCATGACAATCAACGCGCGTATCTTCTTTGTCCACGGATGTCAGTTTATTAATTACTGCCGCGTTTTTTATTCTCAGTATATTCCACGCCTATTAATCCAAAACTTCTTTCGACAGTATCTATTCGGAATCGGCAATAGCAGTATATCACGTACTCTGATCCAACAAATCAGACTAAACTGGTACGTACACGATTTCTGCGATTGCTGCCATTAATATAAATGACTATTCAAACTGCTCACAACTGCAATGCCACACTGCCTCCACTCGTAACATCTTTATAAAACTATTTGTAAACACTTTTACCTACTACACACAACTATTTGTAGATCATTTTTACCTAATGGGCGCGTTCATTTCTACAACCTACCTGTCCCATCTGAGTGAGGAAGCTTACTCATCTCAGGAGATTGATGCATTTCACACTACTCGATCTAAACCCATTTCCATTCAACTCTTCAGTAGGTCCATCACGGTTCCTAAAGCGCCGGCCCACGCCCCCATCGCCTGTCAGGAAAAGCATAAAAATGGAGAAACCCGTGAAACCTTACGGCGACGGCGTTAACCCTTCCCACCACTAAGCAGCGAGAAAACAGCTCGGGGGCGCGTCTCGCTACACTACGCTGGCCGGCGCCTTTTTAAGTTCACCTTGAGTTTCTAAACGGACGGCGACGGTTTTTGAGCCCAGAGGCGACGCGCTGCGCGTGGGGGTGGGGGTCCGTTCGAAGCACGAGGCCGCAGTGATGCCACCCGCCTTGACACCTCGTGGAGATAAACAAGCGCAGCAGAGCGCGCGGCGGACACGGCGATGGCAGCGGCCGGACGCCGCGGAGAAAGGGAGACCGAGGGGCAGGAGGCAGTGGCACAGCCGCCGGACGTTACGCCACGCCGTCGCCTCCGTCCGCGGGCGGGTACCCCGGACAAAGCGCACGCGCTCCCAACTCCCAGCCGCAGCCAAATGTCAAGACCACAGGTGCTGAAGGCGGTGCACAGGGCGGCGGCCAGCGCAACGGTACAAGTTGCCAGGCCGCCTGGGCGTACACCTCCGGCGTTTATTGGGAGGAGTCCAGGCGTTACACGTTACACGCCTCGCCGGTGTACCCCCACCTGGCTTTATCGCGTTCAACAAAGGTACCGGAACGAGCTAAATCATTTGTTTCAATGCACTCGAGTGGAGCGTGGAGAAACCGACAGCTTGTTGGTGTTGAAGAATCTGAAAGTTTTACATCGCACGGGAAGGAATGTTTCACATCTTGTTGCGAAACGTGTACGTCTAACAACAAACATGCACATCAAACGGTCATGTTTTAATTACAGGTATTTGAAAAACTTGTTAGAATTAAAGAGTCCAGAACACTTTTCTGATTTCCGCCTTTACGACAGTTTTAACGATTCCTTTCGATCAACGCGACATAACAGCGACAAAAACTACTCCTGAAAGATCAATGACCAAGGGAACACCACATCCGAACTTGTTCGTTAGTCAGCGTGCCCCCCCCCCAAAAAAAAGAGACGATGAGTCACAACTTTCCTTGATGCGCTTCACCAGTCGCTACCCACCCAAAAAGCCCGTCCCAAGGGGCCCCTGTCTCTGCCGAGCGCCATCGCCACGCGACCCCACTCAAACGCTCGCACTCGCACGCAGCCACGAGCGCCGCGAAAGAACGCGGCACAAAACCGCGTCGGGCCTCGCGTGTTCGCCCAAGGCCGCGGGGCGCGGGCCGCCACTTGCGACAGCGCCTTCCCGGCGTTGGCGATCGATTCCAAATGCGCTGCGGGCGCCGGCGCCGCCTCCTGTTGCTGCTGCTCCAGAATTCGCGGAGAAATCTTAATAAGGGCCGGCGGCGGAAACGCAAACGAGATCCCGGGACGGGGAGGGAAGGGGCGGAGCGCGCACGCGGTCCAGTGAATTGGACGGATATAGAAAGCGATTTCAAACGAGGCGAGACCTTGTCGAAACAAAGCCCCGCGGTGAAGGATTGAAGGTCTTGAAATACGTATTGCGTTGCATAAATCAAGTCGTTAAATATTTTATTTCCTACCAAGTGATAAATTACTAAACAAAACCCAATTCTGAAGTAACGGGGAACTGCCATTTCTACAAGAAACATTTGATAAAATAAAATTCCAGTTTTCAGTGTATTCAAACATGAACGAAATATCTAAAAATAACTCTGGAAGCAAATACGATGCAGTTAGCACTCGAAATTCGCTTTCAAATACCTACAATACTACTAAATCACTTCTATTACATTATATTGTTTCCGTGATCCCAGGGCATGTAAAATCACTCCCCGATTACCCAGAAAACAGATCACGACACGCAACTTGCCGCGGTTCCACACAGTTGCGGGGGCGGGGACGAGTTTGGGTTTCGCGCGGCATTCGGCCGTCAGCGGAGCGTGGACGCCCGGCGTATCTGCCGCCCGCCGAGCAGCGGTGCGCCGCGAGCGGCCTACGCCGCAGGGGCTGCCGCGGGCGCACTGCCGACCCCGCGACCCCGCACGCGCCGGCCGCCTCTGCGCACGCGCCGCCGCCGCCGCCGCCGCCGCCGCCGCCGCCTCGGGCCACGCAACCGCCTCCTGCCGGGGAGCAGGGCCCACCGAGCGCTAGGGAGTTCAATGCCGTATTCCTCACCTACGCGCGTGGCAGAGTTCAGTTTTTTGGTACATTGTTCTACACCAGTGGTGAACATATTGATAGGCGCATACACTGGACTTCCTTCTGTGAAAACACTTTATTGCCCATGAACATTTCCAGCATTAAATATGAAACAATCAATCACTGCTACGGTAGCACAGTGAATCGCATCTATTTTCTCATCTGGATAGATAATTCCCAAATTATCTTAAAGCATAACGAAAAGATTACAGCAAGAATGCATTGTTTCATTTTATTTTCATTTTCAACGCAATTCTCAACATTTCTTTTGCCAGCAAAACAATCTCAATTTATATTTCATTTTTAAACCAGAAGGAACTCCATTAATAGCTATCCACTATATCAGATCTATCTTTTCCCAATTTTAAACATCTGACGAAGGAGCATCGAAAAGCGAGGTTAACGAGATCCAGCTGACATCACTACAACTATCAGATACATTCAAATGATGGAAAACTGTACGAGGCAAACTACGTCTGCCGGTCCGCCCCGCGTATTTGCATTCGGGCCGGAAAGGCGAATTTGCAGTGGCCGCTGCCACGGCCTGAGAACTGCGCGGCGTGGCGCGGCGCGTGCTGCATTGAGCGACAGAGTCGACGAGGGGAAGTTGCGCCACCGTCGCCGTTGCCGCAGCCGCTGTCCCAGCGCGTGGGTGCCTTGCGCCGCAGGGGACGGGAATCAAGCCTCTCGGCGCGAGACGGCCGCCACAGATAAGTGCTTTCCACTCCTGCACTATCATGGGCGCGCGACACACCAATTCCCCTATTGGCGTGTGTCAGCGCCTTTAAACGTTAGAATGCCGTTTAGCTGGCATGCCTTCAGAGCACAATGCAAATGAGAAATTAAGACATTCCATCGGGTACCGCCGTAATTATACCTTCAGAATCCTCATGAATATTCACAAATGAGGCAAGAATGCAACGGAAAATACAAAAAGTTGACACAAATGTAGATTTTAATTCCCACGCTTTATGGATGCCAAAGGGGCAGTGGGGCGACAACCACCTCCATTGAGAGTTTACATGTTCATAGTGCAATTTGAATCAAAACTAAAATATGTAACCGTCTTCCATCTACGCGACCGACTTAGCAGGTTATTATACCCCCATGTAAGGCATGATTTAAGTGAACGTCCAACAGAATTCAACAACAGCTTTCGGACGGGTGTTTGGAAATTAAATGTCAAAAATTAAACAGATGTAAAAGCTCTTCGTACAAGAAGGGGATATGTTCATGAAATTTAATAAGCGTCGTACTCTCAGTGTGGCACCACCAAGACTCATCGCCAAGGCGTGCTCCTCACCACAGGGAGGCCGGGGCTCGCCCAGCGAAGCGCGGTTGATCCGCTGGTCACGCGAGCCACGGCGGCCGCCCCCGCACCTGCCGCGGTGCCGGTGGCGCAAGCGCGTAACGAGGACCCCGCTCCCGCCTGCCGCCGCGGCCACGCCGACCACTGCGCCCTGCACTCCGCCGGCGCGCGTTCAGCAACAAATGGCTTTCGGCAGCGGCCAGGTGCGGTGCACTCGCACGCCCAATGTAAACACGCACGAACAAAAACAAAAGGATGCGCGAGTTTGTTGAACTAATTTGAGTGCAACTGAAAATTTCCAGCGGGTTTCGAAATAACACAAAAAAAGAGGCCAGAACCATATAAGCCAACGTAGAGAGGCCAATTCGACAATCGCCAAACGGTGTTGACATCAATGCTGGCCAACGAATATGAAACAGAGCAAGGTGTCATAGCGTGCTATTACCGATTTCCAACGTCTTGTTCGCCCTTTCGCATGAGCCGGACAATTCAATTTCATACTTTCGTCACACTTTAAGCATGCCTCGCAACAATTTCGAGCGATACAGGAGATTTAAGCACTGCACGCCACAATACTCTAATGAAATGTACAAGTTCATAAATTATAGGAAGAGTGTCTGAACATCCCAAAATCACGTATTGCCTTCATTCTTTTATATTCTTCTAAATGTCTTTGGTTCTCTGAAACACTACAGTTTATATTCAGTAAAAAGTATTCAGAAAATTAACACAAACGTGTTACATTTCCTAACATAAAATTCCTAATGTGCCCTCTGTAAATGTTGGAGTAGTGTGCCGGTGAAACATGAGGAAACGGCTATAACGTCTTGCCTACAAAGGTAGAAATTTATTAAATACGAAGAAGTGGAAATCAGCTTTATGAATCAAATCATCGACCATCTAGAATTAAATGTTTTCAGCGTCTCAAATATTAACTCATTCTCTGAAACAATGTCTCTTAACGAAAAGCAACCACAACTGCCTTAATCTGCTTTTCGCGTAGCAAGAGCCGACCGGAAGACGCAGGGAAGCGAGGGGCGCGGCCCAGCGTGCTCGGGTGCAACGACTCGCGCCGCCGCCCACGCGTTCTTGGCGACAGCGGCGGTCGGCCCGCGCGCCCGGGGGCCGCCGCGCCGCCTGGACTCGACCCGCGGCCCGGGCGGCACAGCTGTGCCCGCGGGTGGGCGCACGCGGTCGCCTTAACCCCGTGCCCCCGCGCGCGCTTTCCTTTCCGGAGCCCCGCAGGGTGCTCTCGCTTGACTGAGCTTGCGCTCATAGGCTCCACATTTTTACGGAGAGCTGGGTGGCGAGCAAGGAAACGCGGCAAGTGGGCGGGGTGGCGGCGGCGACGGTTGCACAACGCGGCCGACGGCGTCGCGGGGCAGGCGGGTGGGCGGAGCCCCGCCCGTCAATCGAAAGTGACGCCGAGCCCTAATCGCTCATAAATCCCATGACGCACGAAACGTAATCCGTTATGGACATGGGCTTTCTCGGGCACCGTTAGTGCATCTAGAGTGTGTACCACGGGCCGCGGACACGCCGCCTATCACCAAACGCAAGCAGCAAACTCGCATTCCTGGCAGTTACCCAACGCCAACGCCGGCGCTGTGCCACACCACGTGCGAAGCTTTAATTTTGTCCCCTAACACCTGTCGCGTAAGTGTCGCATAACGGTGTGCACACTGGAGAGCTTTCGTTCCGAGTGGCGAGCTGTACTTTGCCGCCAGCTGCGAGGTGGCCGTCACGCTTAGCACACAGCCTGCAAACAAAGCTGTAGATACCACGCCAAGAATACTGCACCATCATTAATATATTCATTACTGTTGAGAACAAACGCAACATTTGCGAACTTGCACAGATGCGACATTTTGGCATAAGAAAGCAAGTTCGCAATTAACTTGCAACGACTTAAACCAGACAGTACATTTCGCCGGAGAACGTCTATAATGCCTTCATTTTTACAAGGAATAAAAGTTATGTTAAACTGCTTAAGTAGAAAACGTAAAATAACCACTTAAAACTAAAGGATCGAACTTAACTTCCGCCAACGCAACCAGTAACTTCTTACGACGAACACAGAAAAGCAATGCTTCAACTAAATAACTCTTTACATGTTAGTTCGAACTTACAACAATGGTTAAAAAGAGCCATTTTCCAAAGCGTCACGACTGGCGGAAGGGTGACAATGTGAATGCTCCAAGTGAGAACTCGCGTTTCGAAGGTGCAAATTTACGCGAACGCACTACCCCCGCAGAAGTATCGCGCAAGGCGCGGCAGGCGGCGCTCGCGATTCGAAGCGTTGCAAAAAGGGGCGTTGGCGACTACGGCAGGTGCACGCTCGCTTAGCTTCGGCGACCGGGCCCACCCGCGAGGCGGTCGCGCGGCCGCAGAGCGGGTCCAACCCGCACTGCACTTCACGCCTACCTTCTCCACGGCTGGCAAGACTACGTTCGAGCGTCCCAGGATGACGGGAATGATCACAAGGGCTGACAAAGTATTTGCAGAGCGCTTTCCCTCTGAGGGATCTCCCTACACAAGGATTGTAATTGCGCGGTGCGTCGATCCTCGAGGCTGTGGGAATAATATGAAGTTGCGGTCTCGTCTCGTGTACTGAGACCTACGTGGGAAAACATGCTACGCAAGTTGCTAGTACATATATGTACGATTTCAAATCTTCACGGATGAGGACGTCGCTCAATTGCAGGGGAAGTTCAGACGACCGTGACAAGGAAATATATTTATTAGTCTCGCATTCAAGGTATCAGTTTTCACTTTCAACATATTCTCCATTACTGACCCAACAAACTGGAATTTTACATTTTATTTCCTTACGCTAACCAACCCACATAACATTCATTAAAAGTGTCCTAGACAAGTTCAGGTTTATTTTTTCATCGGCATCCTTCTAACATAGAGTGTTTCACACTTCTCAAACATTCCTTCTCCCAAACAATCACATTAGAATCAATCCCCATTTTCGACACAACGTACATGGCCAGCGAGAAAGGAGTAAGGAGTTAAAAGAGAATTGGTCCAGACGGTAGCGGAGAAATGGCTGAAGACACGCTCGACGCCCAGCTCGCCGCATTGTGTGCAAAACGATACAGTAGCGCCACGCCTTTCCTTTGGCCGAGACCGCGAATGAGACGACCTGTATCATCGAAGTAACAGTAGGAGGCAGGGATTACCATTCTAAATTCTCCTCTTTGATTTCACTATAACCGTACACAACTGAATAACAAAATTAAAGTAATACTACAATATAATACAAAATTGATACAATCCATCACTTATAACACTGAATTCCAAATTGACATGTAAAGAGAGAAAAACTAAAATTTTATAAAAGACACTTGTAAATCATTCGTTAACAGCAGGGGCCACATCAACCACCAAAACCTTCCCCTTGCAATAGACCTAGCTCAATGGCGGAGAGAAAACGGAAGCCAAGGATCAAATTCAGATTCTACTGATATTCGACAACAATCTCGCAGGGATGGTACGAATGTGTTCCCACGTCAGTTCGGTTCGCGAGGACTCGATCCCCGAACACTGCTCCGCTGCTCAATTACAATTCGCAATTGCAATTACAATTAAATCCAGACTCTGCTTTGAACTCTCCCAGCGAGAAAGTACGCCGCTCCAGAGCACTCGGGCTGCAAGCTCGTTCCACCCGGGTCGTAACGTGTGTTAATGCCGCATATCGCATTATCTCCCTGCGAAGGGTGGAGAGATATGATCTCCCATTATGCGGCTCTTCTTCCGTTTCATGACCTTTAACACCTCAATATCGCTTCCATTACAAGAGCTCGCTAATACAATGCCGGGCTGTCAATGGATAATGCGCGAACCATTAGCATGACAATGACGCCACGTATGTGCGGGAAACGGCAATTAACAATCCCGCCCCAACAGCATTCATCCACGAACGACACGATCTGTTCTTAGTAAAGGTACTCCGTAGACATTAGATCTAAAGAGCACATAACATGCGTCTTCAATAACGAAATATTCCATTGAATATTTGCTTTCAAAAATCTTAATGCCCGAGAATAATACTTGTATTTGCACAAAATACTTGGGGCGATCTAATATGATAGGCACAATTATTTTGTGCTCACAAGAACCATTTATTATAGTGTGTCCTGTTTTTAATAATACGTCGCGTCTTGCATGTTTTCGGGCATATAAAGAAAATGTGTGTTGCGGGGTTAACTGAACCGCCGGGACGTTAGGTTATGTGGACCGGCCCAGTTACTCTTCCCTTTTTTCCCGAAAGTAGTATTTGCAGATTTGCAATTAAGTGACATCAATTGATAGCCTAAGCTATCTCCCCCGAACCAACCAAAATGCTTTTGTTTCAATAGTAGATATTGTTACAAAGTTCCCATGCCAGCTGAAGGACGGCAGGGGAATATTTAAAGATATGATTTATTTTAACGTGAATTTGGAAGAGTACAATCTTCGCAAAGCATTTTCTACATGTGTAGAAAAAGTTTACGGAAATGTGTAGAATAATTTATTTTTCATTAAAACGTCAAAGTTATTTTCATAATTTATTTCGGTCTACTTAATCTTACCGGTTAGGTAAACCTATTGCAAATGAATAAAAATTCCATATTTGACAACAACTGTGGGCACAATAACAATGTTTGTTCCCACAATATAAAGAGAGAACCTCACTGAAATACGTGAAATTTCACGAGCACAGGTCAAGTAAATAACATTTTAAAGCAAATTTTAAATAAAGTGGACTAGTTAACCTAACTCTCTCCTATTGCTTAATTAGCTGTTGGCTCGTCTCTGCGCGCATCTGTTTCTGCATACGTAATGGCGGGGAGTATGGAGCACCCCATTGTGCCTTCTCTAATCATCAAACGTGATTCATGTGCTCGCCATTATCAAGTCATTGACGCGCTGGGCTTTGCTTGGTTGGCGCGCAGGTGCCGGACGCCCAGCGCTTTTGCGTTTTTCAGCGCAGTCCCTGGCGTCTTGGAACTCCGATATCCAACGCAACACGGATCTGCGTCTTGGTAATGACTCCCCACATATGCCTACTATCCTCCTGTGGATGTCTGAAGCAGTCACTCCCCTCCCGAAAAACCACACTGTCCACCGTTGCCCTTCCTTGTCTGCTTTCGTACTGTCTTATCCGTATTGTCCACCAGCTTTCTAGCAAGCCGGAACAATTTCTGTTGCAATGAGCTATCTACGGAAAGTAGCAACACCATCTCGGATTTAGACAGTACTATAGGCTATCTTCACCTATCCGTCGACACAAATTTCAAAGTGCAAGATTGCAATCAATATTGAACGAACTAAATAAAAGCAATCTAGAATATGCACAAAGAAAAAGAAGGTAGTTATTCATGAAACTATTGCACTTTAATTAGTAGAAATAAAAATTAATACTTACTAATGAAATATACCAGTCTTCATTATCCTACATGAACGGGAAGTGAAATTGTCAGTTCAGCAGATTCTATTTCGATTTAAACATAGTTTGGTGGCATAGCCTGGTGCATTACAACGGGAACCGACCCCTCCCCCCAAGAAAGCGCCCGCCACGCCGCGCGCGCAAAAGCGTGGCATGCGCGCTTCCGGAGAGCAATGCGGAGCGGCGTGTCGCAGCGTGGGTGTTCGGAGGGCGGAGGGTGGGACGCGGTGGGGTCAGGTTGTCTTACTTTCGCCAGTTGGCCGCCGGCAACAGGAAGTGCTTGCTTTGTGCGAATGCAAACAGAGCGCTCGAGCGGCGGACAGTAGACGGAGACGTTTGCTCCGTGGCACTCGACGCGCACTGCTCTCATCTCTCAGCGGTCTTCTCGGCCTAATGTTTCTTCAAACCGTAATAGCTCGTTACGGCTAAAAAAGCGCAAAACAATTTTTCTTTGTCTTTCGTAGTCTCTTTCATACAAATAGTATAGCTACAAATATCACTGCCAAAAATGATGAGGTGTTTGTAAATCAAAAGACTTTTTTGAAATTTTCTTTTAGGAATGCAATTATGAAAGTTTTGTGACACTCTAGTGACGTCTGACTGTTTTGTTCTTTTACAAATAGCTCTTATTGCGACTCCACATTTTCCCGTCTCGGGGCCGTTTGAGGGCTCGATTGTCAACATTACTATCATCGTCTCTTGCTCGTCCGTTCCGGTGGAGCACGACACATGGGCCTTTTCGTGCTAAGGTGACCATTTAAGACACGCTGGCACCGCCCCAGAAAATGAAACCTTGTCTGCTTTCGTACTGTCTTATCCGTATTGTCCACCAAATACAACTAAGAAAGCTTAATCACGTATTATTTTAATAAAACTAATGAATATATTGAAAGGCATAGATCAATATTTCGTTAGTTTTGCGATCAATACTTCTTTCCTGATATTTCAAACAAGTGCATATGTAAGCAGTGTAAGGAATGGATGACTGTAAAGTGTGAGCGGATTCCCTTGAAGTAACATGTAAAACACACACCACACCAAAGTGAATGTCGCTTATGCTAAATAGCACACATGCACGGGTCGTGTCTCGAAACCTGTCCCTCCGCAAGCAGTTCCGTCAAAGCACATTGCGCCCGCCTGCCTCCGCAGGAACCAGTCAATCAAGCGCATGCGTCGCTGCCCACATGGCGCCAGCCGGCAACTCGCCCGCCCGGCCGGACAGCCCCGAATCCTGTCGCCGGTTGACTCACGTTGTACGAGCCAGTCGTCGAAGTGCGACCCTGGCATATTTGCTACTTGGGCGACAGTGTGGGCGAAGGAGGTTAACACACGTTTTTTTATATTTTAAAAACCCTGTGAGAATACATCACGGGGAACCAGAGTGTCTAGAACCCGAGAGCCCTAACAGAGAAGACGGGATAGCAGTTCACATGGTAGTAGATATAATCGAGAAGAGTGCATCGGAGGCAAAATGTTTCACAAACGTTACAATTTAAATGAGGTGAGAGATTAAGAGTCATCGATCTAACCAAATAATTCGAAAAGAGGCGCGACTAATTGAACACGTTATCAATAGGCATCCTGGTTAGAAATTTTCCACGTGATAGAAAAGAAGGCGCGCATCGATCGGCGTCCCCGCGGGGCCAAGACGCACCGCGGGCGAGCGGACGGCTCGGCGCCTGGCGCTGCCACAGCCACCCCCCGCAGCTCTGGCCACTGACCCCCAATGACCCCGCGACGCACGTGCGCGGCCCCGCGCGCCACCCGACAGCGGGAGGTGGCGAAAGGCGCACGGCGGCTGACAGAGGGGACTAGGCCCAAGATACGAACTCCGCGACTGCGAAGTCCGTTTGCAAAACGGGAACAATGGGGGCGCCAACTGGCATCTTGGGTGTTGTCCTGACGGGGGAGGTACGTAATTCGTTTGTTCCACTTTACTAGCAGCGGTCGACTCGACAATCGAACGGGTGGGAACCTCGCCCTGCTCTGGAAAGAGATTCTTGTCATTGATTACGCGGGTCACGAAAACTCCTATGATGGATTGCAGAAGTTGCACAGAATGCTGAGTTCTGGACTGGTGGAGTACAGATGTATATCGTTAATTTTCATTAATGTTATCACAGAGAAAACTTATTTCTTCTTTCAGTTCTGCTCTCGCACTTGAATATCGTTTACAATTCGATTGTACGTTTTCTATATGAGCGAGGTACTACATTTTTTGCGAATGATCATGTTTTTACGCACATCAAGAAATAAAAGCAGTATTTAATTTTATTTTATAAGTTTTTAATACCAACAATCAAAAATCCACCCGCGTGAAATTTCATTACAAAGTTTCGCTCGCATTTGTTCCCCAAGTCAGTGCCTAGGATAAGTTCCTATTGTCCATAGAAATGCTCACTCAGCTCAGTTTCTGCGGAGACTAAAGTAGAACGATCTCCCCGACGTTACGACGTCGTTCAAATTGTTTACATCAGAGTTTTTCCACTGTGCAGAATCCGCGCTGTTACTCGTGCGCTAACGACCACTTGGAAAAAGCATCAACAGCGGAACGCGCGCTTGTCCGCTCAACGACCCATTCTCCGGTCCAGAAGCCGCAACTCCTCGACGCGATCGTCGCAACGGACGCAAGGCCGTCCGAGGTGTCAACACCCGGACGGAACAACGAAGGTACGCATGAGAGGTTCCGGGGAGGACAACAGCCGAGAGGGCGGCATCGGCCAAGGAGCCAACGGCCTCCGCGCGTGTGCGAGGTCGGGGGAAAGCGGAGGTGCCCCTCCTTCCTCGCGATAAGGCACCGCGCCGGCCCCACATTTCACAACGCGACGCCGGGCGGACCAGAGTCGACAACTATGGTAACCGCAATTACGGCACGGAAAACCTACAGGGGAGTTAGATGTAAAGTTGAGACTATTCTAACTTCAAAAACGAGCACGTTATATTAGTTTATCAAAGGAATGCTTGGAGGATGCAGATGCGCTGCAGTTAACAGTTTTAGGAACCTTCAAGGAGGAAAATTTAACTAATTGAAAGGGTTTTCTCTTGCCAAAAGGAAATAATTTACGTTTAGTACAAGAACCGCTGGACAGCGAAATAAGAAGGTATACAACACACACGAAAATCACAGATTACTCTGACAAAAACTGATTTGGTGGTTGAAAGTGTGGTAGTGGATTCCCAATGTTTATCTGCACGTGTATTTTTAAGTAAATAGTACCAAATTCCATCAAATATCAAAACACACGCGATGGAATACGGTCTGCATCGTGACATTATGCAATACCACGCAGAAACGCGTTCGTGCTTCTCAACTGAACGCAAGTCGATCGTGTCTCCGGGCCAGCCCCCCTTTCCCCCGGGAAAAGGGGACCCCCTGCCGCCCGCGCCCGCGCGCGCGCCGCGACACCGCAGCCCCAGTTCGCTCGAGCGACCGGCGCGCGCAGCCGCCTTGCGCAAGGCGCACGGACCCGCCAACGACCCGCCGGGCCGGCCACTAGCAGACGCTGGGTGTCGATTCGGAGAGCCATATCGAACGGCGGAGAACAGACAAATGGCCAGGCATTACGACGTTGTCTGTTGGTACAGCCGTTTTTCAAGTAAAGGACATTGGGGAAGCACCGTTACCACCGGATATTGAGAAAACGTTGTGAAATTTATTCACGTATTCCCTTTGTTTACGACACATCTTGAGAATAGAAGCACGGTACTGAAATAGAAGCACGGTATCCCTATCGTAAATGCGTGAAGACAGTATATAAAGTAATAAACTGTAGCAAAAAGGAAGGAATCGCACTGGGCCGGCCAATGCACACCACTCACTGAGACCTTCACCACGTGTTTCACTTCAGAGTCGTAAAGCGACACAAATTGCTCAGCCACCACAAATTGCAGTTTGCTCCTGGCATGTACAAGAAAAAGCAAACGTCCTCTCCCGAAGGCTTTATTTGAAACTGAACCATTTTCTCGCCGCCCTCCACACACCTGCCCGCTCCGGCGTACGTCCGGAGAAATCGCGTGCCGCGGTGCGAGGCGGCGCGCAGATCGACGGGTGCGGACGGCGACGAGGGGGAGCAGCGGCCGCGCCGTCGAAACCGTCGCCCCAGGGGTTTCCCTGCGAAGGTCGACGGGCGAAAGTGTGGAGAATCGAATCGACTCCGGGGCGGTGCAAGCATCCAACCAGCAGCTAGCTAGACAACGGGCAAACCGAAGACTCCGGGAGGTAGGGAGGGAGTACGGGCTGTGGGCGGAATGACCGCGGGGGGCGTGGCTGCAAGACAAATCCGCGGAAATGGGCGAACGACTTTGGAAAACACAAAAGAATTAAGAAAAAAGCATGATCCACCTATCTATTATATAATGTGAACTCTCTTCAACTACTCTAATATTTGTGAGCTCTTGAGGTATCTCACAGTAGTTTATATGAATTTTACACTAGCTCATTCCGGAAAAGCCAGAGATTATGCTCTGGATTTACGGAATACCATAAGTTCGAGTAGCTCTTGGAATGGGATTAAAAGACTTGGCACAGCGAACGAAATCACAATACCAAGCCAACATTATATTCCGAGCAAGAGCGAGAATGACCGTCTATTACAACGTAATAAAAGAACATTTTTAAGTGTATATTTTTATTATTATTTTTCGAATAATTTAGAGTAAATTGGTGGACATGTCACACGTGACACGTAACGCAATAAGTGAACACACAACCAATCGTATGGGGTAATGGGATGGGGAGGTCTAGGCTGATTCAAGAATTCCGTTAAAAATTACAATAATGTTTAAGTTTAGTTAAACGCAGTTTATTCGCTACCAATTCCATTAAGATTATTTAGTCGCAGTTTATTTTAAATTGCCTTTAGATAATAACTAAACAATGACAAACGGGTTTTTGAAGTAATAAGTTGTTTATCGTCACGTCAACATTACAGAACTTGCTTTAGAGATCTGAGAATCCTCGCGCGTCTGCCGAGAGGAAGGGGGCTCGCCAGACGTCGTGGAGCGGCGCCGCGCGCCAGTGCTAAGAACCGGCTTGGGGCGCACGAAGGCCGACGGACGATCGCACAGGGCTGCGCCGGGCTGCGCTGTGGGCGAAAGTGTGCAGGATCGACAATGCAGGCGGCGCCGTCGCTGCAGTGCGCTGCGCTGCGCAGCGCGCGGTTGGCGAGGGAAGGGGAAGTCGCCAACGATGAGAACTTAAAGAGAGCCATGACGTACGTTTCGTTTGCGGGGGAATAACAATCACCACCTCCCGAAAAAATATCAATGCTCTAGACGATTTTTGAGCTAACATAATATATCTGGAAGTGAAATATCAGGAATGGTAAATGGCATTAATATGACGCAAACACAACAACTTCCAGTAATTGCATTGCAACTTTCACGCATGGCGGATATCTCCGCTACTATCAAGACCAGAACGGATAACAAAACTGATCTTAGTCACCTAGACAAGTCTAACTGGAGGAAGTGCACGAGAAAGTACTCAATCGGCACATTTCCCTCGATTACCTTGACCCGTCAAGAGTTTTTGAGCAGGGAGCCAGTTTTACTGCAGCCAGCAGCAATTCGGGCAGTGAGGGCGTTTAAGATCGTGAGGACAGACGTGGCGTCGTAAAAGGGGACACCAGCGTCCGCCAGGAGACACGAACACCTGCGTGGCGCGCTTTTTCGCCGCTTTACGGCCTAATGACCCGGCGCCTGCGGCCCTCGCACGCGCCCACGAACTATCGCCACGGGTTCTCCGCGCGCACGGTCGCTCTGCATTCCTCACGAAAATCTCGCCCTAGTTCAACAAATACGGAACGGCGGATACGGAAAGAAGCAGCACCGTGCCCTCAGCGATTTTTACATATATTCACAATACTAGCCTTCCACTCATGAGTGTTATTTTCAAACAAATTGAAATATTATTAAAAAAAACATTGTTCGATTAAAAAATAAGAAAATTAGGACGAATATAAATATGTTGTCCAATGTCAATTACTAAATCAATACCCATTTCCACCATCGCTAGTATTTCCTGTGGAGATATGGAAGTCTTGCCATTACACACATTCTGTGAGCATATCACACCTACGGATGCTACAGCATTGCCAAAATATGAATATGCCCATATGTTCACCAATGACCCAGTTATAAGCCACTGGGTCGCGTCACTTTCCCTGCCTGGACGCAAGGCTACACCGCAGCACTTTGGGGTGTTTCGCCAGTTTTCTCGCCGCGCTAGGCCAAGGACGACGCGGTAAAATAAACTCATTTGTTTACAATGTCGTTTGTGTACACGAGCTTCCGTGAAAAGAATGCGAACTGCCTTCAAAACCACTAAACACACACTAAGAATTACATTTAATGTGCCTTGAAAATACGGTCGAGATACCTTCCTTTAGAACGCAGTGAATGTCACGTTTTATGGGAGAGACGTACTATGACTTTGTAGACGCTCCACTCTTCCTCTGAAAAGTAAAATAGCATTTTTAACTCTTTCTTGTATCCACACTACAAAACTAAAGCGAAAGAAATATAACGAGTTTGAGAAAACAACTAATGTTCGTGGAAGAAATGTCGCTCATTCTGCGTACCTTCATGAACTTTATACCTGCAGCCGTGAGGTTTCTGTAAAACTCGCCCCTCACACAATTTTACAAACGATTGAAACGAGTAAAAGTATCTTTAAATGCGCAATATAACGGAAAGGCAATCAGTGCAGGCCGTGCGGTGGACCGTTGCGCGAGCAGCGAGTGCATGCTAGCGGGGGCGGGGGCGGGGGCGCGAGCCGCTAGAAAGCAGTGCGGGGCGTCCGCTGCACCCAAGCCGCCTCGCCGGGTGGAGTGAGCGGTGCACCCACGGGCGGCGTGACCACGCGAGGCGGTATTTCGAGCCGAGGGGACCGTGGCGGCGGCGGCGGCGGCGGCGGCGGCGGTGGCAAGCGGTTGCATCAGGCCCAACCGGCTGGCTGAGACCCGGTCTCGCCGGCACCGCGTTCTGACTCACACACACACACACACGTCAGCGAACCTGTGAAGCGTGTCGCACTGGATTGCCAATAAGGATCATGAGGCGCGTGAATCGCGGAGAGGAATCCTTCCATCATACACGTTGAGACAACACTGGAGCTAGAATCGTTCTGGAGTAAAACGAGTGCCCCAGGATAAAGCTGGTCTCTCCAAACAACGGTAATTCGCGGTATTCACTCAGAGAGATTTGGCGTGTCCGCACAATTCAAGAAGTTCCTAGATATTTCAGTGATTCCGAAATATGAAAGGACCCCTGTCGCAGACCTTTGCTGCGAGTATACGTGCAAACAAAATGAATAGTTTGATTCGATAAAATAAATACTTAAATGCCAGATTTCTAGTGGCATAGCTAGTTTGACCGGATGAACGAAATTCGCATCCGTAGACATTACTACACACTTCAGTAAACACGCTTTCAATATCCAAGTTTCTTGAAACCTTCGTTGCGTAAAACACTTTCAAATGAAAATAACTATGTTTTGATCCTGATTATTCGAAGTGATTAAAAATGTTGATAGTTTATCTTCAGTTCATCACAAAACAATAGTAAAATATATTAAGAACATATCTACATTATTTTCAACCAAATTAGATTACAAATACGGATGCACAATGATTTCGAACAAATTACAACAAAACAGTAAGAAAATGAACTTTCAAGGCACATTTAAGACGTAACAGATGTACTTCACATAGCAACTGAAGTGCTCTGGCTATATATTTTGAGAGTGCAGACCTTAAATGAGCATGACAAACACTTCGATTTCAAATTTTATAATAATTTTGAAGTAGCGGGTTTCGGCTTTTCAAAAGTAAAAAAAATGTCATTAAGCTGTGCGGCTCGAATAGGTTTTAACAGAACTTTTCATAATGTTTTGTATCACAACTGTTACAGCGAGTTTGAAAAGTCAAGGATGCAACGTTAAGAAAAGTAAGACTTTCCCGACCCAATATTTTAATTGTTAAAACATTACATTATGAGAATTCGATATTTTGAAACCTTAAAGATTTACACATTAGTTGAACTTCTCGAGTGCAAGAAGAGTAATCAAATCGTTTTAGAAAGTAGAAAACTAGGAAATAGGATTCATGCTTCAATACGTACTTGTGAGCGCGAATCGGAAACGCATTTTCCCATTGCCTCCTGGACTAACGAGAACTCTACATAGCCCACTCAGCAATCGTCCGACAGTAAGCAGTCGCTTGATCTTTCTGGCATATGCGTGACCGAAGAAGTCGAAATGGGGTAGATGGACAGCGTTAGTGGGCTGTAGCCGACAAGCCGCACGAGCAGAGGACCTCGTCACATGAAATGCGCAGTGGGGGCCCTTTTCTTTTGAATTAATGTGCATCTATCGTACTTGCTCTAGATGTGCTACGGGATATCTAAAAATGAATTCGTGTTCGTGTCCACTGCAAGGAATCTGATCATTTTTAATTAATGAAATCAATATTTTATAACTCCTAACACCCCCAAGGCTTGCTTTCGGACACTATTTACAAAATACTATTCCGTTGTAGCCTTTTTTATGAATCGTTTGAAATAACTGATCACGTGTTGATCGGCCTCACACCTATTAAACGCGTGTCCCCAGAAACCGGCAAGAGAACAACCCATCTTTATGAGCATCTCCCCACTGCCTGACCTTTCACTTTCCGAAGCACGTGGACCGCTTTAATTGCGGGAGGGCGGGGCCACGCCTCGTAATGTTTGCCGGCAGGCGGGAGGGCTGTTCGTTTTCGGAGAACGTGTGGCTCTCGCATGGCAGGCCGCGATGTGCGGCCACGATAACATTAACATGCGGAGCGCTTCAAGGTTTTAACGGAGACTGGAAATTATAGGAAGGCAGGCTGCACGGACGGACTCTATGCCCTACGGCGTCCGGCGTCGCGACCGCGGGCGAGCTGCAGCGCTCTGCCACGCAAACGCTAGCGCGTCCGGGCCGCGCCGTGGATTTTTGTGAGAGTTTTTTTGGAAGGCATGCTCGTGAAAACGAGGGGAGTCGGCCGCTATCGTTGTGTTTCCGTTGTTACGTAACGGGAGCGCAGCAACAAGGAGAGAATTAACGTCCGAGAGCTTTTTGTGATGCATTCGCGAAAATGAAAACCTGTTATTAGAAGTGGGCGTTATGCAAGCGGGACCTGCAACGCTCAACGCGTTTTCTGTAACTGTTTAACGAGAAACGAGAGTACTAGTTTTAAACTAGAAAACAACAATCGAAGCAGAATTTAACAAGATTTCCCTGTAAGGCTTCTGAATTATTCTTTATTTTCACATTTTACTACAGCTCGCGGTTAATGAAGCTTTACTTTCAACTTTTCTAATAAAGACTTCCACATTTTCCGTTGGGAAACATTTCCCAGACATCCACAACTATGTACTTTTCCTATACTCCCCCCAAACGAAAGCTTAAGAGTAAGGAGGGATAAATCTGGTTATTAAAAATGGATACAAAGGTAGTATTTCTGTAACATGTGTATCCCATTTGTCGACTCTTCAATTCATCACTTTTGTTTCTTCCACGAAACGTGGCCCACTGAACGCCCACTTCACGACCGTGAACATTTGTACAAAACGTGTATTACAACGGCTTCTCTGTGTCGCACGCAACACAAGAGGCGGGCAGGGTCGGCGCAGCCCCCCCCCCGGCGGCGCCCTTTGGAAAATTTACGCCTCTGTCCCTTTCAGCGGGCAATGTCTCCAGGGCAGCCCCCGCGTCCCACGGACGGCTCTCGCGGCGGTCGCGTGGGAACGACGCCTTCGTGGGCGTCGCTTTGCTCTGCTGATGCACACAGGCGAGTGCCACGCTTGCTAACCAGCGGCTTCAACTGACAACGAATTAACCAAAGAGGGAAATTGAGAACCAATTTCTCTCTCACATCTAGATGTCCCGCCATACGACATTGGTAACGTCCAGTTTCCGGTGCATATTGTTAGCCAGCTCATCAACCAATTACCTGATGTATCACTCGAAATGTTCGAGGAAATTGAAACAAGTTTCTTTGGCGAGTACAATGACCAGAAATTCCGATCTCCTGTACTTCCAAACGATGTCCAGCGGAGACAACTTCATTACGAAAAGTGAAAGTGAGCTGTTCCGCACGACAGTACAGTCATTCAGTTTGCCCTCGCCCAGGTATCCCACCCTTTTCACGTCAATTAACATGAAAACAATCCACGCACTTTTAAAGCAGTCGTCATTACCTCCAAGCAAAACTCTGGATTCTTTCGTTTTCACATGGCTCTCCACGACACGCAAAGAGCTTCTCGGCTTAACTCGCCGGCCCGCGGAGAATGCAAGCAGTGGGAAATCGCAGGTCACCCGGCGCGCGGTCACGACACGATTCCGTCGCCCCCACGCCGCACACGAGAGCTTGAAATGCACATATTTCTTTAAAAAAACAAGAATATCGCATTCAATAGAGCAACTTTTTTAGAGAAATTAGTAAAGTGTGTTTTATGTCTTGGGCATGTTTCGCGCGTTGTATGGTATAATACAATTTTCAGCTGCAATATATGCAACTCCTACAAAGACAAGGGCAATAAATAAGTACAACACAAATTACATGTGAAACATACTACGCTAATGAATATCGCAAAATGAAATTAAAACTTTTAATGTATTCCTTACGTAACGAAAACGCAAGTCGTCAAATGACATCGGGACTTTTTTCACATATGAAATAAATAGAAAGTTCACATTCAAAGTAGACAGAAACAGAGAAAAAAGATATCAAAGCACACAATCTCCATTTCGTTTATTTTTATTTAATTACATTTTTTGTCGGGTGACTGCCGCTGATTGTCGGCGTAGCCTCGGGCGTAACCGCCGCGCTCGGGTGTCGGCTGTCGCCAGCGGCGGTGGCGCCGCGCCAACTTTTTGAGACGCTCGCTCGCGTTCTGCGCGGGTGCTCGCGACCCGCTCACCGCCCACAGCTTTCGTTTGCATTCCGCCCACTCGTATAGAGATACACGTGCAAGCCATCGATGCCGACGGAGGAAAAAAAGACGGCGGGCGCGCGGAACGAGTCACGAGCGGCGCTCGAGAAAAACGGACGGAAGCGCCCGAAAAAGGGCCTCTTGTTCCAACGGCGCCGGAGAAAGTACAACGCCCAACACACGACGACGGCAGCGGAGGCGGTGGGGCGGGGAAGAGAAGGCAGGGGGACGAGGTTATGAAGGAAGGCGCCGTGGTGCTTAACATATTGTCGGAGCCACGCCCGCCCAGACAGTAAATAATTTTTCGATCGCATCATCGGTGAATAATGGGAGTGATCAGGGAAATATCAACGAAGCCTACAATTTCGGAGACGATGCGCTCTCGCAAGAGATTAAGAAACAACCAGGGAGGATGCAGGAAGTGCTGAGGACGGAGGGGTACAAAAGACATTAATTCTATTAAAGCTCGAGTGCTGTATTATTACCCAATTGAAGAGCCAGCTACGAGACGCCAGACCAGAAAGAATGGAGAGCAACGTAACGGTATAATTACGGCACGGGGGAAACAATAAGTTGAAGATTGTGTAGTTAAGATAAACTAGTGGTGCTACAGAAAGGCACAGACTTTCTCGTACTAGTTAGTTTTTTAAGTTCTTTGGTCTATGCTAGCTTTTCGATTTGCCCCATCCTCTTGCAGCTGCCATCTATCGACGACCAAAGTATTTTTTTTCCTCAATTTTTCGGTTCCCTAATGGTAGAACCGAAATATTCCTTTAAGAATGTTACAGAAGAAACCTTGTCCTTTATGGAAATTATTGTTGAACAATTTGGAGCCGTTTTTAAGAACATGTAAGCGTTACTCAAAATGTGGAATTTCAAGCCCTCTTTCAGAGAAAATTTTCAGTTTTCAAAAAACCACTGGAAGTCATTGGAAGCACTTCCACTCAGCTAAGGTGGAAGATCAGCTAAAAAACCAGCTCAGAAAAACGAACACAAGTAAGGAAACTAGAAAGAAACTGCGACGGACATCAGGACAATCAACCGAAGAAGCGTCTTTAGGAAGAAGGAAATGGCCCGTTCATTCCACAATGAGGCAGAGTGAAGTGTGGATCCGCCACAAACGAAGGCGCCACGCGGGTGGGCAGTGGGCGGGGCGGAACGCGGCGAGAGTGAGAGGATCGCGGCGGAAGCAGCTTCCCGCCCCCCTGCGCCGCCGGTTTATTACGGGCGAGAACTCGGCACGCACGATCTCCCTAACGAGATCAAAGCCACGTAACGGACGGCGGGCGCCGAGATGCCCCTCCGCCGGCGACGCCCGCACCCGCCGTCCCTTCCACTGAGCGACGACGGCCGCCTTCCCTTTCATCCGCTCTATTTTCAACCCTGCCGTCAGCACGCTCAGCCTCCTCGCCCACTATTGTCATATTCAGCCATCAATTCAAACCATTCTCAACACTTTACAATACGCTTCAAAGGGTGAATCAGAATAATCAAGAATCGAGCGATACTTCGATAATAAATTAACTCAAATCAACTACCAATATGCGTGAATGAGCGGGCCCTAAATCTTCAGCCTAACTACCCATGCGTCCTGCGAACTTCCGCCGTCGACCCAATCTCGCGCCTCCTTTTGCCACCGCCTCCCGTGCAATCTCCGCCGCCACGCTGACCGCGGGCGCTGCCTCTTCCTGCGCCTCCACTCGGGCTGCCCGCAGGCCGGATGAGGACCGGACTGACGCTGCAGTAAAACTGCTGCTGTTGCTGCTGCTCGGCGTTGCTTCCGCAAGAAAAACTGCGCGGTCCAGGCGGTCGCTTCTCTCAGAGACCACCCCCTTCCATCTCAGGCGGATGTGCATGCGTTACAGGTGTGCGTGAAATCACGCACGCAAAAACGTGCGCTCTCTCAGATATCCCGAAAGCACTGCAAGCGAATTGCAACTCTATTGGCGTCACATCACGTTTCCGGAATCAACATTTTCACTTCATTGCTGTTTCTCAATACTGCAGGGCAGAAACGCCATGCTGGACTCAGTACGTCGACCGTTCAGAAAACGGAGATTCCACATTCACGCGTACGCATTGTGTGCAAAAATACTCATTGTAAACATTTCTAAGCAGCTCGGCAGAACTATATGAAATCAGCGCAATAAGGACTAAAGTATTATGATCATTGTCGATAATAAGGAGGGGATTCATAGCATCAATGTGACTCGGTGAAGTCTTAAAAAACTAAAGGTACGAATTTCGCATTTAGCATTATCCATGTACCAACGATTTTCTTGGGTTGTTCCATCTTGTAATAGTGAAGAAAACAAAGAGCTAACCTCCCAAACTTTAATAGTACATGAACTTAACTTTTAAATCTTAGACACCGAAATGCTATCTCATAAAATTAATCAGTAACATTACATCAGCAACAGGCATTAATAACTACCTAGTACAGTTAATTATTTCAACTAATGAGTAACAGCTAGCTTCGTTATACACCTGAAACACCAAGCACAAATCACTGGCAACTGCAGTCTAGAGCTGCTAAAGCATCTATATTGCGATCAGAAACGGAAACGTCGGAAAATCCAATGAATCATCACTCCGGAGGCGATAAACTTTATACAGAAACGTAAATCACAATGTCTGAACACTGGTCTCAGAGCGACAATAGTTTAATAACTATTTAGCTGCCGAACGTCGAAAGCATAGGAGGTGAAGATGCGGAGGCGTAAACAAAATTGTAGCAATCAAGTTAGCAACAATCGCCGCTGCACGTGCACACTCCTGCGGGCGTCGAGCCGACCGTGACGTCACGCACCGTCGCCAGCGGTGAGACCACGCGCGGGCAATCCCAGCGAGGCGCCACACGCGTCGCGAAGACACAGACCTTGTGCGGCGCGCGCCCGCACAAGCGAAAGGGAAAGTCCCGAGGCGACGGCGGATGTCACCCGCGAATAGCAAATTGCCGTCGGCGCTGGCCCGGTGACTGCGACCCCGGACTGCCGCTACTCCTGCGGTTGCCGCTTTCGTTTGGCGACGGGCCGACTACCCACCTACCAGTCATCATAAAGCTGTTAACAAAAGCAGCGCAGGCGGAGGCGGAGGCCGGTAAGGCCGGCGGCCTCGGGGCACGTGAAAGCGCGCGCGCGATGCAAAGCAGAGCACAGCTCAGCGGCGGCGGTGGCAATGCGCGCTGAACCGCGGGGCGGCGACAGCGACGGTGATGGAGGGCGAGGGTGAGGGTGACGGCGGTGCAACGCCCAAGAGAAAGGGCTCGGCGCGGCGCCGCACCGACACATCTGGAGCAGGCGGCGCCCGCCAGCGAGCAAGGTCGACCAGGGAAAGCGCCAACGCGATACGGACTACGCTCGGCGACTGGCGGCAAAATTCGCAAGTCGCGCGTGAAAGTCATTTCTGGTGCTGTTAGCGGGTTAAGAGGGCGATGTATTATTCTCAATCACTGAAGGTAACGCGGCTGGCTCCAGATTACCAAAATGGAATAACACGTCTCAAGAACCGACGGCATTGTGTCAGTAATCACGAGTCTGTTTCATACCTTTACACATCCTGAAAACACTACTTTTACACGAAAAGACAAAGCTGACAAGCGACCAGCAGTGGGGCCGATCAACCACAGACCGCGAAAAACCGGAAACTCGGAAAAAACGAACCTAGGCTCGAACCAGTCAGCGCAACTCAGGTCTACGCAGACCCTCTACAATGGAAGCTGTACTCGCCGAATGCGGGACGTCCGGACTGGGCGTTCTTGAAAACTCGCGACAACCGTTACGCCGCGGCCGGAGCGAAAGGCTTGATCACTTACGCAACGCGACATACCTCCAGGTCGTGAACCCCGCGAAGGACACTATAAATGAGTAGGATTTTGCCTAACTGCTCTACGCGGACATGATTTGCATGTCCACTGAATGCCCGAAGTCATGAACTCTGCTATCGTTAGCGTTTTAATAACCCTGTTTTAGATAGGCCAATCTTTAAAGAGTTTCTCAGGTAAATACTACTTTAAATTGTAAAATAACTGCCGAGCATACCAGAGGCGAAACCCGTGAATACAGGACATGTATATCTCCGAAGTGTAATTAACAAGAGAACCTACGACGATTGCGGAGAAGTAAATTCAACACATTATAAACTGTTCAGAATTTACTTCGATGTGTGATTAATGGGAACTTATATTTGATCGCTTCCCACAACGAGAAGACCGCGAATACATTTATAAAACACTTGTGAGGCGAGGAACGTCACTCACAATAGGCATTGCGGACACCGACAAGGAGTTCAAGAAGCAACGAAGCCTCGGTCGCCTCGTCGCGGCGCAGTGCCCACGTGCGCGGGGCGCCCACTGCCTTCCGCGCCGGCCGGCGGCTCGGCTCGGAAGGTCGGCCGTTCTCGTGACCCGCACCGCCCCTCGCCGCCACCCCCTCCTCGCAGGCCACGCCTACCGATTGGAACGGCGCGTCTAGACGACCAAGGCTGCCCGCGCGGCGCGGGCGAGGCAGGGGGCCTTTTTGTTGGCATCGCGGCAATTTCCTTCACCTCCCACCGCCGAATTAACAGCGAGGCGTTGTGAGCTGCCCCGGGGGGCCCGGCCCCTTCGCTGCGCCGCGGGGACACATTCCGGAGCAGATAGACTGCGGGCGGTCGTACCACACGCGCTTGCCGAACGTGCAGACGGCGTGCGGTTGAAAAAAAGGCGGGCGCGCTGATTGGCGTGGCCAATGAAAGCAGACCTAACGACCCTCCTGCAGTCTCCATGGTGGACCGGACAAGAGCCTGGCTTCGGGGCCAGTGAGGTGGGAGCGAGGCCGCAAATAGTCCTTACTCGCCCTCGCAGAGAACGGAAAGAGCTCTGTGCCAATCATTAAATGTGAAGTTTGCGATCGGCAAACAGTCTAATTCCACTAAAAAGCGCTCGTGGGATCGGAGACTATGCGAGTTCAGGGCTCACACTCTGTGACTACGTATCTTTAGAGAACGTGGGTATGGATCAAGTATTTACGTCCTGTTTAAGAACATACAACTACTAGCAGACACGTTTATGTGTGTATGCATGTGTATGTGCAGAAACCTGTCAACATACAACATTAAATCTGATGTGAATCATCACCAAGCATTCCGCTCCAAATTAAGTCTGTTTCGAATTTAAGCATGGCGAGTACTGCCATTTCGACAATCCACCATGTCTATCTCACTTGCAATGACGAATCCTTTCGCTATCACTCCCAGGCGCATTCCTGGCGCTATCGGCGAGCCATCGACAGCCCGCGCACATTCTCCACCCCGCCCGCGGCTCGGAACCTGCTGCCCTGGGCCGGCGCGGCGCGGCGCGGCGCGGGGATAACGGGAAAGGAGCCTGAGCGCCCGCGCCCCGAGACCCAGGGTTCAGGGCGGTTGCGCAAGCGGAGCGGGATACGGCCCAACCACGCCTTCCTCTGCGCTCCGCCCCGGGCGTGGCTGTCCGCCGCCCAGCGCCGCCAACCCCTCACTCGCCCCGGAGCCCACGTCCTCGCCGACTCTGGATTCGAAGGGAAAGGCGTCGAGTCGCGGACGCTCGCAAAATGGGAGGCAACCCTCGAAAATTAGTAAATAATTGCCGATATTTCACTCAAATCTACGTGCTCGGAAGCATAGTCGCGATCTAGTTTACATTGGCAAATTATTTTTTAGGACTATATTACCTTGGCCCGAAAAATGAAAGCAATCACCTTCTTGAAGATAGTAATTATTACGAGTATGCCTACTATATCTGTAAATTTCAGAACTCAATCAGGGATAACGACTAGAGAAATGAGTCCAACATCTCAAATAATTTCGCTGCTCATCCACTGGGAAAATTGCATGTATGAAGAGTTTTCGCTTTCGGGAGCGGGCGTCCTACACACTAGAAAGGAAAGAGATATCACGTCCGCATGAGCTGAGACTAAAGTATTTAACATCTTGGACAACCCTGCACACTTCCATGTACAAAACAATTCTCCAAATGTGCATCTATTCATGCACATATTGTTCCGTGACAACGGTCGAGATGATAGTATGCACAAAAAAATCACCTTGCACAATCTTCCTCGCTGCCATTCAAATACAGAGATGGATTAACATGCGATTGAAAACCAGGCGACAGGAAGTAATCTAATAACTGGTATGTTGTGTTATACTGGATTCGAAATGTACGAATATTAATCAAATTATAATATTTTTATTAATTATATATTATAATTATTTATTATTGATATATTTTCCATTATTGTTTTTTTTCTAGAATTTTAATTGAAGATTATACTACAGTTAATTGGCATAACACTTCATTGTAGTCACTCCTTGTATCATTTATTGGGGTATCGGATTATCCCACGGGACATCGGGGATTCACGCAGGCAGGCTCCGGACAATCTTCCTCGAGGGGCGGCGGATCTGTCTGCGGTGAATGTGCGGCGAGCCCCTTTCCTGCCGGGCGGACCACGCGTCGCCCGGGGACAGGAAATACACACACCGCGCGCGCGCCAGAGTGAACGCAGCCAGCAAGCGCCCAGTGAAGCGTAGCGGCGGCGGCGGCAGCAGCAACCGCAGTCTCCGTCGCGGCACGCGGCCACTACGCCCGCAGAGCGAGACGATCCACAGATCGAACCGGAAGGTTGGCGCTTTTTGTCGGCGCATATCGCGGAACGTCGACAGGCGCCGGCGGGAGGACGCGCGGGGGCGGGGCAGTCCGGCGTGGGCCGTGGGGGAGGAAACCACGAAGGTCTGTGGCGGCAAGTTAGAGTAGGGGGCCGATTGCAGTGTGTGGGTAGATGCGTGGCGGACGAGGAAAGCGCCTCTGGAGGCTGAGAGAGTCGCTCTCACGTCCGGCCGCCGGCACGATCTGCTCCTCCACCCCCGCCACTGCTGACGCCGCCTACATCATGCGCCCGCTAGACCGCCACGCGAGAGGACATCAGCAATGGACTACTCGCCGAAGTAGCGGAGACCGCTAATAACGGTATGCTTCCGCGCACACCTGAAGATCGCAAATCGCAAAAAAGTTTGTGACGTAATTCAGATTTTACAGCGTTTTCCATTGACTGGCTTAGCAGCAATGTCAGAAAACATACAGTTGGGTTGTGAATAGGAAAGACATTTCATTGATTTGAAGAACGCGGGAAGTAATACATTACATAATACTACATTCAAAAAACACTCAATACCCTTACAAACTTTCTGTACTATTTCAAGAGCACTCTATGTTTCTCTCGTAGGCGGAAAAACGAAGACTCTCCAAACCGAAGTTCTTTGGAAATTGTGGCTTTTTGTTTCAAAATACTTACAATATATTCTTGATAATGAGAATGACCCCATCCAAATTCAGTATATTTACACTCCCCAAACGAAACGTTTCTTCTTAATCAAACAATGCTTGTCCTGCGCCTGAGGACAGTGTCGCTTCCATGGTCTCTGTTTGTGTGCAGATGCGTTGGCGGTGGAGGCGACCAGGGCCGGCGGCGGCGGTGGCGGCGTTCGCGCTGCTGCTACTGGCGCAGGGGGCTGCCGGGGCGTGGGCGGCCACCTGCGCCTCGCCGCGCGCGCCCCGCCGCCGCCCGACGCCGACGCCGCGCAGCAGCTCGACACCATGCTGCTCATGGGCGCCGGCGACGGCAAGGGGGACCCCGACGCCGCTAAGGCCGCCAAGGTAACGCAATGACAACGCCCGCAACCTCCACGACAAGGCTCTACAAATCAAATAAAGACGTTAAGCCTCCACAATCAGTGGTGCATTCATGCGCCCCAGGTCTACACTTCATTCTCGCAAACAACTTTCCAATACATATCGCTCCAACTTATTCATTATCAGCAAGCGTTCGGTATGATGTTACGAAACAAAGTAGAAATATGGAGGAAACCATCGACCTTGTTTCAGTTACCCGTTTTCATGGCAATGTAAAATTGTAAGTTAATTTTATATTTCAGAATGTGTAATTGCCTCTAGCGAACTTAGCAATCAGTAAACCGGAGGATCGTTATTCTGCAATCCATAATTCCGTTCTCTGAAATCAACATAATTTCCTTCTAAATATTCTAAAATTCCGACTTCTGCCCGAAGGACACCAAGGACACGAAGGAGCCGAAGGAGAAGCCCACCAAAACGCCGGCTGTCACCGAAGCGAGCACCGACGATGACGACGAAGACCGCAAGACGCTGTCCCAACAGATTGCCGACGGGAAATACGGCCTGCTGCAGAAGGAGCTGCATGCCAAGCCGGCGTCGCGCCCGGGCATCCTGAGCTACGGCGCCAACCCCGAAGTGCCGCGTGACACGGCACAAACCTTGGGCGGCTTGGAGCCCGACGACATCTGGCTGGCCGAGGACCACGTGCTGGTGCTGCGCGGGGGTGCCTTCCCAGAGGGCACGGCTGCCGGCGGCAAGGGGAGCGGCGGCGGAGGCGGCGCAGGGCCCTGGCCCCCCATCGACGACTACACGGCGCCCCCACGCCAGGTGAAGATTCCGGCCCGACCGCGAATCCCGCCGCCCTTTCCCGTCCGCCTCGCCGACGGCGGCCCCACGCAGCTCCTCGGCGCCCTTCCGCCGTTCGGAAACGTTGCGCCGCAAGGTGGACCGCCTGGCGCTGGGCCGGGACAGGGACCGGGCTCGTACGTCTACGGCAGCGGCGGTGGCGGCGCCGCGCCCGGATCGCTGCCGCCTGCTGGCACGCCGCTTCCACCTCCCAGAAACGGGTCGCTGCACGGCCGACCTCCGCCCGCTCTACGGCCCGGCTCCCCGCCCGCGCCCGGGTCGGGAAACTTCCCGCCGGGGAACGGAGCCCCTCCCTTCTTTCCGTTCCCCTTCCCTCCGCCCCCTTTCCCACAGAGAAACGGAACGGGACATTTCCCGACGCTCCCGCCGGGCCTCTTCCCACCCGCCTTCCCACCGGGGGGGCCCAACGGCACCAGGGGTCCACCCTTCCTCCCACCGCCCCCGGGCTATTTTCCCCCGGGAGCAGCCTTTCTACCGCCGCCCGGAAGCTTGAACGATACTTTCGACGAGGACGACCCTTCAATCTACTATCCGCCGCCGTACGACTTTTTCTACCCAAAGGTGAGCAGCAACACATCAAATAAAGCTTCAAATCTAACATACAATATACACTAACTCTGAAGAACCAAAAAGCCAGTCCCATGGTAAATTACTAGTCAGTAATTACATCTCCGGTGGTTGGGTACTTCCGACAAATAGAAATAGCCTTTTCGAGAACACTTCCTCTTCAATTATGCACAACATTCGAACAAATATTACGACAGTTATGTTATCAACACAAAACACCAGAATAACTGACGAAATTGACAACTGCAAGTCACAAAAATGAACAACAATAGACACGCGGGTTTATTTAACTGCGTGTCGGGAGAGCTCAAAATAAAAACAATATCGATTCCGTTACATGGGTCAACAAAAAAGATACTAATGTTAATACTCCTGTCATTCGACTAACAACTCGTACTTGTGCACGGACAGAAGTGAACGATACTGCCACTGTCAACAGGATAATTCCACCGAAGTGCCGCCTGGCCCGTTGGTGCCCGGAATCATCCTGCCGCCGCCGCCTGACTTTTTCGCGCCTCTGACGCCCACAACATCCACGACAACCTCAAGTACGACCATTACCACCACCTTACCACCTCCACCACCGCCGCCGCCAACTACCACTACCCCAACGACCACATCGCGACCGCCGACGGCGCGCCGGAAGAAGCCACGACCGACTACCACCACAGTTCCACCTCCTGACTCCGTTGCCTTCAACCAGGTAAATGTCTGGCGCATTCCAGATTGGCGCAGTTCATCTGTCACTTTTACGACAGCGATCAGCTACTTTTCAAACTTGAAATTTGTTCACACAAATCATACTATTTCCGTATGGACGTATTTATCATTCTTTGGAGTGTACCATTAACTCACCTTCGAGAATAATTAAAATGTTATGAGGGCAAACTGTGAGGCTTGCAGTCATTTGCAAAACCGCTCGTAACGGGACCTGGAGAGTAGCACACTTGGCGCACTTCCAAAAAGAGATTGATATTTGCGTAATATACGTGAAATAGGAGTCACAAATTAAAATGTCTTAAAGGCCTTTAAAGGACAGGACAGCATTGGATACGACATAAAAATTCTGCATTATTCGCAGAAAATATTACGACGGAAATTCGCAGTAGTTTCAACTTTTATAACATAATTAAATAACGTTAGAGTGTTCACAGTGTTTCGTGAATATCTGCTAAAATCCATATTACATCGTACCACTATATCAAATTGTGACGTGGCCGCTTCATTCGCAGGTCACGACGGAGGTCCCTCTCGAGGTGTACGGCAAGTTGGTGCCTGCGGCTCCGGCCAGCGTGGTGGTGGCAACGCCCACGCCCATTTCCTACGTCGTGGTGCCCGTCACCGACATCACCGTCCGCTCCAAGCCCCGGCGGCCGGTGGCAGCACCGCTGGACAGCAACGCGCTGCCGGCGCCCACGCCAGCGCCTGCCGTGCCCGAGCGCGCGCCTAAGGCGTCCTACTACTTCTACGAGGAGCCGCAGGTGGAACAGGGCCACCTCAGCGACGTCGGCGTCATCAAGAGCCAGCGCGGCTACTACAAGGACGGCTATTACTACGAGCGGCCTGCTCCGGCCCCTCCCGCGGACGCCCCCGCCCCCGTGGCGCCCGCCAAGAGCGCGCCGCGACGGCCTGCGGCACCGGCCGCCTACCTTCCGACGCCCAAGCCGGCGCCACCCGCCCACGCCAAAGCGCCGGCCCCTTCGCCCGCACCAGCCCCTGGGCCTGGACCGCTCTACCTCGACATTTCCGTCGACAAGGTGGCCCCCAGTCCGGCCCCTCCCGCATACTATGACGTCTCCACGCCCGCGCCCCCTCACTATTACTATTACGAAGCTCCAGACGCCAAATTTGCGTCCACTCCGGCGCCAACTGTTCAACGTTCCTAGCACTACGCCCTCTCCTCAATACTACAATATACCTAGAAAAGTGACGACCCCTGCGCCGCAATATTATAGCCCTAGCAAATTCCTCCCCGGCGCCTCAGTACTACACAGTGACAGCCCCGAAAGCATCGACGCCCGCCCCCCCCACTACACCACCGGTCAGCCC
This sequence comes from Teleogryllus oceanicus, assembly GCA_964035755.1. Classification (NCBI taxonomy): domain Eukaryota; kingdom Metazoa; phylum Arthropoda; class Insecta; order Orthoptera; family Gryllidae; genus Teleogryllus; species Teleogryllus oceanicus. The sequence continues at coordinate 58,997,370 of CAXIVR010000014.1, forward strand.
CACCCGACGCCCCACGCGCGTCCACCCCGCGCACGCAGCAACTCCGGCCAAGCCTGCAGGCGCTCCGCCCAACCGCTTAACTCGGCGGCCGCAGCGCTTCCGCCAGCCCCACTGCCGGCGGTGTCGCCCACTGCGCGCCCCGTCTACCAGTTCAGCTACGAGGCTAACGGCGCCGTCGCAGCCATCGCTCCGCCGGCCCCGGCTCCTGCCGCGGCAGCTCCTGCCGCTGTGCAAACCGCCCGACCGTCGCGACCTCGCCCTACGACCGCGCCGCCACCACCCCCGTCACCGCCCTCCACGCCGCGCACCGTCTACGAATTCAGTTTCGAAAATCAGCAGCGGCCTAGCGAAGCAGCGTCCGCCTACGTGACAACACCCCTCCCTCCCGTCGCTCTCGTTTCTGCGACGCCGGCTCCCATCGCCGCCTTCACTTCCCCGCGGCCACAACACGCCTACTACACTCCCCAGGACGAGCGTCTCTTCGACGACATCACCAAGAACTTCTTCACCGTCTTCGGGCAGAAGCTGGGCGGCGAGCCAACAACGCCCACCCAGCGTCTGGCGCAGCCGCCGAGCCCACCACGGCCCCGCCCCCCGCGCCCAAGCCCATCTCGCTCGAGAGCGACATCGCTGTCAACTACAACCAGCCGCTGCCCAGCATCGAGCCGGAGAGCGAGTTCATCTCGTACCAGCTGCCGGGTAACGGCGCGCACTTCTACTTCCTTACGCCGCAGGCCGTGTACGGCGGCAACGCAGCCGGAGGCGGCGGCGGGGGCGGGGGCGGGGTGGCGGGCGGCCGGTCACGGCCTCGCTACCGCCGCCGGAAGGCGCCCAGGTGAACTTCGCCAGGCGCCCCCGCACGGGCGCCCCCCAGTGCCATCTGCAGCAGCCCGCGTCCGCCGCCGCCCTGTTCGCGAGGACGACGGCGAACGCCGGACGCACGGCGCCGTCGTCCACCCTACGGCCGCTGCTGTGTGTGTTTTTGATCCTTCGCCCTCCTCGCCGAGAGACGAACCACGCTTGAGTGTGGTGCTACGCCTTCCGATGGAAGGCGCGTGTGAAATAATTTATTAAGACGTTTCTAGAAGATCGTCCATGCAGTGTGTTAAAAACATTTTAATCAAATATTTCTGTACCAATGGGTCCATTTATCACCTGTATGTATTAAAGTGGCCACGCTTTCTCCGCAAGTCATTCCACCTTGCTAACACGTACTTCGGTCGATGCCGCCTTGCGACAGCTCGGAAAACGACGCAGGGTACCTGGCGTGTTGTAGACACGCTGCCGCGTTCGCTGCAGAACCAGTGAAGCAGCGTCGTCCACAACGCGTATGCGTGTCCTGCACGCTAAAAGACGTGTCACTCACCGATGATTAATTACCACACAGTCAAAATTATAACAGAGGCTTCGCCATATCATGTTACTCTGTGATGTAATTGTTGCAATATTAAATATTGTGTATTAAAAGAATTAAAATGTACCTTTATTTTCATTGTGAGCCATGTTCCAAATTACTTTTCGGCATAATTAGCATTTTTAGCAGATATAGAACAAGCAGGCCTTCAGGTATTCCGAAATTGGCGGGGAAAATACGCCGCCGGAAGTCTAAGATATTCGCCTCACGTACTGTGCTCACGAACCGGGCATTTTAGCATCCTCGCTTTTCCGAGATGCGCGGTCCAAAGCCAGAGCCACGCTCCAAGCCGTTCCACGCGCACTGCTTGACCACACGCTCATTGCCAGCTATTAGAGCCTAAAGACGCCATTGTTAGAAACGACAGAGATACATGGAGAATTTATTTTCACTAAACTAATCGCGGATTAATAACTTTCACCTACATAATAAAACATTAGGTTCCAAACGAATTACGACCCTGCGCTCTTAAACGAGCGCCCCTCGTTTTGGGGCGGGAGCGGGAAGGAAATTCCTCAAAGGCAGGCCCTGGCGCGGGCGGCGCGTTTCGCAAAGGAAAAGTCCGAAATTCGCGCAGGCATTGGCGCGTGCGCGCTGGCGACCGGACGACGGGGCGGCAGCCGAACTAATTGGGCGGTTTCTCAAGCGGGACTACGCGGGGCGGGGCGGGGCCCAGCGGATCGGGGGCGCCGTGGAGAGTTGCGTCACACGGTCGTGTTCCATTATGTTACATTCCTCCGCCGCGCCGATCGCCTGCGGCCGATATCGATCGCAGCACGTGCTAATGAAACGCGAGCGAGCAAGTTGGCGGACCGCATCGCACCGGCTCGTCACGGTGTATGATGCCAGACACCTACTAGTTTCCGAAAGAGAAATGAAAATCGATGTGCCAAAATACTCTAGAAGTGCATGCTGCGAAAACGATCGCTGAAAACATGTTTTTTTCGATAATAACTTTGGCTTTTCAATCCCAGATTGCTGGAATGTTGATGTCACCCAAAGAACCCCTTCAAAGAATTACAGTGTTTATGTACGATTTCTTGGGGCTATAGCACCGTGTTTCGTGTTTTCTGCACTTTTCTTTACTTTCTCCTTCTACTCGAAAGCAATTAATTGTATGTATACCTTCGCGTAAAAGCAAGGCCAAAATCATTTGACAAGGATAAACGTTAGAAAAGAAACTGTCACAACCTTCTGGGTTTTTACTCAGAGTTCAATGGCTCATTAGTTTTCCTCTCCGTAATCTTACCTCGTCGAAATCAAATACTGGTAAGGCACAATAATTTTAACTACGGAGTTCTCACAGTCGTTCTACTTTATTCATTGGGTAAGACACCACAATCATCCACGAAAAGAGGGCAAACCATGATCAATGAATGAATTTTAGCGATTCGTATTTGAAGTTCAATAAGCCTGATTAGAGTATTATTTCAATTGTACATCAAAGTTATCTCGATGCTACCCATTATTAACCATCCTTAATTTCGATGATTTGAAGCTAATTTTTATATATATATATATATATATATACACATACATATATATTTATATTTTACCAGACATATTACCTGGTGGAAGTGCTAAGTGGAAGAAATAAAAGTTAAACAGACGTATCATACATTAAAATCGCTTAAAACAAGAAAGTTATATCTTCATAATCAATGGATCGAATAAAATTTGTATAAACTACAGTACAGAAACAGAATATAAAGTACAGAAACAACTAAATAGGCATGTATTACAAAGCACGCAATCTCGAAAAACCATTAATAAAGCACACTAACTATAAGGTTCATTGCATGAAGAAATGTAACTTACATTGTAAACATACTTTTAACAAACGTTATGAGGACAAAATATGTTTCATTGCCGACTATCTGCTAATTCGTTGGAGTCGCAAACGCCTCCACTTACTCCAACCTTCAGTTAGCAGTAATAAGAAACCGTTCGCGAAGGTCGTGTCCTCATGGACGTGGTCGGCGGGATCAGGCGGTGCGATTTGTGAAACTACAAAATAATTCGAAACTTAATCGCAGCACCTCGCACACTTCGTACAACAACAGAGCGGCCACAAATTTGCTACCCTCACACAAATTTCCCTAACTTTTGCCGGTTTTCTAACATTTTTAAAAAAATTTTCTCTGATAAAATTTGTTAGGTATTTCACACTTTTTAAAGAAAATATTAAAGCAAGCCTAAAACTATTTTTTAAGCTCCCTGATTTCGCCGTGATAAAGTAGAAATTAAAAGAAACTGAACAATTAGAAATTGAACCCAAAAAATTCGGCACTATTTTGGTAGGAATATATAATTTTATAACAATCTCAAAATTCCTGGGTTTTTTTTTTCGGTTTTCTCCGGTTTTCCGGATGTTTCTCCAATCGCCACCCTGAAGAAACTCGGGTGAAAGGCAACCCGAGCTCTTCGGACGAAGGAGAAAACCCTCAATCCTACCCCTCCAATATTTTGCACGCATTGTACAATCTGCGACTTACTTGGCGGGGGCGCGACATGTGCTGCAAGATTTCAGGAAAGAGAGAATGCAGTGGTGGAAGATCTAAGAAATTGCTGGTTTATGTTCGTTTTGGCGTGACTGTCAACCAGTACAAGTCAGTCTGACAGGATAACTAAACACTAGATATTCCTTTGAAAACACATTCAATAAATTGCAAGGCACTTTTTACTATTTGTCCCATAAGATTATTTGCGACTATATAGAAGCATCAAAAAGTACACTATTAATAACTCTAAAAAGTAAGCACATTGAATAAATATCACTAAAATACATATGCTCACACAAAAAGTATAAGCACAACGTTTTAAACAATGTTACGCCTATTTCTGGGCAGGTCTAATGTGCGAGGGGCGATCATCAAACAGGACGAATAAAAATGTCAAATAAGAATTTAACATGATAAAGATAAACATTAATATAAACGGAATTGACTTTCGCGTTCTGGCGAAAATGTATTTCACAAACAATTTTCACTTTTAGAAACTCTCTCAAAAAGAGAATTTACATAAACGATAAGATATTAAGCTTGTTTGTAATTACGATTCACACCATTTTGCAAGTATTACTGAACTGGGAAAGAAGTATTGAAAATCTCTTAGTTCGGTAGCTACCACACTACTTCACGACGAAGATTAATTCATACTCATGTTGGGCTTGCTTCTTTATTCTGAAGTAAAAAGTACTAATATTCTAAAATGTGCTTTTATATCAAAAGCAAATACACGAGGTTCACCCGCCGCAACCGGGCCGGTACTTGAAAACAACTCCTCACCATATGACATGTGGATAGTCTAGATAGTCTCTCCGCTTTTTCGCTAAACTGAGCATTTTAGCCCATCCCTATATTGTTCGTCCTCACAGCTCATAGGGACTCACACTACTAAGAAATAACAGGAAATAGCTTGTTTGCATTTACAATGATCTACAATTTCCACCTGTCAAGTGTCAATCGCATTCATTACCACCAGTTCGAGTGGTGTGAGCAGATGCAACATCGCGCAACGCCCGCAAGGCGACCAACGGGCTCGCGGTCATGGCGGCGGACACGCCATGTTTTGGAGCCAGCGACGCCAACAAGGCACCTGGCACGGTCCATTAGCAAACGCTTCTGCCCCGGATGCACGTTGCCTGGGCCACAGCTGATCCATATAAATCAAACCAAGTACGTGCTTATGGCTCTCAATATAACAATCACGCTACCGCTTATGCAGTAGTGAAAAAATATTGTAATACTACAGGGAGAAATCGGGGAGTTTTCAACAGAAAAAACTCTCAATGAGCGACACACGAAAAAATGGATACATTTTGTCCCTACATATAGTACATTACTTCCTCTAACACGTTGTATAGTCAGAATTCATGTTTAGTGGGTCCTTAATACGGAAAGAGAGACTGATCGGCCAGTCTACCTGTGAACAATGCTAGCGGCTAAAAAGTTAACAGATTTTCACCAAAATTGATATTCCTCAATCGATATGACTGACGCCGCAACCCTGGGAATTTGAAATCAGTATTTTAATTTTGGAGGTACTTTACATTTACCCCTGGGACTTTTTCAAATTTTTCAAAAAAAAAAGCATGTAATTATTGGATTTTATTTTGTTGTCGGATAGCATAAAGAATGCTTAAGAGAATGGTGCAGACCTCACTTTCGTTGTAATTCCTGATTATTCGAAAGTTTCAGACGTTAACATTCCTCTCGGCGTGATCCTACAACTACTATCATAATCATACGTTTTTACTTCCACGCTATTACTTACGCAGTATAGAGAAAGTATTGTAAAGCTTCCGAAAAAACGCCAGTAACAGTGCGCTGGAAACGGCGAATTTTCGACAAAAAAAAACTTATTGCCGAGCCTTGGTAACGAAAAAGTGTATAAAATGTGCTTCTATATATAGTAAACAACTTCTAACACGTTGTGTAGTCAGGATAAATGATTTGTCGGTCTTTGATACCGAAAAATTCATTAACAAAACGTACCTGTGGTCAACGCTGGCGCCTAAACCGTTTAGCCGATTTTTTCAAAATTGATAGTCCCCAATCTGGCAAACATCGCGGGCCCTTCAAATTGAAACATTTTCATTTTGGGGATTACTTTACATGAAGCGCCTGATTCCTTGGGGAAGACAGCGTAAAAAATTCGAAAAGTTGATTTGGCAAGAGGATGGGGGCAAGACCGAAAATTTAGCCCAGACCAAAATAAATTAGGAAACTAACTAGTCCGAGAAAGTCTATGCCATTCTGTAGTACTACTAGTTACTTTCGCGAATATGTACGTATTTAGTGAGTAATATACGTGGTCTAAAATTATGTAATGCTATGGAAAATCAATTTCGAGATTTCAACGGAATTATACATTTGGAGTCCCTGAAATCGAAGATTTTTTTTTCTCTCTTCCTTTTCTTTTCTTCTTCAAAACGTACGTCCGTTCATCCGTCAGGTGTATGTGAACATTAGCACCTAAGCTATACGTATAGGATTTTTTTCCAAACTGAATAAGCCTCTGTCGATCTGGCCTCACTCAAAGTTCTGCGTTTTTGAACAACATTAATATTTGAGGGTAGTTTATATGTAGCCTCTGGGACCTTTTCAAAATTTGCTCCGAATTGGCTCCAAATTTTTTCTTTAAATTTCTGGTAAGAAGACAGCGAAAACACAAAGATGGCATAGGTGCGATTTTGACAGTTAAATATGAATTTCCAATAATTACAAAAATTTGAATTATTTTCGTCGTCTCGCTATGGCTACAATATTAAAGACGGCGATTTTTTCCTCAAATAAAATTTGTTCTCATTAATTAGTTCATTAATATGTTTATTTTCTGTTGAAAATGTTCATTATGTTCGAGTAATTTTGATTGAAACATGGGCAAAATTAAAAAATATTAAAAACCAGATTCTCAAAAACGGCTACAATTTTTTTCTACGAACTTTTTGTTCGAAAAGTGCTAAATGTACTGTAAGAGATATCATAAATCCCATTTTGCTGCTCGTTTGTTTAAAAAAGTACACAAATTTAATATTTTTTAAACATCGCACATCATTATAATTTACATTTTAGATGTATTTCATTGTTTAATGGGTTTGTTAACATAAGCTTCAAAGTATCTTTAATGATCGGTTTTAACAAATTCATAGGTTTTTGAGTGGCGAATTTTCGGAAAAATTCGAACCAAATTTTCTCAAAAATTATAGAAAATTATCCCCTGAAAATCTCCACAATGAAAAAAGTTCAATTCTCTGGAATATTCCGAAAGTCTTATTAGGATCAAGATATGCAAGGCCCGAACATTTTTTTTTTAAAATCTGAAAAATGTGATTTTAAATCACATACAATAAAAAAAAAATATCTATAGCAAAAAAAAGAAAAGAAAACCATTGTGTTAATTGAAAAGCTCCCTACATATTTTATCTTTAATATTTTATCAAATTTTTGAAAATATTACCAAAAATGTGAAATTTTTGTATGCACTCACTTAAGAATTTGCAGGAGAATTATGTTGAAATTGATTATCCTGCCATGAATGTTGTTATTAAACTGTGTTTGTTAATGTGTTTGTAAAGTCAAAGCTATTTAAGATTCTTCAGCAGAATATTGAAAGTATAATGCACAATTACACAAAGTATAATACCATGTAAATAATACAATCATTGTAGTGTACTAATGTTGTGATTGTATTTTAGGTGCATGGGAATCAATTTATTACTGAAATCGTTTGTGTGGAGTTTCTGGTTGCGAAAGAATCACCCACTATTTCTTGTGTCTCATATTATCCACACAAGTTTTCTTTAGCCCTCATTTCACAAGATGTGAGAGAAGTGGGGATTTTGATTTGGTCGACTGGACATGACTGGAGTTGAGAAAGTTAAATGAACGCTCACACAGGACAATTAAACTGAATTTTGAGTTCATCATTATTTTATTCGTTTGTAGTAAAACGTTCATGAGTAGTGAAGGTATTGCTTTCCCAGTTTCAAATGGTCGGTGATATGTGTACCTCATAAAATATCAAAGATTCTAAATTATGACTTCCATACAATTTCCACACTAGCCGAGTTATCATCCAGTAACCCACAATAATGTATGACAATATCCTGTTGAACTTAACAGGAAATTTTACGAAGAGAAGAGAATTGGTCATAAGAAGAACATATGACAATTTGGACAGGTGAGAAAATGTGTACTGTTGTGGCACCTGTAGCTGTAATGTGTGGACGGGGGACATATTATGATCATGCTTATGACATTAATCCCTGTTCGAACCTCGGCCTACCGAAGGTCTAAAGACATTCCTTCTTGCGGATCTCAAAGCATTTCTGAACGTAAACCACTCTTCGCCTTGTTGCAAAGAATGTTTGGTCGTATGGATGACAAGCAATGATGTTCTAAAACTTGAACACTTCTGGCTTTAAAATGATTATTTGCAGTTGATTGATTGATTGATTGATTTTTTCGTGTTTCCGGGCGCGTCAACGGCTTTGGTCATTAGTCCCGTTAGTGTAGTTCATGTTCTTTTCTCGGGAGATGGCGGTGATCTTCCCCCGCTGGATGGCGAGATCCGGCGCCGACCTACCGTCGGCTAGTGGGGTTTCCCCCTAACCAGGACTCTCTCACCAGCAGGGCACCGCCCCAGTCACGACAAGCTCTAAGCTCCCGACCGGCCTCCCGGAATATTTGGTAGTGTAGTGCATGTTAGTGTAAGTGTGTGTGTGTGTGTGTGTGTGTGTAAGGGGAGAGGATAGGACAAGGAAGAGGAAGGACAGATCGCGCGCGGTTAGTGACCCATTTGGTAGGGTACTGCTCCGGCATTCGCCCGGTGTTGATCGGAGAAACCACGGAAAACCCGATCAGAGCAGCCGGCCGCTAGAATTCTCCTCCAGACAGCGACTGAATTCGGCCTAGCTGAAAAGCTAGGGTCGAAAATCCTGCCGTCAGGACTCGAACCTAGGACCTCCCGGTCGGAGGCGCTGCAGTGACATCAGTTGATGCACTGAGCTACCGCTCCAGGTTTATTTGCGGTGTTCCATAAAATTAACCTCACTGTATATAAGCAAGAGTGTCACGTTAAAATCGCTGTACGTACATTTTCTGAAAGCAGTCGGAATGTAAAAGAACTTTCTCATCCTTGCAATATCACAATTCTCAGAACTCTTTTACAGCATTCCCGTCGATAAGCACTCGTAAGCGTGTTTAACGAAGATAAGCAGCAACCGTCATTCCCGCACCCGCACACAAAGATGCAACAATTCTTTACGCCCCAGAAATGATGGATGAGTATTTCATGCATAAGTAATTCATTCAACAAGTAAATTCATAAGAATTGACTTGTTTGGGCACATTCTTCTTTTAAATAATGGTAGTTTGAGTGGGATACTTCATAATGTCCGAAAACTGAAAAGAATCGATTATATATATATATAACATTAAAACCAAATGAATCAATATTAATGTTGTAAATGACGTTAAGACACTATTAAATTCACATAGTTACATTACATTTAATGTGTTGCCATCGTGCGTACGCTCCGGGTATCGTTCTTCCTTACCGACCATGCAACGCCCGCGTTGATGAAACGCGAAACCGCGCCTGTACAATGCCTAAACTACGTTTGATTGCTCGTTGCCAAGGCGTACCATGCAAGGCCCTAAACTTCGATTTTTGTAACGTGGCCGATGACATTGCGTCATTTTTACACCTCCTGCCTTATAAAATGAATCTATCACAGTGATGAGCGCACGTCTGAGGCCATTAGCCCCGTTGAGAAGGACGTTCGCGAATCAATTAAAAAGATTCATTTAAAAGGCGGGAGGTATGAAAATGACCTATTGTCATCGACCACGTTACGAAAACCCAAGTATAGATGGGATGCATGCAGCAACATTGTCACTGTTGTTACCAATGTTCGGAGTTCGCAGAATGGATCACTTATTACTGAAGTTACACTCCAGTTTTTTGGGGGGGGAAAATTCATTTCTGAAGTTAAAAACAATTACATACTCAAAACATCTTTCCCAACTTGATCTTTTAAAAATCACAATTCAAAGATCTTAGAATTAACACATACGAGTACCAAGTAACTTGCGCGGTCATAATATAAGTACCTGAATTTGTCCAACAGCAGTAAATGCATGGCATGCTACAACTTGTGCAACAGCAGTATGGCATGCTACAACTGAAAGCCTAGTTTATAGGTTATATTTCCGACGACAACCAACCTAACAAATTTCGTTATTCACGTATTCATTTTGCCGGAAAAAATATAAAAGAAATGGAAATATGTAAACTATTTCATCAAAAAATAGAAGATACTACCTTTGTTCAATACTGGTGGCGATGAAATGTTGCCAACCAGTGTTAGAGACACCTGGTGACCAGAAGCCCAACTCACATATCAGTACATAGATTTCTCAAAATCTATGTTCATAACCCCAACAAGACGAGTAAATGAATAAATCAGGATGGTGTTTATAAGGATCTGCTGGCTCCTGCACGACTGCAGTGTTTCACAATTATGCTCGGCCGTGGGGAACTATCAGCACTCTGATTCGATCACGTTTTTCGGGCTTGAACAGAAAATTGCTCCGGTGGAGGACGCTGGCGTGAAGAGCAAGTTTAGTAACATTGGTGGCGAGTAAGTATTTAGTGTTTCGGGACGCGTTGTTGTTGGCGGCGGTGTTCCTCCTCGGTGAACGTAACGTCGGCAAGCGTCCCCCCTCCCCAGTGGGGCACTGCGCCAGCCGGGACAAGCCCGAAGGTGCTTCTCCCATATGCGTGGTAGTGTAGAGTATTACAAGTGAGGGTGCGTGTAATGGAAGAGTACGGTCCTAGGATGAAGGCAAGATCGCTTGCGATTCGTTGTTCTTTGGGCATTCGCCTGGTATTGACAGGATAAATCTCGGGGAAAACGGAACCAAGCAGCTGGCCGCTAGAATTCTCCATCAGACAGTGGCTGAATTCGATATTATATTCGACTGACTATGGTCAAAATCCCGCCGTCGGGTCCCGAACCCTAGAACCTCCCGGTCCGAGACACTAGAGCGAAGGTTGTGGAGTTTTGATAACCGTGGTACTTACTTGGCGTTCGTCAAGATATGGCCACTGTCAAATGATTGAACATTGAATCTACGAAAAAATGGAAGGTTACTGGCACGTACTGTTCCTTTTAGGAGAAATGGCAGGAAGAGAGGCCCTTAAGAAAACCTCTTAAGCTATTCACACCAATGAGATTACAAAAACCAAACTCATAAATGTCGTTTGACATGTTATAATTTTTAAAAGTATTATTATTATTATTATTATTATTATTATTATTATTATTATTATTAATATTAAGTACTTCGAGAAATCTATACCGTCGCTGCGACCCTTCATGATATGTTTTATAAAATTTTTGCCCTCAGGTTGAAGCCTCCTTATCCGACACCAATTTGCGGTGCTTAAAACAGCCAATTCCTGGGCACTTCGAACAGCTTCTACCACGGGGACGCCAACGATGGTGCTCCCCCCTGAAGTACTAATTTCCGCTTCAAATTAATTCGCTCCGCCCGCACGCGCGCACCCCATTCACGAAGCTCGACGGGGTGGGGGCACCTTGGCAGCAATCTGTATATCCTGGCTGCTGGCGAACACTTTCTACCACTTCCTGTTGCTCTGTCAACCGCCTTGTGCACAGTCAGCGGTGAAAGCCACAATGGCAATTCGCCGTCGGGACAGGTTGAGCCAAATAACAATGCGGATATCGTTCAATCGCCGGGTAGATTGGGACGCGACGTGGTTAATGCAATCCTTTCACCCGCCCCCAAAAAACGAAGACGACGCGTCGCCAGAGGAAAGAAATCACTGGTTACCCCACTAGTGGCCGTAACTTGACAGTGTCTACGAACTAAATAAACAGAATGCATTGCATTGATTTGAATCTGACGGGAACCAACGAAGTGAAAGTGGAGTCGCAGGAAACAATGGTTTAATTTACCTAGATTGAATCTTTCTTTTTGAACCCATTTCTGTGCCAAGAAAATTGAAATAATTTGGTAGGTAACAAAGAAGAGAACCAATATAATTAAAAGATACAACAAACCATTTGTAATAACAAGCATTTCAGAAAATATAGAGCAAGCACAAAATAGTTCATTACGCATGTTTTTGCCCACTTCTTGAATACCAATAGTCAATACAAAAGTTAATCAATTGTAGTTTTTCTCTAAGATTAATTTTTATTTATTTAACATCAAAAAACCGTTAAAACTGCATATGACGTGCTATGGGGAGAAGTGAATTCTGTGCACATTTCCAAAATTCTGTGATCCCTACAGTAAGTCATATATTACTTGAATTTTGAATTAAAAAACCTGTAATAAAATCTATTTTCAAAGATAAATAAGCAATAAATTTTGGGCTCTTATCCATGTTGTCCTTCAGAATAATCCTTCCTGCCGCAACAACATGGAAACAATTTGAATAACTGTATTTCCTACTGAATTTTAGAAGACGTGCACAGATAATGAAGTTACATTTATGTCCAAAAGCAACACAAGGGGCGATCTCAGCACTTGCTCAATGGATCAGGGAAACTGGACGAAAAACCTGATGGAAATGGGGGTCATTGACCCAGAAGCTGCGATACAATACTGGTTACATTTTGTTTAGATTTATACAGTCCAATGGTAAATAATACATTAAATATCACTGTTAAAATTAATGTTACTTTCCTTGTGATGCTCAGTATAGGCTCTAATTCTATAGAAACCGTTATGCAGCAGAAATAATTTCACTCGGGATTTAAACTTTTCTATCGAATTTAATCGTTTAATGTCATCTGGCAAAGTGATACTGTCACCTGGTGAATATGATTTCTACGTCGAGTGTTATAGTAATAGACACCGGCATTTTCTGAAAATATATTCCCGCCCTTAAGCAAGTCATTTTTGACAAAAACCACTGATTCGTAAATAAACAGACAATGTAATGGTAAAATTCCTAGATTAATAACAAATATAACCTGTCTAGAGCAATACCACGGATTCCATTTAAGGTTTTAAAAATAATCCAATAGGACCTCATTTTGATCCAATGATGAGGCGACATCTTTAAGAAAGTAAATCTAGCTGTTTCCGTTGATTTTGATTTTCTAAATCCATGTTGGCAATCTGAAAGCGCGTCGTGTTTACTGAGAAAGGTTTCAATTCGTACGTAAAAAATTCTCTCTAATATTTTTTGAAAAACTGATAGAATAGAAATGGCCAGATAATTTTGAATTTCATTTTTGTAGCCTTTTTTGAAGAGCGACTTAATTTTAGCTGTTTTGAAAACATCTGGAAAAGTTCCGGTGCATAAGGATGCATTAAATATGTGAGTTAACGGGAGTATAATGGCATACGCACAGGTCTTTAACAAAGAATCCGGGAATTCATTTAAACCGGACAAATATTTATTTTTTAGTTTACCGATTATTTTGAGAATTTCATAGGAAGAAGTTTCGGAAACGAACATCGTGTTAAAAATTTTGGGGAAAACTGTCCGTTATTGAATTTTGTGGCTGAAGACCCTTAGTGAGATTGGCAGCAATTCTCCAAAAGTATTGGTTAAAGAGACTAGCCACTGTTGCCGGATCGTTCACATTCACACACTATAGTTATATTTTAAAATAACATTCTCTACAGGGTTTCTAGTTGATTTGGTCATATTTTTTATTATATTCCACATTGCTTTTGTTTTGTTATTCGAGTTCAAAATATCCTGATCGTGTTTCATGATTTTAGCCTGCCTTATGACTTTTCTAAACAATGATTTGTGTTTTTTAAAGTAGATAAGGAAATCTTGAGATACGTTGTGACGTTTAGAAATGAAAGAAAGAATTCGCTTGTTTTTACAAGATGTCCTAATCCCTTGTGTTATCCAAGAATTGTTTTTCCGTGAAATATTTAATTTTCTTTTTTGAAGAGGAAAGCAAGTGTTAAAATGAAATGAAAGAGTTAAGAAAAAAAAAAGAATTATATTTGTTGTTTGTATCAACAATATCATGAACCACTTCCCATGACTCCTGCATCAAGTAATTAATGAATAATTTTATTTTAGTTTTTGTAAACAGTCTAGTAATACGTGTATTATTTATTGTGTCAGTGATCGCATTTCTTATAATGGTAAGAATTATCACGTACATTAAAACGCATTCGTGACATGGCTACTGCTCGTTCTACTCTTTTTACTCTCTACACTCTCAAAGCCGACCTTCTGAAAGCCTTCACACACGTAAACAATACTTTAGATCAACATATCCGAAGGTTGGAAGAGGTCGTTCTCTACACAGACGGTTGGGTACAACTAGGCAACATAGTGAATAATATCAACCGTACACCCGTGACTGTACAAAAGACACAGACATCGCATCCAGTCACAACTCAAAACAAATTTAGTGTTTTAGATTATGAAACAGTTTTTCCTTGCCTTCCTGATCCTCACCACCCTTCTCTACCATCGACATGCACAAACCAACGCAAACAGGCTAGGAAGCGCGTCAAAACCAAAACGCATAAAGGTGCGCATCCTAGCTCACTTGAAAACAAAGACATTCCTATGGAGTCTAAAAAACAGGTACTTATTTTAGCTGACAGTCATGGCCGCCATCTTTCCTCCATTCTCAGTAGGAAGTTACCCTCCAACTTCTCAGTCTCATCTATTTTTAAACCTAATGGGAGGTTTGCAGATAAGACTGCAGAGTTGGACACCCATACGAAGACACTGACCAATCAGGACACAGTCATTATCATAGGAGGGCAGAATGACATTAACTTGGGCGGTAACTTTACACCTGAACAATATGTAAACAAATTACAATGTGCCGCCCAAAATACTAACATTGTAGTCTCGACCCTGCCCTCCTGGTAGAACAGACCAACACTGTGCAGCAAGATTAAGCACGCAAACCAACAATTAACACTGCAACTGAGACAAACAAATGTCACACGTTTTTAAATTAATTTCCTCTCAGCAAAACACTTCACCCAGCGTGGTCTTCACATGTACCTTCCTGGAAAACAAGCAGTCGGTAACAAACTTGCACAATACATCATCAACTCCAGTCCTACGCAGTCTCCTGCCAAAAATCCATCCCTTTCACCTTCCTGATGTTCACCCCCTTATTTGAACCCTGTTCCTCTTCCCTAACCTACTCCCTTTTCTCCCATTCCCATTACCAAATCATCTACACCTGATGCCCCATTTTCCTCACAACCTGTCACTGCCGGGACACACTACAACCTTCGACCACGCACTCGAGGTAAAAATGGAGTAAATATATAGCAACTACAGTCAGATGCAGCAGAAAAACATTCGTGTAGGCACTTGCAAAAAATAAACATTCTACACCATAATGTTCAATCCCTTTCAAATAAAACTGAGTTTATCGAGGCAGCTCTACAGAGCGATATACATCAAATGGATGTTCTTTGCTTTACACACCATTGGTTATCTCCTAATGAACTTAGCATTTTCCAAATTCCAAACTTTTACCTCACAGGCTTTTATTGCAGAGAGAGAGAATCGCAGAAAGGTCCTACGTATGGGGGTTCAAGTATTTACATTAGAAATAATACTGATTCTATCTCCTTGGCGGAATTACATGTGTATTCCGTTGAAAATGTTTTCGAAATTTCTGTTGTACATCTTACTTCGCTAAAAGTGATAATACTTTGCATCTACAGACCTCCAACAAAGAGAGCTGCAGATTATATTTTGTTTTTAGAAAATCTGGAGATAACACTTAACAAAGTCAGCAATCGCTCTTTTGAATCCATTGTTGTATGCGGAGATTTTAACATTGATTTTCTGGTTGAATCTTGTGAGAAAGAAAAGTTTCTCAATTTAATTAATTCCTTCAATTTAGACATTACAATTAATGTACCTACACGGATCACACAAAATTCGATGAAGGCAAATGATCAAATTATAATCAACAAAATTACTACTCGATATGAAGTTGAAACAAAAGATTTAGGATACAGTGACCACAATGCACAAATTTTTAGAAAATCTCAATTCTTTTCACACATCTTATAATCACTGGAACTACATTGCACAATTTTTAATAATCTGTTCGCCTCTTTTGAAAACGCACACATCAAAATTTCATTACCAAATACAAATATCACGAAAAAGCAATAAATATTCTGTTTCTTGATGTGAAATGTTCATCTACTTGAAGTCAAATGATTGGCAATTACAAACCTATATAGTAAGTAACAGCAATTCATAGTAATAACCCGAAGAAGACTTGCCACTAAACTATCCAACAATTTGCCACACAAATATACTGTAACTCACATTTCTGTCAGTCTTACAGCTGCTTTAGGCTTTAGAGATCTTATAGAAAGGATGAAAAGTGAACTTCATTCGACTATTCTCCAGTAGAAAGCAGAGATTCAAAGGAAATTGTTTAAAATGTGGACTTGCAAGTTAAAGCTGATTTCAAAACAGCAGCACTAGCTTCAAAAAAGATAATATTTTCAACCTAAACTACTTACCAAACAGTTCTATTTTGTGTCACAATTTCCTGTACAATGCCAACAAAAGAAATTAGTACTTCCATTTGGTGACCTGAAGTAATCTCATGATTCCAAGAAATATTTCATTTTATTGACAATGCTTACAAAATTGGACAATTCTAAATGATATTCAATGCCTGACTTTGACTTGTGTGCGCCCTAGGCTGTAAATTGTTTTAGTGCCCTATTAATTTGCTTTTTTTATTTTTTATTTTTTACATAAAGCTATTTATACTATTTTGAATAAAAAAAAGGTTGTACAATATTTGTAACCAACGCAATATTGTGTACGTATACATAATTGGTTATACGTATGTGTATAAATAATTCTCAAGTCGATATCGATTTAATATTGAATACGATATTTATGTATTCATTTTATCTGTATAAATGGATATATATTTGATTAATTAACACATTCTTTTGTTACAAACATGGAAAGAAATATTTCTATAAAAACATTCAAAAGTTTGCCTTATGAAATTTTGAATCTGCTGAAATTCATTCGCCCCCCTAAAATTGCGCGCCCCAGGCTGCAGCCTACTTAGCCTGTTCGGCAATCTGGCACCGATTATATTAAGTTATAGCTAAACTGTGGAATGAGGTTTTGGCCATAGAATCAGAGAATACTAAAAACAGAATTTAGCTATGTTGCATTTAGTTCAAATGCCTTCAGAATACAACACCAACTTAATTCATCACTCTCGGGTAAACAAGTGCCAATCCACACTGTTCAATAAACACTTGTCCGCAGGTGTAGTCACAACTATCTCAGAGGTTCTTAACTCCATGAAATCAGAATTAGGCAAATGATGATGGAAGTTTAACTTCTTATTAGATGTTAGACCTCCTAGATTGGTTACTCTTAATTTTCAGGCGTAGAAGATATTTCATACATGGAAACGTATCTTTTCAATAGTTACAAACTTGTTTTTTTCATTCACATATAACAACAAAAGTTAAAGCATGGAACATGAGCCGCATGCATCTCTTCTAGTTTTCTTCTGCGGCTCTTACAAAATTTTGAAGCTAAACTGAAAATTTCTTAAGTCTGTTCTTGTATTTTCATGGTACTCAAGGATCAGGTTTTTCTCAATGTAGTTTTATCATTCATCGATACAAATCGAAGTATGAAGAGTTCTAACCATCAAGCTCTTAACTGAATTTTTGTCAACTTCCTGAGTCACCTGCCAGATTTCAAGCATTTACAAGCCAATATTGAACATTTTCATATAAACAAAACTCTTTGTAATTCAAATTGTTTATAATATTTAACTGCATTAGTAGTTAATGTGTGGGTGTTAATGTTAGTGGGTGAACCTTTCAGTTAATGTGTAATTACAATGTTTGTTTGTCAGCTATTATCTGTTATAAATACTTCTTAATTATCAATTAGTTTTAAACTTTGAAAAATGTGCACATCCTTTAAAAATAAATGTGGCTGTATCGTAACTCATCCCCTCAAGACTGGCTCTCAACATTCTGGTAGATTGCCACCCATGATATGCATCAACCTACTTGTTTTTGCCCAAAATTTTTTCTTGAAAATGACAACATTACAAAACATCTAATTGCAAATTGGAATGTACATTGCACAATAATTCGATTAATTAACCTCAACTTCACGGCTCTGTTTCAACAGAAACTTTAATTATAGGTAACACATTAGTGTGCAGCAAATGAGAATGTTAAATACATTTCTTACAATTGACATTTTATTTGGCATCTCCAATTATATCTGTAACTACTATTCATATCTATATCATGCACTATTATCACTTCGAATTGTATTCCTAGATCAGCCTCACACATTCCTGAGCAAGAGGGTATATCAATTGCATACGCATTTTCCACAACAAAACACAGTCCAGGAAAGCATAAATACCTCAATTCATGCACACCTACCTGTGTTACGCTCCTGTTGTGCAGCCTCGTCCTGCACAGGCTTATCATGAAGTCGCAGATACACCTCAATAGCACACTTGGCTGCCTTAAAATAGAACGGGTGTGCACGCAGAACATCCTCTAGGCGAAGAAGACCCACATACGAGCGCAGCGTCATCTTCCGCATGCAGTAAGTGTGAAAGTCAAACTGGTCTTCGATGATTTCCAAGAAATGCTGTGCATGAAAACGTGCACAATAAACAGTATGTTTAGAGGTATGTGTTGAAAATACTTACCACAAACATAGCAAGCTAAAAAGTCATTTCACATCATGTATTCTAGGTTTCTGTTCATTTGAATACTAAGAAGACATGAAACCCAACCATGGGAACTTATTCTCAGATCACACAAGATATTTAACTCAAAATAATTTTTCAAATTAGAAAATAATTTATATAATACTTAAATGTTGCTAAATAATTTTAACCGAAAGTTATAGTCACCATCTTTGGTTCACAAATTGACTTCCAGTATTAATCCCAGAAAATTTTTAAATGTTTTTTTTTTTTAAAATGATACTAATGATAAAAAGCAATTATTTTGAATGTAAACCATTCCGATGTTTGTTTAAAAAAAACTTCCATTAATGAAAACTAATACGAAATGTCCCTTAAGTAATTAACATGTTACATATTTTTTAGTGGTGCCTGGACTTCAAAATGTTCAGTCACCCAATAAAATTCAATTCTTTCCTTACCCTGTCCACTTCATGACATTTCTTTAAAGCATCTCCCCACTTCTCAAGCCTTTGGTAAGCCAAGGCACATTCTGTTTGGAACCACATGCACTGCATTTCATTTAAGTTCTCCATGGCAGAAACTCCTTCCTGCAAGACAATTTTTTTCCAACTTGTTATGGTGCATGTTATGTTGTTCTAATCACACCCACCCAGGACAAATCATGAACAATAATAAATGAGGAAAAATTAGTAATGGATTTTTCATTGATCTACATCCTTCCAACTATAAACACTAATAAGTCATTATTTTTCATGCAATTTTCAAAAATTTAGTAAAAATTGTAACAGTGCATGAACTTGGAGCCTGAAGTTCAAAAATACATCTATAATAACATAACTCATAACAACAAATATATTCACTACAATAAATACATTCCAATCTCAATGTAAGCAAAATATTACTTTACTTACTCTCGTAAACTTTGAGCAGGTCTCCTCAGCTTCTTTGACAAGATTTGCACGTAACATATACTTAGCACATTTGGAATTAATGTACCTGTCAGCCGTATCAAGTCCTTGAGCCTCATCTAACCACTTATAGGCTTCTATGACATCACCAGCATGCTACAACAAATGCGTAATAGACAGTTTTTATAGAATATTGGGAGAACTGTGAGTAGAACAAAAAAATTCTAATCAACACATTATTAATACAACTTTTAATAGAAAAAAGTATCTGCCTTAAATTAAAGAGGCAAAAACTGTCTTATGTTGAACTATATATTTCTATTTGAGCATACACAAACTCACAAGATCATTTGGGGTTTCTTTAGTGTACTTACAAAAAAATATATTTACGCAAACTGGACTTAAATGAATTGAGAAGTTACTACATTTAGATCTGTTGTTTCACACACAATAATCCAAAAATAGCAACAAAAATATTTTTATTCATGCCTGTTTTTATTCTAAGCTGCATAAATAAAAACCCTAAAAAGTTACCTTGTATATTCTGCCTTTAGCCACAAATAACTCTATTAATGTGGGCGTGTGGTCAATAGCAGCCTCGATATATGTTAAAGCTTGTTTAGTCTGACCCAGAAAATCGTAATGTTGGGCCAGAAAATAATACGCCCACAGAAGTGCTGATGCAGGTTCTTTAGGACTTGACTCGGGATCTGCAAAGAAGATAAACAAATCATTTAATCTGAACATAATAAATAATTTAAAATAAATGTCTTATTGTAAGAAAACAGAATACATACTTAATACATCACAGATTTATAACTCACCTTCTTCACTGAATTTCCCAATCTTCTTTAATGCATCTACATATTGGAGCACCAATCTTTGAATAATGTCAATCTTTTCAGGATCCTTATACAAAGATCTTAAATCCACAAATAAAGGTGGAACACCTTTATGTAGCCCTTGTCTCAGGTACTTATCAACAATTAATCTAAACTCATCACCTAGAAAACCAATATAGTTTCAGTAATTTGATTACATATTTTGGAAAAACACAGACTTCAAAAATCAACATAGTACTCTTTAACTGAACTGAATATTTACGGACATTCAATAATTGTGAATTTAGTTAAAAGATTTGCAGTCAACTCTAGTATTTTTGAAACTTCAGTTTTTGGGGTATAGTACCTACTACTTTTTTCAAGATATAACTGTTATCGGTAATAATTATCATATGTAATTATTAAATTGTGATTAAAATCAATTCAGTCCTAACATTCCCTCAGAATTGCAATCATAAATTATAATTCTTAAATAATAAATATAATTACGCAATTCTAAAAACTAAGCACTGCTCTCTTAATGGGTGACCTATTATAAACGACTACTTCTGTTTCCATTATTGACGTCCTTACAATCAATTTTTTATTTTACAAAGTAAATACCTTTAGCCTGACAAAAACGCACTGGCTCTTACTTACATTTCTTAATCTTTTCAAAACCCTAAAGACATACAGTAGTGCGTATCAAATATATTCTTTGATGCAAGTTCAAAATGAAAATTCCAATTTCTTTTCACTTTCAAAGCAAATAACTAACACTGTACTCACCTTTAGCATAATTAAGAGGTAACCGGCGAGGAGCCAAAGCACGTGGGTACAGAGCTTGATATTCATCAAACATACGCAAACGATCCACAGAAGATTCCAACTGTAGGGCTTCTTGTAACTTAATGTAATAACCTGTGTTTTCAGGATTTCTATGCAAAAGCTGTTTGTATATTCGTTCAGCATCTTTATGGCGACCAAGTTCCAAGTACAGCTTTCCTACATTATATGCAATAAATCAATTTAAAAAGAACAAAAACATTCTCCAGGAAATGAAGTGTCAAAGAAAGGCTAAAGAAATTAAATAACTCCACAGATCTTTGAATATCAGATTGGAAAACAGGTGAAAACATCACACTTCACGCATTTTTATGAAAATATGAATAATGTTTAACACTTAACATTTAATGGATAACTCACCCCAAGTTTCCATTACTGACAGTTTATCACAAATTTGGTCAGTGTAACGATCAAGATGTGCCAAAGCATCTTCTAAAGCTCCTGATTCTTGAATTACCATATTTTGATACAACAACAATTCACTATGCTCATAGTCATATGAGCTCTTCTATAACAATCAAAAGAATGCAATAAACAAACAGAAAATGTAATAGTATTTCAATAATTTCCCAGATATTGTTCACTTACCGATTGAGTGTTGCGGAATGCTTCAAGAATCTTCAATGCCATTTCATAATCTTGTAATAAGTGATACGCCATACCAAATCCAATCCATGATGCTCTTTGAGTAGGTCGCAGCATGAACAACTGATACCTTGTGTCCTAGAAGTAAAAAAATTTTAAAAAATTAAATATTACATGAATTTTGTCGATCTTTATGAATTTAATATACACAAACATCTGTCCATTCAATTCTTCTTGGTAATCTTACCCTATACCCCTCCAAGTCCCGCATCTGAATTTGTAGAAGTGAAAGATCTCTAAGAATTTGTATATTATCTTTTTCCCATTTTAATGCATTTCGGTAACACTTAATAGCTTCATCATACTTCTTATCTGAACGTTGCAGTAGGCCATAGACATGCCAACATACATGAGATTTAAGATCATTACGAAGTCCTCGTCTAACATATTCATATGCTTCTTCTTTCCTTCCTAAACAATTTAATGTTAAACCTTTCATAGCCAACGTTTCTGAAAAAGGGTGAAAATGAGATAATTAAAAGTTCAGAACAGAAGAACCTTAAATCAATAAAAAAAAAGGTAAAATTAAAATTTATATTTTAACAAACCTCCATGTTCTGCATATTTTTGGTTTGTAAGAATTTGCTTTGCAAACTTCAACCCATTTTTGTATTGTTTATGTTCATAACATTTCTGCAAGAAAAATGAGAAGTTCTCAACAAAAAGTAATAAAAGCATTACATTACACTAGGATATAATTTGAAAAACAAATCACTTGACATAACACATCATTCTAAAAGGCTCGCTCATCTCATAAAGTTTTTTGAACGATTTCGGTCATACACAATACAAATATTTCAAAATAATGCTACTTTTGATGGATGTTCCAAGATGATTCATCAGAATAGACAAACTTATCCTTACTCAAACAAAAAACACCGCTTTGTGTATCTGCTACAATTTCGTTTCAAATACAACATGAAGAAAGGACAATAATAGTATATATAATTCATAACTATATTAAAGACGGTCGCTCATCGGACGTGTGGCCTGCCTAGGTTAGGTGAGATTATCAGCTATGACACTAAAAAAAAACTCAGCCTTTTGCCTCAAATACAACCAAAATTATATGGTGCCTGATTATTTCATTTTCATCTATACCTACATTCAACTAAGAACACACATCTGTCAGAGTTATAAAACGAAATTTATGAAATGAGCGAGGCAAGCCCAGCTAGAGCATTATCAGTATTCTTTGAACAGAATCATAAAATTTTTAAATCAAGCTCTTGGCAGATAGGCCAACTTACCAATATCCGCTTAAATAACGCGTTTTCCTTGGGCGGTAGGGGATTACTTGAGGGCATCCTCTAATTCCTACAAATCCCGGTAAATATATTTTTCCTCCACAAACCTCGTGGCTTGAATCCAAGATGGCGTTCAAGATCACGTGACAAAGAAGTTTTGCCGATAGGAACGTAAAACACCACTAGCAGCCAAGCATAGACACATCGTTTGGGAGGGCTTTTTGAGTTCGACACTAAAAATTTTGAATTTAAACAATCTTCTTCAAAATTATATCTCATTTTCTTTTGACAATTGTACCCTAAAAATGAAAATGTACGAAATGCTCTCAATAAACCTAAACCATTATTTGTCATTAAGATTTTTTAAAGTAATATCTAAATCAGACTAACAAGTTTTTCCTATATATTACTACATATCATTCCTCATACTTTATGCTTTCGTACTTTTAGATATCTTAATTACATGAGTAATACAATTTGAAACTCAATGAGTTCAAGTCTACATTCATTACCAGTTATCAATCTACTTTCATTATCATTCTTTAAAATGTTGAAGAGTAATTTAAAATACTTCCGGGATATGGATTGTGGAGTTGAAGGAAACGTGAGGGGCCTAAACTTGCCCCTGACACCACATACAGTTTTTACTATTTTTTTTCTTCCGATATCAAATAACCTAGGCTGCACATGTACACTTTTTCATTCTTTCATATCTTTATAGCCATTCAGTTATTTCCTGCCCACAGTAAATTAATGTTGATTATATCACATTCTAGCATTACTAATAGTGAAGCCATGTAAGCGTTGACGGATATGGATATCGAATTAGATATTGTCTTCCAAGCTGACAGACCAATGTCCAGTGGAAATTGTACATCCAAACTTTTCGTTTGCAGCTGCAGAAGACATATTCAATGGCTATAAGGAAACAAGCAATGCACCTTCCTTAGGCTTCCGTCTGACTCAGAAAATAAATTTGAAATTTTGTAAGTCCGAAATGTCCGAAGTCTCAATGAAAATTGGCCCAAGACAATACTATTAAACTAAATTTTCTCTCTTCTATCAAAATTTAAAAAAAAAACAATAGTTTTTGAGACAATCTTATTTTCCGATTTTATTTTCTCGCTACTGCTTACCCAGAACAGAGAAAGATACGCAATGCTGAGGGGAAATATGGCAAATTTTTGACACAAAAACTCTAATTTCCGGGTCCTGGTAACTGAAAGGTGCATAAATCTTGTGTGTGTGTGTGTGTGTGTGTGTGTGTGTGTGTGTGCGCGCGTGCGTGCGTGTGTGTGTGTGTGTGTGTGTGGGTGTGTGGGTGGGTGTGTGGGAGTGTGTGTGTGTTGTTATTGTTGGAGGGCAGGGGAAAATCTTCCAAAGACACTGCGGAGCCCACACTCCGCAGCGTGTAGGATTCACAGCTAGCCAGTGCCTACCCACTAAAAAACCCTTCCATTCTTCTGATTCTCTTCCCACGGAATCGCCGTCAAGCATTGCATCACGGGAAGGGCAGATCGGCTTATCGCTGTGTGTGTGTAAAGTGCTTGAATTCTAAAATTTTAGGTCCCGGAACGCGCTCCAAATTGTATAGGAGAAAGAGACAAGAGCTAGGAGAAAAGAGAGAGGAGAAAAGATAAGAGAAAAGAGAGAGGAAAAAAGATAAGAGAAAAGAGAGGAGAAAAGATAAGAGAAAAGAGCGGAGATAAGAAAAGGAGTCGGCCCGGTGGTCGAGATCGCTAAGGCAGTAGTGTCGAAGTGATCTCGGACCGAAGGGTCGGGGGTTCGAGTCCCGCCTCGAGCATGGTTGTATTTGTGTTCGTCCTTTATCACCACCATATCGTTTCATCCACATAGTTACCGTTAATAGTGGTCGCTAATGGCCTAAGATGCTGATGCGACCTTAAATAACCAATTAAAAGAAAAGAGAGAGGGAAAAATTGAGAAAGGAAAAAATAAAAGTGAGGGGATATAAAAGAGGGTGAAGAGAGGGAAATGTTAGGGGAAAGTGAGAGGAGCGGGGGGAAAATTAAGAAAAGGAATTTGAGAGAGAGGAAGAGACAGGAGTGGGAAAGAGAACGGGAAAAAGAGAGAAAAATAGATGTGGGAAATGAGAGGGGAAAGGTGAAAAAGTTGGAGTGAAAAGAAAGAGAGCAAGAGGAAAGGAGAAGAGGGCAGGAGAACGTTTGCTGGATTCTGCTAGTAACGTGCTGGAAATTTGCGTATTAACGGCGAGAGCTACTTCAAAAAATTGCATTAGGGAATTTTCGAAAGAGCAAAAGAATACAGCAATTTTCGTCAAAAAATTCAATTATCGGTACGAGAAGTTTGAAGAAAAAATTGGAGGCCTTTATGAAAAAATGGCGCTTCAGCATTTCTGAAATTGCGGAATTTTCAGCTCGTTTTCACAGAAAACTTTGAGTTTTCAAGAAACCTTAAATGGCATAATTTAATAAATGCCATGTAAATGTAATAATGGGAACAAATTGCAGCTAATGTAAATATTAACGACGTGAGACAAGTAATAATTTTTTTACCATATTAATTACTTACAATTTTTTAATAACATAGACAAAAAACCATGGAGAAATATGGCGTTTATGTCATCTCATGCAGTACACTTAGCAATATCCCTATTAAAATTTTAAAGAAATAAATTTGGAGCCGTTTTTGAGAATATCTTCTTTCTGTTTGTTTTTTTAAAATAACTCATACTGTACGAAATATTGTGCAAAAGCGACTCAAATTTTTATGTACATAATGTTAATGAAAGAACTAAATATGGAGAACAAATTTGCTTTGAAGGAAAAATCTCTTTCTTCAATTATGTAGTACGAAGATTCAGAGTTAACAGTGAAAATCGGACCTATGCCATCTTTATAAGTGTATTTTACTCTATTCTTACAAGAAAATTAAAGGAAAAATGTTGAGTTGTTTGAGAAAATTTTGAAAATGTGCGGAGGACTTCGTGTAAAGAACCCCCAAATTTTAAAGAAATGTTTCAAAATTTCAAGCTTCAACTAGAGCCAGATGGACAGGGTTTCTTCAATATGGAAAAACTCCTACGCATGGTTTAGGTGTTAGGTTCACAGACATGATAGTGTTCACAGACGGACGGACGTTTTGCAAAAAAACCACTTGTTCGGTATCAGGAGATCCCAAAACGTGTATTTCCGTTCAAATCACGAAATCGATTTACGATAGCATTATAGAACTTTCTCTATACTACGTATATTACTCAGTATATACTACGTATGTACACAAAAAGTAACTAGCGGTGCTACGGAAAGACACGGACTTTCTCGAGATAAACTTTTCTAATTTCCTTGGTGTGGGCTAGCTTTACGACCTTGCCCCCATGCCCTTGGAGGCTGCCGTCTATCGCCGTTCTACATATGTTTTTTTCACAATTTTTCGGTTTCCTAATGGAAAATTCGAAATATTACTTTTAAAATATGAAAGAAGAGTAAAATGTCGTCATATATCAACATTTTCGTTAAAAAATTCGGAGCCTTATTTAAGAAAAAAATCGTTTAAGTTCTAGTGTAAATGCGAAATTTCATACTCATTTTCACAGGAATGTTTTGTGTTTTGGATAAACTTCATTTTAAGTCATTTGAAGAATTTTCACTCACATGTACAATAACGAAAACAAATTGTTGGAAATGTGCATATTAACAGCATGAGAGAAAAATACATTTGTGTAATTTTTGAAAAAATAAAATAATACAGCAAAATTAATTGTGTCATCTTAAATAGTGCAATATGCACTATCCGTACGAAAAGTTTGAATAAAAAGTATGGAGCCAGTTTTAAGAAAGTTGGACTTTGAGGGTTTCTGAAAATCCAGAATTTAAAAAAAAATTGTGTCTTACCTAATGACGCCATGCGTCTCCTAACCCATTTTGGGAGTTGAGCGCTTAATGTGGAGTAATCCTTCGTTACTATATGTGTATGGAGTAATCCTCCGTTATTTATAACACAGAATACTGTACTTAATTGCTTATACATAGTCATGGTCTGTGCGTCGCTGTTGAGCTCATTTTCACAGAAAACTGTTGAGTTTTCGAGAAACTTGTATGTAATTATTTAAAGTACATGTACTCATGTTCTTCAAATGATTAATTCAACTTACGTGCAATAGTGTGAACAAATTGCCGCCTAAGTAAATATTAGCGATGCGAGAGAAATCAAAAAATTAAATTTTTGTGATTCTTGAAAAAAAAAAATAGAGCAATACGGCGTTTATGTCATCTTATAGAGAACATTTAGCACTATCCCTACCAAAAGTTGAAAGTTGTTGCCATTATTGCCAATATTGCGCGAAAACTACCGAAATTTTCAAAAAAATATAACTGACCTTAATGAATGAAATAATTATGTACCACAAATTTCATTTGACGGGAAAATCTCTATATTCATTTTTGTAGTAGTAAGAAGACACCGAAAAAATTCGAAGTTTTGGAATTTTCGAAAATTCAGAGTTAACCCCGAAAATCGGACCTATGCCAGCTTTATAAGTGTACTTTACCATATTCTCACAAGAAATATAAAGGAAAAATTTGGAGCCAATTTTGAGAAACTTTTGAAAACGTTCCAGGTGCTTCATGTTACTCACAAATTTTGAAGAATGTTTTTGAAATTTTCATAGCTCCAAATCGCGCCAGATGGACGTGGGTTTCTTCTATTTGGAAAAACTCCTACGAATGGTTCAGGGGCTAGTAGCGTTCACAGACGGACAGATGGACGGACGGACGTTTTGGAGAAAAAAAGAAAAACAAAAACAAAACAACAACAACAAAACAAACACTTTTTCGGTATCAGGGAACGCATAAACGTGTATTTCCGTTGAAATCTCGAAATCGATTTTCCGCAGTATTACAAAACTTTCTCTGTGCAACGTATATAACTCAGTATATACTACGTATGTATGCGAGAAAGGAACTAGTGATGCTACTGAATGGCTCAGACTTTCTCGAAGTAAAGTTTTCTAATTTCCTTGATGTGGACTGGCTTTAAGGTCTTGCCCCATTCTATTGCCAGGTGCCATCTATCTATCCATCTGCCAAAATTTATTTTTATGAAATTTTGTCAATTTCTCAGTTTCCTAATGATATAACCGACACATTACTTTGAGAATATTAATGAAGAGTAAAACCTCGTCGTGTATGGCAATTTTCATTGAAAAATTTGGAGCTGTTTTTAAGAAAATGACGTTTAAGCGTTTTTGTAAATGCAAAAATTGTAACTCATTTTCACCGACAATTTTTAAGTTTTCACAAAACTTTATTAGAAGTAATTTGAAACACTTTAAATCAAAAATGCAATAGAATTTACAAATCGCTGAAAATTTGTTTAACGCCGTGAGAGAAATTAAAAAATACAATTGAGTAAATTTGAAAAAACGAAAGAACATCCAAAAATACACTATATGTCATATTAAACAGTGCATTTAGCACTATACGTTGGAAAAGGTTGAAGAAAAAATTTGGAGCAATTTTTGTGAAATAGGCGTTTGAGCGATTTGCGCTCAATGCGAAAAATGCGCAATTTGGAGCTCATTTTCACAGAAAACTTAAGTTTTCGAGAAATTTTACATTACTAAATAATAAACTAATTAACACTACTAATAAATAAAATAATATTAACAATGCCTCTAATGTAAATATAAACGACGTGAGAGACAAGTCGAAAAGACTAGATTTTTGTAATTTTTTAGATAACAAAAGGATCTAGCAAAATGGCGTTTATGTCATCTCGTAGAGTACATTTAGCACATTCCCTACCAAACGTTTGAAGAAAAATTTGGAGCCGTTTTGGTGTGTATCTTGTTTTTGTTATTTTTTAAAATTCTACATATTGCATGCAATATTCTGCGAAAACTACTAAAATTTTTAAAAAAATTAAATGGCCATAATGAAACAACTAAATGGGGAGAACAAAGTTTAGTTGAAGGAAAAATGTCTATCTTCAATTTTGTAGTGGTAAAAAGACGCCGAACAAAATTCAAACTTTTTAATTTTCGAAAATTCAGAGTTAACACAGAAAAATAGACCTATGCCACCTTTAGTAGTGTATTTTACTTTATTCTTGAAAGAAATTCAAAGAAAAAATTTGGAGCTGTTTTGAGAAAATTTTTAAAGTGTCCCAGGGAGTTCATGTAAAATATTCCCAAATTTTAAAGAATGTTTTTCAAAATTTCAAAGCTTTACCTAGAGTCAGATGGAGAGGGGTTTTTTTCAATTTGGAAACTATCCTACGTATGGTTCAGGCGCTAGTAGTGTTCACAGACGGACGTTTTGGCGTCAACTTTTCGTTATCAAGGACCTAGCAGGGGATTCTGGCTACACCGCGTTTATCATGATTTTTTTTTTAAATTTAGCAACTGGATTTATCCACTTTTTCGTTATCAGGGCCCAGGAAGGATTTTTTGCCGAAAATCCGCCGTTTCTGCACGCAGCATAACAAAACTTTCACTATAGTACTACAAATGTTACTCCATATATACCTACGTATACGAGAAAGTAACAACTCGTGCAACAGCATGGAAAAGACTTTCTCAAGGTAAGGACCGGGAGCGGTGACTCAATGCATCAACTGACGTCACCACAGCATCTCTGACCGGGAGGTCCTGGTTTCCAGACCTGACGACGGCAGGATTCTCGACATTAGCTTTTCAGCTAGGTCGAATTCAGTCGCTGTCTGGAGGAGAATTCTAGCAGCCGGCTGGTCTGTTCGGGAGATTTCCGTGTTTTTTTTTTTTTTTCGATCATAACTAGAATGCCGGACCAGTACCCTAACAAACGGGCCACAGACCGCGCGCGATCTTTTGTTACTCTTCCTTGTCCTAACCTCACCCCTTACACGCACATCTACATTAACGTGCACTATACTACCACAATTGCCGAGAGAAAACATTTGAAGAAAAAAGCAAAAGAATATAGCAATATGACGTTTATGTCATCTTATAGCACTAACCCTACCGACAGTTTATTGAAAAAATTTGGAGCCTTTTTTGAGAAAATTTTGTTTTTGTTATTTTATAAAATTGCACGTTTCACGCAATATTGCCCGAAAACTACTATTTTTTTTAATGTACTTCATATCATTGAAAGAACTGGTTATGAACAAATTTTATTTGAAGGAAAAATCTCTGTCTTCAATTTTGTTATCATAGAAAGACCCGGTAATAGTTCAAACTTTTGAAATTTTCAAAAATTCGGAGTTAACCGTGAAAATCGAACCAATGCCACCTTTAAAAGTGTATTTTGCTTTATTCTTACAATAAATTTAAAGAAAAAAAATTGGAACCGTTTTTGAGAATTTTTTCTTTTTGAAAATGTCCGGGACACTTCGTGGAAAGAATTCCCAAATTTAGAACAATGTTTTTCAAAACCTCAAAGCTTCACTTCAGTCAGTGATTTCAGTTCAGTGACGTTCAGCCTTCCGATTGGATGACACCGAAACAGCTGATATCCTTCAAACGCAGCTCTGTGAAAACCGCAGTTTTTTTATAGGCACTAAAATTCTCTGGCCAGCTGCCATCTATCGTCGCCCAAAGTACTTTTTTTTTTTTTTTACAATTTTTCAACTTTTTTTCCCTAGTAGTACAACCGAATTATTACTTCAAGAATATTAAAGAAGAGTAAAAACTCGTCCTAAATAGAAGTTTTCATTGAGAAATTCATTGCCGTTTTTGAGAAAATGGCGATTAAACTTTACTATAAATGTGAAATTAAACGCACTTTTTAAATCTATTGAGTATTCGAAAAAGTTAAATTGAAGTATTTAAACTTCTACTCACAAATGTAATAATGCATACAGATTGATGGAAATGTCAATATGAACGGCGTGAGAGGTATTTAAAAGAAATTACATTTGTGTAATTTTTGAAAAAATAAAAGAATACCCCAAAATGTCTTATAAACAGTGCAATTAGCACTATCCATTAGAAGAATTGGAAGAAAAAATTGAGCCATTTTTGAGAAAATGGAGTTTATGTGGTTGTGAAAACGCGGAATTTTGAGTTCATTTTTATAGAAAACTTGTGTTTTCGGGAAACTTTAGTTGACACTATTTAAAGCGAATGTATAGACATATAACTGTATAACCATACAACAGTTGGAATACAATAACGTGAAGAAATCGCCTCTAATATTACCGACGTGAGAGACATGGAAGAAAATTATATTTTTGTAATTTTGAAAAAAAAAAAAACAAATGAAAAGAGCAATATGGCGTTTATGCCTTCGGATAGGGAACATTTGGTACTAACTCTTCCAAAAATATAAAGAAAAAAATTGGAGCCGTTTTTGAGAAAATCTTTTTGAATTTTTTAAAAATTGCAAATATTTCAGGCTCTATTGCACGAAAACAACTAAGATTTTCGAAAAAATGTATATGACCTTTATGATACAACTATTTACGGACAACAAATTTCGTTTCAAAGAAAAATCTCCACCTTCAACTTTATAGTTGTACGAAGACGCTGAAAAAACGCAAACTTTTGCAATTTTCGAAACTTCTCAGTTGACCATGAAAATCGGACCTATGCCACCTTTATAAGCGTATTTTACTCTATTCTTACAATAAATTTAAAGAAAACAGTTGGAGCCGTTTTTGAGAAAATTTTGAAAATGACCAGGGGACTTTATGTAAAGTACCCTCAAATATTAAAGAATGTTTTTCAAAATCTCAAAGCTTCAACTAGAGCCAGATGGACAGGGGGTTCTTTAATTTGGAAAATGATCGTACGTGTGGTTTAAGCGCTAGTAGTGTTCACGGGGACGGACGGACGTTTTGGAAAGAAAAAAAAAAAACACTTTTCGATATCAGGGGACCCCAAAACGTGTATTCCCGTTGAAATCGATTTTCCGCAGCATTATATAACTTTCTCTACTCTACGTATATTACTCCCGTATATACGTATGTATACCAGAAAGTAAAAATTTTATCTTCTCAATTATAGTTGTAGGAAGACGCCGAAAAGTTTTGAATTTTTTCATTTACGAAAAATAAGGATTTTTTGTTAGAGGATCGTTTTGTAAATTTAGCAACTGGATTTATCCACTTTCTTTACCAGGACCCGGCAATTCTCTAATTTTTCTGCCGAAAATTTCCCGCAGCTTTACATAAATTTATCTTAAGGGCGAGTAAGTGAAAATTGAACCATTTGGAAAATGTACTAAGGCATCGTATAAAAGTACTCCAAAAATAAAAGGACCCTTTTCAAATTCGTAGGGCGGCGATTACTGTCAGGTTGATCGGGAAGTATATTTTTTTGGTGAAAATCCTGTGAATGATATCGACGCTAATGTTGACAGGCGGACGGACGTGTGGAAAGAAACAAAAACAGATTGGGTATTAAAGCCCCCCTAAAAATTTGAATTTTCATGAATATATCAACATTGATTTTCTGCAACATCACATAACTCTCTATTATGAATTTGAGACAGTAATTACTTCTATAATGAAAACTTTTATAGCTTATCACTTATCGTGTCCTTTGCTAAGTTATCGAGAATAAACGCAAACTCTTTTACGAAATGACCCAGTGAGCTCTCTAGAAACGACCACTAATGTAACACAACTTTTTAGTGCCCAGTTGACACTTCGTTTTGGATGTTAAAGTTGGTGGCGACGCTCCCGCCTTGCGATCCAGCTATCGACTCCTTAAAACAACTTCGAACCTACCCAAAGAATTTTATATTCAAAAAACTCTTTTAAAGAATTAATGAGAAAAGGTACAACAGAAATCTAATTCATGAAAATGATTTAACTGGTTTTCGATAAAGGTATTAGGGCGATAGTTTTGGGGCAATTGCTTCTAATCCCAACATGTGGCTTGCATATTGAACAATTTTACACTGTACACTCTAGTTTGGAGAGGATCCAGAATGTATTTTGGAGGGAGGAGGGCAGCATCAGTTTTGCCCCCATAAAAAAATTGAATTACTAAGTTTTGAATGATATCTTGAAGAAAAAATTGTATGAATATATTCATTTTGACAATAGTTTTGGATTTGATGAGATTTGTACATGTTAATACTTTGAATAAATGAGGCTGAATTAGTTGAATTGAATAAAGTGAAAATGGATACCAAAAATACTTCACTGGGGGAGCGGGGCGTTGACCTTCTGGATCTGTCACTGACATTGAACTAACACAGGCCAGCTCCAAGGCTGTCTGTGACAAAATGGTTGAATCATCAGCATAACCCAGACAGACAAGCGCAGTTGCACAACTCCAACTAATATTTATCCCATGGTTATTCCTATTTATTCTTTGTGCAGAAAAAGTGTTCAAGAATTTTAAACATTCTTCACTGAAAAAAACTTCACACAAACACACTAAGTGAAGTTATTGTCATAAAATAATCCTGGAAATTCGATCATGCACATACAAACTTTGGAGTGATGTTCCAGTAGGTTCCCATGTAATTCTTGACTTTTTGTGTCAATTTGTGAAAGGGGACTGGTTAAGGGATGAAACGCAAATTTTCATTCTCGTTGATTTAGATAAAATTTGCATTAAAAATCTACTGCTTTTTGATCTCTGCCTAATTTCTACTAACTTATTTTTATTCTCTATTTATTTCTCCATTTACAAATATTTATCCACCCCTCTACCATTGACTTCCTCAAGATTATCTCATACAGTTTTCCAACTTTTATAATTGCTGCTGCAGAAATTACAACTCACAATTGAAACGTTTGTATTCAATAAGAGCTTGAATCAAATTTGTTCCAAATCGTAATGGAACATCAGTTCGAAGATACTGTATTCAGAGAAACAGTAGGATATCTATTATAAATATAAACTCTTTCAATTACACAAGTATATTTTATTTACAGTTACTATACATTAAATATAATTGCAACAGAAACATATTGTCATCCACTCGTAATTCTGCTTCCCCTAATCGTGCAATCATAATCCTGACTCTTTCAAGTGCTTCATTTTCTAACGGAGTAAGCAATTCCTCCAACTGAAACAAAATGCAATATGAAGTGATACACAAACAGAAGAAAAATAACAACAAAGTAGTACTAATGAGAGCAGGCTAGGATAAACTAAAATGTGTTTTTCGAAAATGTAATTTTAATTACATTTTCATTTGTATTTAAAAAATATTGATTCATGTCTCCACTATCTGGTTATTATGCAGAACTATCACTTAGCAATTGCCTCCAACAATACAACCACATTGTTAATTCTTAAGTAGCG
This sequence comes from Teleogryllus oceanicus, assembly GCA_964035755.1. Taxonomy (NCBI): domain Eukaryota; kingdom Metazoa; phylum Arthropoda; class Insecta; order Orthoptera; family Gryllidae; genus Teleogryllus; species Teleogryllus oceanicus. Next base: position 59,031,717 of record CAXIVR010000014.1, read on the forward strand.
GAGTGAAAATAAAATTGCAAATTATTTATAATACTCACAAATCATGTCAGTACATCAGTGAAACTCGCACAGTCCACTTTTGATGTTTTTGAGATATTACATTGCTAATTGCATAACTTTTCTATTCTTTTAATTAGAGAAATTGCTGAAGTGCCAGAGTTACAGTGTACTAAATTATTTTCTATTTTTTATTATACATATATTATCCAAGTCACAAAACAGTACAGAAAAAACAATATTTGAACATTTTTTTCTCTCTTTTTAAAACCTATGTAAGTACAAAAGTGAGTGTAGAACTTTCATATCTAACAAAAGATTTGAGTTAACAAATGAGCTTGTGTCCACTGCTCCACTTACCTCGTCAATCTGATCAGCTGGTGCTCCTTGCTCTCTAAGATTGGCAGTAAGTGACTCAATTCGTTGCTGCTTCTCTATTAACCTTTTATGCTCATCTCTTTCATGTTGTCGACGTACCATTGAATTGGTTAAAGCTTTGTAACATATTTCAAGACATTTTTTAACAACCTAGGAAAACAATTTGTAAACAATTTGAAAACAATTTCCAAAAAGATAATCATTATAATTTCCAAAAGTCCAATTTTGACATACCTGGTCAATGTCAATGTGAAATAAAAAAAACGTTTTGTTTGGTCCAGCAGAACTCATGGATTTCCGAAGTTCTTGTATTTGGATGAAGCATTCCTCCAGCAAACGGTAAGTAATTAATTTGGCTTCCTTGGCAGGAATTAGAGCATATTGCTGTATTTGTTCCTGTTCAATAAAATGCTTGGATTTTATCAACCTAAAAATAAAGTACTTGTAAATCAGTTGTAAGTTTGTTAATTATTGTAAAGTCTTTCAAGAAACAAATATACATTGCTTGTATTTAAAATACAATTACCAGCAATCCTTCAACTCTATAAATTCAAGGATAACAGTTAAACTTTTAAGAGGAAAAATACCAAGTCACAGTAATGAACAATATCTATTGGAGAGTAATGCGTAACTTCAATTTAAAGTGTTATTTCCATGAACTATAAACAGAGAAATATAAAAATGTCAATTTCTTGAAAAACTTTGATACCGACTGTTTTAAATTTAAGGATGGATTTCATGATTACCAAATATTATACGTTTACAATGCTGATGTAACATTAAAAGTTTTCCACCAGGAATCAAAACCAGGTTCACTTCCATTAATACTAAAGCTTTGAGTTAGTTGGGACTTTATTACAATTTCATCGATCTCCATATCCATTTCCACATTCATTTGATCATCACATCAAAGTCAAAGAAGAGACAAATTCAGGAAGATTTAGCAGCAGTGCCTCATTCACATTGTGCTATGGAATCAAAAAACAAATCAACATCATTTTGAAATAATAAAGGATGCCTTTTAATTCATTTAATATTCCAAAACTTTTCAGTTGTTCACTGCTAATTAGCTTTCCATAGATTTTTAAGGGTATTAAAACATAGTTACATATTTCTTTTGTCCCTTAATGAAATCTGTTCCTTAAAGATAGATTTTGAAAGATCATGTACAATTTTTTGAAAATTTGAATACTTTTTGCATAATTTTACTTGTAAGAATGGGTGAGAAAGTACATGCTGGTTTTAGCACCATTAGTTCTGTGTGTGTTTATATGTGTGCTCTTTATTCTGATAAGAACTTTAAAGAAAAAATTTGGAGCCATTATTAAGAATTCTGAAAATGCCCCAGTGGCTTCATTTAAAGTACCTCCCAAAATTAAAGAATGTAATTCAAAATCGCAGACCTTTGAGTCCATATCGACCGGGAAGTATTCAGTTTGGAGAAAATCCTACGCACAGTTTATGTGCTAGTGTTGTTCATAGATGACAGATAAACAGACCAATGCTTTGGAAAGGGAAAAAAGGAGGGAAGAAAGAGAGGGAAAAACAACAACAAAAAAACACACACACAAAACACTTTCTCAGTGGTGTGCAACGGTTAAAATCTCGAAATAGATTTTCCACAGCATAATATAACTTTCTCTAGACTATGTATATAAGTCCATATATAAGAAAGTACACTATGTACTTTGGTCAGCAATAGATGGTAGTTGGGAAGAGAATGGGACAAAACTAAAAAGCTATCACAGACCAAAGAAATTAGAAAACTAGCACAAGAAAGTCTGTGACATTCTACAGCACTACTAGTTTATTTCTGCAAGTGTTGTGCAATATTTGTTAATTTGCACACAGTGCAGCAACCTTAGTGCTATATCATTCAAACTAGTCTCTTTCAAAAATGGCTGCCTTAAAAATCTAATTACTGACAGCAATAACACAGCTCTTAATACAACATTTAGTGCCGGCATGGGTAGGCAAGTGAATGCCCAAACCGCACTGAACTTAGGAAACTCCACTCCCAGATGCAAGGCCACATGTTGGCTACATGTTTTTCACATGCCCCTGGCACCTTCAAAATCATCTCTGAACTTACTTTGTTTCTTTCCATTGTTTGTATTTTTGAACTGTGGTTTAGTAATCAAGTTTTTATTTCGTATATTACAGTAAAATGTATTGAAGATTATTTTACTTTTTAACATTTTCCAATATTACAGTTGAACATTCACATTTTCTACATAATTGAAATAACATTTTAATTTTCAATACTTCAACAAGTCACAAACATCTAAACATGAGATGTAAGTAAATTTTTTTAAAAATTTTCAATTCTGAAACTAAGATTGCCAATGCTATTACTAGACTATGCTAGAATGCCAAACAAAATAATGAGATACTGTGCTTCGCAAATACCAACAGAACATAGGTAAGCACTGGCCACACCCGTAGCAACTGCAGGCAGTTGGGTGGGCTTGGAGCCAAGTCATTGGCACAAAATATGTTAAATATATGAATGTGTCACACTTGGATCAACCAACATGCAAGCACGTGTACGTCATGTGTTACAGAGCTCCACGGAAGCCCATATTACAATCTAAGGTAGAGATGCTCTATTAATTATGGATATTTCATATAAACAATTTTTCCCAATTACAAGGAAAAATGAACTTAAAAAAGCACAGTAAAACATATTTCTAATAATTTAATTGTGCTATATATTAAAAGTTATGATAATTTAAGTCAGAATTAATTTGCATTGCTATCTGCATCCAACAAAGAAATTGGAGAATTTCTTTAGTGAAGAAAAGACACACAAATGTGAACATTTTTAACAACCCATGCATATCCCTTTGTGGATGATGAATGGGCAGGTCTACTATGACAAATTAATTTAATTCTAGAATATACTATACAAATGAGTTTTAAATATTTTCTTCTTTATTATAGAGTTAATCTAAAAATTGATAAAAAATAATTCCATACATTGTAAGAATCTATACATAACAGTAATTTATTTATATTAAAAATTTAAAAAAAGATAATAGTTTAGTATAAGACTGAAAGAAAGAAATTGTTTTGGTGGACAAATTTTAAAAAATAAACATTAGTACTACGTTATATTTAGCTAAAACTCCCTACTCCAATGTAACACAGTGTAATGCTGCCACAAAATACCTTCCTTTTCTTTAGTGTTGTGTAATTTATGGACGACCCCATATTGCTGTATATAGAAAAAATAAATATCTATATGTAATGACTTCTCATAATAATAATAAATATCTCTATGTAATGACTTCTCAATCATGTGAATGGATTTTTTGAAACACTCTGATGCCAAACCAAATTAGTGAACTTGGTTTGTGATTAACAAGAAGACCTGATTCTCATTATTTGAAGAACATGGTGTAAATTACGCTTAAGCTGTTTTATTTCCAATTATACTTATGACTCTACACAATGTTTGTGGCACATCAATGTATTAATGTAGCTAGGATGCAAAAAAAAATACACTTTAACCCTCTATGCAGAATGTTACATTTAAGTAACCATATTTCTGGTCAATTCACTTTTGCATCTTTTGCACTAAATTTGTGATTTTTATTTCCACATTAGACAGCCCCCTAAATGAATTATATAAGCAAGTTTTTGCATTCCTGAATGTTAGATGTCCATTTGGCCAAATCGCTAAATCATTGTATGCTCTTGGCCAGGGGCATTCAAATCATTACATGTCAAATCGTTGCAACACAGATTTTCAACCCCCACCCCCTCTGATTTTAATGAAATTTGGCGCACATCTTCTTTATGATATATAAACTATCCCTGTCAATTTTTAGAATGGTAATGTTGTTGGTTTGTATTTTACATGTCTTGAAAAACTGAAAAATTAGATTTTGGTGCGCAAGCACTAATTTGAATCGCAATATCTTCCGTTCCATCAAATGTAGAGCAAAAATGTTTATCTCACTGGAAAGCTGATATGTTATTTCATGTAAAGACAAATGGATTCAAATTTATAGTATTAACTACTGCAATGATGAATTCTTCTCTAAAAGTTAAAAAAAAATACATTTAAAAATTTGTTTGAAAAAAAATATAGATGAAGCGCCTTATTAGTGAAAATTTGAACATGGGATGGCATCATAGCAAGAAATTATGTTCCAAAATCCTTTCACATGCCCCCGCAAAGGTGCTTGCTGCCTACTACAAATGGAAGCTGTGTTCCAGGGTGCCCTAGTTGACTGGCCACCGCAGGGAACCACAGGTGAGAATGTTCATTTTTTATCACCCTGGGGACAAAACAAACATAGGAAGGTTTCAATAATGGCATTGGCAACTACTGAAAAATTCCCAGGTTGAGCCTGAGCTCTGTTGTTTTTTGTGTACCGTGGGTTCTCGAAATTATTCAGTATGTGTGCCTGTGCAACATGGAGTATAGGTTTAAATATTTGATGTGCTGTAATCCATTGAATGGATATGGAATTACCATGGATATGGAATGGAATGACACATCGAATATTTAAACCTATACTCCATGTAAAATCGGACACTTTTCTCATTAAAAAAAGAAAACCTTTATAGTGTTCTTCTTAGGATGGTCAGTGTATATCAGAATTTATATTCACAACAAAAAGTATGAGATGAATGCTGGAAAGAAATGAAAAGGAAGATCGATTCATATGTTGCATCAAAAGGTTCTCCACATTCACCAGAATATGCAGATCACAAAATATTAAATCAGTTGAAAGAGAAATTTCGAACCTGTAACAGAAGTGAAAAATTACTATTTTGACTATTCTTCTGAATAGCTGGAGCATTCATAAAATAAAAAGTTAATTTCCTGCCTCTGAGAACACAGTATTGTGGCATAGTGGTGGCGAAAAGACAACACAGACTTGAGCTCTATTTACAAATCTATTTATTTGCAAGATTTACACTATTTACATCTCTGAGGTTTCATTCACAAACTACCTCTGTGACTCCCCTGCACACTGCTCTGCGTCCTCAGAGTAGTGCATCCTCCACTCAGAAGCTTTACTGTGCCGGTGCCCAGACACCCAGTGCTACGCACTCGCAGTATCACAAGGAATACACCTCCACCTCCTGGGGCAGCAGTTGTGTCTGCCTGTGAGGCAATCTCAAAACGAACTCTCTTCTCCTCTCTGCTAACTTCTTGGCGGTCACGTGATCCCCACCCCCTAGCCTCTCTGAGAAGTGCGGGTGGCTTCTGGGAACACACGGCCACTCACTGGGTCAGTCTCCACAGCCCTGCCCGCCTTGCAACATGGGGTCACAGCTCCCTCTTCCGTTAGCTTTGTTACTCGTCGCTTATGCTAGTTCCTAGTTCCATGTGGCTGTCAGCCTCCGACACCCTCTAAGGATGTTTGAAGGTCTGGCCACCATGTGGTGACGTTACAATATGGAAAGCCAAAGACCTCGTTCAAGAACAGGGCATATTGTTCCTTCTGAACCCAAAAACAAGCAAGAATTTATCTGAAGAGACTGTCAAAAAAAATAAAGGAATATTATTGTTCACATGCTGTTAATTGAATAATGTCCAGCAAAAAAGATTATACAACGATGAGGATTTTGGGAAGTAAAGATCAAGAATAGAAGAGACTCATTCTTGAAAAAATTTTTAAAAAATATATACATATTTTAAATTTTCACATCTTAATCTGAAAATTGGCTTTACAAAGTTTGCAACTCTTTGGCTACTAAATGTCACTTATGTTAAGACTAAACTGCATTTTAGCTAGTGCAAGTGGAACACACACACTTTGTTTGTGTCATTCATCAGAACGTAAAGCTTTTGCTTGATGCTCTGAAGTTACATTATTACAACATTCTGATTTAAATGTGTCTCCTTCAAAAACATACTGGTAGGCACAAAATGCAATTCACCCTGAATTTGCTGCTTTCTTGGTGGTTGCTCTGATGTCCCAGGATTTCAATGATTAAAAATAATTTGGAAGAAACAATGGAAGAAAACTTCATCAAAATAATTTTGTTCAAACAGTGGGTGAGAATTAATACACAAAATTTAGAGACAATCGTGAAGTTCAAAGATGGTTTTATTCATTGTTTAATGGCAAAACTTTGTGAATTTCATTATTATTCATTCATTTCTTCTGAACAAAATAAATACCTATGAGATCGTAAAATATCTCTTCAACCAGGAGAATGCAAAGCTTTGTGCGATTTTTCTGCAAACTTTTCCTTTCTTATTCAAGATGAAGTGCAAGGATTTCATTGGAATAATGCTCAGGTTACACTGCATCCTTTTGTTGACTACTTCAGATTACCTTGTTCACATGAATTGTTCAGTGACAACTTCATTATTGTTAGACTGCTTGTTAAATTTGCTGCAGCCTTCATAAGCAGTCAAGTTATATATTTTAAGAGGTACTTCAGGAACACAATGTTTGAAAAAAATTGAACCTGTCAGGGTTGGGACCTTTGTTGATTTGATATGGAAAGACCCATTCTAGACTTGTATCAGTTTAAGTCTTCATCTACAACCATGCTTAGCTGTTACTGGCCTGTGGTTATGACTGAGGGTCAGGCTAGTGAAAAGCTGTTGGCCAGTATAAAGCAAATGCTCAAAGTTGCAAATTCTTGCTACCAGAGCCTCAACAGGGACTTTATGTGCACGGATGTGATGACAATGGGTGACAAAATTATGTTGGGCGTTAAAATGGTGAAAGCATTTTTAGGAAACATTATTTATAAGCAAGTCTTTGATTAAAATTTAGACCAGTGTGATGAAAGAAAACAACGTGGGCTCTTTGAAATTCAGTATTACTAGGGCCAGACTGTTTACATTCTTTGGATGATTTAATTCACACAGATACACATTCTCCTCTGCTTTTCAACATGATTTGTATCAATTCTTACAATATTAGGTACTTTAAATGACAATATTAGAACAATGTAAATCACTCATGAAAACTATTCCTAACCTCCATCTACACGCACTGAACCAAAGACATAGTAAAATACTACAATGGCAATGAATGCATTTTTGAACAACGTTTGCACCGGCTGCCATATTATGTCACTAAAGTTTCACCCAAAGGCATAGAATAATGCTATACGTGAAAGGTTCCCCAAAAAATCTGTAAACCTGTTTTATATCCCCAAAAAATCTGTAAACCTGTGGAATATTAAATAGAAAATAACATTAAAAATACAAAACAATTAATGTCAAGGTTTTATAAATGCTTTTATTTTGTTCTCGATGACAAAAACAACAAATAGTCTCATTACCGTCTGATATTCATGACAATGATAAAAACTCAGAAGCAAAAGCAAGGGATCATCTTGGCATTTGCTCTATGGATCAAGATAAATTATCAGAACCTGATTGAGATGGAAGTCAGTCACGTCCTACGTTAATTACTATTTTTTTTTTTTTTTTCAGATACTCATGTTAAATTTGAAGGTATATACAGCCTTGAAATAAACACCACTTGGTTACATTGTCCAGTTTCTTTAGTCGTAATAAAAGTTCCAGTTAAAATTACATTTGAATTATAGGACGTTTCATTAAATTCACCTTCCTCATGCCACACTTGTGGGCAGCAAGAAGCACAACAACAAAAACATGATTTATCATTATTGGTCTCACTAAATTACAAAACTGTTACGTTTGCTAAAATAGAATTTAATGGTGTTAATGTTTTTTGTGGTGTCTTTCGATGTTTCTGCAAATGTGTTAGATGGGCTGAAAAATTCTGGGGATAGCTCCTCGGTCTAGCATCATCCTCGTTATCTAGCCTCTTAAATCAATATCTTAAGGAAAAAATGTTGTGAGCAAATAGATTGAACAAATACTGGTGGTCAGTTCTCCCTCTTTTTTTTTTTTTTTTTTTTTTGAAATCTTGGATTGGAAATTAATGAAAAGGCAGATCAAAACAGGAATGCATTAGAGTACATGTTAAATTATCAAACATAGGACAAAGGCGCAACACACAAGCTTACTTCTTTTCAGACACCATTTTAATTAGTGGATTAATCATTTTTAACAAAAATAATAATCCTCAACCAACAGTGAAAATTAATAACATTTAAAGTAGGGAACACGGTACACACTTACAGAAGCACAGTGGGGAGAGGGGAGGGGACGAAGGAGGAGAGTCTCCTTAAGCCCTCTCTCAAATTACACTAAGCACTCTGGATCTGGATTTTCATGGCTCTCTCTTAATACACTTTGTTGCCGCCACAGTTTAATGCCGAATTTCTTCAAAACAAAAGTTTTCTCGCTTTGCTCGCTCCAATCTAAGTCACAGCGAGGCTGGGGCGTATGGCCCTCACGTTCACTATAAACATCCTTGAGTCTATTCACCACATAATTACCAATTCACTTTTATAAGGAAGCACTTCAGTAAACAATATGTAAGAAAGCTTCAATAATTCGCACCACACAGTTGCAAACATGTTATGAAAAAAGAACACTACAAGCTTTATCACAGAGGCATACCACCACGATCGAAACACTAGTTAGTAATAGAGCTCCGGCATGATACTAGGGTGAAATTGTCTCCCCTTATAATTGCCTAACCACCCCTCATCCCCTCCATCATGGATTTCCCCCTTGCCAGAGTGGTGTGAAGTGCCGGTTTAAACGACTTCCTTAGATTGTACTGGGTACAACCGTGTACATAGCACACAACTGTGTACATGGTACATTCTAAGGAACCACAGTACAACCTAAGAAAGGTCGTTTCAACCGGCACTTCACACTCCTCTGATGAGTGGTGGTTAATCGATAACAAGGGAACCTTTTGGTGGTGAGGGGTAGTGAGCAATATACATAACTTAGTACCTACTTATAAAAAGCAAAGCAATGGCAGTTTAAATGAATTGTAAAAAAATACACTACTGAAATAATTTTAATGGTTCGTAATTGGTCATGAATGTGACACAAGTTAGGGGAGGCAAAATTTCACCCTAGTATCTTGTCAGAGCTCCATTACAAAATAGTTCTCCAATTGTGGTGGTGTGCTTCTGTGTTAAACAAAGCTTGTGGTGTTCTTTCTTTACGTCTTTGCAACTGCCCAGTTTGAATTCTCAAGGCTTTCTTTACAAAGGGCTTACTGAAGTGATTTCTTACAAAAGTGAATGGGTAATTATGTGGTGGACAGACTCAAAGTTGTTTATAGGGAACACTAGGGCCAAAGGCCCGAGCCCAACTGTGACTTGGATCTGGGCGAGTAAAGCAAGAAAACTTGCCATTGAAAGTAATTTGGCACTAAAACGCAGTGAGGACAAAGTGTATTATGGGAGAGCCATGAAAATCGCCTATCGGTAAGTTTTAATCAGTTCTATCAGAGAGAGCGTAATTTGAGGGAAGGCTTAAGGAGACTCCCCTCCTCTTCTCCCTTCCCCCCACCGCCAAGCTTCTCTAAAGATGTACTGTTCCCTACTTTCACCAAAACATATTTTCACCTGGCAACATTGAAACACAAAATTAAGATAATAGAACAAAATCAACAAATCACATCAGACTGTAGCAAGAGATTCATACCTAAATACTCTGGCAGCTTTTGATCCAAATCTCTCTTCCACAATATTTTCTACTGCAGCCCAGCTAAGTTGTATAAAAGCTTCTCTTATGTTAACAACATACTGCCCCCCTCCACTGTCAGCAACTTTTGTGATAAAATTACTTGAATCTTCATCTATTATTTAAAAAAAAATCACTTATAAAATTGTCACTTTTCACACATCATTTTCAACATTACAATTCAAAGAACATACATACCAAGCACTTTTAAGTATTGATCTAAATGCTGAGCAAGGCGAGGGTTGGTTTTAATCTTATGAACTGCATTTCGTATTTCCACAACTGGAATAGGATTGGATACAGGTTCCCAAGCTTCTGTTCTAATATACATTTGCTGAAGAATAACACGCATTAGCTCTCCAGCATTATCATCAATGCGGCGCTTAATAGCTGAAATCATTATGTTATCCCTGAAAAACAGAAAATCAAAGTCACATAAAACACCAGTAATCTTATTAAAAAAAATAAAACAAAAACAATAAAAATACCTAAACTCTTGATGAAATCTGTCAAAATTTACTCTCAATGTGACATCATTCGCTGGCACCTCTGAATGACCCTCCTCCATTCGTGTCAATTCTTTAAGACTGAGTGAGGGAGACATAAACAAGTCTTCTTGTTTAATTATAAGCTGAGGAATTTCCTTACAACCTGGTAAAGGTTCTGGGCATCTCATTACAAATTGTTTATTCATTAACAGAATTAATTTATCACGTACTATATTTAAAGATACATTCTTCTCCTCTGGAAAAAAATGAAACTTTTTCCTGTAATATTAAATTGAAATACTTCTAGACTAGCAAAAGTGTATGTGTAAACATTCTGTTTCGATAGAAATCAATTTAAAGGGAAGAAGCATCTACAAAATAAAATCAATGTTTAGTTGAGAATATCTATTTTAAAAATAAACCTAATACTAAATAGCTCACCTTTTTTTATTTCTTTCAGTCTAGTAGTAGCTCTTACAATAATGGATGAAGCTTTTTCAGATCCCGAACGAAGAAGTTCTTCTACGAGTAGCTCAGCTTCATCTCCATATAATGTTTTAACAAGAAGCATGTATCTGAAATTTACAGTAGAAGTATAATGCAAATATTTAGCATACGAAACAAATTAAAATAATATTATCTTCACAGTTTAAATACATTTCAGAAATCTACCTCACGTAACGAGGAAACAATAAAACTTTCTCATATGAAAGAGAATACTCAGGAATTTTGGGATTTTGTAGTGACACTTTGTACGTCACGAGTCCATAACGCACAAGTATTCTCAGGCATTCAATAACCTGCAAAATTAAAAAACAAAAACAAAAAAAACAAAAAAAAAACACACCAAATTTTTGTATTATCACCATCAAATCATTTCATCCACTATACAAACTCCAATGTGCATTACCTGAGAACGTTGCAACTTAGTAGTAGCAACTATGTTGTTTAAAGTCTTGGAACTGACTTTAAATAAATCGTGTGCAACTGTCTTTACGACTGCACCAAAATGTTCTAATATTATTTTCGAGCACAATATTCCACAGTCAACAGACATTATAACATTCAAATTCTAAACAATATTCTGAATCACCTTAAACTGCCTTTGTGACATTACTTTAAAGTCTGATAAAGTTACCAGTGCACGAGTCTCTCCTACGCTAGTGTACTGCTACCGTCTCTTCAACATTTAATGCTATTAACACATTTGACGCAAACATAACCCAGTGACCACGTGCGCCTTTCATAACCTCTCGCACACGCTCGCTCATGCAAAATCACACGGCGTTGGAGGCCGTTGGAGGCACAGATAATCGGAGGCGAAGGAACCCAAAAACTGCCTAGAACACCAGATGACACTGAATTCCAGAGAGCGCTGATTCACCCCGTAATGAAAAGTGATTAGGTGAGCTATTGCGGATAGTATCCGACTTCAGCCAATGAACTTCAGGCACCAGTTTGTTTCACAAAATTAGCGGGAATTTTAAATGCAACCAGATACCAAAATCCTCACTTAGTTACAAATCATTTAAACATAATATGAATCATTTCTTTTAAAAATTGCATTCTGTACACCTTTATCGTGTTATTTTCAGTTGGTCACCGTTGAAAATTGTCACTTTGTGCCTCTTTCTCAAAATGTTTCTCAACATTTCTCGTTCTTCAATTCTTTATGCAACATGACTTGATGCAACATGATTTATTTGTAATTGACACTTAACTTTTAATCAGCTGTTACGGTATCATCCAAATGGGAGCTTGAAACTCACAACCGAGATGCCACTGTAGTGACGTTCAAGCTCCCGATTGGATGACACCGTAACAGCTGACTTACGTCAATTGCCGCTACAAATAAATCGAAAAATAACAGCGCTTTAGTTTCCGCAACCTTTACTTCAAGGGGTTCAAGCTGTAACATACCAGCCTAACAACCCTAAATGTATGCTCGGATGTTTCCATTATTTATTTATTTTACGTCAAAAAAACAGTTAAAAACTGCGTATGACGTGCTATGGGGAAAAGTGAATTGTGTGCACATTTTCAAAATTCTGTGATCCCTACACTAAGTCATATACTACTTAAATTTTGAATTTTGAAAGGGAGAAAAAAAACAAAAACTCCCATGTAGTAAAATCTATTTTCAAGGATAAACAAGCAATAAATTTTGAATTTTGAAAGGGAGAAAAAAAAACAAAAACTCCCATGTAATAAAATCTATTTTCAAAGATAAATAAGCAATAAATTTTGGCTCTTATTACTTCCTGCCGCGACAACATGGAGACGATATTTTGAATAATTGTATTTCCCACTGAATTCTAGAAGACGTGCACAGAAAATGAAGTTACATTTATGTCCAGAAGCAAAACAAGGGGCCATCTCAGCATTTGCTCAATGGATCAGAGAAACTGGACGAAAAATCTGATCGAGATGGGGGTCATTGACCCGGAAGCTGTAGTACAATAGTTGTTACAGGTTGTTTATACTCATTTATACAGTCCAAATGGTAAATAATGCATTATGTATCATTGTAAAATTAATGTTACTTTTCTTATGCTCAGTATAGTCTCTAATTGTAAAATGCAGCAAAACGATTTCACTTGGGATTTAAACTTTTCTATTGAAGTTAATCGTTTAATGTCATCTGGCAAAGTGTTGTAAAATAATGTACATGTATTGTATGTGAATTTTTTGTAATGAGCTGTTGATACTGTCACCTGGTGAATATGATTTCTACGTCGAGTGTTATAGTAATAGACTTCGGCATTTTCTGAAAATATATTCCCGCCCTTGAGCAAGTCATTTTTGACAAAAACCACTGATTCGTAAATAAAAAGACACGGTAATGGTAGAATTCCTAAATTAATGAAGAGAGGCTTACATGAATAACATGGGTGGGATTTGGTTATTATTCGTACAATTCGTTTTTGTAATCTAAAAGTCTGGGAGCTATAAGATGTATTTCCCCAGAATATTATGCCATATCTCAGGCGGGAATGAACATTCGCGAAGTATACACAACGAGCAGTATGAAGGCTGACTGAATTTGCAAGAATTCTGAACGCGTAGCATAATGAACTTAATTTGTGTTCAATTCATTTAATGGACGTTTTTTTTTCAATGGAGCACAGAATTGTTATTTGAAATGGAAAACTGCATTAAAACCGTTTTCTTTTCGTTTACTATTAATTTGTTATTTCGGAACCAATTTGAAACATCTGATATTGCGCTATTTACTGTTTCTTTATTGCAAAGGATGTTCGTATCATCCGCAAAGAGAACCGTTTCTCCGTTTCGAATCGTCGAGGGCATATCGTTTACGTAAAGTAGGAACAGAATAGGGCCTAAAATCGATCCTTGAGGAACTCCACATGCAACGGGCAAGGAGTCGGAAAGGTGCGTACGTAATGTTCCATCATTCCAGTAAGGTATTTCAACTCTCTGAGATCGTTGTTTAAGGTACGAACATAACCAATCTAGAGCAATACCACGAATTCCATATGAAGGTAATTTGGAAAGTACCATGCGCGCACCTTTTCTTGACCGATGACCTTGCTTCCCCCTCCCTGGAGCCATAAACAGCTGAAGGCAAAAGATCGCAGCGAGCACTGATGACAACATTCCCAGCATTAAAACTTTGTTGGCACGAAACAGAAGCTAGTCAAAGCTAGTTGCTTTCATAGTCGAGAACTTCTGTTCAACTTTATTACCATTATCTAAAGAAATATCTGAGGCAGGTCCAGGACCTTCAAGGAAGGCACCTAAATCTCCCATGTACTGTCCCTGCTGTTGCCTACCCAGAGCGATGACCTGCCCGCACACATAGCGGGTTTGAGTTTCATCTACCAAAGGTTGGCATTACTGAAAATACTCTAGTGGCTGTCTTTGTAACTAATACCCCCACTCCGCCCGCATTTCGTCAATCTATCGGTCAAGAAAAGTTGCGCGAGTGGTAAAATGTCATGATCAATGACGTCAAAAGCTTTTGAGAGATCAATTTGGTGCTTCGATGTTCACATCGAAGCACCAAATTTAGTTACTTTATGTTTCCGTCACCAAAAGTGATTTTTACAATGCATGGTTTCTCGAGTACACTGTGAACAAGATAACTTCCGTTAAATGCACATTTTGCGTTCTCATAGATTTTCTAAGGGGAAATCATAGTGTGCAACTATTTGGTTAGGGCTGAAATGTAGTTTGTGATCCGATTCGTACACTCGCGCACAACAGAAAGCAAGACAGAACGAATCTTAAGGGGATTCATGCTAGTTTATGTGAAGAACATAAATAACATATACACGCCAAATTATTTTTAAGGTGAGTTCTTCGCATAAGATATGTTAGAAATTCTGCGTTGGACAGACTCAATGATGTTTTATGTTAACGCGAGGGCCGAAGGCCCGAGTCTCGTCCTCAACTTGGACCGACGTAGCGCCAAGGGTCACAATTCCGCGTGTGTGAACGAATCGGATCACAAACTGAATTTCTACCTTGGTTAGTATACCTGTGATTGAAAATAATAATACACTATTTTTCGTTGATAGGTTGTTTCTGGAGATTGGGGATAAACATTTTTCTAAATGTCTCATCGCAAGTGCCTCAAGAGGAACTGCCTGACGAGGATACCATGACTCCAGAAAATTATTTCGTACTTACATCACAAAGTACTATGTGAATTATACAACATTCTTGTAATAAGTTTACAAATACTTCTTAAATCCAAATTCAAATTTCAGATACAAGGAAAAATTGTAATATTTTCCATCAATTGTAATACTTTTCCTGTGTATGTTCTGGTTTGTAATAAGTAGGTTTTGTACTTATTGAATTTTCTCATTTACTTGCAAGAACTAATTTTCATTTTACTTCATCTTGCCTTACCAACAAACGAAGAAGGAGAGTGGTGGTTATAGGGAAAAATTAGGTAAATCATAAAGGAATTTATATAGTTCGCTATAACTGATGGTTCCATGAAACCATCAGTTATAGAAAGAAAACAGGCATTGATTCTAAAATGTGATTAAATGACAGGCATTTCAATTTACTGCCATATGTGGGTTTATCGATAATGGAATATAAGTAGTACGTGAAAGGTGTGGTATGGGGTTAGTATAGGACAAGTAAATGCAAGGGAATATGACATGTGGTCCAAGGTTTGTTTATTAGGGTGCTCCAATATACGCCAGAGTGGATCGTTCAAACGAAAAATACTACCTATCAGAGCACCCGGCCTCTATAATATTCTTCCGCACTGCCACTGAAGTTTAGACTTAGCCCTCCAGTTAGTGTCGAAAATCCTGCCATCATCGGGGCTCAAACCCTAAATCCTCCCCATTAAAAGAATATTTTTGACTTGAGCGAGTTTAGGTTTTACCATTTAGAAAACAAATAGTTCCGAAAATTTAAAAAAAAATCTTTGTGGAGCAATAGATGTAAGCAGGCAAGAAGGAGGGACAAGTGTGTACAATACCAGTCCTCTCCAACAATTAGAAAACTTTACTTCGAGAAAGTCTGTGCCATACTCATATATACCTGTACCACCTCTAGTGTACTTTCTCGTCTTCGTACGTGGAAACGGAGAAATATACATAGTATAGACAATATTGCTGCGCGAAAATACATCGTATTTTCAGCGGAAAAAATTCATTTCCGGGTTCAAGTGTCGAAAATGTGCAAAACGCCTGTTGCTATAATTACACACGTGGGTAGACAGAATCTCAGTTTTGAGGGTCCTTGATGTCAAAAGCAATTGGAAGAAAAACGTCCGCCCGTATGTCTGTCTGTTTAGCTGTCCGTCTGTGAACACTACTAGCCCCTAAACCACAAGTACGTTCTGTTCCAAATTTAAGAAACCCTTGTCGATCTGGCTGTATTTGTAGCTATGAGATTTTGAAAAAAAATTGTAAGATTTCTGAGTATTTTACAAGAAGCCACCGGTTAGTTTCAAAATGTTTAAAAAGTCTCCAAAAATTTCTTTTTTTAAGAAAATAGTAAAATACACTTATTAAGTAGCATAGATCTGATTTTCACGGTTAACTCTGATTTCGAAAATTTCAAAATTTGAAATTTATTTCGGCGTCTTCCCACGACTACGAAATCCAAGAAAGAGATTTGTCGTGAAAAGAAATTTGTTGTGCATAAATAGTTCTTACAATAAGTTCTGTTGATTGTTTGGAAATTTTAGTATTTTAGTAATTTTGGTTAGTTTGGGAAGTTTTCGTGCAATAGTGCGAGCAATATTTGCAATTTTGAAACATTACTAAATCAAGATTTTCTCAAAAATGATTCCTAATTATTTCTTAAAATTTTTGGTGGGGTTCGTTCCAAACAAAGCGTGTACCATGACGTATACGCCGTATAGCTCAATTATTTTGTTTAAAAAAAATGAAATTTGAGTTGTATCTCACGTCAGTAATATTTACATTAAAGGTGATTTCTTTATATTATTATTATATTTATGAGCCCATTTGCTTTAAATATTGTGAATAAACGTTTCTCGAAAACTCAACAGTTTTCTGTAAAAATGAGCATAAAATTCCCCATTTTCAGGAACGCTCAAACGCGGGTTTTTAAAAAATGCCTCCAAATTGTATCCCATTTTGTTTCAATGGATAGAGGTAATTGCACTGTTCAATATGACGTAAAGTTCATTTTGGTGTATTCTTTCTTTCTTCAAAAATTTCACCGATGTAATTTTTTTAAATACCTCTCACGCCATTTCCATCAATTTGAATACATATTTCATTTGTGAGTGAAAGGGCTTGAAATGACTTCAAATGAGGTTTTTCGAAAATTAGATTCCTGCGAAAGAGATCTTAAATTTTACAGGAATGCTTAATCTCCATTTTCTCAAAATCGACTACGAATTTTTCAATGAAAACTTCTATTTACAACGAGATATTACTTTTCTTCAATATTCTGGAAGTAATGATTCTGTTGGAGTACTTTGAAAGCAAAAGTTGAGAAATTGTCAAAAAATGTACTTTGGGCGACGCTGGATGCAACTGGTCTGAGAATGGAGCAAAACCTTGAAGTCACACCACACTAGAAAAATTTGCTACGAGAGAGTCTGTGCCGTACTGTAGCACCTGTAGTTTCGTCCTCTGATACATACGAAAAAGACATTTAAAGAATTTTTGGAAGTCATTTTTGAAAAAAAAATCGATTAAAAATTTGAAGATTGCCTATATTTTGCACAAATTTAGGTGTAAATTTCTCACATTTTTACACACATGTATACCCACTCTCACAGAATATGGGCGATGCCTTGTGCAGCCAAATCTGGCTTTTCCACAGCTTGGACAACCATCGCTGGACACTTGACCAATCCTGGCGTCGAGGCGTATCCGCTCTTATCATTGGCTTTTGCTCCAAGTTTCAGACACGTCCCCCTTCCTCCCCTCGAAGATTTTCCTCCTAGTTATCTCAAAGGGGCGGAGCAATTTCTGAGGTCAGTGACGCTGCCTCGCTAACGTGAGCAGGGGGTAACAGGAGAGGGAGGGGTGAGAGGAAGTAAGAGGAGGTAACAGGAGAGGGCACAGAAACGAAACGGATTGGTGCGCGCGGGCGCGAGGATCACTCCGCCAATTGCACTGGACGTTGGCTCTGAACCCCGTGGACACTGACGAACCAAGGGGCAGCGGGTCACGGGCAGGCTTGACATTTTATCGAGTTCTTTACCATGAAATGAAGTATAATTTATGGTATCTAATATTGTGAGAATTTGTTCAGATTAAATTAATAGTAAAGTAAGTTTTGTTTCTTACAAACTATTTTAAAATGCTAATGGTTCTAGAGCAAGGAACACTAACTATTATAATAATTTTCAGGAAACACAATATAATGCATTTACATAATATACACATTTCTATCAAGCAAATTGAAATTCATGTTCACGTATTTAAAAACTTGTATTTTGACATTATGCACCTTTATTAAGAAATGCAAAGCAATACTACATTTTATACGCATTATGAAAATGTAATCACCCATTTTCTATGAGCAGGTGCATGCAAACAGTGATTTCGTTAATCAATTAAAAATCACTGCCGGGTGTCCCAAGTAGTTATCATAGCAAAATTGCTTTATTGTGACCTTTTAGACTATTTGTAAAATTGATGCAATTTTATAGTGATAATCAGTGAAAAGGAACTAGGAACCTTTCATTAGAAATATTCGAAAATATAATTGTCTTATTCTTCATATATTTTTCAAAGTTGCTCTTTTCTGTTACACTGCTGAGAAATTATATCTATCTTCCAGTATTTTATTTATTTATTTATTTAAGGTAATATACAGGCAACAGTACAAATCTGATATAGCCTGAATAGGCTAACATAAGTAATTATTTTTCAACATGTCATTACATACTATTAATAGCAAATTTACCAATAATTATTATCTTTTAATAAATAGCTAATAATATAAACAGCAAATTTTGAATTTACTTACCAATTTGTGAAATCTACACTGAAGTTAAATATTTTCTTAAATATTTTTGAATAACCACGTAGTAAAAAGAATAAATTTGAAAACCTTAAAATGTTACGAATCAATGTAATTTTCTTAAAACGAGCTGTTAAAGAAAGAGAGCAAAAGCATTTGAATAAACTTTAAAAGTTAGGTATTTAGTTAAAATTTCAATTCAGGACATTTTCCAATTAAAATATTTAAGCGAACACAGTGTTTTCGAATCGTATTATCTCCAATTTATGTTAGGTTTTGTACATTTTAGAAACAGTTTCTGGAGTGTTTAGTTCGATTCAAGAAGCTCTCTCGCAATTCAAACATCCGAGAGCCTTGACACGGTTATCGATGTGGAAGTAGAAACAGTTTTTTATTCTGGAAACACACCGTCTTGTTTTGTAATGATTAATTGTGAAATAATTTTAGCCATTGCTAAGATATACGCATGACAATTTGTATTTAGCAGATCCCATGCCAGATACATATCAAAAAGACCTGAAAATACATTTGGTTTAGATCAACACAGGAAACACAAGAGATTCAATGAGATCTAAGTTCTCAAATCTGAAAACTAAACTACAGTCTTTATTATTTCTAAAAATGAAACTTCATACCTTCTTTAATAATATAAAGGGCATGTATGTGCTCAAATATCTTGTCAATTACATAGTTCAATATTATTCGCAAAATTTTCTGAAAATTAGTATAAAAGTCAGTTAAAATATTTTTATTAATTACAAGATTAAAGTAAAAACAGTAAAATATAATGACTAATTTTAAAATGAAATAAATGACAAAGACAGTGTTACATCAAAAAACGCAAAATTAGTTATAAAAGGCATGTTAAAAATCATCCCCTTCACGCGTATTAGATTTATAAATCCATAGCTAAGAAAGTTTAAAGAGTTTGCGGAGGACAGCTGTAGCATCTCCTCTATAATCGACAAGCTATACGCTTCTTCAGCTCTTTCATTATCGTAGTACAGGGCATGCTTTACAGTAAGGTCTGTTCTTCATTTCTGGGGATAGGGGTGAGTAACTGCACGAGATGTCCGTGCGAAGTGGCAGTGCCCGATCCGAAGGTGAATAACAATTCTTGCCTCGGGCTTAGAGAGCACAGGTTGACCACGACAAGGGGTCTTATGATCCTTGTGAGTTTGAAAAGTTCTGCCACTCTGCTTGCCTCAAAATGCAACGTTGGATAAAATCTTGGTAGTAGGTAGATATTACCATAAAGATGTCTTTCACAACGGCTTCCTCAGGCCAACTTTACTACCTAGTCAGAGTTTCATTTCCCTTATCCCGTGGCCAGGAACACAGGAAAAAGCATAATTCAAATGATGGAGAATTAAGCGATATCTTCGATGTATTTGATGTTGGATATATGATGTCAAGGTTACTAGGAGAAAAGGAAATGGACGACAAGGCCGTAGCCTGGGTTCAGAAGGGCCGCGGGTTCCGCCTCGGACATAGATGTGTGTTCGTGATGTCCTTACGTATTCTCCCTACAGAAAACCCCAAACATAAAAGGTCACAGTGGTCGTTATATGACCTAGTAGTTAAAAAGAGACATTAAAAATATATACAAACAACAACTTCCAATTGTCAAAGAAGTTTCACATATTTGAAATCAGGTTTCAATAATCGTTGCCTAATAAAACCCTAGGTTTATTTCCCTGGGCAAAATAGTATTGTAAAACGGAAGTTTATTTAATCAAAAATGAAATTTTCATATATGGTCAATGA
This sequence comes from Teleogryllus oceanicus, assembly GCA_964035755.1. NCBI lineage: Eukaryota > Metazoa > Arthropoda > Insecta > Orthoptera > Gryllidae > Teleogryllus > Teleogryllus oceanicus. The sequence goes on from CAXIVR010000014.1 coordinate 59,052,354, forward strand.
ATTCGATTATTATTTATAACCAATATTCATCTCTCTCAGAATTTCCTACAATATTGCAATGATATTCATTGCCAATACATATTTTATTCCACACTTTCTCTATTTCGTTGGTAAAATAAACATATTTATTAAACTGAGTACCACTGAATTTAATAATGTTCTTTCATTACAATATTTCCATAGTTTTTAAGCTGAAGACAGTGACGGAAAATAATTGGACTAATATTGAGTTAAGACACTTCATTAAATATTTTACTATATTTTACATTATCGAATGCACAGCACACTACAGAAACAATGATATCAAGTAAACAGTATTTCAGGTTTGAAGGAAAATTAGTTTGAAATCACGAACTCCAAAAAATATTTCCAAAAGACTCTTTTGAACATGTATTTATTTTTAGACTCGTTGTAGGAAAAGGACCTGTGTACTGGTACCACTAAAAAATTAAAACATTACTGACTTCTAAATCAATGTATTCTTTTTCAAAATTGATATTATACTACTTAAGTTCATTGGGATTCTGAATCCAATGATATTCCAATATTTCTGGAGGGTATGTTACATTATATATTTCACATTTATATATATGTTCCATGTATATATATTTATATTATACATTATATGTTCATATTGCATTATTGAAACTTTCTGAAAAGAACTCTTTCTTTTACTTTACACTCTTCATTCAGATACACTATACCGTTATTACAAATACTGTAGTAAATGTCACCTTTTATTAATATCTCTGGGATTTTTCAACATTACAATTACTAATCTGTTTCAAATTTCTCATGAACTCTTTACTCTTCTTCTCGGTATAACTAATTCTACAAATGAAGTTATAAAAAATTGTATAAATGTTTTGCAAATTTGGAAAATTGCTTTGCAGTGAAAGCATACAAATTTTCCGTGAACGCATAATCTAAATTTTCTCATATATTGACTGCACTTTCTTCTTAAGGGTAGAAAGTTGCATGCTACGCGAAAAAACGGCGAATTGTCTGCAGAAAACGCGCATATTATTACACGGCCCTTGTGACGAAAAAATGGATAAATCCGCGCTAAAATTTAGAAAAAAATCCTCAAATCGTGGTGTAGCCAGAATCCATGTTTGTGGGTGGTTGATGAAAAAATCGACTGACGGTAAAATGTCTGTCCGTCCGTCCTGAACAACGCTGGCCAGCTAACCGTTCAGCCGATTTTCACCAAAATTAGCTCCCAAACGATCTTGGCTGATGTCGTGGCGCGAATTTGAAACCGATATTCAATTAGGGGAGGGTACTTTACATGAAGCCCTGGGACATTTTCAAATGTTCAAACAAATAGCTCCATAATTTTTTATTACATTTTATGGATTTGGATAGTGGGAAGTGCATTTAAGAGAATATTGCAGGTCTATTAACATTTATGTTCGTTTAAAACTGATTTTTCGTAAGTATTCCTACAAGTAAAATGTGAAATTTGAGATTTTTCCCTTGATGAAACTTTTCCTTAAAGATAAGATTTTTAAATAAGATCATGTGCAATTTTCAGAAACTTTTAGTATTTTCAGCATAAGTTTCCGTGAAAATACACAGTGAGAAAATTACGCATGTTTAGCATCACTAGTATTCTTTAAAACTGTCCTACTTCCTAGACTGACCAGACTCTTCTCGAATAATTGCAAAGTCCCTTTCCAGTTTTATTATGACAATGTGGTACTGAGTACCTTGAGGAAAAGTAAAAATATTGTACTTTCTTTCTATAGAAAAGTTCGCATTGTGAAATATAATTATATTATATTAATATATTTAATATTCCTATATTATACATTTTATATTATATTATGTATCACAGTATCTTTAAACTTAAAAGGATTGACATTGGATTAACTTAAAAGGATTGAAGATTGATATGAAAACGAAAAAATATAAATGAAACGATTATGTTCTATTTAGCATAGGTTTATTATATTTAACTACTTTCTAAGTGGCAACTGAAACAGAAACCGCTTTAGCCGAATGGTTAACGTCATAGGTACGCTGTCAACACTGGCGTGATTCGAATCAGAGGTGATATTTTTCTTCTGTTGTAGTTGTGATTTCGGTAAGTAATATGTCAATATTTTGTAATTAATATTAATTTTTGAAAAGACTTAGGGGGCCGTAAAGGGCCAGGTTTGTCGTCCATCAGTACGACGACCAGAAGCCTCCGTTCTGTTCTATCTGACCGAGGCGCTGGTCGTCAGCCCTCGAGGAACTCATATATTTTGAAAATTGAAAAAGTTAACTTTTTCAAAACTACAAAATTGAAAATAGAGATCTTACTGGTTGAAAACTCTTTTCCCAATTCATGTAATAGTATAATATTGCGGAGCAGTGACATTAGAGAAGAAAGTATGTGCTGTTGTAGTACAACTACTTCGTTATTTACATTATAAGCATTATAATTTCTTTAAAGCAATCAATCAACTATTTGCAGATAATTAAAATATTGGTAGCATTATATCATTCAGTTTAAGTTACAAGTTTTCATGAATAACGAATGCAAATTTGTCCGAAATTCTCTTAGTTGTATTAATTGGTTTTAAAAATCACATAGTTACTTCCTTAATACTGCGGTTCTAACCTTTCAGACTGGTGTTTCACGACGAGTTACAGTTCAGTCTTATCGCGTAATGTGGAGATCACCTTGAAGATATGGGAGGGCAAGATAGCAGTTCGCGGGATAGAAGCTACTTCGCAGGCCCTACACAAAAGACATTCGAATCGAAATATTTCTAACTAGAATCAACGCTATAGAATAGTATCGCGCTGATGATTCCACAATCTTATCAGAATGTGAGTTTGCTGTAACTGAAGTAAATGTTGTACATCATAAGAACAATAAATTTCAAGATAGAATTCATTCTACAACACCCCTCATCGGTGCGGTAAGGTACCTTTGTAATAGCTCCGTGGATTAAACGCGAAGTAGATAGAGGAATGGACGCCAGATCAAATCCTGCCGAATATGTATTTTTTTACCTGATGCCTGGAAACACATTAATCACTATCATCACGAGAGAACATTCAGGAAATTCTTGCAAGGGGAGGAGGAACAAACTTGATTTTGTAAACGATATGTGATTATATTAAGATTGTGTGCTGGTATCTTGTATTCCAAGCAATGTAATGAAACGAAATTTGGAAGAGATGGCTAAAGTATTAACAGTGTCTCAATTGCAATATCATTTATCATATTTTTATGTAATCGTTAGAAATAATATGAAGAATCTGTACCAAGTTGTATAATCGCATATTAATTTACATATTTAACAGTTCTAGAGATAATCAGAGATCTTAAGTCTGTGGAGTTTTATTATAAAATTTTGCAATAAAGGTAATTTCTTCGTTCTTTTATTAATTGAGAAAGGAATATGTCTTTTACACGTTTAATAAAGTTCCTTAGAACTAATGCAGACTCATTAAAATTACCATTTTGTGTTTATTGCCTTTGTGATAAATGCTAACAAGACGCATCCATAATTATTTGTAACAATTGATAATTTATTTCTCTTATGGTCTTCTTAAAATTTTTTTAATGTAAATCTTCAGTGGGAGTGGAGCCACATTTCAAAATGTATGAACTCCAAAACATAATAAAGCACGAATTTGACGTGGTCATGTGAAAGAAATCAATATTTTTATTATTATCTCCATTTTAAATAAACAATGTTTTGATACAGCTTATCTTTGAGTGGGAGTGAACTGAGACTAAGTGGTGAGCATTCAATCAGTCCCAATTTTCACAAAGAAAATAAGAATTTTAATTATTTAGTTATATCCAATGATTATTCGCCATGCTTGTGTAGGTGATCCAATGCACAAATCACTCTCATTTAGTCTCAATATAGGAAAAAACAAGGAGGTGCGAATTTCGGATCTCAAAATGTCTTGGATAAAGTCGTTCTTTTAAATCTAAATATTAAATTTATTATAAAATTCATAAATATGATAACGGAGTTCGATAAATAAATATATTATCATGTATTATTAAAACATCAGTTGCACTAATATTGCATTTTCCTGAAATTGTACTGCTTGAGAACAGATATGTTTAGAGAATATGATTTCTATGCGTCTTAAATGTTGCTCTCAGAAAATGGAGAAATTGCAGAACAAATATTTTTGTATTCGTAGATACATTAAGGCTTACCAGATTGCGAAAGACCAATAACTCTCTCTGTAGTGAAATCGTTTGACACCGGGTTTTAAATCGGAGGTATTGAGGATCGAGTTCTGCGCGATGCCTTTTCTTCTGTTCACGTTCTGTTTACTAAGTCTGAGAATTAAAGATAAGAATGTTTAGCGGAAAATACGTGTATTGTTATTGCTTATACAGATCTTTGCTGAACTTTTATACTATATAATGTGTAATTAGTTTGATCCCTTTATTACAAATATTTATACAAACGTGCATTTATTTATAATTAGTTAGTAAGAATTTAATCTAACCTCAGCGGAATTGAATGGTAGACGTTTTGACGCCATTTTGCATTCACTTCCAAAAGTTTGTCACAACTCTGTCACTTTTTATGGGAAATGAAATATGAGGAAATATTTCCGTTCGTTGAAAAAGTGATATCCATATTGTGACCTGATAACCGTATTAATTGAGTACTAAAGATGTAATTCCCTTCGGACAGAATCAAACCCGCATCGTTCGATTTACGACCAATGCTCCCTGACCACTGAGTTTCGAAAATGGATTTTACAGTTGGGTTCTGCCCAGGCTCGTGTATTCCCACACGTTTGATATTGTCCTGCTGTCATCATTTACGTAAGTCAATATGAGGAGGTTTGGACCTTTAAGTAATTGATATTAAAGTTGTGACTTTTACACAACGTCATTATGCCCAGGTGTGACAAATTACTCGTTTTCTTGATTAGATAAATACATTCATATTTTGCAATATGAATCATTTATATAAAATAAACTCACTGAAATGACAATCAGTAATGCAGAAAATTCTCAAGTACTGTTTTTTTGTATCTCACCTTTTGGAACTGCTGTAATACGTTTTAGATGGATTTTGAACTTATGATAATTCGTTATCTCAGCACAAAACAAAACTTGTACTTCTGTTTTACTTTCTCATATACGCACGAATATACGTAGTATAAATGATGTAGTATATTCGTATGTGACCGTATATGCATGAGTATGTTCGTGCATTATACGTAGTATAGAAAGTTATGTAATACAACGGAAAATCGATTTCGCGATTAAACGGTAATACACGTTTTGGAGTCGAAAAAGTGGTTTATCCAAACGTCGTCCATCCGTCTGTGATTACTACTAGCGCCTAAACCACACGTACGATCCTTTCCAAATTGAAGAAACCCGTTTTTCTGGCTGTAGTTGAAGCTTGGAAATTTTGAAAAATCTTTGAAATTTGGGGGTACTTTACATGAAGCCTTTCGGACATTTTCAAAATTTTCTCAAAACGGCTCGAATTTTCTGGTAAGAATAGAGTAAAATACACTTAGAAGGATGACGCAGTTCCAATTTCATGGTTAACTCTGAATTTCCGAAAACTTTAAGTTTGAACATTTTGAGGGCGTCTTCCTACAACTACAAAATTGAAAACAGATTTATCTTTCAAATGAAATTTGTTGTCCATAATTCGTTCTTGCATAACAATCATGTAGGCTTTCTTGAAATAGTGGCATTTTCGTGCAAAAGTGCAAAGCAATATTTACAATTTTAAAGTGGTTTGAAATGCAAAACTGCCAATGAAACCGTTTTCTTTTCTTACTATTAAAACGTTTCAAAACCGATTTTGCGAAATCGTACTTTTTACTGTTTCTTTCCGTTGCAAGCAGCATCCTGTCTTCAACTAGCAAAACTCAACAAGTATCACTCGTCAACACCTTCTAATATAAAACATTGTATAAGTGACTGCAGGGAGTGACGTCATGGATTCAGGTGCTTGTTTGAAGGGCCAGAAGACTCGAGTTTACGTCTGGCCTGTTCATGCAACTTTTATTTTGACAATGTGTGAGATTTTAATTAATACTTTTCCTTTTCAATAATTTAAGGTATGCATTTACGATTGTCGTTTGAGAGTTTTCAAAAACAGATAGATTAAGTAATAGTGTAACATTTGTTATATATTAAAGCATTACCAATAACACGAGAAAATAAAGTTTATTTTATATAAATGTGAGTAGATGAACAAAAGATAATAACTGCGTAATGATATGTGATTTTCTTGAAGTCCAATAAATGTTTCTTAAGATTCTAGTAATTACTTGCGGCAATGAATTCTGAATGTCGGGCCGTGTCGAAACTTGTCTGCTAGCCCAACGTTATCACGTCTAATGTCTCACCTTGGGCCAGAGGCGATAAGGGTTAAGCGTCAGGCTAGAGCCGAAGCACTGCAAAAATTACATAGTACTGAACTGAAACATTCTTAAGTAAATTAACTATTTTATAGTGCCGCGTAGATTTCTTTGCTTTCTTATTGTCTCTTAGAGGTAATTTATTTAATATTTTAAATTGCAAGTGCGGAAAAGCAATGAGTTTGAAGACAAAATTCGTAAGATTCTTAATTGAGTAAGTTCACGGAAATGCTTACGTACGACTGTGTTAGTAGCGCAATCAACTTAGTGCGTGGCTTCACAATGAAGACGCGTGTTCAAATCCCGTACGATATCAGCGGATTTTTATGACGAGCAATGAAAATAAATTCCTAATAACGATGTCGAATGTTCTAAACATTCCTTTTCTTTGCAGAAGATACCATTACAAAACTGCGGAAAGAATTTGATGTACTTTCGATTACTGGTCGTTTACCAAGATCATTTCACTACTCCATATTTTTTCCTGTTCATAGGCCGTTTGGTTTTTACATTGGTACGTCGTTTCTTCCCAATCCCTAATACGAGTATTACGTCCTTTTTAATTAACTTTATTTATTTGTGTCTCACTGTTCTTTTGTCAAGTCTTCTAGCTGAAATTTTTCTTTGCTTTTAAAAATTATGAAATGCTTACACTTCGCTACTACCAAAATATGAAGAACTAGAGGTGCTCAAGAATGGACAGACTTTCTCGTAGCAAATGTTTATAATTTCCTTGTGTGGACTAGTTTTAAGGTTCTTGCCAACTCACATAAGGTTCTTGCCGTTCTCTTGCAAGCTGACATCTATCCGCACAAAATACATTTTTGACATTTCTCAACTTTTCAGTTCAAAATAGCTCTTTTCACAGGAATCTATTGAGTTTTTGAAAAACTTCCTCTAAAGTCATTTGAAGCACTTCTACTCACAAGTTAAATAATTTATACAAATCTATTCAAATGCTCATATTAACAGCGTGAGAGGTATTTCAAAAAATTACATTTGTGTAATTTTTAAAAACAATAGAATAGAGCAATATCTCGTTTATGTCATCGGATAGACTGCATTTGCCATTACCCTAACCAAAAATTTAAGGAAAAAATTTGGAGCCGTTTTTGAGAAAATGTTTATGTAAATTTTTAAATTGCAAAAATTTCATTTGAAGCAAAATCTCTATCTTTAATTTTGTAGTTGTAGTAAGACGCCGCAAAATATTCAAATATTAGCGATTTTTCAAAATTCGGAGTTATCCGTGACAATTGGACATATTCTACCTTTATAAGCGTATTTTACTATAGAGTAAACAGTCCTTACAAGAAATTTAGAGAAAAAATTTGGAACCGTTTTTGAAAAAACTTTAAAATGTCCGGAAGGCTACAAATAGTCCCCCAAAAATTAATGAATGTTTTTCAAAATCGCATAGCTTCAGCTCAGGCGAAAACGACAGGGGTTTCTTCAATTTGGAAAAAATCGTATGCATGGTTTAGGCGCTAGAGTTGTATCAGACGGATAGACGGACGTTTTGCTTCCAATTGGTTTTTTGGCATCACGGATCCACAAAACTGGAATTATGGCTACACGCGTGTTAGAGGACTTTTTCTCTTAATTTAGCAATTTTTGATTCAGTTTTTCGTCACCAGAGCGCGGCAATGATTTTCGCAGAAAATGCGCAATTTTCTGCAGCATTATATAACATTCTCTATACTACGTATATTACTCTGTATATACGTAAGTATACAGAAAGTAATATTAAAGTGTTTGTTAACATGCGTCACTGAGATAAATTTTAAGGAATGAGTTAGTGATGAAGTTGAAAAAAATAATTCTTGGTTTTTAAAACCATGTATTTATATAATAAATATTCGATTATTAGTTGAAGTAAATATGTTTATCATGCCCATTTGCTAACATTCTGAAAGGCTACATTGTTGTGAATGATATTGATTATTAAACAAGTCCATTATTAAATATTCTTCTCAATCATTCATTCAAGAGTATGCTCAACTATTTTACTAAACCATCCCAACCGCGGATCCAAAATAAAAGACTCAGGGTCACGTGCCCCCTCTTCATCCTAGAAAAGATTCATTTCTCTTTCATAATGAACTAGTGATAAACTGGTAATGAAGATGAAGATGAAGATCTTCTATTTATATAATATTATTTCATCAGAAACAGTTCTTTACCCCTAACTTGACGTTGAAATATTTGTTACATTATTTTAGGAGTCATGTAAGACTGGTAAAACAAAATGTTGAAAGGTTTGATTAGTGCATAATCCAAATAACTAAAAAATGTTGGTGGATATCGTTTAAGACTTCGAGAACGGCTGCAAAACCTTTTGAATTCATACATATGCGATTTCCCGCTTTTTGGAGTCAGCGTATCACTTGAAAAATAGGTAGAAAAATAATTTTTTTGTATCTGTAACATTTAATCCAGAAATTAATAAAACATAAAAATGGAGACTCAAAATAAATAATGTAAAGTCAAGACACATGGTTGTAGGAAATCTCGATATGATCTAGAACAGAAATAGGTATATTTCCAGTAGGAAAGGAATTTAAATATATCGGAGTGATTATTAGAGCAGGGGGATCTAATAATATTGACTTTATTAAAACATAAGCTAGGGAAGGCCAATTATTAGTAGACTTCATAATATTTTATAAAACAAAAATTTTCGAAAGAAAACTAAGAGACAATATACAAGACAATGGTGGAGAGCTGTGTTACGTATGAATCGGAAATTAGAATTAAAAATGATGCAATAAACTCTCGGTTAAATGCTATGAAAATGAATTTTTGGAGACGATGTTGTCAGTATACCGTTTGATAGAATACTAAACGAAGAGATTAGACAGATAATAATGATTGAGAGACAAGTGATCAAAAATGTATAATCCAAACAACTCCAATGGTATGCTGCAGAATGCATGCTGACAGAATATCAAAAATTATCTTTGAGTGAATCCCTTTCGAAAGAAGAAAACGAGGAAGGCCAAGGAAATCTTGTAAGTACGTCATCGATTTGACAATGAAGGGCAGAAGAATAGAGGAAGATGCCTGACGGAATAAAAAACATTGGTGTGTAGATTGCGAAAAACGGTCATTAGAACTGTAAAATACTCCCTTAAATTAATAATAATTACCTTAAACCCGAAGTGGAAGATACCGGATGAAGAAGCCTTGTTATTATGTGCTGGCACAAGTAAGCGGGGCAAGATCTGTTAAGATCTTGCCGGAATACCAAACCAAAAGCAAAGTAACGTTCTTATTTGAAAAGATTAAATGAAAACAAAGAAAATTTGATTAGCAATGCGTTTCAACAATAATAAATATTGTAGTTATAGTTTTAAAATTCAACCTTAATTCATATTATAGTACTTTAATTAAATTACTTTATAAATATTTATAACTTAAATGAAATTTTTCCCAAATAAAAAAAATTAATTGCTTATTTTGTTTACAGAATTTATTAACAATTCATTAAAAATTATAAATATGCAGTGCAATATTACTGAAGATGCGTTAGTGAACACATATCAATAAATTGGCAATTTTGTATGAAATGTAAAAATGTATGAAATAGAGAAAATTTTATTTTGCAACAATATTTTACAGAAGAGGATCCCTATTCATTTTCTAACGATTATCGTGACACAGATTTCCGAAGTTTGACAAAATTTTGAAACATTATTAACAATTACATGTTTGAAATAATTTATGACAGGAGAATCTCTAGTGATTCTTAATGGATTAGCAAAAACAGTGTTTGCATAGGTCTGCTTATCTAGAAGAAGTGGGTGTAACATTCCGATGACGTGTAAAAAACTTTGTGTGCATTGCTCGTCTCTCGAAAATAATATTAATAATATAAATATATTAATTTCATTGCGTTGGATTGGAAATCATACATAAATTACATGTAAGTAATATATTGATATGAGTGTGTGTATGTGTGTGTGTGTGTGTGTGTGTGTGTGTGTGTGTGTTCCTCCAATGTTCACGCAATAGACAAAAGCTGGTGTTTCTACCTTTGCAAACATTAAGATATTAAAATGTTATATAAGAGTCATATGTCGTTTTGATTCTCCAAAATCCTCAAGACTAGGTATCACATATGATTTTTAATATTTGCGGTAAAGAACTCCATGTAAAATGCAATCACCTAACGTTAGATTGAAGAGGTAATTAATTGTGATCCCCAAAACAAAAGATCAAAAATCATTCATTTGCTTACAGCTGCACTTACCAATCATAATGTCTGCAGTAGAAAACTTTCATTGTGACTAAATGAACTTTAAATACTTTAATTTTATTTAGTATTTTACATATCAAAACAATAATATACGAATTAAAAAAAAGGTTAAAAAAATTTTTCGAAATGTAGACATGGAGCTTAATAGTCGTTGTCCAGTGTTATGTTTTGCAAAAAAACCGTTTTATAACAGTTTTAAAATATGTTCTTACTGGGAAATTGCATGCCTTTATTTATGTAATTAAATGTATATACAAAAATTTATCTAAAACTGTTGGTTGATTTAATATTTATATTCAAATATTTACAATAATATAACTCGCGATCACCGCCATTTTGTAATGTTCAAGATGAATAGTCCCGCCTCCCTGAAATGAAGCTAAAGCGGATTGGTCAGCTCGATCCCGCAGGGCGGGGCAGGGGTCAGAAAACTCTGGTAAAGTTCGGCTCAGGACATCGCCCATTTTTTGTGCAAGCGAAGGTACATTAATGACATCATTTTCTGATGTATCTGAGTGAAGCAGGAAGAAAAGGACACTGGAAAATTATTCCTTAGCTGTATAAGAAGATATGTGATTATTCATTATTTTCATATTAAGCTTCATGCAAAAGTGTTCGGGCAACCCTCCGCCCCTCACAAAGGATCTCGCAGACGTACACAGACTCCCCGGGCGTCCTCCGCGATCCGACGATTCCCATCTCGATCAGGTTTTTCGTCCAGTTTCCCTGATCCATTCAGCAAATGCTGAGATGGCCCCTTGTTTTGCTTCTGGACATAAATGTAACTTCATTTTCTGTGCACGTCTTCTAGAATTCAGTGGGCCAAAATTTATTGCTTATTTATCTTTGAATATAGATTTTATTACATGGGAGTTTTTTTGTTTTTTTTTCTCCCTTTCAAAATTCAAAATTTATTGCTATTTATCCTTGAAAATAGATTTTATTACATGGGAGTTTTTTTTCTCCCTTTCAAAATTCAAAATTTATTGCTTGTTTATCCTTGAAAATAGATTTTATTACATGGGAGTTTTTTTTCTCCCTTTCAAAAATTCAAAATTTAAGTAGTATAAGACTTAATGTAGGGATCACAGAATTTTGAAAATGTGCACACAATTCACTTTTCCCCATAGCACGTCATACGCAGTTTTTAACTGTTTTTTTGACGTAAAAAAAAGGCTATCAATCGGAATCCATTCCGTGTGGTGGATCAGTCGGACCGACACCCTAATAGCAATTAAAAGGGTAAGCGAATGCAGGCGAGGTGGCGTGTAACGACCTCGTCTCGCGTAACGGCATCGAGTTCATTGTTTCGAACTTGGTCGCGAAGGGCTGCTGTCTTCCCAGGCATTCGACGGGAAAACGAAATCCATTCCTGATGTGGATGAGGCCACTTCAGACGTGCTCCGACCCCCCCCCCCCCGCCGCCGGAATTGACCGGTAAACGTCCGCGGACGTACAATCCCACCGAAGTGAAGTATTACAATCATCGCCATCATTATTTCTGTCTTTACCCATCTCAAATTGTAGTTAAGATCTTCCTATTTGTCAATAAACGTGTTCCCGCCACTTAAGACGGGTTACACTTCATTAATTTGCGTCTCTGTATGTATTGTGTGTGTGTGTGTATATATATATATATATATATATATATATATATATATATATATACACCACGGTAGATATATATATATATATATATATATATATATATATATATACTATATATATATATATTGAGATATACAAAATTTTCTCTACATTAATATCTGCCAAAGATCTTAGCGTCCGGTTTGCTGGGTCAATGGGTCACGATATATTATAATCCTTATTACCTTTATAATGGATTATAGGATCCGCTGACTATACAGCGCAGCTGGGAATCTGAAATAGAATGATTCTATTCCTAGTTCATTTCTGTTAAGATTGACAAAATGAAAGATCACTTTCTTTTCTAAAGAACAAAATTTAACAAAGTTTATTTTACCTTTTTAGCAAACAATTTAGTGAATTTATGTTATGCCTTTGATCAAGATATCTTTGAATTTAGAATTTTATACCGCGGTTAACTTATCTATTCTTCGTTGATGTCCCTCGTAGACTTCTCAGTCGAAATATCTTGCGAGCTCCCCGTAGTCCAAAGTCCCAAGAAATCCTCTTCTGCCCTATCAAGCTGGTCTCAAACTATCAAAATTATCAGTCCCGATTACGTCCTATGACATAGTCCCGAACTCGATTACCACTCCCGACAAAGTTCCAATTTATACATCAATATTACTTCCACATGAAAATATCGGCAATATCATTCACTGTCCTTAAAATTTCACTGATAACCCAATTCTGACTATCTGGATTATACTCGTTCCCTCTCACGAACCTACGATCAGTTCAGAAGCGCGATGCCGGTCAGAATGAAATCCTCCTGCATGATTCACCCCTCGAAGACTTCGTATTAAACTACCTTCCTTTTTCATAACATTTGACCGTCCTTCTCTCACCCAGCCAATCCATACGTTCGTTATATTTTGGTGTAGCTGACCTTTTGATCGTCTAAACTTCTTCGCCCAATCCCAAATTTTCTACTTTCGGCATCCAGACAACTCTTAATGCATTTAGAAAAAACAAAAACTACATTGTTTATTCACGGTCGTTGCTAAGCTCTAGCTCTCGTGATATTTCTAATGCATGTTCCACCATATTGTCTACAAATAAATGTTAGTTTATTTTAACGTGACATATCGGTATGTGACGATATATATATATATATATATATATATATATATATATATATATATATATATATATATATATATATATATATATATATATATATTCTAACGCCACCAACTACCATGGCAGTCGTCGGAGAGAATGCTCTTTCGAGCTTTGAATATCTCAGATGCTGCGTGGGCGTTTGGGTTTGGGCGACCTCAAACGTCACAATATATATATATATATATATATATATATATATATATATATATATATCATACACACACAGACACACTACAGCAACACCTTGCGGTGTTGGTCCGCGAACGCGAGCATTTGAGTCTTACGCGCCTCTGACGTCATCCCTTGACGCGGAACCACACATCAGCCGAACACCGAACGGAATAATACTAAATTAGAACAAACTGACAAAAACACGAGACCACCACTGGCCACCATCCGAAAAGGGAGGGAAACGGCAGGCGAAATCTTGCTTTTACTGGAAAAGGAGAGTATTGCGAGAGCCGTTGACGAGAACAGTAGTGTAAAAGTCTTATCGTTATAGATCACGCGAGTCGTTGGGTGCCAGTAATCTCAATCCAGCCGTTTCGTCACGTAGTGTGAAAGAGCATTTTCTTGTTACGAATTCTGGTATGAAGGAGAGGTAAAGAAGCATTCATATGAGGCACCAAGAAAGTGCACAAACTGCGCTGCGTTTAACGTGGAGTTGGAAGAGAACTGCACTACGAGCGGATAGAAGCAGCATTCGAGTGAGCAGCGTGTTCTCTAAAGAAGCACAATATGTGCCATTGCCGACAGACCCACAACCCGGTCTTCGCGACCATTTTATACATTTTATGAGTGGCGAACCTGCTCAATAATGAACTCTGCTCAATAGTGAAGTACCATAGCTACGTATTCGTAGCCGGCAACGAGCCACTTCATAAATGCACAATTCCCGTTCAGCGCGTTCGACAAAAATAATAGCTTAGAGGAAACGTGGAGCGAGCACCAGCATCCGAGAAGTGGTGGATCCGAACGTGGAAGTCAGCTGACATATAGCGAGCTTGCCGCGGGGCCCGACTTATCACAGAGGTCGCGGGCATACCCGCAAAAGCCCCGTTAGAACTCCAGGCCGTGTATCAGGCCGCACTAAATTCGCAATATGGCAGCTTGAAAGATTTCCTGTCAGAATAGCCAACTTATGAAACTGTAACTCTGATCAAGTCTCTCGCTTTTGTTTTGTTTGTTGTTTCATTCACAATCCTCGCGCGGGCTCGAGTCTTCTCCACTGTTCGATAATACATGTTTCGTTTTTCGGTAGAATTAAAAAGAGATGTTCATCTATAAACGAATAGTAACTCTGTGAATAATTATTAAGTTAATTAAGAATTATTATTATCAACTATTGCGAGCTTAAGAAGTGTTAAAAAGGTAAAGTGTTATCAACTATTGCGAGCTTAAAAAGTGTTAAGAAGTGTTAAAAAAGTGTTAAAGTGCAAATGAAAAATACAACCTCAAAAGTTATCTGCGGTCATACTTCTATGTTATTAATGCTTTTGAGATGTGTGTCAACAGTTCCTTCACGTTTTGAAGTGGTAGTAATGAGTTTTATTGAACGCAAATAAATACCACAATTATTGAAGTTGTTTGCGGAGGACAGTAGCCAGCATCTCTTCTATAGTCGACAAGCTATGCCTTCTTCGGCTCTTTCATTATCGCAGTGCACAGGAGCATGCTTTACAGTAAGGTCTGTTCTTCATTTCTGGGGGATAGGGGGTGGGTAACTGCAGCGAGATGTCCGTGCGAGAAGTGGCAGTGCCCGATCCGAAGGTGAATAACAATTCTTGCCTCGGGCTTAGAGCCACGGAGTTGACCACGACAAGGGTCTTATGATCCTTGTGAGTTTGAAAAGAAGTTCTGCCACTCTGCTTGCACTCAAAATGCAACGTTGGATAAAATCTTGGTAGTAAGAGTAGATATTACCATAAAGATGTCTTTCTGGCTTCCTCGGGAGCCAACTTTGCTACCTAGTCAGAGGTTTCATTTCATACATCCCCACGTGGCCAGGAACACGGGAAAAACGTAATTCAGGTAAGTGGAGAATTAAGCGATATCTTCGATGTATTTGATGTTGGATATATGATGTCAAAGGTTTACTAGGAGAGAAGAGGGAAATGGACGACAAGGCCGTAGCTTCCTGGGTTCGAAGGGCCGCGGGTTCCGCCTCCGGACATAGATGTGTGTTCGTGATGTCATACGTATTCTCCTACAGAAAACCCCAAAACATAAAAAGGTCACAGTGAGTCGTTATATGACCTAGTAGTTAAAAAGAGACATTAAATATATACAAAAAACAACAACTTCCAATTGTCAAAGAAGTTCACATATTTGAAATCGGAGTTTCAATAATCGTTGCCTAATAAAACCTAAGGACTTTATTTCCTAGGCAAAATAGTATTATAAAACGGAAGTTTATTTAATCAAGTAAATTTTCATATATGGTCAGCTAATTCGATTATTATTTATAACTTAATATTCATCTCTCTCAGAATTTCCTACAATATTGCAATGATATTCATTGTAGCCAATACATATTTTATTAACACTTTCTCTATTTCGTTGGTAAAATAAACATATTTATTAAACTGAGTACCACTGAATTTAATAATGTTCCTTCATTACAATATTTCCATAGTTTTTTTAAGCTGAGGAACAGTGACGGAAAATAATTGGCCTAATATTGAGTTAAGACTTCATTAAATATTTTACTATATTTTACATTCTCGAATGCGCAGCACACTACAGAAACAATGATATCAAGTAAAAATGGTATTTAGGGGTTTTGAAGGAAAATTCGGCTTTTGAAATGACGAACTCCAAAAAAATTTTCCAAAAAGACTCTGCGAACATGTATTTATTTTTAGACTCGTTGTAGGAAAAGGACCTGTGTACGCATAGTACCGCAAAAAATTAAAACATTACTGACTTTTAAATCAATGTATTCTTTTTCAAAATTGATATTATACTAACAAGTTCATTGGGATTCTGAATCCAATGATATTCCAATATTTCTGAAGGGTATGTTCCATTATGCTCATATTGCATTATTGAAACTTTCTGAAAAAGAACTCTTTCTTTTTTACTTTACACTCTTCATTCGAATACACTATACCGTTATTACAAATACTGTAGTAAATGTCACCTTTTATTAATATCTCTGGGATTTTTCAACATTACAATTACTAATCTGTTTCAAATTTCTCATGAACTCTTTACTTTCTTCTCTCGGTATAACTAATTCTACAAATGAAGTTATAATAAATTGTATAAATGTTTTCCAAATTTAGAAAATTGCTTTGCAGTGAAAGCATACAAATTTTCCGTGAACGCATAATCTAAATTTTCTCATATATTGACTGCACTTTCTTCTTAAGGAGTAGAGAAAGTTACGTAATGCTACGCGAAAAACGGCGAATTGTCTGCAGAAAACGCATATTACACGGCCCTTGTGACGAAAAAATGGATAAATCCACTTGCTAAATTTAGAAAAAAAAAAATCCTCCAAATCGTGGTGTAGCCAGAATCCATGTTTTGTGGGTGGTTGATAGCGAAAAATCGACTGACGGTAAAATGTCTGTCCGTCCGTCCCTGAACAACGCTAGCGGCTAAACCGTTCAGCCGATTTTCACCAAAATTGATACTCCCAATCGATCTGGCTGATGTCGTAGCGCCTTGAATTTGAAACCGATATTCAATTAGGGGTGGGTACTTTATATGAAGCCCCTGGGACATTTTTCAAATGTTCAAACAAATGGCTCCATAATTTTTTATTACAAATGTAATAAAAATGTAAATGTAATAATTGTTGGCTAGTGGGAAGTGCATTTAAGAGAATATTGCCGGTCTCATGTTCGTTGAAAACAGATTTTTCGTAAGTATTCCTACAAGTAAAATATTGAAATTTGAGATTTTTCCTTCATGAAACTTTTCTTTAAAGATAAGATTTTTAAATAAGATCATGTGCAATTTTTCGAAACTTTTAGTATTTTCCGCATAAGTTTCCGTGAAAATACGGATGAGAAAGTACGCGCTGTTTTAGCATCACTAATATTCTTTAAAACTGTCCTACTTCTAGACATTA
Organism: Teleogryllus oceanicus; assembly: GCA_964035755.1. NCBI lineage: Eukaryota > Metazoa > Arthropoda > Insecta > Orthoptera > Gryllidae > Teleogryllus > Teleogryllus oceanicus. The sequence goes on from CAXIVR010000014.1 coordinate 59,069,834, forward strand.
GGCTCTTCTCGAATAATTGCAAGTCCCTTTCTAGTTTTATTATGACAATGTGGTACTGAAGTATGCATGAAGAAAAGTAAAATATTGTACTTTCTTTCTATAGAGAAAAGTTCGCATTCTATTAAATTATAATTATATTATATTAATATATTTTATTATTCCCTATATTATACATTTTTATATTATATTATATGTCACAATATATTTAAACTTAAAAAGGATTGACCTCTGAAAACGAAAAAAATATATACTGAAACGATTATGTTCTATTTAGCATAGGTTTTATTATATTTAACTACTTTTCTAAGTGGCAACTGAAACACAAATCGCTTTAGCCGAATGGTTAACGTCATAGGTACGCTGTCGGATTGCTAACGTTGTGAGTTCGAGTCCAGAAGGTGATTTTTTTTCTTCTGTTACGGTGTGATTTCAGTAGTAATATGTCCAATATTTTGTAATTAATATTAATTTTGAAAGACTTAGGGCCCTAAAAGGGCCAGTTTTGTCGTCCATCAGTAGACGACTAGAAGCCCCTGTTCTGTACCATCTGACCGAGGCGCTGGTGGTCCTATTTTCGAGGAACTCTATATATTTTTGAAAATTGAAAAAAGTTAATTTTTCAAAACTACAAAATTGAAAATAGAGATCTTACTGGTTGAAAACTCTTTTCCCAATTCATGTAATAGTATAATATTGCGGAGCAGTGACATTAGAGAAGAAAGTATGTGCTGTTGTAGTACAACTACTTCATTGTTTACATTATAATTTCTTTAAGAAGCAATCAATCAACTATTTGCAGGTAATTAAAATATTGTTAGCATTATATCATTCAAGTTTAGGTTACAAGTTTTCATGAATAACGAATGCAAATTTGTCCGGAAATTCTCTTAGTTGTGTTAATTGGTTTTAAAAATCACTAGTTACTTGCTTAATACTACGCGGTTCTGTATTTCAGACTGGTGTTTCACGACGAGTTACAGTTCAGTCTTATCGCATAATGTGGAGATCACCTTGAAGATATGGGAGGGGGGCAAGATAGCAGTTCGCAGGATAGAAGCTACTTCGCGAGCCCTACACAAAAGACATTCGAATCGAAATATTTCTAACTAGAATCAACTATAGAATAGTATCGCGCTGATGATTCCACATTCTTACCAAGAATGTGAGTTTGCTGTAACCTGTACCTCTGTGATAGCTCCGTGGATTAAACGCGTAGTAGATAGAGGAATGGACGCCAGATCAAATCCTGCCGAATATGTATTTTTTTTACCTGATGCCTGGAACACATTAATCACTATCATCACGAGAGAGACATTCCAAAATTCTTGCAAGGAGGAACAAACTTGTTTTTGTAAACGATAATGTGGTTATATTAAGATTGTGTGCTGGTATCTTGTATTCCAAGCAATGTGACGAAACGAAATTTGGAAGAGATATCTAAAATATTAACAGTGTCTCAATTGCAATATCATTATCATATTTTTATGTAATCGTTAGAAATAATATGAAAAAGTCTGTACCAAGTTGTATAATCACTAGTAATTTACATATTTAACAGTTCTAGAGATAATCAAAATCCTTAACAAGTCTGTGGGTTTATTATAAAATTTTGCAATAAAGGTAATTTCTTCGTTCTTTTATTAATTGAGAAAGGAATATGTCTTTTTTACACGTTTAACAAAGTTCCTTAGAGACTATTACGAACTCATTTTTTTTTAAAATTACCATTTTGTGTTTGTGCCTTTAAAGAAATCAATATTTTTTTATTATTATCTCCATTTTTAAATAAACAATGTTTTGATACGGCTTATCTTTAGTGCGGGGTAGACTGAGACTAAGTGGTGAGCATTTAATCAGTCCCAATTTTCACAAAGAAAATAAGGAATTTTAATTATTTAGTTATATCCAATGATTATTCGCCATGTTTGTGTAGGTGATCCAATGCACAAATCACCTGTCATTTAGTCTCAATATAGGAAAAAACAAGGAGGTGCGAATTTCGGATCTCAAAATGTCTGGGATAATGTCGTTCTTTTAAATCTAAATATTAAATTTATTATAAAATTCATAAATATGATAACGGAGTTAGATAAATAAATATATTATCATGTATTGTTAAAAACATCAGTTGCCCTAATATTGCATTTTCCAGAAATTGTACTGCTTGAGAACGAATATGTTTAGAGAATATGATTTCTATTACGTCTTAAATGTTACTCTCAGAGAAAATGGAGAAATTACAGAACAAATATTTCGTATTCGTAGATACATTAAGGCTTGCAGATTACTGAAAGACCAATAACTTTCTCTGTTGCTGAAATCGTTTGACACCGGGTTTTAAATCGGAGGTATTGAGGATCGAGTTCTGCGCGATGCCTTTTTTTCTTCTGTTCCGCGTTCTGTTTTACCTAAGTCTGAGAATTAAAAGATAAGAATGTTTAGCGGAAAATACTTGTATTTATTTATTGCTTATAAGATCTTTGCTAATTTTTATAATGTAATTAGTTTGATCCCGCTTTATTACAAATATTTATACAAATGTGTATTTATTTATATTTAGTTAGTAAGAATTTAACCTAACTTCGCTTGGAATGAAGATAGTGAACGTTTTGACATACATTTTGCATTCACTTCCAAAAAAGTTTGTCACAACTCTGTCACTTTTTATGGGAAATGAAATATGAGGGAAATGTTTATCCCGTTCGTTAGTGATATCCATATTGTGACCTGATAACCGTATTAATTGAGTACTAAAGATGTAATTCCCTTCGGACAGGAATCAAACCCGCATCGTTCGATTTACGACCAGTTGTTCTGACCACTGAGCTTCCGAAAATGCGTTTTACAGTTGGGTTCTTGGGCTCGTGTATTCCCACGCATTTGATATTTGTCACCGCTGTCATCATTTACGTAAGTCAGTATGAGGGAAGGTTTGGACCTTTAAGTAATTGATATCAAAGTTGTGACTTTTACACAACGTCGTGCCCAGATTGTGACAAATTACTCGTTTTTTCTTGATTACATAAATACATTCATATTTTGCAATATGAATCATTTATGTAAAAAATAAACTCACCTTGAAATGACAATCAGTAATGCAGAAAATTCTCAGATTTTTTTGTATCTCACCTTTTGGAACTGCTGTTACACGTTTAGATGGATTTTGAACTATGATAATTCGTTATCTCAGCACAAAACAAAACTTGTACTTCTCGTTTTACTTTCTCGTATACGCACGAATATACGTAGTATACGTAGTATATTCGTATGTGACGTATATACGTAGTATATTCGTGCGTATACGTAGTATAGAGAAAGTTATGTAATACAGCGGAAAATCGATTTCGCGATTAAACGGTAATACACGTTTTGGAGTCGAAAAAGTGGTTTTATCCAAACCGTCCGTTCATCCGTCTGTGATCACTACTAGCGCCTAAACCACACTCTACGATCCTTTCCAAATTGAAGAAACCCGTTTTTCTGGCTGTAGTTGAAGCTTGGAAATTTTGAAAAATCTTTGAAATTTGGGGGTACTTTACATGAAGCCTTTCGACATTTTCAAAATTTTCTCAAAACGGCTCCTAATTTTCTGGTAAGAATAGAGTAAAATACACTTAGAAGGATGACATAGTTCCAATTTTCATGGTTAACTCTGAATTTTCGAAAATTTTAAAGTTTGAACATTTTGGGGCGTCTTCCTACAACTACAAAATTGAAAACAGATTTGTCTTTCAAATGAAATTTGTTGTCCATAATTCGTTCTTGCATAACAATCATGTAGGCTTTCTTGAAATGATGGCATTTTTCGTGCAAAAGTCCAAGCAATATTTACAATTTTCAAGAATGGTTTGAAATGCAAAACTGCAATGAAACAGTTTTTCTTTTCTTACTATTAAAGCGTTTCAAAACCGATTTTGCGAAATCGTACTTTTTACTGTTTCTTTCGTTGCAAGCAACATTCCTGTCTTCAGCTAGCAAAACTCAACAAGTATCACTCGTCAACACATCCTAATATGTAAAACATTGTATAAGTGACTGTGGGGAGTGACGTCATGTAGTTCAGGTGCTTGTTTGAAGAACTGGAAGACTCGAGTTCACGTCCTGGCCTGTTCATGCAACTTTTTATTTTTGACTATGTGTGAGATTTTAATTAATACGTTTCGGTTGTCGTTTGCATTTACGGTTGTCGTTTGAGAGTTTTAAAAAACGAATGAAGTGTTAATAGTGTAACATTTGTTATATATTAAGAAAACATTACCAATAACACGAGAAAATAAGAGTTTATTTTTATATAAATGTGAGTAGATGATCAAAAAGATAATAACTGCGTAATGATAGGTGATTTTTCTTGAAGTCAATAAATGTTTCTTAGATTCTAGTAATTACTTGCAGCAAATGAATTCTGAATGTCGGGCCGTGTCGAAACTTGTCTGCGAGCCCAACGTTATCACGTCTAATAATCTTACCTTGGGCAGAGGCGATAAGGGTTTTTTTTTTTTTTTTTTTTTTTTTTTTGATTTATTACTTCTCGTTCGACAATTATGTCTTTCGAGGATTTTGAGAGTACAAAATATTACATGGCTTCTTAGGATATGGCCATCCTTAAGTCGCGGTTGGTTTCTGAACTTTATTGAAGATTTAATTTTTAGATTTTTGTTCTGTGATTAAAGATGGTATGCTGGTGGAAAGGTACGAGGGGAAAGCCAAATTAAGGAGGTCTAAGTTTATCTTTCGGGAATCTTGATATGATTCGCGGACTGCTATAGTTTCTTCCTAGGTTGAAGCTTGGAGTGCAGGGAGCATTTGGTAGGTGGTTGAAGAAATTGCTGGCAAGATTTTTTATTGTCTCCTCAAATTCTGGTATGTTTAGTTCCCGTCGGATTTGTCGGTTGGGGATGAACCATGGCGCATTGAGAGTTATTCTCAAGTATTTATTTTGAAGTATTTTAAGTTTTTTGATGGTGCTTGGTGCAGCACCGCCCCATACTGGGCATGCGTATGCCATGGTTGGTAAAATAACTGACTTAAAGATTAAAAGTCTGCATTCTAACCTCAGGGGAGAACGGCGATTTATAATATGTGATAAATTGAAATTTTAATTTTGTTTTGTCAATGACTGCATTGACATGGGGTTTCCAAGTGAGTCTTTATCGAAGAGTACCTGAGGTATTTTATGGGGAGGTTGACTATGGATTTTGTTCCTTGGATTATAATTTCTGGAGGATTTTGGGGTGGCGGAGAGTAAAGATTTTGCAGAGACTCTTATGGGATTAATTCTAACTCCAATTCTGAGTCCATTCTACATAGTTATTCACGCTCTCTTGTAGGTGATCCTTTGCTACTAGAATATCGGAGTTTGTAGCGTAAATTGCTACATCATCTGCGTATAATGCTAAATTGGCGTCACCTTCAGATGGAATGTCGTGCAGAAAATATTAAATAACGTGGAGAGAAGCTGATCCTTGAGGAACGCCTGCGTTGATTTGGAATGTTCTTGAAGTTACATTGTTTATTCGAACTATAAATTCTGTTGGAGATGAAACTTGTTAAAATTTTTATTAAATAATCAGGAATACCCAGGTCGTACAATTTATACTGAGACCTCTATGCCAAACTTTGTCGTAGGCATGACTCATGTCTAAGAAAGCTGATGTTGTGTGCTCTTTTCGGTGGAAACCGTGAGCTATGTCTTCCGTTAATCTTAATAATTGGTGCGAGGTTGAATGATTTTGTTTAAAACCGAATTGGAAAGGCGGAATTGCATTTGAGATTGTTAGGAAATTATTGAGCCTCCAGAATCAGCTTCTCAAATATCTTAGATAGAGTGGGAAGGAGGCTTATGGGTCTGTAATTTCAGGAATTTGGGATCTTTCTTTGGTTTAAGCACTGGTAGGACTACAGCCTTCTTCCACTTTGTGGGAAGTAACTGAGCTGTAAAGCAAAGGTTGTAGATCGCAGTTATAGCCGCAATTACTTTTTGTTTAGCATTTTAATGCTAGTTGTAATTCCATCTATACCTGGAGATTTTCTGACTTTCATGTGTTTGATCATATTCATGGTCTCTGAAGGTGATATGTACTTAGTTGCAGCGCAACAGTGGTTCTCTGTTTGAAGAAACTCTATTTGGTTGTTGAAGGCAGAGTTTATAATTGGGTGAGGTTTGAAAAGTGTTTTCCAGAAGTTGGGCGATAGCGTTCTGACTTTTCTTCGTCTGAAAATGCGTTGATGTTCCTAATTTTAATGGCGGAATTATGGATTTGGTTCGAGATAACCGTTTTACTGTTGACCACAGATGTCTCGAGTTTGGGTGAATTTCGATAGGTACGTTTTGTAATTGTCATATCGAAATTGGTCAGAGTCGTTGCTTTATTATCCTTGCTAATTTATTTAGTTTCTGTTTAACGTCCTCTTCTTGTAATGTGCCAGTATCTTCTCAAGTTCTTTTTGGATTTAATTAGGTTCAAGATTTTGAACGGGATTGGTTTAGGTTTAGAATTAGGCAGCATTATCGTAGATTGTTTTACCGCAGAAGTTATGGATTTTGTTAGATTATCTATCTCCGAGTCGATTTCTTGGATGGTGGTGAGCTTTTGAGGGAATTTGTAGTTGATGTTCATCAAGTTGGAGAATTTATTCCAGTTGGTATACCTCTTTGAGTTGAGCTGACTCTTGAATCTGTGATGAGAGTGATATGATCACTGGATTGTGGTCGAGTCTAGTTCTGTTAAACACTGTGATGAAGCGGGAAGTTAATGTCCTTTGTTAAAGTGATATCAAGAATATCTGGGATGATATTTGGGTTTGAGGGAATCTTGTTGGTCTGTTAGGACCCATTATTGCCACGTTATTGGAAACTGCAAAATCCTGCAGTTTTTTGCCCTGATAAGTCGTAACGTTACAACCCCATATGCTGTTTTTACAGTTTAAGTCACCAGTTAGGATGGTGGGACAGTTACTTTTGAAGATTTCGTGAAGAGCGTTTTGGGGAAATGCCTTGTTTGGAGGTTTATAGGCACAAATTATTTTAACTGGATGATTATTTAATTTAATTTTAACTCCGACAGATTCTAAGTTGGCTGAGAAGGGAGTGGAGATTTGTTCCTGATTTACTTGCTTGTTCAATAATATTGCTACCCCACCTGAAGCAGCATGTGATGATAATCTATCATAGCGATAACACTGGAACCCAGGAATGTTAAATCTTTCGCCTGGGATTAAATGCGTTTCTGTGATGCACGCAATCTTGATATTGTGATGACGTAAGAAAATTTTAATGTGTTTTCTTGTCGTTTGACGCCGTTTGCATTCCAGTTGAGGATATTTTTCGAGATTTTTATCCATTGTATGTCATAGTTCTAACCATATTCTCCACCATTTTGTATTTGGGGAACAATAGCTGTTACAACTTGAGAAACAATGTTTGAAATGACATTTGTCCAGTCTAATGGTGGCGCCGTACTTGGAGGAAGGGTTGTTCCATGATAGAGCGACGTGAGTGATGGGAAATTTTGTTTATAAGTTTCAGGATCATTTCTGATGGGAATAGCTTTGGGGTGGTAAAATTATTTGTAATGTTGTCTCTTGATTTTGGGGAGCATAGTCTTCTCTTTAATGTAAGTTTTATAATATTTACAACCATGGTAATTAGCGGCGTGGTGTTCATGATAGTTAAACATTGAGGGAGGGAATCTCTGGTTTTACCACATTCTTGTAGTGGTGATTACCTACGCATTTCACGCATCTCGCCGGAAACCGCAGTTGGCTTGAGAATGGCCATACCTTGACATTTTGCACATGATAACTCTAGCATTGACTTTGCTGAATTTAATTACACTGTACATAAATTTGTTTAGAGAAAAATTTTCCTGCTTCACTATTGTTGGTTAGTTCTATCGCACAGATGTGAATGGGCTTGTCTTGTTATATAATCGGCTGACTTTAGTTACTGGATATTTGAGACGTAAGAGTTCAGTCTCAATGACTTGCACTGAGTAGCATGTGGGGATATCTTTCATAACAACTGATAAAGGTTTGGCCGTAGGATCTCTGAACGAGTAATACGCGATGTTTTCTTCGTCACAAAATTTCTATAATTTCTAAAGTCCTCAATGTCACTAAACATCACTTTCTACCGAGTCTTTAATATTTTGATAGAACCTTTTTGGGCGATGTTTTTAATGTCTTGAATCATTTTTTCATATTCGTCAACTTCGTGCACAAAAATTGGGGGAATTTTAATTATATTTGGTTCTGGTTCGCTAAATGCGACTGTTTCGCGCACAGGGGGATCGTGGGCTAAGTTTTCTAGGGCTTTATACGGGAAGACAGAGGCACGTTATACTGACAGCTCCTTCATCTGGATGGCATGTTTTGCGTTTTTGCTGTCTACTCCGACATTTGAATGCACATTACTTACTTGATTTAGTCGTTGAAAATGTTCGTTATCAGTGAAGCTACCTTGACCCTCGGTGTTGGTGTTCATGACGTCAGGGGCGGCCTCGCCGCTTTGTTGAGGGTTGGGGAGACCGTGTTGCCATTGCTGATGTTGGAGCTCGGCTAATTGTTGCTGGATGTAGTGATGTTGTTGAATTAGCTGCTCTATTTGCATCTTACGAGCTATTTGCTCGTCAGTAGCGTCTGGGATGGTTTCAGTGGGCATGTTACGTAGTTGCGATGGCCGAGGCCAAGGCGAACTACGAAAACGGTTAAACTGATTATTCTGGTTTCACTAGTCAATTTGCGAAATACTGGATTAAATCACAACACTTTTACACTAATTGGAAACACTGATCGTAAGGCACAAAGAGAATAGAACGTAGTTAGTCTATACTATTGGCACAGATAAACGAAACTTTTGCTGATAAGACTGCGAAAATTTCAGAGGTGCGGAGCGCTCGGCGAGGTGTTGACTCTACGAGAGCTGCGCTCGAACTGTGCGATAAGGGTTGAGCGTCAGGCTAGAACCGAAGCGCAGAAGTGCAGAAGTGCGGAAAAGCAATGAGTTTGAAGACAAAATTCGTAAGATTCTTAATTGAGTAAGTTCACGGAAATGCTTACGTACGTCTGTGTTGGTAGCGCAATCGCTTAGGTGCGTGGCTTCACAATAGAGGAACGCGTGTTCAAATCCCGTACGATATCAGCGGTTTTTACTTGACGAGCAATGAAAATAAATTCCATTAACGATGTCGAGAATGTTCTAAACATTCCTTTTCTTTGCAAGAAGATACCATTACAAAACTGCGGAAAGAATTTGATGTACTTTCGATTACTGGCCGTTTACCTGATCATTCACTACTCCATATTTTCCTGTTCATAGGCCGTTTTTTGGTTTTTACATTGGTACGTCGTTTCCTTCCCAATCCCTAATACGAGTATTACGTCCTTTTTAATTAACTTTATTTATTTGTGTCTCACTGTTCTTTTGTCAAGTTTTCTAGCTGAAATTTTTTCTTTGCTTTTAAAAATTAAGAAATGCTTACACTTCGCTACTACCAAAATATGAAGAACTAGAGGTGCTACAGAATGGGACAGACTTTCTCGTAGCAAATGTTTATAATTTCCTTTGTGTGGACTAGTTTTAAGGTTCTTGCCAACTCACATAAGGTTCTTGCCGTTCTCTTGCCAGCTGACATCTATCGCCGCACAAAATACATTTTTTGACATTTTCTCAACTTTTCGGTTCAAAATAGCTCTTTTTCACAGGAATCTATTGAGTTTTTGAAAAACTTCCTCTAAAGTCATTTGAAGCACTTCTACTCACAAGTTAAATAATCTATACAAATCTATTCAAATGCTCATATTAACAGCGTGAGAGGTATTTCAAAAAATTACATTTGTGTAATTTTTAAAAACAATAGAATAGAGCAATATCTCGTTTATGTCATCGGATAGACTGCATTTGCCATTACCCTAACCAAAAATTTAAGGAAAAAATTTGGAGCCGTTTTTGAGAAAATGTTTATGTAAATTTTTAAAATTGCAAAAATTGCACGCCATATTGTGCGAAATACACTAAAACTTAAAAAAAAATTGCATGACCTTATTAAAAGATCTAATTATAAGCAACACATTTCATTTGAAGCAAAAATCTCTATCTTTAATTTTGTAGTTGTAGTAAGACGCCGCAAAATATTCAAATATTAGCGATTTTTCAAAATTCGGAGTTATCCGTGACAATTGGACATATTCTACCTTTATAAGCGTATTTTACTATAGAGTAAACAGTCCTTACAAGAAATTTAGAGAAAAAATTTGGAACCGTTTTTGAAAAAACTTTAAAATGTCCGGAAGGCTACAAATAGTCCCCCCAAAAATTAATGAATGTTTTTCAAAATCGCATAGCTTCAGCTCAGGCGAAAACGACAGGGGTTTCTTCAATTTGGAAAAAATCGTATGCATGGTTTAGGCGCTAGAGTTGTATCAGACGGAAGACGGACGTTTTGCTTCCAATTGGTTTTTTGGCATCAGGATCCAAAACTGGAATTATGGCTACACCGCGTGTTAGAGGACTTTTTTCTCTTTTTTTTTTGATTCAGTTTTTCGTCACCAGAGCGCGGCAATGATTTTTCGCAGAAAATGCGCAATTTTTTCGCGCAGCATTATATAACATTCTCTATACTACGTATATTACTCTGTATATACGTAAGTATACGAGAAAGTAATATGTAAAGTGTTTGTTAACATGCGTCACGCAGATAAATTTTAAGGAATGAGTTAGTGATGAAGTGAAAAGGTTTTAAAACATGTATTTATATAATAAATATTCGATTATTAGTTGAAGTAAATATGTTTATCATGCCCATTTGCTAACATTCTGAAAGGCTACATTGTTGTGAATGATATTGATTAATAAACAAGTCCATTATTAAATATTCTTCTCAATCATTCATTCAAGAGTATGCTACAACTATTTTACTAAACCATCCCAACCGCGGATCCAAAATAAAAGACTCAGGGTCACGTGCCCCCTCTTCATCCTAGAAAAGATTCATTTCTCTTTCATAATGAACTAGTGATAAACTGGTAATGAAGATGAAGATGAAGATCTTCTATTTATATAATATTATTTCATCAGAAACAGTTCTTTACCCCTTAACTTGACGTTGAAATATTTGTTACATTATTTTAGGAGTCATGTAAGACTGGTAAAACAAAATGTTGAAAGGTTTGATTAGTGCATAATCCAAATAACTAAAAAATGTTGGTGGATATCGTTTAAGACTTCGAGAACGGCTGCAAAACCTTTTGAATTCATACATATGCGATTTCCCGCTTTTTGGAGTCAGCGTATCACTTGAAAAATAGGTAGAAAATAATTTTTTTGTATCTGTAACATTTAATCCAGAAATTAATAAAAACATAAAAATGGAGACTCAAATAAATAATGTAAAGTCAAGACACATGGTTGTAGGGAAATCTCGATATGATCTAGAACAGAAATAGGTATATTTCCAGTAGGAAAGGAATTTAAATATATCGGAGTGATTATTAGAGCAGGGGGATCTAATAATATTGACTTTATTAAAACATAGCTTAGGAAGGCCACATTATTAGTAGACTTCATATATTTTATAAAACAAAAATTTTCGAAAGAAAACTAAGAGACAATATACAAGATAATGGTGAGAGCTGTGTTACGTATGAATCGGAAATTAGAATTAAAAATGATGCAATAAACTCGGTTAAATGCTATGAAAATGAATTTTGAGACGATGTTGTCAGTATACCGTTTGATAGAATACTAAACGAAGAGATTAGACAGATAATAATGATTGAGAGACAGGTGATCAAAAATGTATAATCCAAACAACTCCAATGGTATGCTGCAGAATGCATGCTGACAGAATATCAAAAATTATCTTTGAGTGAATCCTTTCGAAAGAAGAAACGAGGAAGGCCAAGGAAATCTTGTAAGTACGTCATCGATTTGACAATGAAGGGCAGAAGAATAGAGGAAGATGCCTGACGGAATAAAAAACATTGGTGTGTAGATTGCGAAAAACGGTCATTAGAACTGTAAAATACTCCCTTAAGAATTAATAATAATTACCTTAAACCCGAAGTGGAAGATATCGGATGAAGAAGCCTTGTTATTATGTGCTGGCACAAGTAAGCGGGCAAGATCTGTTAAGATCTTGCCGGAATACCAAACCAAAAGCAAAGTAACGTTCTTATTTGAAAAGATTAAATGAAAACAAAGAAAATTTGATTAGCAATGCGTTTCAACAATAATAAATATTGTAGTTATAGTTTTAAAATTCAACCTTAATTCATATTATAGTACTTTAATTAAATTACTTTATAAATATTTATAACTTAAATGAATATTAACAATTCATTAAAAATTATAATATGCAGTGCAATATTACTGAAGATGCGTTAGTGAACACATATCCAATAAATTGGCAATTTTGTATGAAATGTAAAAAATGTATGAAATAGAGAAAATTTTATTTTGCAACAATATTTTACAGAAGAGGATCCCTATTCATTTTCTAACGATTATCGTGACACAGATTTCCGAAGTTTGACAAAATTTTGAAACATTATTAACAATTACATGTTTGAAATAATTTATGACAGGAGAATCTCTAGTGATTCTTAATGGATTAGCAAAACAGTGTTTGATAGGTCTGCTTATCTAGAAGAAGTGGTGTAATATCTGATGACGTGAAAAACTTTGTGTGCATTGCTCGTCTCTCGAAAATAAAAATATCGTAATGTAAAAATATACTTCATATAATAATATAAATATATTAATTTCATTGGTTGATTGAAATCATACATAAATTCAATGAAGTAATATATTGATATGAGTGTGTGTGTATGTGTGTGTGTGTGTGTGTGTGTGTGTGTGTGTGTGTTCCTCCAATGTTCACGCAATAGACAAAACCTGGTGTTTCTACCTTTGCAAACATTAAGATATTAAAATGTTATATAAGAGTCATATGTCGTTTTTGATTCTCACGCAAAAATCCTCAAAGACTAGGTATCACATATGATTTTTAATATTTGCGGTAAAGAACTCCATGTAAAATGCAATCACCCTAACGTTAGATTGAAGAGGTAATTAATTGTGATCCCAAAACAAAAGATCAAAATCATTCATTTGCTTACAGCTGCACTTACCAATCATAATGTCTGCAGTAGAAAACTTTCATTGTGACTAAATGAACTTTAAATACTTTAATTTTATTTAGTATTTTACATATCAAAACTATTTTATTACAATATTAATGTCCGTGACTATATAGTATTTTTTAATTGGGTCATCTGAGAAATTGATGATGAAGTATTTCACAACTGAAAGCTGCTATCTCGGAGACGTGTTTGTGAAACTGACTCTAAAACGTATTTCTTTGCTATTAATTTTTCTAATAAAATAACTAGGTTAGACAATGCATACAATGCAAATTATTTGCATTTTATATTAAATATTACAATAATAAACGACGAAATGTAGACATGGAGCTTAATAGTCGTTGTCCAGTGTTATGTTTTGCAAAAAAACCGTTTTATAACAGTTTTAAAATATGTTCTTACTGGGAAATTGCATGCCTTTATTTATGTAATTAAATGTATATACAAAAATTTATCTAAAACTGTTGGTTGATTTAATATTTATATTCAAATATTTACAATAATATAACTCGCGATCACCGCCATTTTGTAATGTTCAAGATGAATAGTCCCGCCTCCCT